>CM031629.1:23612816-23637816 GCA_018398815.1 Conus ventricosus | reverse complement strand
CAGACTGATCTGATGAATTTTCTGAACACCACTTTATATAAATACCCAGGTCAACATGGATACAGACGGATGTCCTGAATTATGTGACCACCTGTTTATATACCAGGTCAACCTAGGAAACGAATTATCTAATGAACTGTCTGAACACTTTCTGTGTGTACAATCACATAAACCTAGGTACAGACTGACCTGAACTGACTGCACACCTTCTGTGTGTATACCGTGATCCATCAAGGTACAGAATGACCTCCTGAACTGTCTGAATACCTATGCATATACCAAGACAACATGCCCAAAGACTGATCTGATCTATGTGAGTAACGTATGTGTGTATACAAAGGCTAAACTTTGTACAGACTGACCGCTGAACTGTATGAACACCATCTGGATGCAAATCAAGCAGAAGATATGCATGTAAATAACCCATAGCCAGAGCCAGTGTCTGTCTGATTGATGATTAAAAATTTCAAATACTTGATCAGCGTACATGCAAAACACAATGGCAGATTCGAAGGAAAATGATTATCTTATTACAGCAGGAAATGCTGATCATGTGAAAAACACTCATAAGTGAATAATCACTAAAATACAACAGGACTGTGTGAAAAAATGGAAGGTTTAGTCAGTGAACAATAAACATCTCATTACAATATGAATCAATGGATTAGAAGAAAAGTTTTTACAGAAGAAAATAATCATTACAACAGCAACTGATAGCACAAAAAGGCTTCCCGTTTTAACCTTTCCCGTACTCCATGGATGTGAAATCACCCCCATACCCACTTTTTACCCTGTAACTCAAAAACATTTAAGTTTACATCCCTGACACTTCATGACTTTGTCAATAAACCTATGTTTACATACCCACTGAAACTTGTTTGCCCCGTTTGCAAACAAAACAGTAAATAACAAAAAAATGTCTAAGTATGTCGTGGGTGTAAGCACACCCATACTCACAAAGAATAAACCCTGCACACCGTAGGCTGAGGGTGTGAGACATCCATACATGTTTTAGACAGACAGCCCTGTCTGATGCAGCTCAGAATTAGAAGCCATCATGAATGCTCGAGTGCATTCTAACAGAAACAATTGTAAAGTGGTGGATAAGGAGGTAGGAGGATAGGAGATGGGAAAAGACGCAAGTGGGCACATATCTTCCACACAAACACCAGCTCGTTGGTTCCTCTCTCTTTATTTCAAATCACAGTTGGATCGAACCAGCCACAGCTGACCTCAGGACAGTGCCTGCTACACGATACGGCTCCTCACTTTTCACCCCGTTGGCCTACACCCTGGCCCAATAATGGCTGTTGCTTTCAGCCCTTTACATTTACAAACACAGAAATAACAGAATCAGCTTCACGCAGCTTCACCACACTCTGCTCAGTGAAGGAAAACGGTCTCAGAACCAGAGCGCTGGAGTGTATAGGCTTCCACCCCTTTCAATGAGATCTTTTGAGAAACTCCTTGTGGCCTGAGTCACATGGAACCACTAGAAGCGTCTAAAGTGTCTAAGATCCGGATTCGCTGGGCTGCTCTTGAACAGACATTCTATCCCCAGGCCTGACAACAGACATTCTATCCCCCAGGGCCTGACAAAGACATTCTATCCCCCAGGGCCTGACAACAGACATTCTATCCCCCAGGTGCCTGACAACAGACATTCTATCCCCCAGGGCCCGACAACAGACATTCTATCCCCCAGGGCCTGACAACAGACATTCTATCCCAAGGGCCCGACAACAGACATTCTATCCCCCAGGGCCTGACAACAGACATTCTATCCCCCAGGGCCCGACAACAGACATTCTATCCCCCAGGGCCGACAACAGACTTCTATCCCCCAGGGCCCGACAACAGACATTCTATCCCCAGGGCCTGACAACAGACATTCTATCCCCCAGGCCTGACAACAGACATTCTATCCCCCAGGGCCTGACAACAGACATTCTATCCCCAGGGCCCGACAACAGACATTCTATCCCCCAGGGCCTGACAACAGACATTCTATCCCCCAGGGCCTGACAACAGACATTCTATCCCCAGGGCCCGACAACAGACATTCTATCCCCCAGGGCCCGACAACAAGACATTCTATCCCCAGGGCCTGACAACAGACATTCTATCCCCCAGGGCCCGACAACAGACATTCTATCCCCAGGGCCCGACAACAGACATTCTATCCCCCAGGGCCCGACAACAGACATTCTATCCCCAGGGCCTGACAACAGACATTCTATCCCCCAGGGCCCGCAACAGACATTCTATCCCCCAGGGCCCGACAACAGACATTCTATCCCCCAGGGCCCGACAACAGACATTCTATCCCCCAGGGCCGACAACAGACATTCTATCCCCCAGGGCCGACAACAGACATTCTATCCCCCAGGGCCCGACAACAGACATTCTATCCCCAGGGCCTGACAACAGACATTCTATCCTCCAGGCCTGACAACAGACATTCTATCCCCCAGGGGCCTGACAACAGACATTCTATTCCCAGGGCCTGACAACAGACATTCTATCCCCCAGGGCCTGACAACAGACATTCTATCCCTCAGGGCCCGACAACAGACATTCTATCCCCAGGGCCTGACAACAGACATTCTATCCCCCAGTGCCCGACAACAGACATTCTATCCCCAGGGCCCGACAACAGACATTCTATCCCCAGGGCCCGACAACAGACATTCTATCCCCAGGGCCCGACAACAGACATTCTATCCCCCAGGGCCTGACAACAGACATTGTATCCCCCAGGGCCTGACAACAGACATTCTATCCCCCAGGGCCTGACAACAGGCATTCTATCCCCCAGGGCCTGACAACAGACATTCTATCCCCAGGGCCTGACAACAGACATTTTATCCCCCAGGCCCGACAACAGACATTCTATCCCCCAGGGCCTGACAACAGACATTCTATCCCCAGGGCCTGACAACAGACATTGTATCCCCCAGGGCCCGACAACAGACATTCTATCCCCAGGGCCCGACAACAGACATTCTACCCCCCAGGGCCTGACAACAGACATTCTATCCCCAGGGCCCGACAACAGACATTCTATCCCCAGGGCCCGACAACAGACATCTATCCCCCAGGGCCTGACAACAGACATCTATCCCCCAGGGCCTGACAACAGACATTTTATCCCCAGGGCCCGACAACAGACATTCTATCCCCCCAGGGCCCGACAACAGACATTCTATCCCCAGGGCCTGACAACCAACGGGGCGGACGGTCATGAGGAAACAGACCCTTCAGACTCTGTACCTAGGGCAAAATCCAGCAACGACTCACTGTGGATATTTACCTCTCTAAAATCTCAAGGCCACCTCAGCAAAGACAACACCAACCATGGTCTCCACGGTCTCCCGGGGCTGTCTCCTGGCCTATACTCAGTCTTCCATGCCAAGCCTTCCAGACCAGCCATGGTCAAGAGGGGCTGAAGACCTCCTCAGCAAAAGCGACACCAATTACGATGTGGCTGAAGTCCAATGGCCGTCTCTTGTAAACCAGTCTGCCCGACCAGCCGTAGGCAAATTGTCTGCTGAGTGACCAGCCTCTTAACTGGCATTCCAAACTACCAGCTAGGTTAACCCTCACATGTGAGCCTAGCCCACGTTTGAGGGATAACTACTGCAAACTCTGTTCTCAAAAGTTGGGCACAATCATACCCTTTACACAATGTTAAACACACGACATATCCACATCATTACATTACGTATTCGTCAGTTTACATAATAATTTGTTTTCTTCTGTCATTGCCTGTACGTATTTAGTTCTTTCATTTTATGTCCCAAGTACTGAAGATGGTCTATGATCGAAACATTGAAGATTTTGGTTCTTTTTTTTTTCTTTCCTTTTTTTCATTTTCAAATCTTTTGAATATCCTCAAAGATAGTTTATACTGTTCACAGAAGATCGGCAGTCAAAAATCTTTTTCGTCATTTACATCCTCCATCAGAGATAAGATAAGATAATGTTGCTTATAGCCCAGCCGACCGCAAAGGGCCACATCAGGGCTGTCACCACGTTAAAATCAACTCACCAGTCATAGATTTTGATGGATCAAAAGAATGACTCGATCAACACCGACACTTAGAAATATCACACAGCTTTGTGAAAATCACAGTGGTTTGACTGTCACGTACCGACCCCTGGAGGTCTGCCCTGACAGGATCGGTCTAGGTGGGAGTGAAGGGAGTGACTGACCTCACACGCCCCGCAAGAGACCACACAATAAAGATTACGATACAACACCCCATTTATTCACACCAACATACAGTCATAAATAAGCATTCCAACACACACAACATGCACAATCACAATCAAGCATTCCAACACAACAACATGCACAATTATAAATAAACATTCCCAGCATCCATCCCTTCCCACACCATGGAGTGCCTCCACACCCCTGCCTCTCCAAGTCTACTGGGAGCACCCTGTCGCACTAGGTGCTCCAAACCGGGTCGGTTCTTGAAAAGAGTCGTTCAAGGCCGACACCCTTGACACACACAAGCAGGCAGTGAAGAGCGCGTCCCGGGGAGCGGGGCGTTGTTGCTGGAGGTCCTAGACGGGATCAGGACCGTCCAGCCAAGTCCACGGGCTTTCCCACCAGTACGTGGCCTCAACCAGGGCGTGGTCCCCACCAGTGCGTGGCCCCAACCAGTACGTGTTACCAACCAGCGCGCGTTCCCAACCAGTACGTGCTCCGGGTGAAGTCTCCGGGAGGGGGGAAAAGGTAATCGGGAGGAAAGTAGAAAGACGGGCACTGGAACCCCGCAGTCAGTACAGTCTGACACATGCTGTTTAAACTCTAACAGCCACTCGCATGATGGGCGAGGGAGGTCTACTAAATACACAACATCAGCTCAACACAGACCCGAGCATAACGCAGCAAACCCCCAACCAAATCAGAATGTTCGTTAAAGTCTTCTCATATGGGCAGGTAAGAGACAGCATTAAATTAATAAGCTATAAAACAAATATGAATTATCTTCATCCTTCTCTCACTCACTAATATTTCCTTTCTTAGGAACTGAACTAATAGAGCAACATGGCTTTACATCTGCCCACACATTTGCAAATAATAATAATTCAATGGCACAATTATCCCCACATTTATGGCAACATTTCAAAATAACACAAATTTCAACCACGCATTCAAACGACTAATCATGCGTACGCACGCTCGCGAACATAAAACTCGTTCTCCTTGCACACACCAACCAGACGGTGGCCGAAGAATGAGAGTCCGGTGAATGTGACAGGGGCGGACGAGCGAGACCAAGCAAGTACCAACCCTGAATCACCAGGTTCTCCCCCTTCCCCACCGACTACCGCATCACCAGATGCATAAAAAGGAGAAAGACTTTAAGATATAATTTTGACTGGCCAGGTTAAAGATTGAATTAACCAGAAAAGTGGTCTCAAACAATATTTCTTTTATGATTTTGGAAAACCAAAAACAAATTGCGCAAAAGAGAAGAATTAGCGGCTAACAACAGCACCAAAAAAAACAACCAAATAAACCACGAAACTGATGCTTACCAGCTACCCGTGGGTGACCCAAGTGGCGGGTCTAACGACTCTCTCTGCCCTCTGTCCAGTCGAGAGGACAGCAGCGCAGATGCGGAAAAGAGATGAAGTGATGTCTCCCTCCTACAGGCCGACTGTAGGAAATGAAAGTACCGACTGTACCTTCGACGATAAGGTGAAGAACCAGGACCGGAGCAGGCGCTCCCAGAGACATCTTCCGCTCGAGTGAAAAGAAAGCCTGCCTCAGCGATGGCGGCCAACATGCCACGCTACGTCACGGTGAGAATACCTCAAGCCTAAGAGGAACCTTGCACGTGCGGCAGGTGAAAAGACAGGTGAGAGGCCGATAGAGACAGCCAGTACGAGAAAAAGATACCAGCCACCCCGTGAACCTGCAGGATGAATTGCACGGGCAGTGGAATTAGAGAGAGAGAGAGAGAAAGTAAACCTAACCTGAGCTAAACCACACCAAGGTGCAACCACACCACAAGCCACATTAAGGGACGGACATACGACAACAACGACGACAATAAACAAATGAACAATTCCACTACCCCAGATGGGTCAATCGTCATAGGCCTCGTAACAAAACCGTGACAAAACCCCCCTTCTAAAGCATCTGTTTCTCTGAGATACAGTGCTCCTTTGAACCTTGACGCATGTGCAAATTCACAACAATGGGACCGAACCCAACCCTCTGCGACCGACAGAGTACGACAAATCAATACAAACGTTCTACGATAAAATTACACCGGAAGACACATAATACTACATTTATCAAACAACCAAGCAAACCTTCCAACAATGAAAATAATCCGAACCATTGGTGATTCACTACCGTTAACATCACTGAAGTGAAAACTGTCACTACACCTGATACAGAGACCAAAAGGGGATATAACCCTGGTTGAGGGGAAGTGTCCCTCTAACTGATTTTCAATGTGCTGACTACGGAGCTCGGCTAAGATAGTCAGCATCGTATTGCTGGAACCCTTGATATGGCGGAAATGTGAAAGCTGAATCTGCAGTTCCGCTGCCTAACTCATGAATCGACGATGACTGGCGGTCGGGTCCAAGCACTGGAGAGGATGATGATCGCTCTCCAGTACAAACTTCCGGCCGTACTTCTTCTTGGGCACGCCCGTGCGCGTCCAAATCTGCCAGCGAGTCTCCGCAACAGTAGGGGCATCGATAGTCCTAGGCGGGACAGCCTCATGGTACCGAGTCGCGTAGTCCACCCCTACCAAGATGTAGCGGTGACCGCGATCGGATGGTGGATTAACGGGTCCCACCAGGTCGACCCCAACCTTGCTGAATGGCTCCCCAACCAGTGGCACTGACCCTAGGGAACACGCTTCAAGCGACCCTTAGGCGTTGTCCGTTGGCAGACATCGCAACTGCGGCAGTACTGCCTAACCTGAGAGTTCATCCCGGCCAGAAGAAGTCCCGTCTCACTCGCTCGAGAGTCCGCTTTGAGCCCATATGACTGCCATAGGTGAATCATGGGCCTGCCGGAGAACAGATTCTCATCAAGCTTTGGGGAACGACAAGCTGCTTGGCCACACGATCTGCCTGAGTGAAAACCCTACAGAGGATCCCCTTGTGGAGCTTTAAAGCTCACCTTGGCGTGTCGGGCAGACTGAGCGGGACGATCTACGAGTTGTCGCAGGGCGTGGACATCCAAGTCCCTGGCCTGAAGACGGACGATGGAAGCAGGATCGGCCCTTGCAAGAACCTCGTCAGAGATCGGCTGAAGAACGGGACGCATTCCTGTTCCTGCTTCTTAGCTTCGGCGCGTGTGGCAACTCCCACACACGCCTGTACGGGCAGATCCGTAGACACGGACTGACTGCGTCCGTCTGCGAAGGTGATGGTATTCCCTATGATAAGGAATACAGAGGTCGCTCCACCGCGATGGCCCATACGTCGCCACAGAAGTAGGTGGTGGAGATAGGAATGAGTACAGAAGGACGGGTGGAGGTAAAACCAGCCTCCAACCCGCACACATCATAACTAGCGCCCCGCCGGGCCTCAGGAAAACCAAATCCTTATCCACAAAGAGCGTTGATGCTCCCGAATCTCTGATGGTATCGACCAAGGATGAACCAACAACGGAAAGAAACACGGACACTCTGTACCACCAGAAGCTGGGATAGACCCCAGTTAGCCGAGGCACGAGGATGCTAGGAAAGAACTAGCCCCATGACTACCAGCGGCTTTAGGGCAATCTTTCCTAATGTGGCCGGGACGACCACAAAGAAAACAAATCGGGGTGCTGAGGTCCCCGATGAACTGCCTGCATTGTTCGACCCGCTAGCAGTCGTCGGCGCCTTATGCCGCTAAATCCTGTGGAGGGCTTCCTGTCCGTATCTGGGCGGTGCCCATAAGCCCTACGGGCTTCAGCAAACACCTCAGCGGTATGATCGCAGCCGCGAAATCCTGAGGTGCTGTCTCGCCTATACGGATCCTCAACTCTGGGGACACAGTGTTGGTGAGCTGTTCAATGAGAATCAGATCCTCCAGCTCCAGCTTAGCCAACTGACGCCAGTACCCTAGCGTTTTGCGCAGCCTATCTCCAAACTGCACGAAGGTCTCGTCGTTATTCTTCTTCATGGACCTGAACTTCCTCCATGTACGTCTCTGGGGTAAGGTGGAAACGCTTACGCAGAGCCAACTGCATGTCTGCATAAGACGCGCCTTCATTTTGAGTGAGCACACCTCCTTGCAGCACCAGATAATCCAGAAAAAAGGTGCATGGCCTTTTGTTCCTCAGACAATTGGTATGAACTAGCCACTTTGTCAAAATGCTCTAAGAACATATCAATGTCCTCACTAGGTCTGAACTCTGGAAGCTTTAACTTTGGGCCTCTAACTCTATCGCTTGCCTGTTGGTTAACCCCCTGATTTACAGATGCGGGAGGCCGCGAAAGAAGTTGTTCCATCTCTTCCCTACGCAGGGCCTCCTGTCTGGCAGCCTCTTCCCTACGCCGAGTTTCCTCCTCCCTACGCTGATCCAACTCTTCCCGACGGAGGGCTTCCTGTCTGACAGCCTCTTCCCTACGCTGAGCAGCCTCCTCCCTACGCTCTTCCCTACGCAGAGCTTCCTGCCTCTCTAGCTCTTCCCTACGGAGGGCTTCCTGCCTGACAGCCTCTTCCCTACGGAGGGCTTCCTGCCTGACAGCCTCTTCCCTACGCAGCAAAGCCTCTTCCTTACGCAGGGCTTCCTGCCTGGCAGCATCCTCTTGTCGCTGTCGCTCCAAGAACATCAGGACAGAGGCGATATCCTGGGTAGGATTCACCACTCCCGACACGGGAGGATGACCCGTTCGGCCCGTCCCTTGGGCCTCGACTTTCCCATGAGGAAAGTCCCCCGGGGCATGCTCCTTACGAGGGGAAGCATGGAGAAGAGAGGGCTTTGGTTTCTGCGACTCAACAGAAGCCCATAGTTGCTTCACTATACTCTGACGCTTCCGAGTGGAAGTGCCAGTCGGGGTCTCAACAGGAAGATCCCCTAGCGAAGAAGTAGTGAAAGTACTCGCTGGACTATCGGTTACAGCCCTGGAATAAGTAGAAGTCACTGTAGTCGAAGTACTGGTACTAATAGTAGGGACTACATTTTGAATACCTTTCTTCTTCGACGCACGCGTCGCCATACCACCAGCACCGGACGTTGCCATGACAACAATATCCTACGGTTTTCAAATACGGGGAAAGACGATTCCACTTGAAAAACAAATATTTTAGGGGTGTGTGTATATGTGTGTATGTGTGTGTGTGCGTGTGTGCGGACAAGTTCCGGCTGCTCCCACTCTGGCAACACCGCGCTCCACAGTACGAGCAACAGTGCGGTGGGGCTCACCGAAAAACAAAACAAAACAAAAACTATGTCCGGCTGCCCCCACTCTGGCAACACCGTGCTCCACAGCACGAGCAACAGTGCGGTGGGGCTGGCCGGAAATAAAAACAAACAAACTGGCAGACGGAATCCGGAGAGAGAAGAAAAAAAAAAAAAAATGACACTAGCGTCCGATACACCCACCTATACTCAATAATCCGGTAAAAAAAACTGGCTAACTACAAAACAGGAATGGCAGACTGAGCGGCAACAGAAAGGCAAGACTTACAGCCGTACCTGCGTAAGGCACCCGGCGGAAGGAGGAGGTCTGGTCGCGGTCAACTCCCCCTGGTCTCACCTCGACTCCCCAGTCACACCGGATGTTCCCTCAGGCCACCAAGAGACTCCCTTCACACTAGAGTCACCCAGCCAACCACCCACGAACAAACACGACAAACTGACTAAACATATACAAAACGGACAGAACTGAACAGGTACTCCGCGAAACGAGAGAGACAGTCAGAGCCCTTCAATTCCCGGACGAGCCCCACAAATGTCACGACCGACCCCTGGAGGTCTGCCCTGACAGGATCGGTCTAGGTGGGAGTGAAGGGAGTGACTGACCTCACACGCCCCGCAAGAGACCACACAATAAGATTACGATACAACACCCCATTTATTCACACCAACATACAGTCATAAATAAGCATTCCAACACACACAACATGCACAATCACAATCAAGCATTCCAACACACACAACATGCACAATTATTAAATAAACATTCCCAGCATCCATCCCTTCCCACACCATGGAGTGCCTCCACACCCCTGCCTCTCCAAAGTCTACTGGGAGCACCCTGTCGCACTAGGTGCTCCAAACCGGGTCGGTTCTTGAAAAGAGTCGTTCAAGGCCGACACCCTTGACACACCCAAGCAGGCAGTGAAGAGCGCGTCCTGGGGGACGGGGCGTTGTTGCTGGAGGTCCTAGACGGGGATCAGGACCGTCCAGCCAAGTCCACGGGCTTTCCCACCAGTACGTGGCCTCAACCAGGGCGTGGTCCCCACCAGTGCGTGGCCCCAACCAGTACGTGTTACCAACCAGCGCGCGTTCCCAACCAGTACGTGCTCCGGGTGAAGTCTCCGGGAGGGGGGAAAAGGTAACTGGGAGGAAAGTAGAAAGACGGGCACTGGAACCCCGCAGTCAGTACAGTCTGACACATGCTGTTAAACTCTAACAGCCACTCGCATGATGGGCGAGGGGAGGTCTACTAAATACACCAACATCAGCTCAACACAGACCCGAGCATAACGCAGCAAACCAACCAAATCAGGAATGTTCGTTAAAGTCTTCTCATATGGGCAGGTAAGAGACAGCATTAAATTAATAAGCTATAAAACAAATATGAATTATCTTCATCCTTCTCTCACTCACTTAATATTTTCCTTTCTTAGGAACTGAACTAATAGGGCAACCATGGCTTTACATCTGCCACCACATTTGCAAATAATAATAATTCAATGGCACAATTATCCCCACATTTTATGGCAACATTTCAAAATAACACAAATTTTCAACCACGCATTCAAACGACTAATCATGCGTACGCACGCTCGCGAACATAAAACTCGTTCTCCTTGCACACACAAACAGACGGTGGCCGAAGAATGAGAGTCCGGCGAATGTGACAGGGGCGGACGAGCGAGACCAAGCAAGTACCAACCCTGAATCACCAGGTTCCCCCTTCCCCACCGACTACCGCATCACCAGATGCATAAAAAGGAGAAAGACTTTAAGATATAATTTTGACTGGCCAGGTTAAAGATTGAATTAACCAGAAAAAGTGGTCTCAAACAATATTTCTTTTATGATTTTGAAAACCAAAAACAAATTGCGCAAAAAAGAAGAATTAGCCGGCTAACAACAGAAAAAAAAAAACAACAACAAATAAACCACGAAACTGATGCTTACCAGCTACCCGTGGGTGACCCAAGTGGTGGGTCTAACGACTCTCTCTGCCCTCTGTCCAGTCGAGAGGACAGCAGCGCAGATGCGGAAAAGAGATGAAGTGATGTCTCCCTCCTACAGGCCGACTGTAGGAAATGAAAGTACCGACTGTACCTTCGACGATAAGGTGAAGAACCAGGACCGGAGCAGGCGCTCCCAGAGACATCTTCCGCTCGAGTGAAAAGAAAGCCTGCCTCAGCGATGGCGGCCAACATGCCACGCTACGTCACGGTGAGAATACCTCAAGCCTAAGAGGAACCTTGCACGTGCGGCAGGTGAAAAGACAGGTGAGAGGCCGATAGAGACAGCCAGTACGAGAAAAAGATACCAGCCACCCGTGAACCTGCAGGATGAATTGCACGGGCAGTGGAATTAGAGAGAGAGAGAGAGAAAGTAAACCTAACCTGAGCTAAACCACACCAAAGGTGCAACCACACCACAAGCCACATTAAGGGACGGACATACGACAACAACGATGACAATAAACAAATGAACAATTCCACTACCCCAGATGGGTCAATCGTCATAGGCCTCGTAACAAACCCGTGACATTGACAAACGCTTGAAAATGTGTGATTTCATGCACATGCATGCTGAGAGACAAGCTATATTTTCTTCACCAACAGTTGGGTGTGTAGTGTGTGTGCACACATGTACCAGCACTTGCTCACCATGTACGCGTCTATTACTGCCCTCTCATGATGTAAGGGAAGTCATTGTTCCTTCTTAGAACATGCAAGTTACTGTACATCCACAACTAATGGAAAGCTTCCTCAGGAAAAGCAAGGTTACATTACACCTATGGAAATGTGGTAAAGCCCATGATATATGCAGCGTGTTGGTTTTTAGTGTAAACCATGGGTTATTACACACCAACAGCGTACAGAAAGGCATTGCGCCTTCATAGAAACCATGGGTTACGGCACACCATACTATGTACAGCAGCGTGTTGCTCTTTCATTGAAACCATGGGTTATGGCACACCCACAACATACGGCACGCAAAAGTTTAGGCGTACAAGAAAGGTTAAGAAACGATTATTCACTGCAACAGGAATGAATAAAACAAAAACAGAATTTATCAGGAGAACAAAAATTGCTTATTATGGCAGGAATTAAAGACATAAAGACAGGTTTTATACAGAGAAAACATACATTTCACTATAACCTTTAGCCTGTGACAAACCCATGACAGCGACAGTACTCACCACACCAAAGACACTTTTCCATCACACTACGGTCCTGCACACAGTCCACAATAAAAAAAAATGTCTTCACTCATCAAAAAATATTTATGGACATATTCAAATATATTGATACATTTCATTTCCCTCTGTCTCATATCATGTTACAATATCTAGAGAATAACTGGGAATGAATCATCCAAATCTGTTGATAAAAAATATCTTTGAAAGATTATACAAAAAGGATTATAAAAAAAAAAGGTAGAAAAAAAGATCTAAGAGCTGGAGTCATATATAAAGATAGAACATGCGGATCTGATTTTAAAAAATCTTTCTGTTTGAAAAAAAAACAATCAACAAGAATACTAGTGATCATCTTCAGTCACATACAGACAGAGAGGGGAATAAAGGGGCCAGGTACAGTCAGTCACATACAGACAGAGAGGGAAGATAAAGGGGCCAGGTACAGACAGTCACATACAGACAGAGAGGGGAGATAAAGGGGTCAGGTACAGACAGTCACATACAGACAGAGAGGGGAGATAAAGGGGTCAGGTACAGACAGTCACATACAGACAGAGAGGGGAGATAAAGGGGCCAGGTACAGACAGTCACATACAGACAGAGAGGGGAGATAAAGGGGCCAGGTACAGACAGTATATCAAACACCTCATACCATAATCTACCTGACCTCAAAACAACAACAACAAAAAAGCATCACATGGAGAGGTGTGTGCAGAAAGATATAAGGAATGGGGAGTGGAGAGGACAGTTGAGAGGGGAAGGGAGAGAATACTGTTGGGGAGGATGGAGGTGGGCATGGAGATATAAGGAATGGGGAGTGGAGAGGACAGGTGAGAGGGGAAGGGAGAGAATACTGTTGGGGAGGATGGAGGAGGGCAGGAAGATATAAGGAATGGGGAGTGGAGAGGACAGGTGAGAGGGGAAGGGAGAGAATACTGTTGGGGAGGATGGAGGAGGGCATGGAGATATAAGGAATGGGGAGTGGAGAGGACAGGTGAGAGGGGAAGGGAGAGAATACTGTTGGGGAGGATGGAGGTGGGCATGGAGATATAAGGAATGGGGAGTGGAGAGGACAGTTGAGAGGGGAAGGGAGAGAATACTGTTGGGGAGGATGGAGGAGGGCATGGATTCTTCAGAGACAGCTGGTTCATGGCATTGAATTTTTGTACCATCAGCTACATAGTCTGAACTAATGCCTGGAGTGATTGATCGATCCACCGACCGACCTATCTACCTACCTATCTCTCTCCCTCTCTCTTTCTCTGTGTGTGTGTGTGTGTGTGTGTGTGTGTGTGTGTGTGTGTGTGTGTGTGTGTGTGTGTGTGTGTGTGTGTGTGAGTGTGTGTGTGTGCGCGCGCGCACGTTTGTGTGTGTGTGCGTGTGTGTGTTGTGTATGTATGTATGTATGTGTGTGTGTGTGTGTGTGTGTGTTGTGTATGTATGTATGTATGTATGTATGTATGTGTGTGTGTGTGTGTGTGTGTGTGTGTGTGTGTGTGTGTGTGTGTGTGTGTTAAGAGAGACAGGCAGACAGATAGACAGACATATAGAAGAAAACGTTTGTAACTAGCGTATAAATTGGTGTGTGTGTGTGTGTGTGTGTGTGTGTGTGTGTGCGTGTGTGTGTGTGTATGTGTGTGTGTGTGTGTTTAGAGAGACAGAAAGACAGAGAGAGACAGATAGATAGATGGACAAAAGAAAAAGTTTGTAACTAGCGTATTTGTGTGTGTGTATGTGTGTGTGTGTGTGTGTGTGTGTGTGTGTGTGAGTATGTGTGTGCCTTTTCTTCTGGTCAAAGATATATCAATGCTTTTTTCTGGTCAAAACAAATAAGGAAAAAAAAGAAAAAAAGTCATTTGACCACCAAAAAAAAAATTGAAGAACAGGGCTATGGTGCATTTTTTTTTTTCAAAACAGAATAAAATCCATCAACATGTGATGCAATTTGATTATATATACAGGTAAAAAAAAAAACTACTTTAAACATACAAAGTCAGCAAAATGCTTGTTTCGGGTTGGGTAAGTACAGAAGTTATGCCACTTAGCCTGACCGATATTGATGATAATCTGATATTGTATGTCAGATATGTATTTATAACTATTGGTAACTAGTCATTAGCACAGCAACTACAAATACAAAGTCCAGTCCCTTTCACTCTGAAAACAATGTTCTGAATTTTTTCAGTTCTTCTGTATAACTTGCCAGCAACAATCCACACTGATATGCGTTTTTTTTTCTTTTTTTTTCCTAAATAAAAGTAATTTTTTTTTTAACAGAAATAAATCCATACATTTTCATATCTAATCAGCCCAACACTTTGTAATCTCTGAATGTCTCATTGAGTTTGTTTGTGTGATCATTTTTGTTGATACTGATTTTAGTTCTGTATAGCGTGTCAACAACAACCCATACTGTTCCTTTTTTAAAAAAATGAAATTATCTGAGCTTTTGGCGTTGGGCCTCTACAGACATTTGTAGGTCATCAAATGTGGCCTTTACCTCATCTTTCATGGCCTTGAACTTGGCCTGGGCATCGGACACTAGGATATCCAGTTGACTGATCTGAACAAAAAGCAGCAAAATAAAATATTCACATTTTGAGCTTCATATTTATAACATGAACAACAATGAAGAGTAACCCACTTTGCAATTAGAAATTATCTGACTTTTAAAAAAAAATCCTAAGCATCCTGACACATTAACCTGTAGAGCTCAACATGTCCTGTTAATTTTTCTCGAGTCCGGACAGGTGTGGCCTAAGTTTGTGACTTTAGCGTTGAGGACTCCTGGCTTGGAGATCGTGGGTTCAAATCCCATCAGAAGTCATGTGGGTTTTTCTGCCCCGACCGGCTCCTACCCAGAGTTGAGTTGCTGCGGACTCAGTTGGGAAGACTGGGACCACACAGTCGAGTTTCATCCACTTAATGGATGCGTTTCTGAGAGTGTTGCTCAAATTTCCTGACCAACACTGCAGGTGCCTGTATCTCTCGGGCCTGGTCGATGCCAGGATCTATTATGAAAGGAAGCATAGAGTACAGCCCTGTCATGTAGTCTCAGACCGAAATGGAAATCCGTAGCATCATCTTAACCCCTTGACTGCCGCTATTTTGTATCAGTTTTACACTTCTGTGTGCTGGAGCAAAATTTGACTTTTTGCGGTAGGTTCACTAATTTGATCAGTGCTCATTTATTTGTGGAGATATCTCTTAGATTTTTGGCATGTTTTCTTCTTATACCCAGGGCTATAATACCTGCAAATAATATTTGATTTTGTTCATTCTGAGTATAATAAATAATCCTATAATTCAACTTTTTAAAAAAAAAATTATATTTTGCAAGCATACAAAAACCCACAGCAGCAAAACAAAAAACATACAAACCCAGCCAAAAGTGGTTTTTAGTGTTTACTGAACACCTGTGTAAATATTTGGTAGTGAATTTACAACCCACAATTGTTGTTTTATATGATAAATTTATGCATTTCTGGGGTACAGTACAATCCAGGTATCAAGGGACACAATTTTGTTTCTTAGGTAGGTTCACTGATATGCCCAGTGCTCTTTCAATTCTTGACATATATCTTAGATACTTGGGAAATTTTCTTGTTATATCCTTGGCTACAACCAGATGTCACAATAGTTTGATTTTGTTTGTAATCAGTAGACCAAACATATATATAATGATGAATGTTTTGTTTGAAAAACAGACACTTTCAGAACATAAACAAAACTATAGCACTAAAATCACAATGAAATATCACAAAAACTGGTGTTAGTATCCTTTGAACTTCAGGACAAACATCTGTATTCACAATAAAGCTTGATAATGCATAAAATGTTTAGCAACCCATATCATAGGGGGCAATCCAGCCCAGGTAACGTGGGAAAGAAGAAGGAATTGAACATTATCCACAGCATCAGTCTGCACATCTTGCAAGCCTCTTGGGAATTGGTCTTGTTTAGCAGAGATGAACTAACAATAACAACACTAAGTGTAACTTCTAATTATTCTGTCAGTTTTCTTTCACACATGTGGTTTGGTTCACTCATGAACTAAGTGCGATTGATAAAAAGCCATTACCACAGAAGGTAATAAATAAAACATTGCAAAACCACCCCCAAAAAACAACAACAAACAAACAAAAAAAAACAACAACAACAGAGACTGCTAAAGATAGGACTGAGCTACAAAAGGCCACACCACAGATGATGAAAGCACACTAACAACTGAAAAATACACTGGTGTCGCAGAGAATACACCACACCACAGAACCTGTGGACAGAAGGATTCAGGATCCCACACTACTGCCAGTAAATGCAAGTTATAGTTGACTGACACACACACACACACACACACACACACACACACACACTGTGCACAAGCACCATATTCAAAAGCAACACACACACACACACACACACACACACACACACACAACACACACACACACACACACACACAACACACACACACAGCACCACATGCAAAAGCACCACACACACACACCATGCACAAACACTACACAAACACCACACACACACACACACACACACACACCACACACACACACACACACACACACACACACAATGTATACCCACACCATGCACAAGCACTGCTCCTCTCTCTCTCTCTCTCATACACACACACACACACACCACACACACACACACACACACACACAGCCTGCACAAACACCACACACACACACACCACACACACACACACACACCACACATAACACACACACCACACACACACACAAGCCACACCACACACACACACACACACACACACACACACCACAAAAACAACTCCACGAAATCCATGGGCTTGAAATTGCCAATGTTTACCTTGATACCTGAGTCACCCGTGAAAGAAAGGTCGAGATTGTGGCAATCAGCACTGGCCTCTGTCCATTCTGAAACAAGTTCCGACTGACGAGTGCCACCGCCCTCTTCCTCTGCCACGCCCCCTCACACTGGACCCTCGCCGTTGTCCGAAACCCCCTCCCTTCCTCGACTCTCCTCCCGACCTCTCACGAAAGGAGGGAGGGGGCACTCGACATACCGGAATCGGCTCGTCACTCTCTGATTCGGCCCCACTTGCGCCGGTATCGCTCGGTTTGAAGTCGGGGATCAGCTTCGTCATCAACACCAACCTCCGATAGCAAAGGGTGGTGTTGATTGTGATCACTTTATTCCTCCTCCGAATCGAGTCATTCCACTTCTTTGAAGTCTTCGTCATCGCTTTCACGGTCTCGGATAACTTCTTGAAGCACTTCAAGAGCATAGATCGTTTGAAAACGGCACGCGCCTGATCGAACTGCCTGCTCGACTCGCCATCTTCAACCGAGAATAACTCTCCGAACTTTGCCGAAGTTATTGACCGAACGGATGCGAGCCGGTCAGTTCAGCTGACCCGCGAAAGGGAAGAAACCGTCCTTTAGGGTCCCTGCAACCGTTTTTAAACCTTTTTTTTCTCCTTGCCTCCCTTCTTTAAATCGCGAATTTTGATGATGAAATTATCTCGAACGCCGTTCGTTCAAGGGCACACAGCTTTCCTGAAACCATCTCGAACGCCGTTCGTGCCAGGGCAGTCAAGGGTTAATCACCCTCATTCTCATCGATCAGCATAAAAAAATGTCTCAAATTCTGTGGCCCTTCATGCCCTGCTCTCATGGTGACATCAATTTTGATGTCCTCTCCACGTCTGTGGCCTTGGTTTGGTTCCGTCGGGGTCACCGGTGTCGGCGAGTCCATAGCGGCTGTTGTTGGACGGACGTGGTGGCGCCCTCCGGAGGGAGAGTTCACTCACGCCGGCTCTGCGACTAAGCAATTATTGTCGTCAGTAGGGGGCTTAGTAGGTGGTGTCCTGCGTATGTTAGATCAGAACAGGCGCCACTGAACACCACCGAAGTGATTCGGCAATAGTGCAGTGTCTCCTCCGGTGGGTTGCCTCTTGACGACTTGACATGACTGCTCCCTGTGGATTGCCGTGCCGGGGCTCTGGCGGGGTGACCGGGCTGTGGGTGTGGACAGGTGTCGGAATGAGCGGTGTGGGTGCACTGCCTTTGAGGTGGCGCAGAGGTTGGACAGCTAAAAAAAAAAAAATATTTGGGGACTTTCTGGAGGAAACACTGCTGAACTACAACCAAGTCAACAGTAATGCCTCCTGTGAGTAACCTGAATCTGTTACCTGGCCAATGGCGGTGATCGCTTTCTTTGTTTCTTCACTGTGTCAGAGTTCAGGGTCAGACTCCCAGTTGTCGTCTTGGGGTCGTCAGGGAGCACCTGGGACTCCAGAGCAGCCAGACGTGACTTCAGCTTTCCCACCATGGCCAGCAGAGAACTGTCCGTGGCAGAGGAGATCAGGCGTTGGGCAGTACTTCTGTGAGCTGACAGGTCACCTTTGAGGTCTTCCAGGTCCAGTTTGGAGGATTTCCTTTCAGCCAGGAAGGCGTCTTCTTTCTGTTGAATTTCCAAGTTCAGCTTTTGGCGCTGGGCCTCTACAGACATTTGTAGGTCATCAAACGTGGCCTTTACCTCATCTTTCATGGCCTTGAACCTGGCCTGGGCATCGGGACACTTGGATATCCAGTTGACTGATCTGAACAAAAAGCAGCAAAATAAAATATTCACATTTTGAGCTTCATATTTATAACATGAGCAACAATGAAGAATAATACATCTTCACACATGTTCATTTATTTCCAACAATAAAATATCAGTTAAAAAAAAAAGTTATTTGCAAATTCCTAGAAAGAGTAGCTGGCCGCTCTGAATCTTGTCTTTATTTCACTACATAACTCATCACTATGGACTCAAACAGTAACTTAATTATAATCAAAAGACAAACAAACAAAACAAACAGCCATTCCAGTTCTATGGTTGTACTTCAGAATTTGGACCACTAAACAAGGCAGGCTAGCCCAATAAAAGTTATTCTTTTAGATGTTTTGCTTTTGCTTGTATATCAAAGCAGGCCTCTTTTCTCCAACAAGGAAAAATACAGGAAGATATGTTCTGTTTGATGTTCTATTAGATTGTTCGTCTATGTATTTGTCTGACTGCTGAGGCTTCGAGTCTTTTCTGTGTGTGCCTCTTTGGGCCTTGTTTGACCTGACCAATGAAATATTTCGTTGTTCAGCTATGTGGGTCGATTTTTTAAAGTGGCTGGAAAGGAAAATCTGTTAATTTCCGCATTTAAATTTTGTTTCTAGCTATTGTAGAAGTTGAGATATGAAATTTTAAGTTTTGCATATTTAATTAGGTGAATTTTCACTTCCAAACAAACACACCTACCTCAGAAATAAATAAAATAAAAATATTTGTAATACTTACTTGCAAACAATGTTTACACAGGGAGGTTCATAAGGGTTTGCGGAATCTAAATCCCCCAAAACCCCAAGTCAGGCAAAAAAGAGATTTTTCACCTTTTTCATGGTAGAAGCTCGCCTTAAAAGGCTGTGCCAGTCTTGAATAAAAGTTACTCTGTGTTCGTTTTCTTATGGGAGCAAAAAATACCTCACTTGTTTACTGTTTATCATTTACTGTTCCCTACCTCATTTCATTTCCGATCTTCTCAACCAAGATAGTCTAGCTTCTGAACTAAGAAGTTTATCTTCCGAACCAAGACAGTTTACCTTCTAAATTATGACAGTTTATCTTCTGAACTAAGACAGATTGTCTCTCCACCACGTTTTAATTTCATTTGTACTAATTGATACTCAAATTTGTCAACCATTTTTAACCACCGACGTTTTTGTTGTTACATGATATATATTCCATGAATATATATTAGAGAGGCAATGACCACTAACATAACACACACAATTTAGAATAAGTGCCCTGCTGAATCCATCCTCCATCAAACATATCTAGAACATCAGCAGAATAATTTTACTGAGCCATATTTTTAATTAATTTAAACTGTCAGCTTTCAGAAAATGAAGCCCATGACATCTTTGAAAGATCAGAACTGTCTGTTCACATCAATCATAACCCAGCAAAGTGTGAAGGCTACATTTCAAAGCAAAGCAAGAAAATGGAACATGTTTACTGACCTGTCATAAATAAATCTGAATTATATGGTTGTGATTATGAGAAACATTAACCCTTTCATCGCCACACAAGCCGCAGAGCTGCTTGCAATCAGAATGCCACAGTAGCCATTTGGGGCCATGGGAATGCATGCATTTGTTTTGTGTTTGTATAAAATTTACTTTCAGATTCACCGTGGCCACAATATTCAATTAGTACATGGAATAAATTTGCCTTATATCATTTTTGTATATGGTGTATAGAAGTTGGTTGAGTGGTTCAAAATCAACAGACTTGTAAATGTAGTGCACCCACTGTAGCTCTGCTGCAGAGCTGGTTTTCAGCTGCTTGGAGCTTGGAGATAATTGGTGATGAAAGTGTTAAGCTGTAAACAGCTCCAACTATCATCAATGGCTGTGCCACTGACTGCAGCTATATTACTTCTGACATGCTGCATCGTCTCTTTGAAAGGTTGCTCCAAGATATCCTAAAGCTCAAAACTCACTGGGACTACAACAAACCATCATATCACATACACACACCCAACACATGTGCACAACACACACCAATGCATGCATGCACACATGGGTGTGCACACAAGTCGCACGTGCACACACACACACACACACACACACACACACACACACACCACACACACACACACACACACACACAATGTCAGATACCCAAACAACATCCAAACACACTCACAGACCCAAATGACGATTTCTGTGTGCACAGATACTCCACCTTTTTCATTACAGCCGTCTCCTTGTCTTCCAGTTTCTTCACTTCAGCCTTCAGCTCTTCCCTCTTCTCTTTGGCCAACTCCGAAATCCCTCCTGACAGAGAACACTTGCAATGTGTTGAAGAAGCGCACTGCATGCAAACCAACTCCTCATGATTTGTGCAGTACAGCTCAGCCTGTTCACTGCTGTGACTGGCGCATGTATACTTGGTGGTGTGTGGCCAGTTGTTCTGCTGACAGGCTGCTCAGCTTTTCTGTGACATGATTTCGAGTTGATGGATCTTGGCATGGAATTGGACATGTATTGCAGAGTTTGAAGGCACATTGCAGACAGAACACAGTGCCCTCTGCGTCCTCACAACAGCTACACACATGGCTGCCACTCAGCGTTTTCTTGCTCTCTACCATCGCAGCTGTCGCCACATCGGTTGGCAAGGCGTCCACCAGAGAGGCAATGTCGTCTTGATCCTGGTGGGAAGCAGGAAGGATTTGTTTTCGACACAGAGGGCAGCCAGCCTGCTTACCTCCCTTTTCAATCCAAGCCACCACACATTTGTGACAGACAAGGTGAGTGCATGGAAGCAGTTTGGGAAGAGTGAAGTCATCATGGCAGACAGGGCACTCCATGGGGCCTGGAGCTGCAGCTGCCATGTCTGAAAAAAATACATTGGAATATGACCACAGCTCAGAATTGGAAACAAACTGCACCTCCAGTCCTCCACAACTCCACCCTTCCCTATACATACACGCTCATTGACACACTCATACACTGTTTATCCCCCCTTCCCTACACACACACGCTCACTGACACACTCATACACTGTTTATCCACCTTCCCTATACACACACGCTCATTGACACACTCATACACTGTCTACCCCCTTGCTCCTTCCTTGCTCCTTCCAGCCATGTATCTGCTTTATTCCCCATCTCTCCCAATGTCACTTTCCTCACTCTTCCTCCTCCATGCCCTTTTCCTCCATTCCACACCTCACACACACACACACACACACACACACACACACACACACACACACACACACACACACTGAAACACATACAGACACATTTGCAATTTTCAACACTGTGAAGTCATGACGATCTTGTGAAATTCTGCAAAACCCTGGAAAGCTTTAACTTAAAAAAATAATGACTGTTCGTGTTTAATCGAGTATAATCATTGACTGAAGAAGATTATCATTATTCCATCATCAAACTCCTAATGCAGTTAGCTGGTTGACACTGACTACCTGAGAACAGAGATCTATACCTCTGAAATTATGTCCCTTTAAGACTAAATTTGCAACATTTGGGAAGGGAGAGAATGAAGTTCAGAAACTGATGGGACAAAGAGAGATGGGGGGGGGGGGGGGGGGGGGGGTTTACACAATCCCAGGGTGGGGGATGGGTAGGGGTGGAGGTGAAGGGGCAAGGGAGCATGTGGAAGTGGCAGAGGGATGACAAGTAAGTTATACATTGCAGAAAAATGAACGGACAATCAATCCATCCAGATAACCAAGACTTATCCCTAGTCAGTCTAAGCACTTTCAGAGTACATGTAATAGGTTCTGGAATAGGTTGGTCAAGTTGAAGAGGATCCATCAACAATGAATGAACATTATATGTATGGCCACATTGCCTCAACAACAACAACAAAACAATAACAACAAATCAACCATCCATCTTGGAACTGCATGGCTTCAGGCTTTTTAAAGATGCGCTGGGTATGAGGGTCCCATACTGTGCAGGCATATCCTAGTATGAGACAGACGACAGATTTGCAAACAACCTCCTTCAGGTGACCAGCGCTGATCGTTAAACTGATGTATGGAAAAACAACGAAGGAAGGTGACAGGAGGGGGAAGTTGGCTCTAAAATAGGTCTCAACCAACCCCAGTATGTCCCAGCACAGCTTGCTCAAATCCCTGGCTTGGTGGAGTATGGGAGAAGACTGGAGTCTTCATCTGAAAGCTGTCTAGTGTGTGCACCTTGGAAACAAAGGCTCGCTTCCTCCCATAGAGTGACCATCCTCACCTGTATGGGAAATCTACAGAAAACCTTGACACAAAAGTGTTGAAAGTCTTGGCTTTCACAGCTTGTTGGGGTTGAGTTCCATTCTGTGACTGTGTGTGACAAGAAACTGGCCTGTCTGAACTGAGTTCTACAACAGTGCTGTGATACAGGTGTGAGTTCCATTCTGTGACTGTGTGACAAGAAACTGGCCTGTCTGAACTGAGTTCTACAACAGTGCTGTGATACAGGTGTGTGTTCCATTCTGTGACTGTGTGACAAGAAACTGGCCTGTCTGAACTGAGTTCTACAACAGTGCTGTGATACAGGTGTGTGTCTGAACTGAGTTCTACAACAGTGCTGTGATACAGGTGTGTGTCTGAACTGAGTTCTACAACAGTGCTGTGATACAGGTGTGTGTCTGAACTGAGTTCTACAACAGTGCTGTGATACAGGTGTGTGTCTGAACTGAGTTCTACAACAGTGCTGTGATACAGGTGTGTGTCTGACTGAGTTCTACAACAGTGCTGTGATACAGGTGTGTGTCTGAACTGAGTTCTACAACAGTGCTGTGATACAGGTGTGTCTGAACTGAGTTCTACAACAGTGCTGTGATACAGGTGTGTGTCTGAACTGAGTTCTACAACAGTGCTGTGATACAGGTTGTGTCTGAACTGAGTTCTACAACAGTGCTGTGATACAGGTGTGTGTCTGAACTGAGTTCTACAACAGTGCTGTGATACAGGTGTGTGTTTTACAAAGAGACTCTTCATGCTCAGTAGGCTGGCAGGAAAAAAGCTGGAACACTTATCTTGGGCAGTGGCGGATTATGGGGGGTTTCCCAGTTGCACGGAACCCCCCCCTCGGTGTCAAAAAAAAAAAAAAAAACCCTTCCCGTCACCACTGCTGAGTGCGAGAGGTCGATCAGTGGGCTGATTAACTCCTCAAACCAGCCTGAGGTCAACCATGACAAACAGCGCTTGAACGGTCTGGCACTGATGAGGCTCCACAGGGAAATTGAAGTGGACGCAATGGCTATAGTGGACGCATTTGCAAGAAAATTCAAGACCCGAATGGCGACACTGTTACCTCGTCACCTCTTGCAGTTTGACTGCTGAATCACAGACACAGACACTCATATAAGCTAAGTTTTGAACGGCAATTAAGTGTGTATACCATGATACAATTGAGAAACAGTGTGGACAAACACGCCAAGACCTCCGTTTATTTTCCTTTAGTTGTCAAAATTCATTGTGTTCAATTTCAATCGAATTCATGGACAAGTTTTATGTGACTTTCACTCGACTGAACACTATCACAAGTATAAGATGTGCAGGAAATGAATGTGTTGTTATATATAAAGTGTGTAAAGTCATTTGTTTCCTCTAATAAAACAAAAATGTTTTGTCTTCTAGTCCAGAGACTTTCTTAAATTTCAGTATTAATTGTGTGAATGAGAGCAAACCAGTTGTTTATTGGTAAAAAGAAAAGCTTTGTTACTTTTTGCTCAAATTTATATTGGCTTTATGATGTTTCTTGAAAAGAAAAAAAGGCAAAAGAAAAAGTAAACCACTTAATTTCAGCATGATACTGGTAGTCAAAATGG
>CM031629.1:23553446-23611816 GCA_018398815.1 Conus ventricosus | reverse complement strand
TAAAAAGTTTTTTAATCCTAAAATAGCGAAAGTGCAATGTACAATTGATGGTAGTCCTAACCAAATCTACGCTAGCGGCTTAGACCTTATCATCATTTTGACGAAATAAGAAAATTGTTTGGGGGTGGGAGGGGTAGAAGTCTAACAGCAGACCGTGTGTCTAAAGATTTACATCTTCACAATGTTAGGCTTGATGATTATTTAACAACAAAATACGGTTTATGGATTGACCTAAGGTCAACAGAGGATAATCAGTTGCATGGAAGCGGGAGAGCTGTGAGAGACGTAATAAACATTCAAATTGATAAAGAAGAAGAAGCCGATAAACCGCTTAATGTACATTTGTTTTTATATATGATGCGCAGCTGAATATTGAAATAACAGATTAAAAGATATACAATACTAAATTATTTTTATTTTATAAAAAGCATGTCTGTTCAGGTTTATCCAAACGTGCCTACAGCGCCGCTAAAAGAAGAGATAGCAGGCAATTCTGCTGCTGAAGTAAAAACCTTCAGATTAACAAACATTACACAAATGCAACAAAAACTAGAGCAAGACCTTTCAAAATACAGCAAAACCAAACGAAGGTATTCTGCTGCCTTTAATGCTGTTACATATGTTAATACTGGAGCATCGACTATAAGCGCTCTATCAGCAGGAACGGTGTTGGTCTCTTAGCAACGGGCATAGGCGCACCCGCAGCTTTACCTCTAGGAGGTTTGTCTTTAGCTCTCGGCCTGTGTTCATTAGCTGTAGGTGCCGCTAGCAAAAAATAAAAACTAAACTCCAAAAGCACACAGCTATGGTTCAACTAATAACAGCTAAACTTAGCTCGTTCAAACTGACAATAAATAAAGCGCTTGTTGACTCAAACATCACGGATGAAGAATTTAATCGTTTACAGGCCGATTTTGATGACTACAAAAGACAAAGTTTGATCTTCAAAGAAAGGCGGTGACAAGTTTTTCTCAACAGCCAGACCCCGAGCAGATAAAAAAGGAATGCTTAAAAAAAGTAAACGAGACATTAAACTCTGTTCTAAACAGCTCACATTAACAACACCAAAAGGTGTTTATACTTTAGTTTATGAGTCCAAGCGCAAAAAGACCGTTGATATTGGTTCTGATTAAGTATTTTTTTTTAATTTAAATAAATATTTTGGCTTAGAAAAGAAAGACAGCATGGCTAAGATATATGAAGGACAAGACGAATTGTTTGAAGGAATGCTCGAGAGAGAGCGTTTATCAAGAGCACTGAATGATATTGATTTAGAAGTCATTGACCCAACAAACGTACAGGCAAGTGTTGTTCATGCTATTTCTCAAGTTCCAGGCAAACTAACAATAGACCCGCCAGTTAAAGTAATGTTAGCTGTTTTAATCGACTATGTAACAATAAATGAAGAAAATCTAGAAGTCTGGGTCTCGACTAAACAACAGACTATTCTTTCTCATAAGACTTAACACCCGGTTGGGCAGACGAACTGCTTGCACAGTTTGACGCTGCCGCTGAAGAAGCTAAAATGAGAGGCTCTGGTTGGTCAGAGGGCGAAGTCTTAGAGATTAGATTAAAACAGGCTAAGTATGCACCGATTGTTGGCAAGGCTTACATTCCGCTACCTCAGCACTGGCAGCGAAAAAAGCAGTTATAAACATAAAGAAATTCAGACAACAAATGTTTCATGTGGTGCGTTCTTGCAAGGCTGCATTATGTCCGCGAACACGCAGAGAGAGTGACTAACTATCAGCAATACGCCAAAGATCTTAACTTCAATGGAATATCCTTTCCTGTTAGTGTAGACCAAATTGATCAGTTTGAAGAACAAAACAACCCAATAACTGTTAATGTATACACATGGGATGAGGAAACAAATTTGGTGCCAATTAAAGTGTCCAAGAACAGTCCAACAATAGGCGAACCAGACAAAAATCATGTTGACTTACTACTAATGTTTTCACCAGCGGGGCTACCCCATTACACATTGATACGCACAATGAGTAGATTATTGAGTTATACTACAAACAAACATAGCAAACAAGAATTCTGCAGAAAATGTTTAACAAGAATTCCATCTGTGCAAGCTGCGAGTGAACATATAAAACATTGTAAAAGTTCTGTAGACTGTAATACAGAACTAATTACGCCCCCACCTGGATCTAAAGTTAGTTTTAAGAACTGGAAAAAAACTGCAACATTCTCCATATGTTGTTTACGCAGACTTTGAATCACTCATTGTTCCTTATGAAGGGCCAGCGCCACAAAAACTTCGAAAAACAGTCTTAATGAGTAATCATCAGATTTGTTCATTTGCCTTCATTGTTGTCAGGTCGGATGGCGTTTATTCAGAACCAGAATTATATAGAGGACCAGATGCTGCAGAAACATTCTTAAAACGCATGCAGCAAGTGCGTAACGCCTGTTCTAATAATCTAAACTTATCTGAAATCATAATGGCGCCTGAAGACCAACAACAGTATGACTCAGCCACGCATTGTTGGATTTGCGGTTTAGAGCTAACGCCCAAGAGTGTAAACCCCACAGTAAGAGACCATGATCACATTAGTGGAAAGTTCAGAGGAGCAGCACACAGTAAATGCAATCTTCAACTAAAGTTTGAACCAAAGACATGGAAGCTGCCCATCTTCTTTCATAACTTGCGAGGTTACGACTCTCATCTTATATTGCAAGCAGTGGACGATGCCTTCAGGGTGTCATGCATTGCACAGTCATCAGAAAAGTACATGTGCTTTAATCTAAATAACATGTCTTTTTATGACTCTATGCAGACATGATGGGTCATTAGAGGCACTGCTATGTCCTTAAAGTCCTGCCCAATAACGGAAAAATATTTTGACCCAACTCTCGTTAGAAAGGGTGTTTACCCTTATGAGTACATGAACAGTTGGGAAAGGTTTGACGAAGAGACGCTTCCTCCTAAAGGCGCGTTCTTTTCTAGTCTTAGAGGAAAGGACATCAGCGACTCCGATTACCAGCATGCTCAAGATGCGTGGCAGAAGTTAGAGTGTAAAACGATGGGAGACTATCATGACTCCTACTTGATGGCCGATGTATGTTTGTTGGCGGACGTCTTTGAAAATTATAGAAAGACCTGCATGAAACATTATAGCCTGGATCCTGCGCATTACATTTCTGCGCCCGGGATGAGCTGGGACGCTTTCTTAAAGTTTACTGGAGTACAGATTGATTTATTGTCTGACTACCAATGTTCAGATGATTGAAAACGGATTGCGTGGAGGAATTAGTATGGCGTCGCATCATTACTGTAAAGCAAACAACAAATACTTGGATCATTATGATCCGAGTAAAAGGTCTAACTATCTCATGTATTTAGACGCAAACAATCTGTATGGATGGGCAATGGCGCAATCACTTCCTTACGCAACTTTAAAATGTACACAGGTACGAATAATATTCAAAAGGCATTAAAGTGGTTGAGCAGTTTGACGCCAATCAACAGCGTGGATTCATTCTAGAAGTTGACTTAGAATATCCTCATGAACTCCATGACCTGCATAATGACTATCCATTAGCAGCAGAAAGTCTAAAGATGGATCCAAGAGAACCACCTAAACTTGTGCCTAATCTTCGGGGCAAAAAAAATTATGTCTGTCATTACAGGCTTCTACAATTTTATTTAAGACATGGTTTGAAGTTGACAGCAGTTCATCGCATAATTGCTTTTGATCAAGAACAGTTCATGAAACCATACATCATGAAGAACACTGATCTCAGAACTAAATCCACAGATGCTTCAGAAAAAGACTTTTTTAAGCTGATGAACAACAGCTGTTTTGGAAAGACTATGGAGAATCCGCACAAGCGCAAAGATGTCAGATTGGTCACCAGAGAGAATGAAGCAATTAAGCTAACTTCAAAACCTAATTATCAGGACTTCAGAAGATTTCATGACAGCTTTTTGGCATAATGATGAAAAAAAAGAAAGTCAAATTAGACAAACCGTTTTTATTGGGTTTTACTGTTTTAGAATTATCAAAGCTTTTATGTTAGAGTTTCTTTATGACTACTTTAAGCCCTCGTATCCTGAGTCCAGAGTACTTTACACAGATACAGATAGTTTTGTTATAGATATTCCTACTGAAGACATCTATAAAGACATGGAAATGGAAGTAGCTAAAGGCATGCAGGATGGTATGATACATCTGATTCCTAAAGATTCGCCTTTGCATTCAATTACTAATAAGAAGGTTTTAGGAAAGATGAAGGATGAATTATCTGGAAAGGTGATCAAGGAGTATGTGGGGTTAAGGTCAAAAATGTACAGTATTTCGAGCCAGGAGAAAATCATTAAGAAAGCAAAGGGAATATCTCGCAGCGTTGTGCCGTCAAACATTTCACATGACAACTAAAAAAGAAGCTTTTTTTGGCAAAAAAAATTTTTTCATATAAAACGTAAAACTGCGATTAATTAAAGAGATAAAAAAAACCCCGTTGTAAAAAGAAGTCTTTTTAAAAAAAAATAGAACAAAAAAAAACGGGTGTTTTTTAAATTCCGGGTTTTCATATGCAATGGGGCATGGAAAACCCGTAAAATTTTAAAGGGGAAAACTGTTTTGGGCGGTTTTTCGCAGTTTTTCTTTCAAAAAAGATCTTTGAGGGGTGGTTGTTTTGTTTTTGTCATTTTTCTCGAAAATTAAACACGGGGTTTATCTTTACAATTCTTTTTATTTCATTTGGACCCAAAAAAATCCAAACGGGGACGGTTGCCCTGATGCGGTTCCCCTTCCGCTTCCCCCGGTAAATAAAGGGTTCCCTTTTACTTTAAAAACCAAACGGAAATTTTAGTTTGCGGGGTTTGTACGGGGTCTTCAGCAACTTTATTGTTTTTCTTTTGATTGCTTTTTCTGGTTTTCCCTTTTAAAATTTTTCTTCATTATTCATTGCGCGAAAAACCTGGGGGGCAGTTTTTAAAAAACCCAAATTCCCGTGTTGCGAGATTTGTAATAAGCTCTCTGTGATCTGGTAGGAAAATTTTCTTTCGGTAAGGGTTTTTTTAAAAGGTTTTAAACCAAAACCCTTTGTAAACCCTTGTGAACCCCGGGGAATGCCTTTTTTTTGTAACTTTTGTTTTTTAAACAATAATTGATTCACTTGGCCTTTTAAATTTTTTTTTCCATCATAAAACTTGAATTTGCGGGGGTTTGGGGGTTAGGGGGCCCTCGTGGTATATTAGTTGTATAGAAACAGCAACAGCAGAAGCCCTTTTGTTTTAAATGGCCCCGCATCTTTGTATCTTGAACCCATGTCAATGACTGTGAGTGGTAAAAAATTCTTTTTCTTTAAATCCTATAAGAGGGAAAATATAAAAGATCCATTTGGGGGGTTGTCTTTTGGGATTTGGGTTATTGACAAAGTGCGGTCTCTGTATTCTCTAGGGCGGGTTTAAAAAAAATTTTGAAAAATCGCTTTTTTAGAAAACCCATTTTTTGCGGGTTTGTTCACTGCTCAGCTGCTTGGCTTGCTTTTGTATTGCTGTTTTTCCCTTCCAATATCCTTTGGGCGAAAAAATAGATTTTGTTCTTTTTTATTCACCCAATTTTATGTGCAACAAAATACACGAGGGTTCTTTCCAAACGACAAAAAAACCGATTTCTTGCTTTTTTTGTTTTTCTGTGGTTGAAAAAAAGTAACTAAATTTTTTGGGTGGGGGCAATTTTGGGCCCGGGTTTCCCTTGTTATTTGTTAATATTCTTTTATTGTTTGGGTAAAATCTTTTTTTTATGTAAGCTGCTTCCCCCTGTTCTTTCGGGGTGTCTTTAAATTTAAAATCTAATGTAAAGGGTTTTTGTTTTTTCATAGGGGGTTTTGTGCAGCTGCAAAGGTTCCCCCATAGCTTTGTTATGTCTTTTTCCTCGTGTCACCCCGCGTTTATTTAAATGCGAAATTCTTCCGAAAAGAAAAGGGAATTCCCCAAAACAGCGCCCCCTTTATCAATTGCGGGTGAACCCTTTTTTTAAAATGTTTTTTTTTTTTTTTCATATTTATATTTTTGGTTTTTTCCTTCCCTTAACTAAAAAAATCTTTCGTAGCAAAGGAAGGCAATAATAGCAATCAGTTTTGTTTGAATCCTCAAAGTTAGTTTCCCAAGTTCTGTTGGTTTTAAATTTTTAAAAAGGTTTTTTACCATGCATTGAGTTCCTACCTTACCCCTAAAATTTATCGGGCGGGAAGGGGTTTTACAAGGTTAGCAAATTTTTTTCCCGGTGTCATTTTTAAAAAATAAATAATTTTAATTATTAAAAATTTGGGAACAGTGATGATCCCCTACAGTACAAGGCAGCCTAAACCTTCCTAAATTTTTGGAATAAACAAGCTGATAACCAAGCATTATGCCAAAAAGGGAGGGCTGTATTCTTTAGCGCATGTGGGAAAAAAAAACTTTTTCTCGGAAATGAATTCAGTTTTTTGAAACGTTTCAACAGATGTCGCCGAAGCCTTTTTAAAAATTTTCATAAAAAGGGTATAAAGGCAGGGGGGTTCTAGTTTGGTAAAATGTGTGGGGAAAACGGTTCTTAGTTTGTACACAAAACTAGTCGTAGATTTGTTTTCCCATTGTTTCTGAAAAAGATCAAAGTATGTTTTAAACGAAAGATCCAGTTTTAAAAAAAGTCATTGGGGCCCTTTTGGCCCTGTGATTTTTTACTATAATTTGGAACTTTTTATCCCCATTTAATCTGGGATTAATAACTTTTAATCATATAGATTTTTTTCCCCTTCAAAATGACGAGGGGGAAAATCTTTCCAGAACCAGGAAACTTTGAATCAGGTGGAGAAGAAACCCAACCCAAAAAACAGCGGGAAAAACGCTAAATTTCAGGCGGGACCTTTAAAAAACCCTGGGCGGGTTGAAGCAGGAAAAAAATTGAGAGTGGAACAAAAAAAAAAAAATTTAAGGTTACAAATTTGACTATCTGAAAACATACACCCCCAAAAGCCAGAAAAATTTTGGGATTCAATGCAGTTTAAAAAAACCCCATGTGATTAAAGGGGCCCCAAAAGTCTTAGGGGGAATATTGAATTTAAAACTGTTCCCCTTTTTTGGCCCCCTTGCTGCGGGTTGGGGGCGTTTTTAAAAGGGTTTTAAAAAAAACATTTAAAAATGGCAACAGAAACGAAAGCAATCAAAAAATTTTGACATAAATGAGAAAAGCCCACCACCCACGAAAAAACCCCCCAATAAAAAGCACCCATTTGACCCAATTTTTAAGGGAAATTTAATTTTTAAATTTTTTTTTTTAAAAATAGTCATGGCGAAATTAAAAAATTGATAAAAGTCAATAAATAAAAAATTGGAGTCTAAAAGGGCCATTTCCATAGCCCAGAATTGTAATCAATGTGGTTGCTTCGGATTTTAAAACCCTTTTCCTTAGATTTATGCAGAAAACCGTGAGCAGCCCATCCTCAACGATGACGGTTTTTTTAGGCGTATGTTTTACTTTATTAGACATCCCTATTTAAAAATTTAAAAAAATAGATTGTTTTTTTTTGATAATTATAAGAATTGGGGTTTTACTTTTAAAAGGGACTTTTGTTATGATCTTGAGGTGATTAATCAAGGGAAATTATTAAGAAAATTGGGAAATTAAATTGGGGGGTGAACTTAAGGGCAACTTGGAATGATTTAAATAAAAAAACTTGGGATGGGCTTGAAGTGACTTGGGGTAACTTCAGTTTAAAAACTTGTGGATGACTTGAGTGTGAAACGTGGGGGGGGGGTGGGGGGGCGTGGTTTCGTGGGGTGGGGGTGGGGGTGTGATGCGTGGGGGGTAGGACAAAAAAACACAAAACCCCCCCCCCCCAAAAAAGAAGTGAAACTTTCTAGGCCACTTCTTGCTTTGTGACTTAAAAAGGCTTTTTGTCTTGCCCGCAAACCCCAATAATTGGCCAAGTGATCATTGTGTTTTACTTTGGGCCCAGTTTGCCGGCTGAGCTTTGAGGGGCTGCCCCGCTTTTTCAGGTCAAAATGATCTTTTATGATCACTTGGCCTTGTTTGCAGGGCTCCCTGTAACTCATTTGCGGCAGGGGGAGCTGCGCTTTGAGGTCGTGAAAACTATGATCACTTGGCCTATTTCTGTTGTCCCTTTTTTCAACCAGGCTTGCAAAAATTTCTTTTTTGGCCCCGAGTTACGGCCGTTTTTCTGTAGCCAAGCTTTTATGGGGGCTTAATTTGCCGTAGTGTACACCTTTATTTTATTAAATTTTGGGGCATTTATATGAAAATTGTGCTGGGCCCCACAAATATTCCCTTCCCCTTTGGGAGATGTACTAAGGTTGCTAACCCTATTTGTTTTTTTTGGGCCCGAAAATTCGAAAAACGTTTTCCCGTTGGGATAAGTCTAATTTAAGGTTTGGGCGTTTGTACACAGGTTTATTTATTTTGATTCCCAGTTTATGAAATTTAGGATAGTTTTTAAAAAAAAAATTTAAAACTGAATAAATTTTCTGGATATTTAATCAGGGCCCGCCCCCCGCGCCTCAAGAAATGAAAACCCCTGTTTGATGCGTTTTTTCTCTTTCAAACATGGCTTTTGCTGTCTCAAGCCAGCGCCCAAAAATCAAAGGTGGGTGAATTGTTTTGCTTTTATTTTGTTTTATCAACCCTTTGGCCGCTTTTTAAAAAAAAGGGAAGGGTTCATCAACAGTTAAAACCCCATTTTAATTTGGGCCCAAAAACCCCCCGGTAATGTCAATTTTTTTTTTCCCTTTAACCCAAAAAACCTTTTAAGATAGTTTCATTTCCCAAAACAGTCGGTTATTTTTCTTTTTCTCCACCCCCTTAAGGGAAAACAAAACTTCTTTTCGGTTTTTTGGGGTTAAAAGGGAAAAGGCCTTTTCCCCGATTCCTTTTTTTTACAAATTTCTCTAAAAATGCAGTTTAAAATTAAAAAATTGGGGATCTTGAATAGCCAATTCTGTTCCCCAGTAAACCGGGGTCGCATTTTGTCCCCCCCGCCAATACACAGGCAATAAAAAACCCTCCCACCCCGTCCGGGAGGCGTGAAAAAAAGGGTGAAACCCGGGGTTGGTTTTTTGTTTATGTGGCGCTGGGGAAGATGAAAGAAATTTTGCAAAAGCAAACTGGCCGGGTTTTAGGGGGGGGGGGGGGGAGGGAGGGGCGGGGGAGTATTGATTTTTTTTGGGCCCCTCAGTTTGGCCCGCAGGTGTGAGGGGGCGCGCGCGCGCGTGTTTGGGGGGTCTGTCTTTGCTGTCTGTCTTCTGCCTGTCTGTCCGTTTTGTGTGTGTGTGTGTGTGTTTGTGTGTGTGTGTGTGTGTGTATGTGTGGTGTGGGTTTGGGGGGGGGGGGGGGGGCGGAGGTGGGGTGGGAGGGGTTGGGGGTGATTGGGGTGGAAGAGAGGAAGGGGGGGAGGTAGACAGCAGTCAGGAAGGTGGGCCAGAAAAGTTGCGAAGAAAATGTGTGTGTGTGTGTGTGTGTGTGTGGTGTTGTGTGTGTGTATGTGTTTTGTGTGTGTTGGGGGTTTTTGTGTGGTGTGTGTGGGTGGGTGTGTGTGTTTGTGTTTTGTGTGTGTGTGCCCCCCTTCTGTCTGTCTGTCTGTCTCTCTGTTTTTCTTCTCTGTCGGGCTGTCTGTCTGTCTGTTTTTGAGGGCAACCCTTTAACCCTTTGGGGTTTTTCTTCTCTCTCCCCAGGCTGCAATTTTTTTTCATACCGCCCAAAATAAACGGTTAGCCTGGTGAACCACCGTGTTTATGGGCGCGTTCAGAAAAATGCTTTTTCCCCGCGTTACTCTAAGGGGAAAGTGTTCAGTCCCGGCTTTTCTCTGGGAAAAATTTTGTTAAATTTGTATTGAAAAAAGGATAACCCTACACAGTAAATTCTTTTTACTTGTCAGGAACAGGGGAAAGGGGGGATTTGGGTTTTCTTTTGCCCCGAACTGAGTGAGGGGGGAAGGGGCCCAGAATGCCCCTTTCCTGTTCTCTGCCGTGGTGTGTGTGTGTGTGTGTGTGTGTGTGTGTTTGTGTGTGTGGTGGGGTTGGTTGTTTTAAGTCCCCGTGAGTTGTGAGCCCTTTTGGACATATGGGGGCAAACCTTTTTAAAGAGGGCGATGCAGATTCGAAGTTTAAAACAGCTTTTCGTTTTGTGGCACAGCCTTTTAGGTAGGGTTGGGCTGTTTCAACTTAAAAACTTTTATCGTCAACTATCTTTCCAAACACCCAAACAGCTGAAAACCCCGCTGTGCAGGGAGAGCTACAGTGGGTGCACTAAATTTACAAATCTGTTTTATTTTGAACCCCTCAAAAAGTGCTTACGCCCTGTACCAAAAATGATATAAGGCAATTTTATTCTAAGTACTAAATAGATATTGTGGCCACGGTGAATCTGAAAGTAAATATTATACACACACAAACAAATGCATGCATTCCCATGGCCCCAAATGGCGACTGTGGCATTCTGATTGCAAGCATCTGCGGCTTGTGTGGCTATGAAAGGGTTAATGTTTCTCATAGTCACAACCATATGATTTCAGATTTATTTAATGACAGGTCAGTAAACGTGCTCCATTTTCTTGCTTTGCTTTGAAATGTAGCCTTCACACTTTGCTGGGTTATAATTGATATGGACAGAAAGTTCTGATCTTTCAAAGATGTCATGGGCTTCATTTTCTGAAAGCTGATAGTTCTTTAAATTGAATTACAATATGGCTTAGTGAAATTGTTCTGCTGATGTCCTGGATATGTTTGATGGAGGATGGATTCAGCAGGGCACTTATTCTAAATTGTGTGTGTTATGTTAGTGGTCATTGCTCTCTCTATATATATATTCATGGAATATATATTATGTAACAACAAAAACGTCTGTGGCTAAAAATGATTGACAAATTTGACTAGATATCAATTAGTACAAATGAAATTAAAATCAAACTACACCATGGAGATACACTGCAGTGATCTTGATCTGGAAACTGTCATAGTGGAGAAGACAATCTTAGTTCAGAAGATAAGCTGTCATAATTTAGAAGATAAACTGTCTTGGTTCAGAAGATAAGCTGTCATAATTTAGAAGATAAACTGTCTTGGTTCAGAAGATAAGCTGTCATAATTTAGAAGATAAACTGTCTTGGTTCAGAAGATAAGCTGTCATAATTTAGAAGATATACTGTCTTGGTTCGGAAGATAAACTTCTTAGTTCAGAAGATAAACTATCTTGGTTGAGAAGATCAAGTGTCATGATTCAGAAGATAGACTGTCATGATTCAAAAGAGAACCTCTCATGATAAAGGAGTTAAATGGCCATGATACAAAAGACAGAATCACCCATGATAGTGCCATTGTTCAGAAGATAAACTGTCTTGGTTCAGAAGATAAACTGTCATGATTCAGAAGATAGACTATCATGATTCAAAGAGAACCTGTCATGATAAAGGAGTTAAATGGCCATAATACAAAGTACAGACTCACCCATGATAGTGCCATTGTTCAGAAGATAAACTGTCATGATTCAGAAGATAGACTGTCATGATTCAAAAGAGAACCTGTCATGATAAAGGAGTTAAATGGCCATGATACAAAAGACAGACTCACCCATGATAGTGCCATTGTTCAGAAGAGAAACTACCATGTTTCAGAAGTCCATAGTGATGAGTTATGTAGTGAAATAAAGACAAGATTCAGAGTGGCCAGCTACTCTTTCTAGGAATTTGCAAATAACTTTTTAAAAAAAGACTGATATTGTATTTGTTGGAAATAAATGAACATGTGTGCAGATGTAGTTTGTCAACCTCGGGTGATGTCGATGGAGGAAGGACTAGCGCACAGCCCAAACACACTCACAGCTTGCTTACAATCTCATTCATATATCATGCATTCATCACATCAAACCACTAGTAAAGTCTGTAACTTTACTACACATGATCATAGAACGAAACATCAATGCATATGGAATCAAACAAAATAAAACATTCTCTCTTTCCTGAACTTCACAAAATCATTTATCTAAAACAACATTAACTAACCCGGGTATAAATAGATTTCTACTTTACCTGGCCAGGTGATCTTAACTATTCACGAATCACTGTCTTTTTCTTTTCCTTTTTTTTTCCTTTCACTGTCACTTTCACAACACGACACAACTGCTGGCATTGGTCAGGTTAGACTGCTGGCACCGGTCAAGCTGGACTGCTGGACTGGTCAGGTCAGACCGCTGGCGTTGGTCAGGTTGGACTGCCGATGAAAGTGGCGCTGGCCAAGTATGAGGTCGAACCCCCGGTTCAGATGGAACAGTGACTATCAACATCGATCTGTTCTCCTTTCTTCCTTCCTGCATTAACGCATTGCACTCTCTCTCTCTCTTCTAGTCTGCTCTATTAAATGGACATGGTTGCTTTTCTTTTCTTTTTCTTTTCTTTCTTTTTCTCTTCATTAGTTAGCAACTCTCTCTCTCCACATCTCTCCTTAGTCCTCCCTCTGCAGACTATCTCGTGCTAATCTCTCAACTTGGTTCTCTTCTCTCCTCCCCTCATCTCTCTGCTTCTCTCTCGAGCAGACCTACACTCAGAACCTCTCCCTCTCTCTGTCTCTCTGTTCGTTCTCCCCTCGTTCTCCCCTTCTCTCACTCTCACATCCTTCTTATCCCATTCCGATCTGTCAAAAAGGGCGAGTACCATTGGTCAGTATTTTTACCGCCTCGTACCCGAAGTTATCTCCCTCTAATTCCATTGGATATTCAAATCATGACAGTCACGCCTTACTCTCTGTGGTGGTCAATTGGTCATTTAATTGATTAGCTAGATTTCACCCCACCACGTACTACCTTCCCCCCTTCCCTACTTAACTGGCGCCGTGTGCTTAACGTGTGGGCACTGGTCAGTGTAAATTGGCTAGATGAGTCTAGGTAGGCGCCCAGATGTCTGACCAGACCTATCGAGACCTGTCGGTCCAGCCACTCAGACTGTCTGCTGTCTCCTCGCTGTGCCAAATTGGCTGGATGCGACGGATGGAGCCGTCTGCTTGGCGCCAAGATGTCTGCGTTTGGACTTATGTCAGTTGAAGTGGCCGGCGACTGACCATGACTTTGCTTGTGTTTATTTTTGACCGTGACAATTTCCCCCTTGCAAAAGACTATGCACCGCATTGTCTCAAAACAACGGTACAAAAAAAAACAACGACCGAATTTGCTGACACACAGCTACACGTGCAAAGTTTGAAAAACACTTCACAACAAACGGTTTATAAATTATAGGATATATCATTAGTGAATACCACCCCAATGAGTTATCATTGATGTGCGCTCTTGCGTTATTTCGACCCATTTTACAAAGACCTCTGTGCGCACTTATGTGATTCCCCTACCTGCGGATTTGCCACATCTTCTCTTCACAATTCCTATAAAAAGCACAATATAGTATGATCACGATCCATGACACTTCACTGAGGAATCTCCATCCTCACTTATTGCAAATAATGCATCACTACACAAGCGACTGTATGCTCCAAGCATAACTACATTCACATGAACAAGTCTCGCAAAGAAAATATGAACAAGTCTCACACAAAAAAAATATGAACCATAGCCAACTGGGAATGAACCCATATCCAATCAACATAACTGAAAGTCAACACATATTATCAACAAAGCACCCCGGATATGACTGACTTCCTCTGAGTTGCAGCTTGCTAGACTACACGGCTTAAATAGTCAGCCCGACATTCTGTCGACCGGAATGTACTGCACTCGGTACCTGTAGGGCTGCAATGCCATTGCCCAACGCAGAACCCTGCTGTTTTTCAGCTGTGCCTCCTGCAGGAATTTGAGTGGTTGATGATCTGTCTCTATCACGAACTCTTTCCCATACAAGTATTTGTGGAACTTCTGCACGGCCCACACGACAGCTAAACACTCCTTCTCCACCGTTGCGTACCCTTCTTCACACTTTGTCAACTTCCTGCTAGCATACCTCACAGGAAACTCGACCCCTTCATGCTCCTGCAACAATACCGCACCTATCCCCCCACCTGATGCATCTGTACGCAACAGAAATGGTTTAGACATATCAGGTAGCTTCAAGATGGGACGGGAACCTAGTCTTTCCAACACCGTCTGCAGTGCTTGCTCTGCAGCGTCTGACCACTCGACCACTGCCGGTTTCCCTGCCTTGACCAAATCACTGAGAGGACTCGTGATTGCTGCGAAATTTGGAACAAACTCCCTATAGAACCCAATAAACCTAGCAGACTCCTGACTTCTGTTTTGGTCTTTGGTCTCTCTGAATTCATCATCTTCTCCACCTTTCCCCTTTCTGGCTGCTTTGTGTCGCCTCCGACAACAAAACCTAGGAACTCCTACTGTCTAGCCCTTCATACAGTGACACATCCCTGTATGACTCTTCTGGAAACTTAGGCAACAAAATCTCCCCTTCTTCTGTGGGTCCCTTTCACCTCATCAATGATTGCTGCTGCGCCTATGTGCTGAGTCTCACGCTGGATATATTTGCGGAGAAAATTCGCATGGAAAAGTTTGGTTTCCCATTCACATCAATTCGTAATCCCGACCGACCTTTTCAGTGATGGTGATGGTCCTTTCCAATGCATTCAGCAGTTGTTGTGACCCGTGGAAGCAGTACCAGGACTTGATCTCCCGCCTTGAGGGATTGCTTCCTTACCTTCCTGTCATATTGCTTCTTCTGAACGACCCTAGCCTTCTGCAAACTTTCCTTTGCAACCTTACACGTCTCATACCTGTGCCCACCTTTGGAACAGGGCGAGATTGGGCCAATCAGACCAACAGCCACTCTCCTGAATTGGTGTGTCAATTAAAGGAGGCTGTTTAAGAGGTGCCTTCCTCTTCACCCCTCTGTGGCTGACCTTTGACACACGTCACATGACATGCTGAAACGCTTGATGTCTGCCATTGCTCCTGGCCAATGAAAGTCATCAAAGATTCGGTCAGCTGTTTTGCTGGTGCCGAGATGACCCGCCATGAGCGACCCGTGACCCACTGACATGACAGTGTCACGATAACTGCTGGTACCTCTAACTGGTGGTCACCTTACCTGTCTTCCCCTTGGTGAACACTCGGTACAACAGCCCGCCTTTCACAAGAAATTCTGTCTCACCTCCTCTAACCACCTGTTTCTCTCCACCTCTTGCTAACTCCCAAGACTTCACGAGCGAAGGGTCTTGTTCCTGCGCTGCCCTAAACTCATCAGGCGACACATCTATGCCTGACTTCCTTGCTGGAACGACTAACGGTTTATCAACCTTTTCCTCCTTCTTGCTCCTTGTTTTGAACTGCTGCCCCTGTAGCAGTCACAACTCAGGAGCCCCTGGATCCCTTGCCCCTGGAATATTTTCAATGATCAAATCATGAAGGGGTTTCTCCATCACCAACGCAGACAACTCGCCTGAGAAGTAAGGGGTACGTACTTCTATCTTAGCAACTGGAAACTCCCTCACAGTGCCATCGATTAGAGTACAGGTCTGGATTTGCCCTGTCAAATCCCTTTCTCGACCAGCGTTGTTCGTATCTACACTGCATGAACAACCAGTGTCTCGTAACACTTTCACCCTCTGCTGGCCAATCACCCTCTTCCACTGGTAACGAACCACTCACCTAGTGCCCTCCATCCCTGACACTGACTGCTGTCCAGTGCTAGCCATAGACTGCACTCCACCCTCTTCAGATTGGATCCCGTTGGTTCCACTGCAGGTCGTTTCCCTTGATGACCCTTATCCACCTCTTGCAAGGCTGCTGCCTTCTGGAACCTCATGCGACAATCCCTCGCCACATGTCCCTTCTTGTGACAAATGAAACACCTATTGTCCCTTTGTCCTCCTTTCTGCCCCACCACTGGGTTTGCAGACTTTGCAGAAAAACTCCCTAGTCTCCTTGCACTCTTCTCACCTGTGCCTGGCACCTGTTTCTCCTGCACCTTAGTGCCCAAACGTGCCTCTCTATACACCTCTGCGAACTTCAACAAACTCTCCTGCTGTCTCTGGCTGTCTCTCTTTCAAATGTATGGTTAACTCAGGGCTGCAACCTGACAAAATCTGTTCCTTCATAACTAGCTCTTTCAATTCAGTGAACTCCTTTTTCGTACCACTCAACTCTAGCCATTTATCAAAATAGTGATCTAAACGTGCACCAAACTGAGTGTACGTTTCACCTGCTTGTAATTTAGCTGAACGAAATTTCTTCCTGAGGTCAAATCCTTTCATCAACGATTCCTTCACAGCGCCGAATAGACTGTTGTTTGCTGGTAACGCAGTGAAAATTTGTAATGCCTTGCCCATCAGTAACGCCGACAAAATGACTGCCACTCTTCTGGAGGCCAACCCTGACTGGTCGCAAACGTTTCGAAACGACTGATGTATGCATCAATCGATCGGTTCCTTCAGAGAATTTTGGCAACTTGGGTCGGGGAGCGTAACTGCGCACAGAGTCACTGGAAACTGAACCCCCATCCTCGGTGGTCTCCCTTTGTATTCTCACTTTCTCTAACTCTAATTGAACCTTTAATCTTTCTGTTTCCTGCTTCATTCTTTCTGTTTCCTGCGCTTCCCTTATTCTTTCTGTTTCCTGCTTCTTTCTTTCTGTTTCCTGCGCTTCCCTTATTCTTTCTGTTTCCTGCTTCATTCTTTCTGTTTCCTGCGTTTCGCTAGCTTTAACCCTTTCCTGCTCTGCTATTTCTACTGCAACACGGCGTCTTTCCGCGCGTTCATCTCTTTCCATCTTTTGTTGGTTTTCAACGAATGCACGCAACTCTTCTTCCGAATAGCCTAAATCACGAGCGACGCTCACAAGTTGTTCAATAGGGGTGTTCTTTTCGTCCGCCATTATATCTCTTTTTTTTTTTGAACAAGATTTTTTTTTTTTTTCTCTACGACAGCCAAAAATGGTGGTTACCGACACGAGTGACGTAATAGCACAATCCTATGAATGATAATATTTAGCTTGGGACAACGTAATTAGTTTTTATAAGACGCCTAGCACCTGACCCAACTATGAGAGCGAATTATAGGCAATCTGTGCGAAATGAGTACTCTGGGGCTGAAATGCCAAGCCTAGTATTAACTATCTTGGAAGCAATGCCAAGCCTAGTATTTAACTATCTTGGGAACATACAGTAAGACAACCCCTTGTCTTAGGATTAACAATACTTGAATCCCACCCAGCTTCCTCTCTGAGAAGTTGATCAATTATAATAAATGGGCCAGAATATCCTGGCAAGCTCGCCAATAAATTGTCAACCTCGGGTGATGTCGATGGAGGAAGGACTAGCCGCACAGCCCAACACACTCACAGCTTGCTTACAATCTCATTCATATATCATGCATTCGTCACATCAAACCACTAGTAAAGTCTATAACTTTACTACACATGATCATAGAACGAAACATCAATGCATATGGAATCAACAAAATAAAACATTCTCTCTCTTCCTGAACTTCACAAAATCATTTATCTAAAACATCATTAACTAACCCGGGTATAAATAGATTTCTACTTTACCTGGCCAGGTGATCTTAACTATTCACGAATCACTGTCTTTTTCTTTTCCTTTTTTTTCCTTTCACTGTCACTTTCACAACACGACACAACTGCTGGCATTGGTCAGGTTAGACTGCTGGCACCGGTCAGCTGGACTGCTGGCACTGGTCAGGTCAGACCGCTGGCGTTGGTCAGGTTGGACTGCGATGAAAGTGGCGCTGGCCAAGTATGAGGTCGAACCCCCGGTTCAGATGGAACAGTGACTATCAACATCGATCTGTTCTCCTTTCTTCCTTCCTGCATTAACGCATTGCACTCTCTCTCTCTCTTCTAGTCTGCTCTATTAAATGGACATGGTTGCTTTTCTTTTCCTTTTCTTTTCTTTCTTTTTCTCTTCATTAGTTAGCAACTCTCTCTCTCCACATCTCTCCTTAGTCCTCCCTCTGCAGACTATCTCGTGCTAATCTCTCAACTTGGTTCTCTTCTCTCCTCCCCTCATCTCTCTGCTTCTCTCTCGAGCAGACCTACACTCAGAACCTCTCCCTCTCTCTGTCTCTCTGTTCGTTCTCCCCTCGTTCTCCCCTTCTCTCACTCTCACATCCTTCTTATCCCATTCCGATCTGTCAAAAAGGGCGAGTACCATTGGTCAGTATTTTTACCGCCTCGTAACCCGAAGTTATCTCCCTCTAATTCCATTGGATATTCAAATCATGACAGTCACGCCTACACGCCTTACTCTCTGTGGTGGTCAATTGGTCATTTAATTGATTAGCTAGATTTCACCCCCACCACGTACTACCTTCCCCCCTTCCCTACTTAACTGGCGCCGTGTGGCTTAACGTGTGGGCACTGGTCAGTGTAAATTGGCTAGATGAGTCTAGGTAGGCGCCCAGATGTCTGACCAGACCTATCGAGACCTGTCGGTCCAGCCACTCAGACTGTCTGCTGTCTCCTCGCTGTGCCAAATTGGCTGGATGCGACGGATGGAGCCGTCTGCTTGGCGCCAAGATGTCTGCGTTTGGACTTATGTCCAGTTGAAGTGGCCGGCGACTGACCACGACTTTGCTTGTGTTTATTTTTGACCGTGACATAGTTACTCTTCATTGTTGTTCATGTTATAGATATCAAGTTGAAAATGTGAATATTTTATTTTGCTGCTTTTTGTTCAGATCAGTCAACTGGATGTCCAAGTGTCCGATGCCCAGGCCAAGTTCAAGGCCATGAAAGATGAGGTAAAGGCCACGTTTGATGACCTACAAATGTCTGTAGAGGCCCAGCGCCAAAAGCTGAACTTGGAAATTAAACAGAAAAAGACCCTTCCCGGGCTGAAAGAAAATCCCCCAAAATTGGACCGGAAGACCTCAAAGGTGACCTGTCACTCACAGAAGTATGCCCAACCCCTGATCCCTCTGCACCAGTTCTCTGCGGCCAAAGGGGGGAAAGCTGAAGTCACGCTGGCTGCTCTGGAGTCCCAGGTGCCCCCTGACGCCCCCAAGACGACAATGGGATCGCCCCTGAACTCTGACAAAGTAAAGAAAACAAAGAAAGTGATCCCCCCTTGGCCGGGACAATTCAGTTACCACGGAGACTTACGTTGACTTGGGTTTGTATTCTGCAGTGTTTCCCAAAAACACAAACTTGATCCGCCGTCCTGACTCAGAAAAGTTAAAGGGACATGTTTGTTCTACGGGTTAAATGTGTCAGGACACTGGTTTTTTTTTTAACTTAAAAATTTTAATTGGGAAAAAAAAAGGGGGAACAATTTTTTTTAAATGTTTGTCAAAAACGAAATCAATTCAACGAAATGATTACCAGGAAACTCACAGGACATTAGAGATTGCACGGTTGGGTGATAGATAAAAAGATGTAGGTTTTTTTTTCCCGTTTAAAAAAATACCAAAATTTTTAATATGGGGAAAAAGAAAAAAACGATATGTGTGGATTTTTGCTGGAAGTTAACAGAAAACTGAAATAAATCAAACATTGTTTTTCGATAAAAGGGGATGGTTTTGTTTTGATTGCTGTGCTAATGTCATGAAGTTATCAATAGTTAAAAATACAAAATGGCATAAGTATCAATCCACGTATCAGTCAGCTAAGGCATTACTTCAGTTTTTACCCAACCCCCCAAAAAGCGTTTGTGACTTATGTTTAAAGCAGTCTCTCCTCCCCTCCTCTCCCTCTTCTCTTCTTCTCTCCCTCTCTCTCTATATAATATATAAAATACATAATTAATTTTATCAAACTGCGTCACATTTGATGGATTTTTTCGTTTTAAAACAATCGCCCCTAGCCCTTTTTCTTAAAATCTTTTTTGTGGTCACATGACTCTTTTTTTTTTTTTCCCTCATTTTTTTTGCCCAGAAAAAGCATTGTTTTCTGCTTCACCAGAAAAAAGGGCAACACACACAAAACACAACCACACACCACACCACACACACACACACACACTGTTACAAACTTTTTTTTTTTATCCACTATCTCCTGTCTCTGTCTGTCTGTCTGCCCTTCCCTCTCTCCTCTCTCTCTCTCTCTCTAAGCCCCCAACAAAACCACACACCACACACACACACACACACACACACACAACATACACCTCATACACACACAACACCACACACAAACACACACACACACCACCAACACACCACACACACCACACACACCCACCTAGTTAAAACGTTTCTTCTATATGGTCTGTTCTGTCTGTCAGTTCCCTTCTCTCTGAAAACACCACACACCACACATACACACACACACCACACACACACCCACACACACACAACCCACACACACACACACACAAGACAAAACACTCCAAAAACCCACACGCATGCACACACACACACACACACACACACACACACACCACACACACACACACACAGAGAAAGAGGAGGAGAGATGGGTACAGGCAGATAGGTTGGTTGGCCAATCGATCACTCCGGGCTTTAGTTCAAACTATGAGTGACATTACAAAAATTCAGTCCCAGAACCAACGTCTCTGAGGTTTTGCTCTGTTTTTTTCTCCATCCCCCCCCCCAAACCTCCCCAAATATTCTCTCCCTTCCCTCTCCTGTCCTCTCCACCCCCAAAACCTTTATCTCCATGCCCTCCCCCATCCCCCCCCAACAGTATTCTCTCCCTTCCCCTCTCACCTGTCCCCCCCACCCCCTTTCCCTTTATCCCCTCCCCCTCCACCTCCCAACAGTATTCTCTCCCTTCCCCCCAAAACGTCCTCTCCACTCCCCTTTCCCTTATATTCCATCCCCTCAAACACCTTCCATTGATGCTTTTTTTTTTTTGGGGTCAGGAATTATGATGTAGGTTTTGATGACTGTCTGTACCTGGCCCTTTATCTCCCCTGTCTGTCGTATGGGATGTCGTCCCTGACCCTTCTCTCCCCTCTCTGCTGTAGCGCTGTTGACAGCCCTTCATCCCCCCTTGTCTGTATGCGACGTCGTACCTGACCCTTCATCCCCCCTCTCGTCTGTATCGACGTCTGCCCTGACCCTTATCTCCCCCCTGCTGTTGCGACTGTCTTACTCCCCTTTCATCTCCCCTCTCTGTCGTATGTGTGCTGTACCTACCCTTTCATCTCCCCTCCTGTCTGATGCAACTGCTGCACTGCCCTTTTTTAAATTCCTCTGTCGCATGTGACTGCCTCTAGATATTTTTAGTTTTTTTGTTGACTTTTTAAAATAAAAAGTTTGACAAAAAAATCAAACCAATTTTTTTACGTTATTAGACTCCGCCTTCAGTTTTTTTTGCCCCGGGTTTTTTTTTTTTATTCGTTGATGTATTGCCCCTTCAAAAATTTTTTGTAAAACGATTTGCAAAATTCGTTACCATTTACTCATTATATATTGAAAAACGTATGGAACAGAGAAAGAAGAACCAATATTTTTTATGTCCGTAAAAAAATTTTTGGTAAGTGAAGACATTTTTTTATGTTACGGTTGCGGGGACGTGATTTTCCCGGGGAAAGTGTCTTTGGTGTGGTGAGTACTGTCATTCATGACCTCGTCTCCCTCCTCCCTGCTCCTGTTTCACCTGTCGTCCATCTCTGTTTCCTTTTCATTTCGAATCACCCCCTTTTCCCTGGCAAGGAATCGGGGTTCTGAAGATAATGGGCACTTCAGTGTTTTCATAAAAAAAGCCTCATGATTTTTTGATGGTTGTCCCACTTTTAAACACAAATGTTGGTGATGTGTGTGTAGTAACTTTTATTTCGTCTATATAAAATTGCATAAAGAAATGAAAAAAAGTGTGCTTTCATTCAGATTTGAATGTTGTAATCATCATTAAAATTTATGTTATTACTTTATTTCAGTGCTGTCTGTAAGCTTTGGGGGGGTATGTTGTGGGGGGGGGGAGGGGGGGGGGGGGAGGGATCATTATTTTTTTTGTATGTAATCAGTGACTATTTTTTCCCGACAGGCCTTTCTTTGCTTTACTTTTCTTTTTATGCTTTTGTTCTTTTTACAATCCCCTGCATCATCAGTTCATGTTGTACTGGGGTTTTGGTGCTCCTGACAAAGTCTTTATTTTTGCCGTAATACCTGTTGTATTTAAGTTATTAGCTTCTCCTGACAAGGCTTTTTTCTTTTTTCGTCCCGCTGGAAAACTTTCCCAACATTAGCAACAAAAACCCTCTTTGTCATCAGGTGTGTTTTATGAGGTGGGTTTTCTTCTCCTAAAAGCCTTTTTTTTGTGCCTGTAATCCTTGTTCATCAGGTTTTCAGCTTTTACTGACAAAAAAAAAAGAAAAATTGCCTGAGCCCGAAGTTCAATACCTGTTTTTTTTTCATCTTAATTTTCACTTTTTTGCTGTTAAAACCAAAGAATGGTACTCAAAAATAAATGAAATTTATTGTTTACAATAAATAGAATTTGAGTTGTTTAATTTCACCAAAAATTTTTAGCTCCCAAAAGAAAGGGTTTCTCTTTATCAAAAGAAGTCAGATCTGCAAAATTTGGGGTCATTTCTCCAATTTCCATTGTACGTCACCCGGGCCTGATGCCCTTTCACAAATTTCAACTTGGAGCCGACGCAAGTTGAAATACTGGCTGTCAATCTGTTTCCTCTTAAATGGTAAAAATTATCACTTCAAAAATTCAAACCAAAAGAGAGCTTTAAAGAGAGGGAACTCTGTTATAAATCAGCAAAAATTTTGGTATGTGGAATAAAGAGCCCTTTTCCCCACACTACATGTAGTTGGCACAGCATAGTGAAGGGGAGCAAGTACACATATCTTTTATGGGTGTTCACTGCTAAAGTTTTTAAATTATGTTTTAATGAAATGCATTTTTTCTCCCCCCAAAACCTGTTTTGTGTCATTAATTTCCCGTTGGAAAAGTGACTTTTTTTCTCTTGATAAATTCGTTTTTGTTTTAATTATTTCCCGTTGCAGTAGTATTGGTTCTTAAAAGAAGACTTTTTGTGCCATGAAGTCCTGTTGAAAAAATTTTTTCTCCTGTCAAAACTTTTTCTTTTTGTTTAAATTTTTAAATTTTAAAGAGGGGTTTATTGTTCACTGACTAAACCTTCCCTTTGTTTCACGCATTTCCCGTTTTTTTTAATAATTTACACTTATGGGTTTTTTCCTCTGATCACCCTTTCCGCTGTAACAAAATGATAATTTCTCCAAATCGCCAGGGGGGGTTTTTGGGAAGGCTGATAAGATTTAAAATTTCTATCATTGGGCAAATGCTACCCCCGACTAGATTATTTTTTCTGCGTAGTTTTGCCCTTTATATTCTCCCGAAGGTTTCATGCAATTCAGGGGCATCCCGTACAAAGTTTTTACCCCAAATTCAAGATAGATCAGATCAGTCTTTGGGCATTTGTCTTGGGTATATGCATAGGGGTTAGACAGTTCAGGGGGTCTTTGGGACCTTTAGGATCGGATTTAAAACACTGAAAGGGGTTTGAGCCAGTTCAGGAGATCAGCGGGATGTTTATTGACTGGGTTTCACACAGAAACTGTTCAACGCCAGGTCAGTCTATACCTTGATTAATAGGTATACACCGAAGGGTTTAGAAAGTTCATGAGATCATCTTTACCTTTATTTTTCCTGGGAAAACAGGGAAGGGGTACAGTCAGTTCAGAGATCGGGGGTATCCAAGGTTTTTGATTGTACACACCCCAAAAAGTTCAACAGTTTGGGGGTCATTTTTTCCCTAGGGTTAACCCGGGGGATAAACAGGTGTTTATTCAGTTCGGAGGGCAGCATGTACCTAGGTTTAAATTGGGTATATAAACAGGTATTCAAAGATTCAATCAATCTGTATCCATGTTGACCTGGGGATAAAACAGTGTTTAAGCAGTTCAGGGGGGCTATGTACCTAGGGTTTAAACCCGGTAATTTTAAAAAAGGGTTTATCATCAGGGGGTCAGCATTACCAGGTTAACTTGGGTAAAAAAACAGGTTTCAGATGATTCAGGAATCAGTCTGTACCAGTTGACCTGGTGTCAACAATTTAGGAGATTAAACTGTACTTTGATGACCAGTTCCCCCAAAGGTATTCAACAATTCAGGAGATTAACTGACTTTGATTGACCTGGGTGCACCCAAAGGTATTCAACATTCAGGGGGTCAGGTATACTTTGGGTGACTTCACAATTTAAAAAACACTGTAGGTTTTCCCCTAGGGGTTTTTTTTTTCTTTGACATCAACTTAAAGTATGCATGCAAGCGCACCACAGTTGCGGCATGTGTTGTGTGGTGTGTGTGGTGTGTTGTGTGTGGTTTTGTGTTGTGTCATTCATTTTAAAGTCTTCCCCAATCGTGAAAGCAAGAAAAAAAAAGAAAAAAAAAAAGAGAGAGAAATATGCATGAGTAAAAGGGTAAGACTTTTGCACGTCTAAACGCATGGGTTTATATATTCATGTACATGTGTATACTCGGATGCTTTGGGGGAAAATTTATTGCAGTTGAATGTAGGGAAAATATATAGCTATACATTATAATAGCAACAAAAAAAAAAAAACAAAAACACAAAAAAATCAACAAAATTAAACCCCCCCCCCTCCCTCTCCCTCCCCTTCACCTCTTCTTCCCCCCATCACTTCCCATTAAAAAAAAAAAAAAAATTAAAATAGTGACCATTGGTGTCTCTAGCTTCAAAAAATCAAAGGTCAAAGCTGGGGAATCAAAAAACTGACAAAATTTTCTGCGATAAAAAATGGAAAGAAATCTTAAGCTTTTACATGAAAGAATTGATTTTGGGAAAATTTTGGGGACACAAATCAAAAAATATATTTTTGGGGCTTTTTGTTTTTTAACACAATTTTCCCTCGTACAAAAGGAAAGTAATTTTTCATCGAATAAAGTTAAATTTTTTTTTGAAATTTTTAAAAAGTCTTGGTTTTTGTGTTTCCTTCGGAAAACATTCCAAAGGGCGACCTCATAGACCCAAAGCCATGCAAAAAAAAGGAAAATGAGGATTCAGACGGGAAAAAACACTTAGCGCCCTGTTTAGCTGCCCTGTCTCCCTTTTTGTTTAGTATAAAGAACGTGAGATGTATCCAACAAAAAATTACTGGGTACCCCTTACAAATTTTGATGTTGGCAAACGTTTCCTAATCATTTTTTGGCCCGGGGGGGGCAGTTGAAGGCTTTTTTGCCTGCAAAAGATTTTGAATTCCGAAATTTAAATACGTTTGGGGAAGTTATCAAATAATTTAGGCCATAAGTATTCTGGGTTTTTCTGCTGAAATATGGCTTTTGGTAATCCCTATAGAAAATTTCCAATTTCAATCGGAATTAAAAGGCACACCCGTTTTAAAATGCTTATACAAGAAACCCTCTGTGTTACCTTTAAATGGTTCGTGAAATTTCTTCAAAATGGCTTTGTATAACTGGCTGCAATAAATTTATGTTTTTGTCTTTCTTTATATTTTTTTTGGTCAAGGGCAAAAAAGCTTTTTTAAGTTCCCATGAAGTGTGTGTGTGTGTTTGTTGTGTGTGGTTGGTGTGTGTTTTGGGGTATGTGGTGGTGTGGGGGGGGTGGTGTGCCTGCAGTATGCGTATATGTGCGCCCCGGTGTTATGTGTTTTTTACCTTTAGGTATCTTTCTTTTTACTTTGTGTAATGTTGTGGGGTTTGTGTGGGTGTTGTGGTGTTTGTGTGTGTTGGGGTGGTGTGTGCATGTACATCACATTTGGGTTTTTCGTGTGGTTGTGTGAGATAGAAAAAGAAAGAAGGGGGTTGTGTTTGTTGTGTGTGTTGTGTGTGTGTGGGGTGTGGGTGTAAAAAAATAAACAAGGAGGGGTGATGTGTGTGTTGTGTGTGCCACATGATTGTGCGTTGATAGCACTTGTGTATTCGTCTGTGTATGTGTGAGATAGAAAAGAACAAGGTGTGTGTATGTGTCTGCTGGGGTTTTGTAAGAAGAGAAAGAAAGAGGAGTTTTTTGGGGTGTCTGTGGGTCATGATTGAGTTGAACCAACTGAAAGCTATGTTTGAAGTAGAATTGACTGTTCTGGGGTTTAAAAGTCTTTGGTCTTTTCTCCTTGATTTTTGGGCCCCATTTCTGAGAGATTGATTCATTTACAAAAATGGCTCCCCTTAAAGGGCCCAGAGTATGCGCTGTCATAAAAGTTGGAGACGGTCAGACTTGGAGGGGAGGGGATTGGATCCAGGAGTTATATGAACTGATGGAATGAATAAATGCTTCAGAACAGCACACAGGTAGTTTTTATTTTTAACTGGGGGAATGAATGAAATGTTTCAAACAACACATAGATGATGTAACTGAGGGAATAATGAAATGCTTCAACACATCACAGGTATGTTAGAGTGTAACTGGGGAATGAAAAAGCTTCAGAAACATCCGGGTTTTTTAGATGAAACGATGGAATGAAGAAATGTTTCAGAACAGCTCACAGGTATGATATTAGTGAACGATGGAATAATGAAAGCACAGAACATATCACATATTTTATTAGTGAAACTGAGGATAAATGAAATCTTCAAAAACAGCTCACAGTATGTTTTAGTGTAACTGATGGAATGAATGAAATGCTTCGAACAGCACACGGTAGTTATTAGTGTAACTGATAGAATAAAGAAATGCTTCAAAAACAGTTAAGGCTGGAGTTTCAATATTGAACAGGTCGACGTGTTGTCCCCTCAAAAGAAGAACAGCACCTTCAGCACCTGTGACCCATTCTGCCCATCCCGTTCCATCGACAGCCTTAGTTCTCACCTGCACAATCATCCCGTATCATAAATTTAAAGGAAAAGTGCATGTTCTTCCGGGAAATCCAGTTTTGACCTAAAGCCTCTGTAGACGACTGCACTGTGTGGTCATCTCTAAACGGGTTGTCACATCATGAACAATCTAGATTGCATTGTGTCATGTTTTTAATTGAATTCACTTTTGCCGTTTTTGACAAACGATTGGCTGTGTGAAACCTAGTCTGAAATCCCGTAACAATCTTTCTATCTATCCCCATATACTTCACTTGCTGACCACAGTTAGTATTTCAACAAATATTCGGGACAGCACCGTCTTTGGGCACGGATTCCTTTCGTGTCAACGTGTCTGAGACAGACTCAGTGTGCGTTTGACGAAAAAGGCCCTCAGTTTAGGTGTATAAAGAGAGGGAACTAAAATTTTTGTTCCCATTCCAGGTTAGTTTTTGGACCCACTTTAAGCTACAGTCCACTACCAGGATTTTTTTCCCTTTCACAGCTAGTGATGGGGCCCTTTGCGGCCCGGCGGCTATAACAACTTTATTTTATCTATTTTTTCTATCACAGTTGTGACCACTGCAGGAAAAAGGCCCTATGCAGGATTTTTCCCCCTTTCTCGCTAGTGGCCCACTGCGGGATACCGTCCACAGCGGGATTTTCCCTTCTCACTAGTGGGACACACCGAAATGGCCACAGCAGGATTTTTTTCCCTTCCAGCAGTGGGGGACACACTGCGGATAAGGCCCTATCCAGATTGTTTCCCTTTCTCCTAGTGTGTGACCACTGCAGATACCTGTCCATATCCAGGGTTTTTCCCTTCTCAGCTAGGTGTGTCCCCCGCGGTACCTTCCACTACCGGGGTTGTTTCCCTTTCTCAGCTATGGGGACCCCCTGCAGGATACCGTCCACTATCCAGGGTTTTTTCCCCCTTTCTCAGCTATGTTGACACACTCGGATACCTTCCCTATCCGGGTTTTTTCCCCTTTCTCACTATGGTTCCCACGCGGGATACCTGTCCACTATCCAGGGTTGTTTCCCTTCCAGCTAGTTTGACCCACTGCAGGATACCTTCCCATCCAGGTTTTTTCCCCTTTCTCACTATTTGTGACCCACTGAGGATACCTTCCTCTATCCGGGTTTGTTTCCCTTTCTCACAGTGGTGACCCCTGCAGGATCCCTGTCCTCTATCCGGGTTTTGTTTCCCTTTCTCAGCTATGTTGACCCACTGCAGGATCCCGTCCACATCCAGGATTGTTTCCCTTTCTCACTAGGGTGTGAACCACTGCAGGATACCTGTCCACTATCCAGGATTTTCCCCTTTCTCAGCAGTGTGGCACACTGGGATATTTTCCACTATCCGGTTTTTTCCCCTTTTCTCACTAGTGTGTGACCCACGCGGGATACCTTCCTCATCCGGGGTTGTTTCCCTTCCACTATGTGTGACCCACTGCAGATACCCCACATCCGGGATTTTTTCCCCTTTTCTCACTAGTGTGTGACCACGCAGGAACCTTCACTATCCGGGATTGTTTCCCTTTCCACAGTTGTGACCCCGCGGGAACCCTTCCACTACCCAGGGTTGTTTCCCTTTTTCCACTAGGGGGAAACCCCGAGGATCCCTTCCTCTACCAGGTGCCTTTTCCACCGTGTGTGACCCACGCATGATCCCTTTCCTAAAACCAGGGTTTTTTTTCCCTTTTTTTTTTTCCCCCCGCTTTGTACCCACTGCAATCCTTCCACTACCAGGATTGTTTCCCTTCTCAGCTGGGTTTTGGGACCCACCAGGATCCCTTCCACTACCAGGTTGTTTCCCTTTCCAGCTATTTGACCCACGCAGGATACCTGAACCCAAACCACTTTTTCCCCTTTTTCGCAAAAGCTTTTCCCTTTGCCAATTACCCCCATTTTCTAGGTTATATACCACGTACTGGCTTCCCTACCTGGGGTGCTGGGTTAAAGGCATCATTCCTCTGTCTTTCCGAAAGGGATTGTGTGATCTACTTTGGGGCTGTCTGCATATTTATCCAAATTTCTCCCTTTATGGGTTTTTTTTAAACCCCTTTTTGCGGCTGTCCATTTTTCAGTTTTATCCCCTTTGTCCATTTCGGGTTTGTCGTCCAATCCAGACTGTCTCCCATCCGGGCATTGTTTGTCCACTGCTGCACCTATGGGCGTCTCACACATGGGCTGTCTTCACTATAGGCTGTTGGGGCACTGTAGGCGTCTTGCCTAAGGCTTCATGCCTACGGGCTGTCTGTGCACTATATGCGTCGGGTTTTGTGTCGGGGGTTTTTTGTATGTATCCTTCAGAAGTTTTTGTCTGATATTCATAAAGTTCCCCTTTTCCTGCCTTTAAAAAGCGTATGTTTTACGTATGAAACTAGAGCCCCAGCCAATATGCAATAACTTCCTTTTTTTCTTCAGCATGTCAGCATAGGGATTGATTTTTTGTGCCCATCTTTCGAATCTTCCTACACCAAGAAATTTGTATAGTTTTTGTCTGTATCTAAAAAATTTGCCCAAAAGCTCTTTGTGATTTTTTATACTTTTTTTTTATAAAAAAAGCATCAATTGTAGGTTAATTCGTTTTACATAATTTTTTTCCTTTTAAAAACGAAATTTTTTTCCGGGGACAAACCACAAAGAGTGATACAAACCAGGTGGGCGTCGGGTTGAACACAGTGTATTCAGGAGAGGAGGGCGGGCTGTCGGGTTGTAGACACAGTGTTTTTCGGAGGGGAGGGGCTGCGTCAGGTTTAACACAGTGTATTCAGGAGAGGGGGGTGCGGCTGTCGGGTTGTAGACACAGTTTTATTCAGGAGGGGAGGTGCTGGCTGTCGGTTTGTAGCACAGGTATTAAGGAGGGAGGTGCGGGCTGTCGGGTTGTAGACACAGGTATTCAAGAGGAGGTGCGGGCTGTGGGTTGTAACACAGTGCATTCGGGAGAGGGGGGTGCGGGCTGTCGGGTTGTAGACAATATATTCAGGAGGAGGGGCGGGCGCGGGTTGTAACACAGGTATTCGGGAAGGGGAGGGTGTGCTGTCAGGTTGTAGACACAGTGATTCAGGAGAGGGGGGGCTGGCCGTCAGGTTGTAGACAAGTGAAATTCAGGAGGGGAGGGTGCGGCTGTCGGGTTTAGACACAGTGTATTCAGGAGGGGGGGGGTGCTGCCTTCAGGTTGTAGACAAGTGAATTCGGGAGAGGAGGTGCTCCCTTGTGCAGGGTCCCCATCTCCTGCATTTTTCGGCGCTTTCGTTCCCATGCAACCACAAGTGTTGTAACTGTGACTCCTTGCACTGACATCTGGATTTTCTGTGTTTGTCTTTCAGGATGGATCACCTCCAGGGGAAGGGCTTCCCCCAATTCCAACAACCTGAAACTGATTGTGTATATGTAAGTGGGACTGTCAACAACGGAACTTCCTTATTACATGGGCCCAACAACCTCTAGACTGAGGTTTGTCACAAGATAGAAAGGACGGCGTGACCGGGAAACCCACATCGGGAATGGAAAGGGGCCTGTCTGTTTGTAAGGAAAAGACTTGGAACAGTTTGAAGGTTTCTCTCACATCAGAAACACACGATGTGCCTTTTGGGTTGTTTCCTTTCTGTGTTTATAGTATCATGATGATGTTACAGCAGTTTTAAATCTATGTTAAATACTTATGCTGTTCAAATTTTAACATTTTTTCCCACACATGCATCAACACCCCGAATCGTACACCTTTACCCCACACACAACACATCAAGGACGGGTTCAAAACACCATTTAAAACACATACCAAATTAACCTGCTTTCCTGTATCACACATGCACGCATAACTGTAATACGCACACGCACACACACCCGCACACACACACACACACACGCGCGCACACCAGGGAAAAATTCACAAACACCAACAAACCACACCACACACACACACACACACACACCAAACAACTACGCAGGCATCCACCAAACACACACACACACACACACACACAACACACAACACACCCACACCACAACCCCTCTCTTTTCTCTCTCTCTCTCTCTCACCCAAACACAACACACCCCACCACAAAAACACATACACACACACACACCACACACCACGCCCTCGCAAAATCCACATCACAGACATGCTTCAGATTTTTTATGATTTTTATTTCATGATTGTGCCAGTGCTCGAGACCTAAATAAGCCTTCAACAGCAGTTTTTTAACGAGTACGTTGATCATTGCCCCTTTAAACTTGACCCACAAGGTTGTCGGGGGGGGAGCAGGTTCAGCATTGCCCCTGACCTATAGAGACCATTCACTCACTAGCAGATCTCTCCATGTGATGTATCTGCCCTTAGGAGCCTTCAGGCACTAACTTCCTTGAGAAAGTATCATTTTTGAGAAATATCAAGCAAACAATTTTAAACTGGTCATAAGACGTCCCTTTTGAAAAAAGTATCAGTTTTTGAGCAATACAGCATACATAGTTAAACTGGCAAAGACGTGCCTTTGAGAAAGTACAGTATTTGGCAAGTACAAGCATAAAAAGTTAAAACTGGTCATAATGCATGCCTTTGAAAAAGTATCGTTTTTTAGCAAGTATCGACATAACATATTTTAAAACTGGCAAAATCTGCCTTTGAGAAAGTACATATTGAACAAGTAGTTTTTTTTTCCTAACTTGAATTGTTTCTTACCTTTGTCAGGATTTTTTTAACCCGGTGTTCCCCTGGGATGGGGGGGGGGGGGGGGACTTTTTCATTGCAGATAGCTCCCCCCCCCCCCCCCCCTTTTGGACGTTCTTCTCATACCTATTTTCCCCCTTTTTTCTTCACCTGTGACTGGCCTTTTTTAAAAAACCCTTTTGTCTTTTGTTCCTGTCATCAACTTTTTTTTTTTCTGTCTTTGTGCCCAAACTCCTGCTTTGTTCAGGAAAAACCTTTTTTTTGGGGTGGCTGAGCATTTATAACAGCCACTTTTTGTTTATCAGGCATTAGGCGTGACAATTGATTACAACTGAAAGAGGACGCTCGAGCCATTCTGCTGTGAAAGTTTGCCCCATAGGGGTTTTCGTGTATTCTTTTTAAAGACTTTTGAATTTTTTTCAGTAAGTTTTTACAATAAAAAAAAAAAAATAATGTGAATGCTTGATGCGCGGTGCAGCCCTTGAAATTGACAAAAAATCATTATTTCAGGTCACGTCACGCAGCCTCTTTAAAATTTGACAAACGAATCATTAGTTTCAGGACACTGTAGTGCAGCCTCTTTAAAATTTGACAAACAAAATCATTAGTTTATTGTTTGGATTAAAATTGACAAAAAAAAGTCATTAGTTTGGGCACTGCATTGCACCCCCTCATTAAAATTTGACAAAAGAAGTCGTTATTCAGGTCGCTTTTCAGTGCAGCCTCTTGAAATTGACAAAAAAGTCATTATTTTTCGGGTACACTGCCCATGCACCCTCATTAAATTACAAACAAAAGTCTTTATTTTTCAGGTGCACTGTCAGCGCAGCCCTTTGAAATTGAAAAACGAAGTCATTATTTCGGTGCACTGTCAGCGCAGCCTCTTAAAATTGACAAACAAGTCATTTTTCAGGTACAGGGGCAGTGCCCTATTGAAATTACAAACGAAGTCGTTGTTCGGTGCACTGCCCATAACCTTTCATTTTTGCTTCTTGTCTGTGATTTGTTGTTGTCTTTTTACGCGTGTTTTAAGTGACTTTTTTTTTGTATAATTTTTGACAGACCAAAAAGGCTTTTTTTTGGGTGGCTGGGCTTTGCCATTATTAAAACTTAAAAAAACTGCAAAACCTGAGAAGCCTTCCAGAGCAGAACACTGGTGCTTTTTGGGTGCTTGTCGCCGACTTTTTTGGGAAGCGCTGTTCGAGGTAGGGTGTCTGCAGGATTTCTCCTCGTCTTTTTCCCTCACTGTGGGGGTCCCAACTAGACTAGAATCTTCAGTCATTCCATTGTTGGGGTGGGGGGGTTTTTTGGGTGGGGTTTTTTTTGGTGTGTTTTTTTTAAGAAACCTTAAGCCCCTGGAAAAAAAGTATTTTCACATTCTGACGGAGTGTGTGGTGTGTGTGTGTGTGTGTGTGCGTGTGCATGCTTTTTAATGTCCTTTTTTGTTTGATTTTAAAAAATATTTCTAAAACCGAACATCTTTGTGTGTGAAAAAAAAAGATATTTATAGTAAAGAGTTTGGAGGGGGGGGGGGAAACCTTCACCATCACACACACAAAAACACACAACCACACACACCAACACACAAATATATATATATATATAGATAATAAGATATATATAGAAATAAAACTTTCAACAATACAACAGACATTCCCTTTTTAAGCACAAAATAAGGATAATGAGCACAAAAATTTCTTTACCAGAAATGAAATCGCAAAAAAAATATTTTTTTAAATAGAAAAAAGAAAGAATCAAGTCATATCTGATTCAGGGATAAAAAAAGAAAGAAAAGTTTAAAAGATATTTGGGAAGGGGTGGTCCTTCACATTGCAAAAATTGCACATTTACACCTTAAAACCCCACACACACACACACACACACCCAACACCCACACACATACACACACACATACATTGTAAAAGCTTTCAACTAAAACAAACATTCCCTAATAGGTTTGTAGGGATTAAAAAGAACAGAATTTCAATGCCACGAAATGAATCACCAAATTATATTTTAATACAAAAAGAAAACAAAGCAAATAATATAATTCTGATAAAAAAAAAACGACACCTTTAAATGGGGGGTCCATCAAATAACACACACCCAACCACCACACCCACACACACACACACCCCACACACACAACCACACCACCACACACATACACACCCACACCTGCACACACAACACACACACACCCCAACACATACACACCACACATGCTGCCACCTCATCAAAAACGCAGGCTAAAAAAAAAAATAAAAAAGAACAAAAAATCACACTGCAATGAATCAACAAAAGTAATTCTCACTTAAAACAGGACTTAAAATACTTAAAAGGGGCGGTGAGGTTGGGGGGAAAATACACCCACCACACACACACACACACTGCGCGGCAAACACCACTCGCAACCCCCCACAACAACGCCGCACACACACACCACACCCACACACACAACACCACACCACACACGCCATCAACATTCCCCAGGCAGTAGTTAAACCAAAAGAACGGTAGGAAAAATTTGAGTAACATACCCCCTGTATAGCGTTTATCTCTCCACCATCCTTCATTAATCCACACTGCCTTCATCCAGCCCTGATCTCCACACTCGCCCCCCGTCCACATTAATCCACAGGGGCCTTCACCACCTAATTCCTCACACTCTGCCCCCATGTCCCCTCATTAACCCCACACGCTTCATCCACCCTAATCCCACACTCTCCCCCTCTCCATCATTAATCCACACTGCCTTTATCCCCCATAATTCTCTACCCTCTCCCACATGTCCACATTAAACCACGTGCCTTTACCACCCTAAATTTTCCCCACACCGCCCACAGTCCCTCATTTAAACCACAGTGCCCCTTTATCCAACCATAATTTTCTCACACTCTGCCCCATCTCCTCATTAACCTCACTGCCTTTACCAGCCATAATTCCCTCAACTTGCCCCATCTCCACATTAATCCACATGCCTTCATCCGCCATAATTCCCCAACCTCTGCCCCCATGTCCATCTTAATCCACAGTGCCCTTTATCCCCAACCATTTCTTCCCCCTCTGCCCCATGTCCACATTAATCCCAGTCCTTTACCAGCCCTAATTCTCTCACACTTCCCCCAGGTCCATTATTAATCCCCTGCCTTCATTCAGCCATAATTCCTCACACTCCCCACATCCCCATCTCTCCCTTTCCCTTCACCACATTCATACTTCAGTACCAAGGGCTTGCCCCGCGCATTCCGCTTTTCGGGGGACTCTCCCATTTAAGAGGGTAAAGGGGAGATGGTAGGAAGGGGTCCTTTTATGGTTGGGCCCCAAACCTGAACTCCTCAGCACCCCCGGGGGGAAATTTTCCCCCGGCTCTTGGGGTGCCAGACCTTGTGGAGTGGGTGGGGGGTCTGCTCGGACTTGCCAAGCTTTTTAGGGCCACCCTGGGGAAACCACGCGTCAGGGGGACCACTCTCCCCCCGATGGAGGCTGCCTTGCTGACTACCTTCTCCACCCCGGGCCCCGTCTGTCGCTTGGCCACTGTGGTAACAAGTTGGTTTAAGGGCCAACTCACTCTGAAAGGTCGCTGGTTTTTCAAAAAGGGGGATCTGTGGGCTGCACGGAACTGTCACAGCTTTTTTCAGGAAGAAAAATCCTATTTGCTTTCTTTCACACCAAAACGCATTGGAACCAGTCTAGTTTTGGTGTCGATGAAGTACCTAATTACTTTAGACTCGCAATCTCAAATGCCACCATTGAAAGATGAGGGGGGTTTGGGGCTGGGCTTTTTTTCTAAATCCACACGATCTCCTTGGGCTTTTTACACATTTAGCCCAATGATTGGTGCTGCACCAATCAGCCCTTCACCGGGCGTGCCTGACATTGTTTTGTTGATTTTGGATAGGCCATCAGCGAGGGGTTCCCGCAAACTTTACAGCAAGTAGAATCCCCTTGCGCGACAGTTGGATGTACAGGGGGAAGAAGCAGGAACAGCACGCCGCCTTAGGGGGGCCCGTGTTGGGCCCCAGGGGGGAGAGAGCAGCCCAAATCGGACTCTTTTGTTCCTATCAAAAGCGAAAAACCCGATTTGGACCGGGGTTTGAATTTCAGCGGAGAAGCTTTGGTGACAAGGAGACGGGGTTGGGGCATTTAAAAACGCTGAAGTCGATGAAGAGGGCCCTTTCTTAGGAGCTTCTCGAGGTGCATGTAGACACTGTGGGGGGAGGGGAGGATGGCATCTTTAGTCGCGTTGCGGGAATAACAAACTGAAGAGGGCCAGCTTCTCTGTCTCCAACCTAGCAGGGGAAGGGTATCTTCCATCGACTTTAAAGGGACAGAAGTGAGCGCTACTGCCGTAGTCGTTCATGATGACTGGAAACTTTCTGGCGACAGCACAAAAATGATTTTTCCCAAGGGTGGGATGGAGCCCCGTCAATGGGCCCTGGAAGAGCTCACAGAAAACCCAGCTAAGCGTCACGCATTCCCCAGCAGCCTACCAGTATGTTGTCAGGGTCTGCAGCCTGCGCACTTTTACCTTCTTTAAGGATGTCCTGCTTTATTGACTGAATGGTGATTTGGGTGCCCCAGTGCAACCTGCCACCTCTGCATGGGCCCCGCGCTCCCACTCAATCCCCCACGGTCAAAACCCGGCTGAAAGTGTTCAGCTCTCTGGCCAGCTCCTCATCACTGTCTGGAAGGGGCTTTTTTGCGCCTGTGGGCCCTGATTGTCCCCCATGTCTCCCATAATACCTGGGTTTTCCCTCCCGTAATTGGACTCCACCCTGGGTGTGAAAGGGGGTTTATCCTCCCTGACTGACCTGGAGCGCTTTTGGCTGCCTTCCCCCATCCCCGTTCACCTCTCAGAACGCTCTCCTTCTTGGCAAAATTTCTTTAAACCCGGGTCAACCCGGGCTTGTTTTTTGGGGGAAAACCTTTCATCTTGGTCCGGGGGACGTGTCTCCACGGAAGGAGATGAAGGATAATGGGGCCCGGGAGTCACTCAAACTTGAATCGGAAACACTGCCCCGCTGCTTTTAAAAGCGCACAAAAAACCAAACTTCTGTTTAAATCTATTCAAAGTGAACACGCAGGGGGAAATCTAAACAAATCTTAAATAAATTTAACGAAACCCCCAAGAAACGGGACAAACGATCCAAGACAAAACCCCACGCTTTTTGACCTCTAAGGGCTTCTTCAGGCAAGATACAAACAAACAGGGCAAAAGAAAATTCACTTAGCTTTATCGCTTTAGGTTCAGCGCCCGGGAAGGGGTTGAATGAGAACGGGCGTTGGGAAAGGGGGAAAAATGTGTGAGCCAAGGTTTAAGATGGAATTATTACGTAGGGAAAACTAATAATGGAAAAACATTGAAAAAATAAAATTTGACGGATTTTCACACTCTGTGACAATACGCAATAGCGCTGTATTATGGGAGAAAAAAAAGTGGGTTTGAGATTCTAAACGCAGGGTTTCCGTGGAAACATCCCACGGGATGGCGATGTTAATGCCAGGGTTTACGTCAAAATAATAAGCGCAATCAAAAAATGAAAAAAAAAAATCTCACCCTTTCTTTTGCTGCCTTCTGGCTATGGCGTTTCCAAAAAGAATCAAAGGAGGTTATCTTTCTTCAATGTGTATCTAGTAAAACAACTCCCTTTTCCAGAATGGGGGTTCGGAATAACCAACAGTTCGGAAAATTTGAGGGCCTTTTCCCTACTCTACCTAAAGGGGCCAAAAATGTTTTCATGAATGCTCACTTTAAGGTTTTTGGGTCCGAAGTTTCCCGGCGAACTGGAGGGGTCTCTAAAAAGCAAAGTTTACGTTCAGGTGTTCCCCCACTTTTTCCAACCCATTCGTCTCAGCTTTTTAGGGAGGTGTTTCCAAGCATCTGGGTTTTTGCGTAAGTCATGTCTATTTTTGGGCATTTTCACTCCAAAACAAAAAACGCTGCCTACACAAGTCCCAACGGTTAATTCGCGTTCCAGTGTACCCTCCCACCCTGTATCCTTTTTCGTTCATCTGATTTTTTCCCCTTCCTCTTTGCACCTGGTGGTATGTCGGTCTCAGGGATTTGGGAATGACAGCCCCAAAAAATCCCCCGTCTGGATAATCACATGGGTGCCTTGGGATGTTTTGTTTTAATCATGGCCTTTGTTTTTCCCCCTCTCTATTTTTGTGAGGTGCCTGTTGTTCATTCATCATTTTTTGTGCCCCCATTTTCATTCTGTGAACTTAAAGCGCGCTCAGTGAGAATTCCACCCACAAATTTAAAAATGGGAATTCAAACCCAATTCAAACAATGACAGGGAAAACTGTTCATCTATGTTAATGAATGTTGAGCCAACAAGGGAGAAAAAAAGTTTCAAGAGAAGAGAAGAGAGGAAGGAAGAGAGAGAGAGAGAACTTGGGGGGGGTGAAGGTTGAAGGGGGAGGGACCATACCAAGTTCAGCATACTTGTTCAAAATTAACCGACGATTTTTAATGTAGGTTTATGATTTTTTTTATTTTCAAAAAAAAAAAAAAAGAAAGAAAATCAAAGAATGAAAACGTTGTGAGACACAAAATTTTTTTGTCCCAACTTTTTTTTTAAAATTTTTTTGAATTCGTATTTTTGTGGGAGTGAGCTCCAGAAAATAGGCCAGTTACTTCCCCTTTTTTTTGTATTTATCAATGTTTGAAAAGGAGAAGTCACGGGAAAACCCGAAACCCCGGGCATTTTGGGGGGAAAAGGCCCTTGTTTTAACATGGCGTGGCCCTATTTCCCTTTAAATTTTACACAAAATGATGCATTGTTTCGCAAAATTTAAAGCTGAAAAGGGGGAATTTTCCCCTCCCGTCGTAAAAGAGATTTTTTTCTTTAAGAACACCACCAACCCCCCACTGTTGAAAAATAAATGATATTGACAATGTAAGCAGTCGCAGGAAAAAAATGAAATACACGTACTATTGGCACAGGGCCGAAGTTGGCACTGCAGGAAACATGTTTTGGGGGTGCTCCTGCAAAGATTTTTTGACAAACTGCCATCTTTTTCCCTCACAATCGTTACACCTAAAACAATGCTCATTTTACCTGTTCCATAGAAAACGTTCAAAACAAAGACTTTTGAGAAGAGGAGCTCAGTAACTGTTTTTGCAGTTAGTAAATCACATATGTATTTTTGCTTGGGTTTTGATCGGGAACGCCCACTAGTCCAGGTTTCCAGTCTTTAAATTTCCCTCCTTCCTACCTTCATGCCGACCCCCCAAAATTGCAAATAACGCTATTCGGACCGACTCCCCAAAATTGCAAAATTTCGCTTTTGGAGCGACCCCAAATTTCCGCCTAATAATTATTTTTTAAGTACAAGGGGAAACAAAGCAGACAAACTTGACTTGCGCAGAATCCTCTTTCGCAATAATAATCATTGCTTTCCGCCTTTTCCAGAAGCAAGCATACAACTTTTTAGAGCCAACGAAAGGAACTCAAAAGGGAAACTCTTCAGGGCGTTTTAAGATACAACTTGGACGCTGTTACTCCAGGGAAGAGGGCCCTGTACTGAACACGAGACCATAATATCAACAATAAAAAACATCAAAACCCCGTTTTGGCGCGTTTGGGGAAAGACGTGAGGGGCCAAAGTCAAACAAACGTTTTATCCGAGGAAAAAATCCTCAAATAAGGGTAATTTTCCAGGAAAAAGGACACATTTATGATTCTGACGTAGATCAGATCAAAAAAAAAAGTTTCTGAACGACGGAAAACAGAAAATCAGGACAAACCCCAAAAACCTATCAAAAGAGTTTTAGATAACAGTTGCCGCGCTCACCAAGCGGTCGGGGCAAGGGGGGGAGACACCCCCCTTGGTTCCGGACTTCGTTTTTTTCAGGTCTCAAGTCCCGAACTAAGCTGAGAACCTTCCGAAATTTTTGCAGAAGTTGAAGAAGTACAAATTTCCCGGACCAGGGAAGAAAAATTGCGTTGATCTAGATTCATGCTCCAACAAAACAATGACTGGGGCACAGCTATCTTCGGGCCCCATGAAAACATTAGAAATTACGGAGTGCAACCCGTTTACATGGGTCCACGTTTTAAAACTGTCCCGACCATACAGCCAAATGCTGGGATTCAAGGGGATTACCATGGGCGCGTTTTTACCATTTTTTCACAGTGCTTGACCAACAAAAAGATTTGGAGCTACCGGCAGATCCTGCAAGCGTAAAAAGTAAAGGGTGCGCTTTACAGGGCACACTTTGGGAAACCTGCATCCATTTTATGGACTTTGGGCAAGCACTCAAAACTGCAGGGAGACAGAATTTCCAACACCCGGACGGAACTCGCTACTTCCATTTAAACCGTCCTTTTGGGGCCCATCCAAAACTTGGACTCACAGGAGCCTACAAAAAAAGATGAAAAATCAAAAAAAACCCGCAAAGTCAGCTCTAGGATTTCTACCAGGGGCCCGTGAGGAACAACTTTTTTTCATTTATTGCGAAATTTTCCTGGGACCCGAAGGAAGATCTATCAGTAGCCTCCTTGTTTGACTTCTTCAATTCGTTCATAACACTTACAGTTGGCAATTCCCCCCCCTGCTGGAAAGTTTTCAAAGGAACATGGGTGTCCCCAAACGAAGCAACGCTGGTCTTTTTATCGCTCGTGGGGAAAACAAATAGGGGACGGCTCCCAACCTCTGGGTATTCTCAAAATCTAAAAGACCTCCAGGCATCACTGAAAACGTATCCCAGAAGGACAGGGAGGGCACCCAACAAGACGCACGACGAGGCGTCTCCTGGAAGGACGACTCCTGGCCCTGAAAAAAGTTCGTCATGGTGTTTGGACGGGACAGTTATTGGGGGGCTGTGAGCCACTGTTGCATCACAGCTATCGAGGTTTTACTTTCAACAACAACAACGGGGTCTTTATTTCCCAAGCAAGGTTTTTAAACCCGGGAAAACAAAACACACCCAGCAGTTTTCATTTTTCAATGCTTACTATTTTAACTGACAAGGGCTTTCCCTTTTTTCATTTTTAAGCATAAAAACTGGATATCAGCGTTGTATGCGATGTTGCATTTTTTGTGTGTTTTGGTATGTTTTGTTTGCTTTGTTTTTTTTCACGCTGTGAAACCACATCTCAACAATTTCCCCCAAAAACCAAATTTTTTTCATTCAAAAAGGGGAAGTTTTGTTTAATTTTTGAATGAAGAAAGGATATTCCAATTTTTATTTGTTTTTTTTTTGGTGTTTTCAATTTTTTAATGAACAAAGGATATTTAATTTGTTTGTTTTTATTTTTTGTGTGTATGTTGCGTGATTGCGTCGGGGGTGTTTTTCACTGCTGTGGGAACCAAATCAAGAAAATTCTATAAAAAAAAACTAGTTTTTTCATTTAAAAAGATAATGTGGTATTTTAAATTTTTAGAAGAAAGATTTAAATTTTTCAGGATAAACCCCCCCGAGGACAAATTTCAGTCGAACGCCTACAGTTTTTAGTCATTTATTGTAGCCGGGTGCTAACATTTTATATAATTTTTTTTTTGGTTTTCCCTTTCGTGGATAAAATTTTTTATTCGAGGTTATCTTCCCCCTTTCCTCCCTTGGGTCAATCCTTTTTTTGTGTGTGGTTAAATTCTTAAATCATGAAACCTCAAAAAAACATAGTTTTTTTGTACGTTTTCAAAGTCACAAAAATTAATGTATTTGATTCTTACAAAACCGACTGGGGGAGAAGCCCATATTTTCTCAAACGTATTTGCACGAGCAACTTTTGGGCCATTTTCAATTGTTGTCGAAAGAAAAATTAATAAACTTTATTTTTCAAAAGTAAGAGAAAACCGAAATCGAAGATGCATGTTAAAATAAAATCCATAACTTTATTTCTATATCGCATGCCTATGACTTTTTTGTACAACTTGCGACTATACGAAATGACTGACAGCGCCGGTCCCCCTTTTCGAGTCGCCTTTTTTGTTAACGTCGGAGTTTTGATCCAAATTACATTCTAACAAATTCGGACTTCCCGACGAAAACTTGCTTTGACTCCATTCGTTATGAATACAACTGAAAATTGTAGAATTTTTTTATTTTAAAAGACCCTTTCAACCGAGTATTTTTCATTGAAAATTTTGTCAAAATAGGCTCCGACGGCCCGCTAAGTGAAAATCACCTGTGTTTTCTAGTAATTTTTTAAAAACAAATTCTCCACTTTGACACTGTCCGGAAAAAGAAGTTTATATGTATAAAAGGCGAATGCCAGCTATTCATTCATTGTAAAATTATTTCACGCTCTTCAGTATCTTTTATTGAAATAGAGGAAAATATGACGCAAACGCGTTAAAAGTGGCTTCACTCTGGGACATTAATCAGCAATGATTTAGTACAGGAACAAAATTGTCAAATGTGACTTACTGCATTTTATTCCTTGTGTTTTGAGGTTTTCATCGATAGTAAATATGTGTTAATAGTTTGAACGGACAGCGAGCCAGACAACACTGAAGCCGCGATAGAAAACACAAATTTCCGTTGGTTCCGGCCTCGCGAGGCCCGTTTCGTCTCTGGCACCGTGTTGCTGGCTCTGCGGCCCGGTACACTCTTATAAAAGTAGAGCGTTGTAGAAGGCACCCAGGTGGCAGATGGGTGTAGGGCGGCACAGATTTCCTTCCTCGCACTACGAGTGACGACGGGACTAGCCTGTGTCGCCGGGGGACGGCTCCCGAGGCGGCATGACACTTGGCGACGAGGCGCTGCCACTCTGCGAACTACCCAGTGGCCTGCACATATAGCAGGGCTCTCTCTTTGGTGGCTGGGGGGAGGGTGGGAACATCCCTCATGGGCGCAGAGTGGGCATGAACCTACGTGCAGCGGCTCGGCGACTTGTGCCTCGTACGTCTCCCGAGTCGGCCTCACGCGGCACAGGACCGTCGCCACTCAGCATGAAGACGGCCGCCCGGTAGCCCTGACGACGGCCTTGGAGGAACCACCACGACGGCGACATCTACAACATCAACATCAACCGCAGCCGAACTACCTTCAGACGACCGCTCGGTGGTCCCAATGACTACCTACCTCATTTAGGTTCCATCCTTCCCGGGACCCTCCACCCGATGCTTACTCAGACTTCTCGATCCAACCTGCCAGTCTACAATGTCTATGCCAAGACAAACGTCTCCATGTCACAGCCTTGGCTGTGGCGATATCTTGTCCCTAAAAGCATTCTGCTATGAGGACGTTAAACTCATCCATCTTCTTCTTCTTCTTCTTCTGAGAATGGATCAGTGTTCCCCGATGTGAGCGACTGGCGTGAGAGGCAGAGAGAGTGCTCAGTGCGCTGAGCGCTGTGCGAGAGAGCTGCTCCCAGGGCTGTGTTCCTGGTTTGAGCTTATCATGGAAGGCAAATAAAAGGAGAAAACTCTGCTTCGTCCACTGTCTTCTTGACTGGCTGCTGTCCCTTGGTTCCTGCACATATCACCATCTGCCTGTCTTCACCTGCACACCCCTTACCCCTCCACACCATCAGATTATATAGCACCTTGGGATTCCTTTTGCCCGTGAGGGTCAATTAGTTATCCCACCGCCCTGAATTCTGGAGAGGATCGAGCCTGGGTTGTACTACAGCCTTACACATAATTTCATTGAAACTGGTTCTCAAACATCGGATATCTATTTGCGGACACACACACACACACACACACACACACACACACACACACAAGAGAGAGAGAGAGAGACACACACACAGACACAGTGAAACCTATATACCGCCTTTTAAAGGGCGGTATAATAACTGGAAAATCAAGCGTCTATAGTGAACCTTTGGACTAGTGAACCCTCGGACTAGTGAACCCTACCGTATGATCATGAGTTTGAATTACACTACTCTGATATTCCTACCTCAAGAGCTTTTTCCTGCAGATATTTTTCTATCCTTTTTTATGAACAGGTTCTACTGGTTTGGAGTGATGAATGCAGCAAATAAATGTGTGTGTGTGTGTGTGTGTGTGTGTGTGTGTGTGTGAGAGTTACAACTGACCGTGGATGCAGCAACAGAAATTCGGAAGTTTCCGGTAATCGTGTTCGAGCCAAGGGAGGACACTCAAAATAATTATTGACATACGACAGTGGACGAGAAGCCAGAAACTTCCAGGTGAGAGTTTTCTACTTTCCTTCATCCAGTAAAGAATATCACGCAGTGCTGACGACAGTTTTAATCGCTCTGATAACTTCAACTTATAATAATTATTTAGTCTGGGGAGGTACAGTTTGTTCCTGAATGTTCGATATTCTTAAACAATTTTTATCGTTTCAACTTCCTCGTTCGAAGAAAACCTACTTTCGGTTCGCAATGGAAAGAAATTTAAGTTACGAAAAGGTGAAAATATGAAAGTTTGTCAAGTGAAATAGTGGCTGTGATGGAGAAAACCCACGATAATATTTATTCACCTCATTTTCATTTTTTCAAAGTTTTGTGGCTGGTCTGAAGCTGATGGAACAGGCTGAAGATCATTGCAGAACAGGGTGGAGTCAGGCCAGTTTCATGACACGTGAAGTTCTCACCCAGGATAAGTGTTCCAGCTTTCTTTCCTGCCCACCTACTGAGCATGAAGAGTCTCTGTAAAACACACACCTGTATCACAGCACTGTTGTAGAACTCAGTTCAGACAGGCCAGTTTCTTGTCACACAGTCACAGAATGGAACTCACACCTGTATCACAGCACTGTTGTAGAACTCAGTTCAGACAGGCCAGTTTCTTGTCACACAGTCACAGAATGGAACTCACACCTGTATCACAGCACTGTTGTAGAACTCAGTTCAGACAGGCCAGTTTCTTGTCACACAGTCACAGAATGGAACTCACACCTGTATCACAGCACTGTTGTAGAACTCAGTTCAGACAGGCCAGTTTCTTGTCACACAGTCACAGAATGGAACTCACACCTGTATCACAGCACTGTTGTAGAACTCAGTTCAGACAGGCCAGTTTCTTGTCACACAGTCACAGAATGGAACTCACACCTGTATCACAGCACTGCTGTAGAACTCAGTTCAGACGGGCCAGTTTCTTGTCACACAGTCACAGAATGGAACTCACACCTGTATCACAGCACTGTTGTAGAACTCAGTTCAGACAGGCCAGTTTCTTGTCACACAGTCACAGAATGGAACTCACACCTGTATCACAGCACTGTTGTAGAACTCAGTTCAGACAGGCCAGTTTCTTGTCACACAGTCACAGAATGGAACTCACACCTGTATCACAGCACTGTTGTAGAACTCAGTTCAGACAGGCCAGTTTCTTGTCACACAGTCACAGAATGGAACTCACACCTGTATCACAGCACTGTTGTAGAACTCAGTTCAGACAGGCCAGTTTCTTGTCACACAGTCACAGAATGGAACTCACACCTGTATCACAGCACTGTTGTAGAACTCAGTTCAGACAGGCCAGTTTCTTGTCACACAGTCACAGAATGGAACTCACACCTGTATCACAGCACTGTTGTAGAACTCAGTTCAGACAGGCCAGTTTCTTGTCACACAGTCACAGAATGGAACACACACCTGTATCACAGCACTGTTGTAGAACTCAGTTCAGACAGGCCAGTTTCTTGTCACACAGTCACAGAATGGAACACACACCTGTATCACAGCACTGTTGTAGAACTCAGTTCAGACAGGCCAGTTTCTTGTCACACAGTCACAGAATGGAACTCACACCTGTATCACAGCACTGTTGTAGAACTCAGTTCAGACAGGCCAGTTTCTTGTCACACAGTCACAGAATGGAACTCACACCTGTATCACAGCACTGTTGTAGAACTCAGTTCAGACAGGCCAGTTTCTTGTCACACAGTCACAGAATGGAACACACACGTGTATCACAGCACTGTTGTAGAACTCAGTTCAGACAGGCCAGTTTCTTGTCACACAGTCACAGAATGGAACTCACACCTGTATCACAGCACTATTGAAGAACTCAGTTCAGACAGGCCAGTTTCTTGTCACACAGTCACAGAATGGAACTGACACCTGTATCACAGCACTGTTGTAGAACTCAGTTCAGACAGGCCAGTTTCTTGTCACACAGTCACAGAATGGAACTGACACCTGTATCACAGCACTATTGAAGAACTCAGTTCAGACAGGCCAGTTTCTTGTCACACAGTCACAGAATGGAACTGACACCTGTATCACAGCACTATTGAAGAACTCGGTTCAGACAGGCCAGTTTCTTGTCACACAGTCACAGAATGGAACTGACACCTGTATCACAGCACTATTGTAGAACTCAGTTCAGACAGGCCAGTTTCTTGTCACACAGTTACAGAATGGAGCTGACACCTGTATCACAGCACTGTTGTAGAACTCAGTTCAGACAGGCCAGTTTCGTGTCACTCACAGTCACAGAATGGAACTCGACCCCAACAAGCTGTGAAGGCCAAGACTTTCAACACTTTTGTGTCAAGGTTTTCTGTAGATTTCCCATACAGGTGAGGATGGTCACTCTATGGGAGGAAGCAAGCCTTTGTTTCCGAGGTGCACACACTGGACAGCTTTCAGATGAAGACTCCAGTCTTCTCCCATCCTCCACCAAGCCAGGGACTTGAGCAAGCTGTGCTGGGACATACTGGGGTTGGTTAAGTCCTATTTTAGAGCCAACTTCCTCCCTCCTGTCTCCTTCCTTCGTTGTTTTTCCATACATCAGTTTAAAGATCAGCGCTGGTCACCTGAAGGAGGTTGTTTGCAAATCTGTCGTCTGTCTCATGCTAGGATATGCCTGCACAGTGTGGAACCCTCATACCCAGTGCATCTTTAAAAAGCCTGAAGCCATGCAAAGAAGAGCTCCACATTTTATAATTGATTGGTATCTTAACACCTCAAAAAGTGTCAGCTTTGATTGGAAGGCCATCCATTCAACAGCGAAGGAAAGTAGCCAAGTGGACTATACCACATGAAATCATAAATGGACAATCAGTCATGAGCAAGCGTAACACAACCATACCTTCAACCAGGCAATGTAGGTGTAATTCCCATCAACTGCAGCAGATCCAATGATGTAGCCACCATCAAGAATTAGAATGCATTGCTGTTGCATTTTGTACAGCCTAAAACAGCAGACTTATCAGTAAGACAATTGATAATGAACTGAAAAAAAGAATCCAGATTCCCTGTATAGTTATTGTTGAATTTTCAGTACAAATAAGCAAAAAAAAAATCTTGGGGGTTTCTAAGATAGGATTTTGCCATAGAATCAGCCATACTTTCGGTGTGTGTGTGTGTGTGTGTGTGTGTGTGTGTGTGTGTGTGTGTGTGTGTGTGTGTGTGTGAGTGTGTGTGTGTGTGTGGATGAAGTAAGCCCTGATTGTAAGTAGTTCTTGTTTCTTTAGTTCAAATTTTTAAATGTTTCTTAAACATTTCCAAAATGGATGGTTGATACTCCAGTCATTGTTGTTTGTTGTTGGTGGAACGTCTTCAAAACCAACGTATTCCAGAACCTGTCACATGCAGTGAGAAAATGCTGAGACTGACAAGTGACAGGTCATGGCCTTCTGAGTGAACTGATTGTCCATTCATTTTTCTGCCGTGTACAATTTACTGCATGCCTGGGATGTGAATTTTATGTCCATAATGGTTGCTTTGTCACTTCCTCATTCCTCATGGCCTCTTCACCCTGACTCCTACCCATCCTCCATCCCTGGCTGTTCCCCTCCCCACTCCCCCTCTCTCTTTCAGCCACTGCTTCTGATCTTCACTCTGTTGTGAACTCTTCCCCTCCTTTACTCCCTTCCCAGACTCTGTAAGTTTTGTATTAAAGGGAAATAACTTCAGACATATCTATAGATGTCTTTCCTGAGATAGTCGGTGGTGACCTGTTCACTGCCTGAGGACTTTGTTAGTGGATCAATAATCTTTTTCAGTAAATGATCATGCTTGATTAAATATAAACAGTCATTACTTCATTAAAGTTAAAGCTTTGCAGGGTTTTGTAGGATTTCACAAGAACTTTCATGACTTCACAGTGTTGAAAAACTACAAACGTGTGTGTGTGTGTGTGTGTGTGTGTGTGTGTGTGTGTGTGTGTGTGTGTGTGTGTGTGTGTGTGTTTCAGAGGTCTGGAGGTGCAGTTTGTTTCCAATTCTGAGCTGCGGTCATATTCCAAATGTATTTTTTCAGACATGGCAGCTGCAGCTCCAGGCCCCATGGAGTGCCCTGTCTGCCACGAAGACTTCACTCTTCCGAAACTGCTTCCATGCACTCACCTTGTCTGTCACAAATGTGTGGTGGCTTGGATTGAAAAGGGAGGTAAGCAGGCTGGCTGCCCTCTGTGTCGAAAACCAATCCTTCCTGCTTCCCACCAGGATCAAGACGACATTGCCTCTCTGGTGGACGCCTTGCCAACTGATGTTGCAACAGCTGCGATGGTAGAGAGCAAGAAAACGCTTAGAGGCAGCCATGTGTGTAGCTGTTGTGAGGATCCAGAGGGCACTGTGTTCTGCCTGCAGTGTGCCATCAAACTTTGCAGTAGCTGTGCTAAAGCTCATGCTAAGATCCCTTCAACTCGAAATCATGTCACAGAAAAGCTGAGCAGCCTGTCAGCAGAACAACTGGCCACACACCACCAAGTTACATGCGCCAGTCACAGCAGTGAACAGGCTGAGCTGTACTGCACAAATCATGAGGAGCTGATTTGCATGCAGTGCGCTTCTTCAACGCATTGCAAGTGTTCTCTGTCAGGAAAGATTTCGGAGTTGGCCAAAGAGAAGAGGGAAGAGCTGAAGGCTGAAGTGAAGAAACTGGAAGACAAGGAGACGGCTGTAATGAAAAAGGTGGAGTATCTGTGCACACAGAAATCGTCATTTGGGTCTGTGAGTGTGTTTGAATGTTGTTTGGGTATCTGACATAGTGTGTGTGTGTGTGTGTGTGTGTGTGTGTGTGTGTGTGTGTGTGTGTGTGTGTTTGTGTGTGTGTGTGTTGTGTGTGAGTGTGTGTGTGTGTTGTGTGTGAGTGTGTGTGTGTGTGTGTGTGTGTGTGTGTGTGTGTGTGAGTGTGTGTGTGTGTTGTGTGTGAGTGTGTGTGTGTGTGTGTGTGTGTGTGTGTGTGTGTGTGTGTTTGTGTGTGTGTGAGTGTGTGTGTGTGAGTGTGTGTGTGTGTGTGTGTGTGTGTGTGTGTGTGTGTGTGTGTGTTGGTCTGTGGTAGTCCCAGTGAGATTTGAGCTTTAGGACATCATGGAGCAACTTTTCAAAGAGATGATGCAGCATGTCAGAAGTAATATAGCTGCAGTCAGTGGCACAACCATTGATGATAGTTGGAGCTGTTTACAGCTTAACACTTTCATCACCAATTATCTCCAAGCTCCAAGCAGCTGAAAACCAGCTCTGCAGCAGAGCTACAGTGGGTGCACTACATTACAAGTCTGTTGATTTGAACCACTCGACCAACTGCTATACACCAAATACAAAAATGATATAAGGCAAATTTATTCTAAGTACTAAATAGATATTGCGGCCATGGTGAATCTGAAAGTAAATATTATACACACACAAACAAATGCATGCATTCCCATGGCCCCAAATGGCGACTGTGGCATTCTGATTGCAAGCAGCTCTGCGGCTTGTGTGGCGATGAAAGGGTTAATGTTTCTCATAGTCACAACCATATGAATTCAGATTTATTTAATGACAGGTCAGTAAACATGTTCCATTTCTTGCTTTGCTTTGAAATGCAGCCTTCACACTTTGCTGGGTTTTAATTGATGTGAACAGACAGTTCTGATCTTTCAAAGATGTATTGGGCTTCATTTTCTTGAAAGCTGATAGTTTAAATTAATTAAAAATATGGCACAGTAAAATTGTTCTGCTGATGTTCTGGATATGTTTGATGGAGGATGGATTCAGCAGGGTGCTTATTCTAAATTGTGTGTGTTATGTTAGTGGTCATTGCTCTCTATATGTATATATTCATGGAATATATCTCATGTGACAACAAAAACGTCTGTGGTTAAAAATGATTGACAGTTTTGACTATATATCAATTAGTACAAGTGAAATTAAAATCAAACTGCATCATGGAGATATACTGCAGTGATCTTGATCTAGAAACCGTCATAGTGGAGAAGACAATCTGTCTTAGTTCAGAAGATAAGCTGTCATAATTTAGAAGATAAACTGTCTTGGTTCAGGAGATAAACTTCTTGGTTCAGAAGCTAAACTATCTTGGTTGAAAAGATCAAGTGTCATGATTCAGAAGATAGACTCTCATGATTCAAAAGAGAACCTCTCATGATAAAGGAGTTAAATGGCCATGATACAAAAGACAGAATCACCCATGATAGTGCCATTGTTCAGAAGATAAACTGTCTTAGTTCAGAAGATAAACTGTCTTGGTTCAGAAGATAAACTGTCATGATTCAGAAGATAGACAATCATGATTCAAAAGAGAACCTGTCATGATAAAGGAGTTAAACTGCCATAATACAAAGAACAGACTCACCCATGATAGTGCCATTGTTCAGAAGAGAAACTCATGATTCAGAAGATAGACTATTATGATTCAAAAGATAACCTCTCATGATAAAGGAGTTAAATGGCCATAATACAAAGAACAGACTCACCAATGATAGTGCCATTGTTCAGAAGATGAACTGTCTTGGTTCAGAAGATAGACTATCATGATTCAAAAGAGAACCTGTCATGATAAAGGAGTTAAATGGCCATGATACAAGGAACAGACTCACCCATGATAGTGCCATTGTTCAGAAGAGAAACTACCGTGTTTCAGAACACAAACTGTCATGGCTCAGTTCCTAAAGTGGTTGACATCAAACAGAACATATCTTCCTGTGTTTTTCCTTGTTGGAGAAAAGAGGCCTGCTTTGATATACATGCAAAAGCAAAACATCTAAAAGAATAACTTTTATTGGGCTAGCCTGCCCTGTTTAGTGGTCAAAATTCCGAAGTACAACCATAGAACTGGAATGGCTGTTTGTTTCGTTTGTTTGTCTTTTGATTATAATTATTAAGTTACTGTTTGAGTCCATAGTGATGAGTTATGTAGTGAAATAAAGACAAGATTCAGAGCGGCCAGCTACTCTTTCTAGGAATGTGCAAATAACTTTTTAAAAAAAGACTGATGTTTTATTTGTTGGAAATAAATGAACATGTGTGAAGATGTAGTTTCTCTCGTTGTTGCTCATGTTATAGATATCAAGTTGAAAATGTGAATATTTTATTTTGCTGCTTTTTGTTCAGATCAGTCAACTGGATATCCAAGTGTCTGATGCCCAGGCCAAGTTCAAGGCCATGAAAGATGAGGTAAAGGCCACATTTGATGACCTACAAATGTCTGTAGAGGCCCAGCGCCAAAAGCTGAACTTGGAAATTCAACAGAAAGAAGACGCCTTCCTGGCTGAAAGAAAATCCTCCAAATTGGACCTGGAAGACCTCAAAGGTGACCTGTCGGCTCACAGAAGTACTGTCCAACGCCTGATCTCCTCTGCCACGGACAGTTCTCTGCTGGCCATGGTAGGAAAGCTGAAGTCACGTCTGGCTGCTCTGGAGTCCCAGGTGCTCCCTGACGACCCCAAGACGACAACTGGGAGTCTGACCCTGAACTCTGACACAGTGAAGAAAACAAAGAAAGCGATCACCGCCAATGGCCAGGTAACAGATTCAGGTTACTCACAGGAGGCATTACTGTTGACTTGGTTGTAGTTCTGCAGTGTTTCCTCTAGAAAGTCACAATTTTTTTTTTTTTTTTTTGCTGTCCCAACCTCTGCGCCACCTCAGAGGCAGTGCACCCACGCCGCTCATTCCGACACCCTGTCCACAGCCACAGCCCGGTCGGCCCCGCCACAGCCCCGGCACCGGCAATCCACAGGGAGCAGTCAATGTCAAGTCATCAAGAGGCAACCCACCGGAGGAGACACTGCACTGCTGCCGAGTCACTTGGGTGGTGTTCGGTGGCGCCTGTTCTGATCTAACATACGCAGGACACCACCTACTAAGCCCCCTACTGACGACAATAATTGCTTAGTCGCGGAGCCGGCGTGAGTGAGCTCTCCCTCCAGAGGGCGCCACCACGTCTGTCCAACGACAGCCCCCATGGACTCGCCGACACCGGTGACCCCGATGGAACCAAATCAAGGCCACAGATGTGGAGAGGACATCGAAACTGAGGTCACCATGAGAGCAGGGCATGAAGGGCCACAGAATTTGAGACATTTTTTTATGCTGATCGATGAGAATGAGGATGATTAAGATGATGCTACGGATTTCCATTTCGGTCTGAGACTACATGACAGGGCTTTACTCTACGCTTCCTTTCATAATATATCCTGCCGTCAACCAGGCCCGAGAGATACAGACACCTGCAGTGTTGGTCAGGAAATTTGAGCAACACTCTCAGAAACACATCCATTAAGTGGATGAAACTCAACTGTGTGGTCCCAGTCTTCCCAGCTGAGTCCGCAGCAACTCAACTCTGGGTAGGAGCCGGTCGGGGCAGAAAAACCCACATGGTTTCATCCACTTAATGGATGCGTTTCTGAGAGTGTTGCTCAAATTTCCTGACCAACACTGCAGGTGCCTGTATCTCTCGGGCCTGGTTGACGCCGGGATATATTATGAAAGGAAGCGTAGAGTACAGCCCTGTCATGTAGTCTCAGACCGAAATGGAAATCCGTAGCATCATCTTAATCATCCTCATTCTCATCGATCAGCATAAAAAAATAATAAAAAAATAAAAAAAATTAAAAAACGTCTCAAATTCTGTGGCCCTTCATGCCCTGCTCTCATGGTGACCTCAATTTCGATGTCCTCTCCACGTCTGTGGCCTTGGTTTGGTTCCGTCGGGGTCACCGGTATCGGCGAATCCATGGGGGCTGTCGTTGGACGGACGTGGTGGCGCCCTCTGGAGGGAGAGCTCACTCACGCCGGCTCCGCAACTAAGCAATTATTGTCGTCAGTAGGGGGCTTAGTAGGTGGTGTCCTGCGTATGTTAGATCAGAACAGGCGCCACAGAACACCACCCAAGTGACTCGGCAGCAGTGCAATGTCTCCTCTGGTGGGTTGCCTCTTGACGACTTGACATTGACTGCTCCCTGTAGATTTTCGGTGCCGGGGCTGCGGCGGGGCCGACCAGGCTGTGGCTGTGGACGGGGTGTCGGAATGAGCGGCGTGGGTGCACTGCCTCTGAGGTGGCGCAGAGGCTGGGACAGCAAAAAAAAAAAAAAAAAAAAAAAAAAAAAGAAAAACCCACATGACTTCTGAAGGGATTCGAACCCACAACCTCCTAGCCAGGAGTCTGCAACACTAAAGTCACAAACTTAGGCCACACCTGTCCTGACTCAAGAAAAATTAACAGGACATGTTGAGTTCTACAGGTTAATGTGTCAGGACGCTTAGGACTTTTTTTTTTTTAACCCAGATAATTTCTAATTGCAAAGTGATTTACTCTTCATTGTTGTTCATGTTATAAATATGAAGTTGAAAATGTGAATATTTTATTTTGCTGCTTTTTGTTCAGATCAGTCAACTGGATGTCCAAGTGTCCGATGCCCAGGCCAAGTTCAAGGCCATGAAAGATGAGGTAAAGGCCACATTTGATGACCTACAAATGTCTGTAGAGGCCCAGCGCCAAAAGCTCAGATAATTTCATTTTTTAAAAAAGGAACAGTATGGGTTGTTGTTGACACGCTATACAGAACTAAAATCAGGTATCAACAAAAATGATTACACAAAGAAACTCGATGAGACATTCAGAGATTACAAAGTGTTTGGATGATTAGATATGAAATTTTATGGATTTATTTCTGTTAAAAAAATTTCTTTTATTTAGGAAAAAAAGAGAAGAAAACACATATCAGTGTGGATTGTTGCTGGCAAGTTAAACAGAAGAACTGAAATAAATCAGAACATTGTTTTCAGAGTGAAAGGGACTGGACTTTGTATTTGTAGTTGCTGTGCTAATGTCATGGTTAGTTACCAATAGTTATAAATACATATTTAGTTACCAATAGTTATAAATACATATCTGGCATACAGTATCAGATTATCATCAATATCAGTCAGGCTAAGTGGTATAACTTCTGTACTTCCCCAACCCGAAAAAAGCTTTTTGGTGACTTCGTATTTTTTTTAAAGGAGTTTTTTTTTACATGTATATTAATAAAAATTAAAATCACGGGTGATGGATTTTTTTCTGTTTCGAAAAACAATTCCCACCAAAGCCCTTTTTTAAAAATTTTTTTTTGTGGTCGAGGACACTTTTTTTTTCCTTATTTTTTACCAGATAAAAGCATTGTTTATATTGGGGTTGCCCCGGGAAAAAAGGCACACACAACACACACACACACACACACACCACCACACACACCCACACCACACACACACCAAAAAAAGCTATTTTACAAACTTTTTCTTTTTTCCATCAAATTCTTTTTGCTCTCTCTGCCCTGCTGTCTCTTTTAAACACAACACACACACACAACACACAACACACACACAAACACCACCACCCATACACAATACATACAAATTAATAGCTAGTTACAAATTTTTTTTTTTCTATATTTTAAACTCTGTGGGTCTGACGGTCCTTTTTAAAACACCCAAAAACACACACACACACACACACACACACCCCCACACACAACACATTTTTAAATACAAAACAAAAAACACACACACACCACACCCCACACCCCAAGGGCCCCACTCCACACAAAACACACACACACACAAACACGGGAAAGAGAAGAAAGGGGGATGGTAAGTGGGATGGTTTTTTGGGTCATCCCCGGGCATTAGTTGGGGAATATGTGGGTAAAAGTGCCAAAAATTCAATCCCAAGGGAACCCAAGCGGTTTGAAGAACCAAACCCCTCCTCCCCCCTCCCCAAAGTATTCCCCTTACCCTTTCAACTGTCCTCCCCCATCCCCTTCCTTTTTAATTCCCTTCCCCACCCCCTCCCCCCCAAAACCAGTTTTCTTCCCTTCCCGGGCTCACCTTCCTCTCCACCCCCCATTTTTATTTTCCCCATGCCCTCCCCCATCCTCCCCAACGTTTTTTCCCCTCCCTTCCCCCCCTAAAACTTTCCTCCCCAAATTTCCCCATTCCTTATATCCCCAAACCCCCCACCTCCATCCTCCCCAGCGTATTCTACCCCTTTTCCCTCTAAACTGTCCTCTCCACTCCCCCTTTCCCCTTATATCCCATGCCCTACACACCTTCCTTGTGATGTTTTTTTTTTTTCTTGGGGTTCAGGTAGATTATGAGTAGGTGTTTAAATGTACTTCTGTACCGGGCCCCCTTTAAACTCCCCTCTCTTTTCCGTATGTGACTGTCTGTACCGGGCCCCCTTCATCTCCCTCCGTCTGTATGTGACTGACGCACCTGACCCTTTATCTCCCCTCCTGTTGTAGGGTGACTGTCTCCCCCTGACCCTTCTCTCCCCTCTCTGTCTGTATGTGATGTCGAAACCTGACCCCTTTATCTCCCCCCCTCTTTTGTATGTGCTGTCTGAAACCTGACCCTTTTTTCCTTCCCCCCGTCTGTATGGACTGACTGAACCGGGCCCCTTCTCCCCCCTCTCGGGTCTGTCGTAAACTGTCGTACCGGGCCCTTTTAATTCCTCTGTCTGCTGTGATTTGCCTCTAGATTTTTTGGGTTTTTTTTGTTGGTCATTTTAAAATAGACAGATTGAAAAGAAAATAAAATCCCCCATTTTTTTTATTTTAATATTTTACTCCACCTTTTCGATTTTTTTTCCTGGTTTTTTTTTTTTATTCGTTGTTTGTATTGCCCTTTCCCAAAATTTTTTTTTGGGGTAAACCCAGTTTTTTGCATAATTCGTTCCCCATTTAAATCCCAAAATTATTGTAAAACAGTAGGGAGATCAGAGAAATGAAGAACATCAATATCTGAATATGTCCATAAATAATGTTTGGTAAGTGAAGACATTTTTTATGTGGACTGTGTGCAGGACAGTGATGTTCCGGGAAAGTGTCTTTGGTGTGGTGAGTACTGTCACTGTCATGACCCTCTGTCCCCCTCCTCCCTGCTCCTGTTTCACCTGTCGTCCATCTCTGTTTCTCTGTCCAGTTTCAGAATCACTCCTCTTTCCTGAGCAAAGAATCTGGTGCTGACAAATTAATGGGTACTTCAGTGTTCTTCAGTGACAATGCCTCAGTGATTTGTGGTGAGTTGTCCCATTTTCGTTGAACTCAAATTAGCTTTACAAACCTGCACTGATTCTGCCCCTGGTCTGGATGACATTCATTATCAGGTTGTGAAACATTTTCCAGAAAGCTGTCTCCAGACTCTTCTCCAAGTTTATAACCATATCTGACTACAGGGTCCTTTCCGCCCTCCTGGCGGAAAGCCCTGATCATTCCCATTCCAAAGCCTGGAAAAGATCTTACCAACCCTTCCAACTATCGCCCAATCGCTCTGACCAGCTGCCTCTGTAAGCTGATGGAAAAGATGGTCAACTCCCGTCTGATGTGGAAGCTGGAAACCGATGGTCTTTTGGCCAGTGAACAGTGCGGTTTCCGGAAGTACCACTCGATGGTTGACCATCTAATCCGTCTGGAAACCACCATCCGCAATGCCTTTATTAACAAGCAGCATGTGGTTGCTATCTTTTTCGACCTTGAAAAGGCGTACGACACCACGTGGAAAGCAGGAATCCCATGGACCTGCACAGACTTGGTTTTCGGGGTCACCTGCCTCTGTTCATTCAGAACTTTTTAGCCGATCGACAGTTCCAGGTGCGTGTTGGCACCACACACTCTGACATCCATGGGCAGGAGTTGGGTGTTCCTCCAGGGGAGCATCCTTTCTCCAGCCCTTTTCAGCATTAAAATAAATGACATTGTCCAATCGGTAAGCCAGGGCACTGGTCCTCTATGTTTGTTGACGACTTCGCGCTGTATGCAGTTGGAGCTTCTTACGCCAGCGTACAGTGTCGACTCCAACTTGTGGCAACAGAATCCAACAGTGGGCTGAGGAAAGCGGGTTTTACTTTCTCCGTACCAAAACTCAGTCAATTCATTTCCACAATTTTCGTCGATTCTTTGCTGATCCTGAAATTCGTCTGGACAAGTCCACCATTCCAGTTGTAAAAGAAGCCAAATTCCTGGGAGTTATTTTGACCAAAAACTCAACTTTCTCAGCCACATAAAAAAACCTCAAAACTTCTTGCCAGAAAGCTCTGAATATTCTGCGGGTCGTAGCGCACACCGACTGGGGCGCTGATAAGAAAACTTTGCTGCACCTCTACAGAGCCTTGGTCCGTTCCAAACTGGACTACGGTTGTGCTGTCTACGGCTCTGCAAGACCCTTTTACCTCAAACTCTTGGACCCTATCCACCATCAAGGGCTTCGTCTCTGTCTTGGAGCGTTCCGCACCACCCCTTTTGTACAGCCTGTACGCAGAGGCGGGTGAACCTTCACTGTCCAACCGCAGGCTGAAACTGTCTTTGAATTATTATATCAGACTGTTCTCAGAACCGCAAAATCCTGCCTATGACTGTGCCCTTTGACCCTCCGTTCCAAAGTAAGTTTGAAAACAACCCGAAATGTATTCTGCCGTTTGGTCTTCGTATGCGGCCTCACGTGCGGAAAAGCAGGTCTAGACGAGGAGTTGTGTCGGATTTTTCCAAGTTTCCGGATCAACCTCCGTGGACCTTCTTCACACCAGAGATTTGTTTCGATCTTGCAGCTTTTCGCAAAGAGTCTACCCGCTCTCTGGCGTACAAGTCTTTGTATGCTGAGCTTTGTTCCAAATTCCCATCCTATCAAAAAGTTTTCACTGACGGTCCAAGTCTGAAGATGGAGTGGCCTGTGCAGCCTACTGCCCTGGGGCTCCTTCTCAGATACTATTGGAACATATACATTCCGATGCTTCTGTCTATTCTGCTGAACTTACTGCTCTGGTACTGGCTTTGAAGATAATCTCACATTCTTCGAAGAGGGACTTTCTGGTTCTGTCGGATTCGCTGTCAGCTTTGGAGGCCTAGCTGGCCGCAACCTTCAGCATCCAGAACTTTTACTTTTTTTGGAACTTTTTAGCAAGTTGAAGGCGGACGGTTACAACATTACTCTTGCTTGGGTTCCTGGCCATGTTGGCATCGGCGGGAACGAAATGGTTGATCGTTTAGCCAAGAACGCCACAAAGAGAGAAACTGTCCAACACTTATATCCCCTGCTCAGATGTGAAACCCAAAATTAACGATTATGTGAGAGACCTCTGGCAGGAGGATTGGAACACACAGACGAATAACAAACTCTTTCAGATCCGTCCAAACCTTAAGGACTTCCTCCCATCTACGTCGGGTGGTCGTAAAGAGGAAACGGTTCTGGGCCGGCTGCACACCGGCCATTCGTATTTTACCCATGCTTACCTTTTAAAGAGTGAAGAAGCTCCGTGGTGCATTCCATGTCATGCGCCACTCACGATGAAATGTTCTTTTAGATGTTGGGACTTGCACGATGTGAGACACAAACATTTTACAGCGGAGTCCATGAAGATCCTGTTCAGGGATGTCCCGCCAGATGTGATCCTCCAGTTTTTGAGAGAGATTAACATTTTTCATATGATTTAAGATTTTACGGAAGAAAGATTTTAACGAAGTTTCTGGTACGTTTCTACACAATTCATTTAAAGAGATGTGTGAAAGTTTTTTTTTTTTTTTTTTTTTTAATGACTGGGGAGTTGATTTTAACGTGGTGACACCCCTGATGTGGCCCTTTGCGGTCGGCTGGGCTATAAGCAACATTATCCTAACCAAATACAAAGGTTGGTGATAGTTGTGTGGTTAACAGCTTTTATTATTTCCTGTCTATATTCTCATTGCATAAAGAAATATAAAAAGTGTTGTATTCAGTTCAGATTTGAATGCTGTAATCGTCATTAGAATTATGTTATACTTGTATAGTCAGTGCTCTATGTGTATGCTGGTGTGTTTTATGTATGTGGAGGGGGGGGGGGGGGGGGGTGGAGGGGAGGGGGAGGGGAGGGATGCAGTTTTTTATGTAGTAT
>CM031629.1:23507807-23553346 GCA_018398815.1 Conus ventricosus | reverse complement strand
GCAGTGACTTTTTTTTTCCTAGACAGGGCCTTGCTTTGCTTCACTTGATCTTGTTATGACTTTTGTTCTTTCACAAATCCTCTGCATCGTCAGTTCATGTTGTACTGGGGTGTTTAGTGTCTCCTGACAAAGTCTTATTTTGTGCCAGTAATACCTGTTGTATTGAAGTGATTAGCTTCTCCTGACAAGGCTTTTTCTTTTGTTAACAGCTCCAGCTGGAATCTTTTCCTAACATTAGCAACAAAGCCTCTCTTTGTCATCAGGTGCTGTTGCACTGTAGTGGTTATCTTCTCCTGACAAAGCCTCTCTTTGTCATCAGGTGGTTGTACTGTAGTGGTTATCTTCTCCTACAAAGCCTTTCTTTGTCATCAGGTGCTGTTGTAACTGGGTGGTTATCTTCTCCTGACAAAGCCTTTATTTGTGCCTGTAATCCTTGGTCTCATCATGGTTTACTAGTCTATTTACTGACAAGACAAAAAAAAAAAGAAAAAAAAAAAATTGCCTGAGCCAGAAGTTCACATGCACTGTTTTCTTTTCATCTTAATTTTCACTTATTTGCTGTTAGAGCCGTAAGAAAGTGTATCATCAAATATAAATAGAATTTGAGTTGTTTACAATGCATCATCATCTATGTTGCTCACAAAAGACGGTCCTTCTCTTCATCAATAGAAGTCAGATCTGCAACTCTGGGATCATTTGCATCCAACTTTCTCAGTTGTACCTGACCAGGACTCTGATGCGCCTTTACAGCAAATTTCAGACTTGGAGCCTGAAAGTTGAAATTCTGGCTGTCAAATCAATTTCCTGCGTAAATGGCAAAACTTATCATTTCACAGATTCACACCAAAAGGAGAGCTTCAAAGAGAGGCAACTCTTGTTACAAATCAGCAAGATTTCTTGGTATGTGGAATGAAAGAGGAGAGCCTTCTGCTCAGCACATACACTGTACGTTGGCACAGCATAGTGATGTGACAGAGTACACTTATCTTTTGTGGGTGTGTCACAGGCTAAAGTTTAATTTCTGTTTGTAATGAAATGGTATGTTTTCTCCCCATAAGACCTTTCTTGTTGGAATGAAGTGACTTTTTTTCCTGATAAATTCTGTTTTTTTGTTTTATTCATTCCTGTTGCAGTGAGTGATTGGTTCTTAAAAGAAAATTTTTGCCATGAAGTCCTTTGTAATGATTATTTTCTCCTTCAAACCCTTTGCTTTTGGTCATTAATTTATATTGTAAATGAGGTGTTTATTGTTCACTGACAAACCTTCCTTGTTCACCATTCCTGTGTATTTTAATAATTATTCACTAATGATTTTTTTCCATGATCACCATTTCCTGCTGTAACAAAATAATAATTTCTTTTCAAATCTGCCATTTGTTTTGCATGTAGGCTGATAAAGTATTTAAAATTTCTCATCATTGGGCAAATGCTTACACTCTGACTGCTTTTATTTCCATGCGTATGTTCTGCCTTGATTACATCCAAAAGGGTGTTTGTGCAATTCAGGTCGTCTATACAAAGTTTGACTCGAATTTACACAAAGATCAGAATCGGGCTTGGGCATGTTGTCTTGGGAATATGCATGGTGTTCAGACAGTTCAGGAGGTCATGTGTACCTGATGAATCAGGATATACACACTGAAGGTGTTGAGCATTCAGGAATCAGTCGGTATATTGTTGATCTGGGTATACCACAGAAACTGTTCAACAGCTCAGTCAGTCTTACCTTGATTAATCAGGGTATCACACAGAAGGTTTCAGAAAGTTCATGAGATCAGTCTTTTACCTTGTTTAAACCCTGGGTTACACACAGAAGGTGTACGTCAGTTCAGGATTGGTCTTACCAAGTTTATCTGATTGTACACACAAAAAAAGAGTTCGACAGTTCAGGAGGTCATTCGTTTTTGGGTTTAAACTGGGGTGTATAAAACAGGTTTCAGTATTTCAGGAGTCAGCAGTACTAGGTTAACTTGGGTATAAACAGGTATTCGATAATCAGGACATCAGTCTGTGCATGTTGATCTGGTGTCAGAAAATTCAGGGATTTAAATCTGTACTTTGAATTGACCTGAGTGTGCCCCAGAGGTATCAATATTCAGGAGTCAGGGGTATATTTTGGTTGACCTCACAGTTTGAAAGATCACTGTAGGTTTTCGTCAGGTTTTATTCTTTTCGAATCATCAACGTTATGAAAGTAGGCATGCAAGCGCAGCACAGTTGGCGTGCAGGGTGTAATGTATGTGTGTGGTGTGTGTGTGTTGTGGTGGTGTGTATGTTGTTGTTGGGGTTCATTTAACTCTTTCCACTAATCATGATATTAGCGAGAAAAAAAGGAAAAAAAGAAAGAGAAAGTAGTGCATGAGTAAAAGAGTAAGACTTGTGCTGTCTAAACTGCATGGAGTTCTATATATTTCATGTATGTGTGTGCATGTTCAAACTGTATGGAGTTCTATATATTTCATGTATGTGGTGCATGTCAAACTGCATGGGTTTCTATATAGCCCCAGGGTTGTGTGTGCAGTCTAAACTGTATGGAGTTCTATATATTTCATGTATGTGTGTGCATGTCTAAACTGCATGGAGTTCTATATATCATGTATGGTGTGCATGCCCTAAACTGCAGGGAGTTCTATATAGTCATGTATGTGTGTGCATGTCTAAACTGCATGGAGTTCTATATAGTCATGTATGTGTGTGCATGCCCTAAACTGCATGGAGTTCTATATAGTCATGTATGTGTGTGCATGTCTAAATGTATGGAGTTCTATATATTCATGTATGTGTGTGCATGTCAAAACTGCATGAGTTCTATATATCATGTTGTGTGTGCATGTCTAAACTGTATGGAGTTCTATATATTCATGTATGTGTGTGCATGTCTAAACTGCATGGAGTTCTATATAGTCATGTATGTGTGTGCATGTCTAAACTGATGGAGTTCTATATATTTCATGTATGTTTTGGCAATGTCAAAATGCATGGATTCTATATATTCATGTATGTGTGTGCAGTCTAAACTGTAGGAGTTCTATATATCAGTATGTGTGCATGTCTAAACGCATGGAGTTCTATATATTCCATGTAGTTGTGCATGTCTAACTGCATGGATTCTAATAGTCATGTGTGTGTGCTGTCTAACGCATGGGTTCTAATATCATGTATGTTGCATGCTAAACTGTAGGTTCTATATCAGTAGTGTGTGCTGTCTAACGCTGAGTCTATATATTCAGTATGGGTGCATTCTAAACGTAGGAGTCTATATTCTGTACGGGTGCATGTCTAAACTGCTGAGTTCTATATATTCTGTATGTGTGTGCATGTCAACGCATGAGTTCTATAATCATTGTGGTGCATTTCTAACTGCATGGATCTTATATTCATGTATGTGTGTAACATACAGCTTATGTAAATTTATGTGCAGTTGATAGGAAAATATGCTATACTATTATAATGCAACAACAACAACAAAAAACCCAAAAAATCAACAAAATATAACCCCCCCCCCCCCCCCCCCCCCCTCTCTCCCCTCACCCCTTCCCCTCTTCTAACCCTCCATCACTTCCGCATTAAAAAAAAAAAGTTTAAATAAATAGTGCCCAATTGGGCTGTTCTCTAGACTTACAAAAAAGTCAAAGGCAAAGCTGGTGAATCGAATATACTGAGCGAGTTATTCTGCGATAAAACGGGAATGAATACTTCAAGCTTTGACATGAAAAATATGATTAGGAGATATTTTGCATCAACAAACGCAAACTATATTTTTTGACATATTTTGTTTTGAAAGCATAAAGTTTCCATCTGTACATTAAGGAAAGTAAGTTTTTCAGTGTAATAAAGTTATCTTTTATATTTTGAATATTAAAGGGTCTGGTTGTTTTGATGTTTCACTTCATTTTGGAAAACATTCCAAATGTGCGACCTTAGTAGACCATAATGCTCGTGCAAGGAAAGAGGAAAAGAAGGCATTCAACTGAGAACCACACTTAGCGCCATTTTTTAGCTGCCCTGTCTACCTTTTCGTTATAGTATAAAGAACAGTGAGATGGTATCCAACAAAACATTATCTGGGTACCCCTTACATTAGCATGTGTGTCAAACAACTGATTTCCATAATCATTTCTGGCCGGTGTGCAGTTGAAAGGCTTGTAATGCCTGAAAAAACTGATTTGAATCTACACAAAAAAGAATCTGAAATACAGTTTGAGGGAAGTTGATCAAATAATTTAAGGCCATAAGTATTGCTGTTAGTTCTGCTGTAAATATGGACTTGTGTAATCCAGTATAGAACGATTTCTCAATTTTCAAATCAGAATTAAAAAGGCACACCCTGTTTTACTGCTTATACAAGAACGTCTGTGTATCCCTTTAAATGGTTTGTGTAGTTTTCTTAAATATGGCATTTAGTATAACTGGCTAGCATATTTATGTTTTCGTCTTTCTTATATTTGTGTGGTCAAGGTCAAAATAAGCTTTTTGAAGTTCCCTTTGAAGTGTGTGTGTGTGTGTGTGTGTGTGTGGTGTGTGTGTGTGTGTGTGTGTGTGGTGTGGTGTGTGCCTGCATGTATGCGTATGTGTGCATGCCACTGTGTGTGTATGTATATGTTACCTTCAGGTATTCTTGACTTTGATCTTCAGTGTAATGACATTGTGTATGTGTGTGTGTGTGTGTGTGTTTTGTGTGTGGTGTGTGTGTGTGTGATGTGTACATGCACATTGTGTGTGTGTGTGTGGTGTGTGTGTGTGTGTGTGTGTGTGTGTGTGTGTGTAAGAAATAGAAAAAGGGAGTGGTGTATGTGTGTGTGTTGTGTGCACACGTGTATGTGTGCGTGTGATATGCACATTTTTGTAATGTCTGTCAGTGTGTTGAGATAGAAAAAGAAACTAGTGTGTGTGTATGTGTCTGCTTGTGGTTTGTAAGAGAGAGAGAGGAAAGAGGAGTAGTGTGTGTGTGTGTCTGTGTCTGTCAGTCAGTGATTGAGTATGAACGCATACTGAAAGCTAGTGTTGAAGTAGAAGTGACATGTTCTGTGGATTATAGTTTTTGTCTTTTTTTCCCCCTTGAGTTGTGGGACCAGTTTCTGATGAGTTGATGTCATGTTACAGAAAGATGGCTCCCCTTAGAGGGACCAGTTTTGATGAGATTGATGTCATGTTACAAAAAGATGGCTCCCCTTAGGGGGCCCAGTTTCTGATGAGATTGATTGCATGTTACAGAAAGACGGCTCCCCTTAGAGGGACCACTTTCGATGGATTGATGTCATGTTACAGAAAGACGGCTCCCTGGAGAGACCAGTTTCTGATGAGATTGATGTCATGTTACAGAAAGACGGCTCCCCTTGGAGGACCAGTTTCTGATGAGATTGATGTCATGTTACAGAAAGATGGCTCCCCTTAGAGGGACCAGTTTCTGATGAGATTGATGTCATGTTACAGAAAGATGGCTCCCCTTAGAGGGACCAGTTTCTGATGAGATTGATGTCATGTTTCAGAAAGTTGGCCCCCCTTAGGGGGACAGTTTCTGATGAGATTGATGTCATGTTACAGAAAGATGGCCCCCCCTTAAGGACCAGTTTCTGATGAGATTGATGTCATGTTACAGAAAGAGGGCTCCCCTTAGAGGGACCAGTTTCTGATGAGTTTGATGTCATTTTACAGAAAGATGGCTCCCTTAGAGGACCATTTCCCTGATGAGTTGATGTCATGTTACAGAAAGATGGCTCCCTTAGAGGGACCGGGAGTATGCTGCTGTCATCAAAGTTGGAGATCGTGTCAGACGTGGACGGGGCTGGTGGTCGGGATCACAGTATGTTATTATTTGTAACTGTGGAATGAATGAAATGCTTCAGAACAGCATCACAGGTATGTTATTAGTGTAACTGATGGAATTGAATGAAATGCTTCAAAACAGCATCACAGGTATGTTATTAGTGTAACTGATGGAATGAATGAAATGCTTCAGAACAGCATCACAGGTATGTTATGAGTGTAACTGATGGAATGAATGAATGCTTCAGAACAGTGTAAGGCTGGAGTTTCAACATGTGAACAGTGTGCTGACTGTGGTTAGTCACCCAGAGACAGAAGAGACAGCACCTTGCAGCACCTGTGACCCATTCTGCCCAGTCCCTGTTCCATTTGACAGCCTTAGTTCCTCCCCGATCACAATCATGCAGTATCAGTAAAAATTGTGAAGGGAAAATGCAGTGTTCTTCCAGGAATCCCGTTTGACCTAGAATGCCTCTGTAGACTGAGCTGCACTGATGTGGCTCATCTTTAAGACAGGGGTGTGTCACAGTCATGAACAATATCATATTGCATTGTGTTATGTCTTATTGAATTGCACTTTTCGTTTCCTGACACAACAGATTGGTCTGTGTGAAATTAGTCTGCCATCCCCAGTAGACAATCTTTGTTTATCTATCACTATATACTTTACCTTTCTGACCACAGTTAATATTTCAAAAAGATTTGCTCAAGGACAGCACTGGGCGTTGTCACGGATTCCTTTTTGTGTGCTAATTGCATGCTGATGACAGGACCTCAGTGTGTCGTTTGATCTGAAAAAGTAGCCCTAGATTAGGTGTGGTGAAGACAGGACCTCAGTGTGTTTTTTTGATCTGAAAACGTAGCCCTCAGATTAGGTGTGGTGAAGACAGGACCTCAGTGTGTCGTTTGATCTGAAAAAGTAGCCCTCAGATCAGGTGTGGTGAAGAGAGGACCTCAGTGTGTCGTTTGATCTGAAAAAGTAGCCCTCAGATTAGGTGTGGTGAAGAGAGGGACACAACCACAAAACAACCAACAAGAAAAATGCTCCCAAAGCTTCCATTGTCAGAATTGAACAGTAGAGCCACAATTGTTTCCCTTTCCAGGTTAGTGTGTGTGCAGTAAAAGACTGCCTGTCTACAGGGCCCGAATTGTTTCCCTTTCCAGGTTAGTGTGTGATGCAATATAGACTGCCTTCTACAGGCCCGAATTGTTTCCCTTTCCAGGTTTGTGGTGTGATGCAAAAAAGACGCCTGTCTGCAGGCCAGAGTTGTTTCCCTCTCCGGTTAGTGTGTGATGCACGTAGACTGCCTGTCTACTGGGCCGAATTGTTTCCCTTTCCAGGTTAGTGTGTGATGCAATGTAGACTGCCTGTCTACAGGCCAGAATTGTTTCCCTTTCCAGGTCAGTGTGTGATGCACTATGGCTACCTGTCCTCTGCCCAGGTGCCTGTGTGATCCACTATAGGTTGTCTGTTCACTATCCAGGTTTGTCCGTTTGTGTGATCCACTACAGGCTATTCATCCACCATACAATTTGTTTCCCATTCCAGGTTAGTGTGTGACCCACTATGACTAACACTGCACTTCCAGGATTGTTTCCCTTTCATCTAGTGTGTGACCCACTGCAGGGTACCCGTCCACTATTCCCCGGATTGTTTCCCTTTCTCAGCTAGTGTGTGACTCACTGCAGGATACCAGTCCACTATTCCAGGATTGTTTCCCTTTCTCAGCTAGTGTGTGACCCACTGCAGGATGCCTGTCCACTATCCAGGATTTTTTCCCTTTCTCAGCTAGTGTGTGACTCACTGCAGGATACCAGTCCACTGTTCCAGGATTGTTTCCCTTTCTCAGCTAGTGTGTGACCCACTGCAGGATACCTGTCCACTATCCAGGATTGTTTCCTTTCTCAGCTAGTGTGTGACCCACTGCAGAATACCTGTCCACTAGCCAGGATTGTTTCCCTTTTCAGCTAATGTGTGACCCACTGCAGGATACCTGTCCACTATCAGGATTGTTTCCCTTTCTCAGCTATTGTGTGACCCACTGCAGAATACCTGGGCCACTAGCCAGGGTTGTTTCCCTTTCTAGCTAGTGTGTGACCCACTGCAGGATATCTGTCCACTATCCAGGATTGTTTCCCTTTCTCAGCTAGTGTGTGACCCACTGCAGCATATCTGTCCACTCTCCAGGATTGTTTCCCTTTCTCAGCTAGTGGTGACCCACTGCAGGATACCTGTCCACTATCCATGATTGTTTCCCTTTCTCAGCTAGTGTGTGACCCATTGCAGGATATCTGTCCACTATCCAGGAAATTGTTTCCCTTTCTCAGCTAGTGTGTGACCCACTGCAGGATACCTGACCCATAACCACGGTTGTCTCCTTTTCCAGGTTAATGTGGACTCAGGTAATGCTGTCTTCCCTTGTCCAGGATTATCCCCATTTCTAGGTTAGTGAGTGATCCACTGTAGGTGGCTTTTCCAGTACCTAGAGTTGCTGGGTTAAGCATCATTCTCTCTCTCTGTTCGCTGCTAGGTTATTGTGTGATCTACTTTTGGCTGTCTGCATATCTATCCAGAATTGTCTCCCTTTATAGGTTTTTGTTTGAACCCTTTTGTGGCTGGGTGTCCACGTTTTTAGGATTATCTCCCCTTTTGGGCCACTTCAGGTTGTCTGTCCCCCAAACCAGATCTGTCTCCCATCCTGGTGCATTTTTTTGGTCCACTGTCTGCACACTATAGGCTGTCTGTGCACTATAGGCTGTCGTGCACTGTAGGCTGGTCTGTGCCTATAGGCTGTCTGTGTACTATATGCGTCTGGGGCACTATAGGCTGTCTGTGCACTATTTGGCTGTCTGTGTTTGTGTCTGTGGGTGTTTGTGTGTATCCTCTTGCTGAAGTTTTTGTCTGGATAGTGCATAGAAGTTCCCACATTTCCTGCTGTTAAAAAGCGTAGTGCTTTACATATGAAACAGAGCCCTCAGCCATTGATGCAGTAACTTCCAGTATTTCTTACAGCAGTGTCAGCATGAGGATTGTTGTTTGATGTCCAGTCTGTTCTGAATCTTCCTACACTCTAATGTAAACTTTGTATAGTTTGTCTGTAAACTTTAAAATTTTTCCAAAAGGCTAGTAGTGATTTTTTATTATTTTTTTTTTTTTTAAAAAAAGCATCGATTGTTAGGTAAATTCGTTTTACATAATTTTTTTCCTTTAAGAACGTAAATTTTATTCCAGGGACAAACCACTAAATGCCTTGGATACAAACAACAGGTGTGGCTTTTCAGGTTGTAGACAGTGTATTCAGGAGAGGAGGGTGCTGGCTGTCAGGTTGTAGACAGTGAAATTTAGGAAGGAGGGTGCTGGCTGTCAGGTTGTAGACAGTGTATTCAGGAGAGGAGGGTGCTGGCTGTCAGGTTGTAGACACAGTGTATTCAGAGAGGGGTGCTGGCTGTCAGGTTGTAGACAGTGTATTCAGGAGAGGGGGGTGTGCTGTCAGGTTGTAGACAGTGTATTCAGGGAGGAGGGTGCTGCCTGTCAGGTTGTAGACAGTGTATTCAGGAGAGGAGGTGCTGGCTGTTCAGGTTGTAGACACAGTGTATTCAGGAGAGGAGGGTGCTGCCTGTCAGGGTTTTAGACACAGGGTATTCAGGAGAGGAGGGGGCTGCCTTGTGCATGGTGTTCCCCATCATACTGCATTTTTAGGCGGCTTTCTGTTGCCATGGGAACCACACATGTGTTATAACTGATGACTCCTTGCATGACAGTCTGGATGTTTCTGTGTTTGTCTTTCAGGATGGATCACCTCCAGGGAAGGGACTGTCATCGAGTTCCAGTCGACCTGAAAACTGATTGTTATATGTGAAGTGGACTGTCAACAACGTAAACGCCTTATTACATGGGACCAGACAACGGCTATGAACTGAGGTTTGTCAGCAGAGATGAGAAAGGACTGGGCTGGTGACCAGGAATCCACAGTCAAGGAATGGGGAAAGAGGCCACGTCTGGTTTGTGAAGGAAACAGGACTTGGAAAAAGTTTGAAGGTTTCTCTTCACATCATAAATACACTGTTGTGCCATTTGGTTGATTTCCTTTTTGTGTTTATAGTATCATGCTATGAGTTACAGCAGTTTTAAATCTATGTGTATAATCTTATGCTGTTCATATGTACACATGTATTCCTACACATGCATCAACACCCCGAATCGTACACCTTACACTCATACACATACACATGCAAGGACATGTGTTCATAAACACACATTTAAAGACACATACACAAATTAAACCTGCATTCTCTGTTACACACCATGCACGCCACGGCTGTTCAGAGCAAGTTACTTAGTTTGAGTCACAGGGGAGTTTACAGCTGCAGAGACCAAGCTGTGAATGCAGGTGAGGGAAAGGGGTGTTTTCTGCAGGCCCCTCCCCACCCGCCAGCTAACCCCACTGTATTCGGCCAACTGAATGTCATCTGTGCATAGCTGGTCTGGCAGCAATGCGTTCGCAAGGTTGAGCGGCCATTACAAATGGGGCTGTAGGTTTGATAATTAGTTTTTGTCATGAAAAATGTAATAACATCTGCACTATTGGGGATGACTGAATTGGCGAATTCCCAACATTCTTTTAATACCAAACTCGACTGGTTTATTTTCTTGTAGATAACATAGATGGCCGCATGAAAGCTTGTACGCAAGTGGTCAGGCAATATTAGAAAAATGACAACAAACACAATATTTGCAAAAAAGACGTCATCACTTTCTGGAAGTTAAATTTTTCCCTAGTTAAGTAGTACACAAGTTTGATACATGCCTCTGCTCAGACTACAGCAACAAAAATACTGGATTACAAATGTGTAAAGCCTTGTTTGTTTGCCCTTTCACTAAGTGTCTCAATAAGGATGGAAATTTTAAAGCTGTGACGCATAAGCATGTGAAGATTCACACACACACACACACACACACACACACACACACACACACTCACACACACACACACAGGCATGCACGCATGCACACACACAAGCACGCACGCACGCACGCACATACGCACACTGCACATGCACAGACATGCTTCAGATTTATTTTGATTTTATTTCATAATTGTGCAAGTGTATGGAGACCTAAATGATCCTTCAACAGCAGTATTTTAATGAGTTTCTGTGTGATGCATTGTCCTTTAACTTGACCCACAGAGGTTGTTCAGTTGGTAGCAGGTTTCATGCATGTGTTTACCTGTACCTATAGAGACCATTCACTCACAAGCAGATCTCTCCATGTGATACATCTGCACCTGTAGGGGCCGTTCCCGGCCTAACAGGTACGACATGTGTTATTTTTACGTACAGAGGTTGTTTTGCTATTAACAAGTCTGTCCCTGTGATATATCTGCACCTGTAGGGGCCTTCAGGCACTAACGGGTACTGACATGTGTTATTTGTAGTACAGAGGGTTTTCTTGTTATTAAAAAGTGTGTCCAGGTGTAACCTGTACTGGCCAAGGTCCCTTCAGTCACTGCAGGTCTGTCTGTGTGTTACCTGTGCCTCAGAGGTCTTCAGTCCTGACAAATTTGTCCAGGTGTTACCTGTACTTGCAAAGGTTGTTCAGTCATAGCAGGTCTGTCCATGTGTTACCTGTTCCTGCAGAGGTCGTTCAGTTACTAGCAGGTCCATGTGTTAACTATGCCTACAGCGACCGTCAAGACACTAATAGGTCGGTCCATATGCTATCTGTACTAGTGAGGTCATTCACACACTAAACAGGTCTGTCTGGGCTGTTTCTTGTACCTACAGAAGTCGTTCCCCACTCTAGCAGGTCTGTCTGTCTGTTCTCTTTTACCTACAGAAGTTGTTCACACACTAGCGGTCTGTCTGTCTGTTCTCTGTACCTACAGAAGTTGTTCACACACTAGCAGGTCTGTCTGTCTGTTCTCTGTACCTACAGAGTTGTTCCCCACTAGCAGGTCGTCTGTCTGTTCTCTGTACCCACAGAAGTTGTTCACACACTAGCAGGTCTGTCTGTCTGTTCTCTGTACCTACAGAAGTTGTTCACACACTAGCGGTCTGTCTGTCTGTTCTCGTACCTACAGAATCGTTAGGTACAAACATGTCTGTCTGTTCCTGTACCCACAGAAGTCGTTCAGGCACAAACATGTCTCTCCGTGTGTACTTTTACCTACAGAGGTCGTCAGTCACTAACAGGTCTGTCTGTTACCTTTTCCTACAGAGGTCGTTCAGTCCCCTAACAGGTCTGTCTGTTACCTTTTCCTACAGAGTTGTTCAGTCACTAACACCAACAGGTCGGGCTGTTACCTTTTCCTACAGAGGTCGTTCAGTCACCCAACAGGTCTGTCTGTTACCTTTCCTACAGAGGTGTTCAGTCACTAACACCAACAGGGCTGTCTGTTACCTTTTCCTACAGGGGGTTGTTCAGTCACTAAAAAGGTCTGTCTGTTACCCTTTTTCCCACAAGGTCGTTCAGTCACTAGCAGGTCTGGCTGTTACCTTTTCCTACAGAGGTTTCAGTCACTAACACCAACAGGTCTGTCTGTTACCTTTTCCTACAGAGGTCGTTCAGTCACTAACACCAACAGGTCTGTCTGTTACCTTTTCCCACAGAGGTCATTCAGTTACTAAAACAAAAAGGTCTGTTGTTACCTTTTCCTACAGAGGTCGTTCAGTCACTAGCAGGTCTGTCTGTTACTTTTCCTACAGAGGTCATTCAGTCACTAACAGGTCTGTCTGTTACCTTTTCCTACGAGGTCGTTCAGTCCCCTAACAGGTCTGTCTGTTACCTTTTTCTACAGAGGTCATTCAGTCACTAACAGGTCTGTCTGTTACCTTTTCCTACAGAGGTCATTCAGTTACTAACACCAACAGTCTGTCTGTTACCTTTTCCTACAGAGGTTGTTCAGTTACTAACACCAACAGGGCTGTCTGTTACCTTTTCCTACTGTAGTCAAGTGGTCGAGTGGGGGGTTTGGTTCGTTGGAACGTGTGGCTCATTCACTCAATGGAACAATTCAGCGACTAGAAGGTGATAGGTGTTTATTCATCTTCACTACAACACACACAGCATGCAGGGAGCAAGCTGCTTAAGGCACTGCGTGCAGCCTCTTCGATGTCGTCGGGTCTACGCCAGGCTTCAAATTGCCCGGTTTCCGTTCGTCAATCCTTTTTGTTCTTTCACGGACCACGACTTCCGGTTTTGTGGCTATACGCACGGACGATGTTAATTTTACATCTGTATGCACCCTATAACACACACCCCTTGCTTTTGAACGCAATGTCCCCATTGCTCCCAAAGATATCCTTTTGCTAATGTCGAAATTAGTTTCCGACCCAACCCAAACAGGTTAACATTAGCAACAAATGATAGAAAATTTACATTGGGAGTAGACTAATAGTTAGCCTCATCTCCCAAAGTACAGTCAGTATAGTATGGAGAACATTGACGGGATTTGTTATGGGTGAACAGGTAATAGATATCTCTTTGTATGAAGTGATAGCAAAACTAATACCTTCAACAAGTCCATGTAGGCCTATCTTGATAAACTAACCATTACTTGCTTCCCTTAACTCTTGACAAGTGCGTGCCCGCTAGTGCCCAACCGGACATCACAGACGTAAGGCTGAGCGCCTGCCAGCGCCCGGAAAAACATGTGGCAACAATGGGCGCTGCCATGTTTTCTGATAGAGAAAGGAAGTCCTGCGAGAACGTGACTTCCTCCTTCCTGTAGCCATCCACTTCCGTTTGCAAAAAAAAACCACGAGTCGATACATGCCGTAGTTCTTGAGTTATGAATTTTAAAATTTATTTTCATTTCATTATCTCCTTTTCTCTCTTTTAAATTAATTTTTAATTTGGGTAACCATGTTCAAATTACAGAGTTACTTATCTTGCCGTAGGCTTTCAGCGTAACTAGCTCAGGTAAGTGCATACTGAAGAAGGTGAACTGAAATCTTTTGGTTCTGTCTCCAAATTGTGTGCCCCTTTATATAGTCAGACACATTCTCATCAAAACTGTCATGGTGCAAACCACTCTGCTGCCGGGTACTGGTGTGACTTGTTCGCAGATGGTTCTTTGGCTGCAATCCTGCCACTTCTGCGAAGTTATCATGAACACAAAGTCAAATCATTCTTGTAGGTGTTCTCTTCATAGACAAAAACAAAGAAAGGGGATAAAACGCTTTACCTAAGTTTAAAAAATATTTCTTCAGTTTGCTTTTTCCAACATTAATAACAATTAATAATTGTATTAAAAGGAAAAGGACACAAAGGGTAGAGAGCCTGAGAGGCATAGCATTGTCCGTGAGAGTGCAAATGTCATGACCAGCAATGAAAGCCGAGGTTCATTCCCTGTGGAGGTGGGAGATGCCATCACAGGAAGAAAGCCAAGGTCCATTCCCTGTGGAGGTGGGAGATGCCATCACAGGAAGAAAGCTGAGGTCCATTCCCTGTGGAGGTGAGAGATGCCACCACAGGAAGATAACTGGGGTTCATTCCCTGTGGAGGTGGGAGATGCCACCACAGGAAGATAGCTGGGGTTCATTCCCTGTGGAGGTGGGAGATGCCACCACAGGAAGATAACTGGGGTTCATTCCCTGTGGAGGTGGGAGATGCCACCACAGGAAGATAACAGGGGTTTGGCTGTTGATCTTCCATCCTGCTGTGTGTGTTGTAGGGTCACTCTTGTTCCAATCCTGTCGGTTGACGCCACGTGTAGTCAAGTGGTCGAGTGGTGTTGGTTCGTTGGAACGTGTGGCTCATTCACTCAATGGAACAATTCAGCGACTAGAAGGTGATAGGTGTTTATTCATCTTCACTACAACACACACAGCAGGGAGCAAGCCGCTTAAGGCACTGCGTGCAGCCTCTTCGATGTCGTCGGGTCTACGCCAGGCTTCAAATTGCCCGGTTTCCGTTCGTCAATCCTTTTTGTTCTTTCACGGACCACGACTTCCGGTTTTGTGGCTATACGCACGGACGATGTTAATTTTACATCTGTATGCACCCTATAACACTACAGAGGTCGTTCCGTTACTAACACCAACAGGTCTGTCTGTTACCTTTTCCTACAGAGGTTGTTCAGTCACTAACAGGTCTGTCTGTTACCTTTTCCTACAGAGGTCGTTCAGTTACTAACAGGTCTGTCTGTTACCTTTTCCTACAGAGGTCGTTCAGTCACTAACACCAACAGGTCTGTCTGTTACCTTTTCCTACAGAGGTCGTTCAGTCACTAACACCAACAGGTCTGTCTGTTACCTTTTCCTACAGAGGTTGTTCAGTCACTAACACCAACAGGTCTGTCTGTTACCTGTACCTACAGAGGTCGTTCAGTCATTAACACCAACAGGTCTGTCTGTTACCTGTCCCTGTAGAGGTCGTTCAGTCACTAACAGGTCTGTCCATGTGTTACCTGTCCCTGTGGAGGTCGTTCAGTCACTAATAAGTCAGTCCATATGCTACCTGTATCCACAAAGGTAGTTCAGTCACTAGCAGGTCTGTCCATGTGTTACCTGTCCCTGTAGAGGTCATTCAGTCACTAGCAGGTCTGTCCATGTGTTACCTGTCCCTGTAGAGGTCATTCAGTCACTAGCAGGTCTGTCCATGTGTTACCTGTCCCTGTGGAGGTCATTCAGTCACTAGCAGGTCTGTCCGTGTGTTACCTGTCCCTGTAGAGGTCGTTCAGTCACTAGCAGGTCTGTCCGTGTGTTACCTGTCCCTGTAGAGGTCATTCAGTCACTAGCAGGTCTGTCCATATGCTACCTGTATCTACAAAGGTCGTTCAGTCACTAGCAGGTCTGTCCGTGTGTTGACCAGGGAGATGGGAAAATCCATTGGACACTTTACCTGTCAGACACTGCTGGGAATCAAACCCCTGACATCAGGATTAAGATCCAGTGCTCTGACCACTTGGCTACTGTGTCTGTCAGGATTCTGACCCATCTGCCACTATGACCCCTAACCTTAGGATTAAGGATACTGTGTTCAGATTTCTTGGCTATAATCATCAGGTTGACCCGTCATCCATTTTGACCTCTGACCTTAGGATTAAGGATACTGTGTTCAGATTTCTTGGCTATAATGATCAGGCTGACCCGTCGTCCACTTTGACCTCTGACCTTAGGATTAAGGATACTGTGTTCAGATTTCTTGGCTATAATCATCAGGCTGACCCGTCGTCCATTTTGACCTCTGACCTTAGGATTAACACTTTTTCATGCAGCACCCAACCCCTGCTCTGGTTCCCCAAAACACACATGGCCACCTGCACCTGACCACTGCCCTGGTGCCCCAAAACACACATGGCCACCTGCACCTGACCCCTGCCCTGGTGCCCCAAAACACACATGGCCACCTGCACCTGACCACTGCCCTGGTGCCCCAAAACACACATGGCCACCTGCACCTGACCCCTGCCCTGGTGCCCCAAAACACACATGGCCACCTGCACCTGACCCCTGCCCTGGTGCCCCAAAACACACATGGCCACCTGCACCCGACCCCTGCTCTGGTGCCCCAAAACACACATGGCCACCTGCACCCGACCCCTGCCCTGGTGCCCCAAAACACACATGGCCACCTGCACCTGACCCTGCCCTGGTGCCCCAAAACACACATGGCCACCTGCACCTGACCCCTGCCCTGGTGCCCCAAAACACACATGGCCACCTGCACCTGACCCCTGCCCTGGTGCCCCAAAACACACATGGCCACCTGCACCTGACCCCTGCCCTGGTGCCCAAAACACACATGGCCACCTGCACCTGACCCCTGCTCTGGTGCCCCAAAACGCACATGGCCACCTGCACCTGACCCCTGCTCTGGTGCCCCAAAACACACATGGCTACCTGCACCTGACCCCTGCTCTGGTGCCCCAAAACACACATGGCCACCTGCACCTGACCCCTGCTCTGGTGCCCCAAAACACATGGCCACCTGCACCTGACCCCTGCTCTGGTGCCCCAAAACACACATGGCCACCTGCACCTGACCCCTGCCCTGGTGCCCCAAAACACACATGGCCACCTGCACCTGACCCCTGCCCTGGTGCCCCAAAACACACATGGCCACCTGCACCTGACCCCTGCTCTGGTGCCCCAAAACACACATGGCCACCTGCACCTGACCCCTGCCCTGGTGCCCCAAAACACACATGGCCACCTGCACCTGACCCCTGCCCTGGTGCCCCAAAACACACATGGCCACCTGCACCTGACCCCTGCCCTGGTGCCCCAAAACACACATGGCCACCTGCACCTGACCCCTGCCCTGGTGCCCCAAAACACACATGGCCACCTGCACCTGACCCCTGCCCTGGTGCCCCAAAACACACATGGCCACCTGCACCTGACCCCTGCTCTGGTGCCCCAAAACACACATGGCCACCTGCACCTGACCCCTGCTCTGGTGCCCCAAAACACACATGGCCACCTGCACCTGACCCCTGTTCTGGTGCCCCAAAACACACATGGCCACCTGCACCTGACCCCTGCTCTGGTGCCACAAAACACACATGGCCACCTGCACCTGACCCCTGCTCTGGTGCCCCAAAACGCACATGGCCACCTCCACCAGACCCCTGCTCTGGTGCCCCAAAACACACATGGCCACCTGCACATGACCCCTGCCCTGGTGCCCCAAAACACACATGGCCACCTGCACCTGACCCCTGCCCTGGTGCCCCCAAACACACATGGCCACCTGCACCTGACCCCTGCTCTGGTGCCCCAAAACACACATGGCCACCTGCACCTGACCCCTGCTCTGGTGCCCCAAAACACATGGCCACCTGCACCTGACCCCTGCTCTGGTGCCCCAAAACACACATGGCCACCTGCACCTGACCCCTGCTCTGGTGCCCCAAAACACACATGGCCACCTGCACCTGACCCCTGCTCTGGTGCCCCAAAACACACATGGCCACCTGCACCTGACCCCTGCCCTGGTGCCCCAAAACACACATGGCCACCTGCACCTGACCCCTGCTCTGGTGCCCCAAAACACACATGGCCACCTGCCCTGACCAGATGTCAGGCATCGATCTGTGCTCAAATCCAGCTCATTCCATTCGTATTCTGTGTATAAACAATAAGCACAGGAGAGTCTTTTGAAGTCATTTGAGTCTTGTAGTATGTACTGCTTTGAGTAAGGGAATTTTGAATGACTTGCTGATTGTTTTCTCATTCTTTTCCTGGACACCCTGATCCAAGGAAGTAACGTAACAGTGAGACAAGTTTTCAATGAAACCATAGTGGATGATTATACCAAATAGTTATGAAAGTATCAATGCAAAAGCCTTAGAAATGTACAGAATTGCAGGAAATATATTTGACCATGACACAGTCTCCTTTATTTGCATTGTATCACAAAGATAATAATACAACTGTAAAAATAAGAAGCAGTGATTAAATATCTGTTTGGCCCATAGTTTATCAAGGATCCATGTATTACCAGATAAATAAAATACAATGAAATATTAATATGTTACAGAAAATTACATAAAATCATATTTTCTGTAGATGTGTGTCCGTTTTGTGTTCTAATACTGAATTAATGACAGTTTGATTTTAACAGCTTTGACCTTTCAACTTAACCCCCAGAACATGTCAGGCTAGGTAGGTTCCACGGCAAGTGTTAATTCAGGGTAGAAAGGGTTAAGTGCTGTGGTCTGTCACTTGGCTGTAGTCTTCAGGTTGACCCGTGTTGGCTATGACCTCTGACCCCAATGGTTTAAGCATTCTGTTTTATATATGGTGAATGTATTAGTCAACAGATTTGATTATCAGAGCCACCTTGGAGCATTTGTTTTTCACTGTTTCAGTTATTTGTTTGTTCGATGTTTTGTAGTGATTTAACCCGCTGAGCTTGATAATTTCTTCTATTTTTTATTTTAGAGAACACACACATACACACATACACACACACGCACACGCACACACACACACACACATAAACACACATAAACACACACACACACACACACACACACACACACACACACACACACACACACACACACACATAGATAGATAGTTATAGTGATATGTTGATAGTTAGATATGTAAATGCGCGCGCACACACACACACACACACACACACACACACACACACACACACACACACACACACACACACACACTCTCTCTCTCTCTCGCACACGCACATGCACACACATGCACACACACACGCATGCACGCATACACACACACTGTGTGTGTGTGTGTGTCTGTTCTGAATATGGTTGACATTATGTGTGTGTTACAGTTATATTCTTGATAGTTTCTAATATCAGTTCATGTAAATGTATGTTATTCTTGTCCTGAACATAACACATTTTGTATGTTTTTCTTACTGGTGTGTTTGTGACTAATCACTATCATTCTTTACATGTGTAATTTATAAAATTAGATGAATGGATAAATGTCTGTTATGCAAATATTCAAGAATAAACATATTTCCCATATTTGTTTTGTTTCTGCCATGTTCTTGGTATGTTCATAAATGCGTATACATTTTTGATGAACACTGCACACATAATGTTTGTTTCTGTCATGTTCTTGATAGGTTGTTATTATCTTTTAAAAGGTGAAGATGCTTCGTGGTGCATTCCATGTTATGTACCACTCACAGTGAGACATGTTCTTTTAGAGTGTTGGGACTTGCATGATGTGAGACATATGAACACTATTCCACTGCAGACTCCATGAAAACCATGTTCAGAGATGTCCCACCTGATATGATCTTTGAATTTCTGAGGAATATTAAATTTTTCTTCTGATCTAAGATTTTATAGAGGAAAGATTTTTTAACAGAATTTGCTGTGTGTTTTTGGAAGGTGTGTTTTAACCTTTTCCTTTGACCGGGGGTCCTCCAGGACCCAGAGACACACTAAATCAGCGATATCTCCTAAACTACTGAACATAAATCAATGAAATTTTATGTAATTGTTGATCACCCCTGGTTATGCACATGTACACATGAGGACGTTAATCTAAGTGAAAAGGTAATTTGTTAATTAAGGTGTTAATATCATTATAACACTCACGACGATACGGGTCGTGGAGGACCCATACATATTAAAGAGTGCCCTACGTGACTATTCCTCAACTGACGGCGCGGGTGTGCAGGACCCATGATTTTTCAAAGAGGAAGAAAGATGATTATTCTTCTCCCGACGATACGGGTCATCCACGACCCATTCTTTTCAAAGTAGAGGCGGAGTGTTGTTCCCGACGATACAGGTATACAAAACCTATTGGAAAAAACATCATAGGTCAGCTTGCTCTGAATAAACACATTTTTGTTGGATGTATGAAAAACTGCTCATACAGAAGACTAGATTTATCACAATATTACTGTTATGTTTTAGTGGATTCGTATAGAAAATACTCTGCCACTAAGAGAACTATAGGCCCAAAGCGAATCGGGTAGTTTCGGTTTTGAAATTCTGAGAACCAGTCGCTTTTGTTTCGGTTTTGAAATTCCTAGAACCAGTCACTTTCGTTTTGGGTTGATATTCTGAGAATCTGTCGTGTGCTTGAGCCACTTGGACAATCGCATCACTCCACTCAACGGCTGCATGATTCTATTTGTCATTCTTCACTTCCAAAGAGCGGCAATATCCTTTCATTGCAAGAATGGAGAGCAGAGGTGAGTTGATGTTGTTGTTTTTTGTTTTTTTTTCTCTGTTTTTTATTTTCAGCCCTTTGTTTTCACACACAGTGGTGTAGGCCTGTAATGCTGTACGTGATGTTGTTAGTCAATGTTATTTGCCATGTCCGGTGAAAGCAATATAAAATTGATTTCTTATTTTCGTTTGCTCGATCATACATGGAGCCAGTTCTTACAACGAAATCAGTGGTCTTTTGATATTAAATGGAGAAACTATCCATGACTACTTGACGTCTGATTTTCATTCTCTTCTTCCCACACATGTTTTGTCACTGTCAATCTGTTCATGAAATTAATGGCCTTTGTTTTTGGTTGCAGGTGAGCAGGAGAGACCAAACATATTTGAGGCATTGACAGTAGCAGCAGGTGACTCTTTGGTGGACGAGGGCTTGTGTAAGTTATTGAACTCCTTTCACCTCTCTCACACTCCATCCTCCCCTCCCCCTACTCACACACATAGGCATAAAAATACACACCACTCACATCTCTCTCTCTCTCTCTCGTTTATGTGGTGTAAATGGGCCCCTGTTCTTATTACTATGCAGGGGCATCTGGTTTATTCGCACTGGTTTTATTTGTATATTTTTGCCTTGTGTTTTGTGTTGCATGTAAATGCATGTATGTACGAGCGAGGTGTGTGTGTGTGTGTGAGAGAGAGAGAGAGAGAGAGTCCGGAATTTGTGAATAGTTTCTAGAGCACAATTATATTTCTTTTCATCTGTTGCATTTTCATTTTGGCTGTGTTTGTTTCAGTGCAAACTGTGGATACAGCTGCAGCCTCGGACACAGAAGAAGGCCTTGTCAGTGGAGACGATGAGACGAGTGAAGAGGAACCGCCTGCACCAGCAGACAGTGACACACCCAGTGAGGAATCAGATATGTGGGGGAAGAGGAGGAGAGGGGGAGGATGACCAGACTGCCACAACATTCACGGGTGAGACTCCCAAGGATGGGACAAAATGGAACAGGAATCCAAACCCCAACCGGGCAAGGACCCTTCCCAGAAATGTTTTCGGGGTTTTCTGGCAATCAGGCAGTTGGTTGTCGGCATGCTAACAGTCCACGTGATGCTTACAGACTTTTTGTAACTGACAAAATGATTAGTGACATTGTCAGTTTACAAACATTCAAGGTTCCCAAATCTTAAAGGAGAAGTGGAAGCCAATGGACATGGTTTGAATGTGAAGGTCTCATTGGTATGCTTCTTTTTCTGGGTACCAGGAAACAAAGTTTTGTGAACACTGAAACATTGTGGGACTCGGTGTATGGTTTCCCCATGATCAGAGGGTGCATGAGTAGGAGGAGATTTTCAGCTCCTCATGACACATTTGCGATTCGATGATAAAAACTACTAGAACTGCCAGAAGGCAGAGAGACATTTTTGCCCCCTTCCGCGACATTTGGGACGAATTCATGAAGAACTTGTCGCAGCATTATGTCCCTGGCTGCTTTCTGACTGGGGACGAGCAGCTTGTGCCCTTCAGGGGACGCTGCAGTTTCCTGCAATACCTGCCATCCAAACCGGATAAATATGGCATCAAAGTATTCTGGGTGGCTGATGCTGGGAAAACAACTTCCCATTGAAGGGCATCCCTTATTTGGGGAGAGCAGCTGGTCAACAAAGAGCAGTCAATCTGGGGCGCAATGTTGCCACTGACCTGGTCACGCCTTTCTTCAAAGTGGGCGAAATGTCACATGTGACAATTTCTTTACAGACACTGTCCTCACGGAGACACTTTTGAAGAATGGCTTGACCACAGTCGGCACTGTCAGGCAGAAAAAAGCGGTTCTTGCCAAACTCATTCAAGAGTAAAGCAAGGTTGCCTGTCCATGAAAGTCGGTTCATGTACAAAAAGGACCATCCCATTGTACAATACCAAAGCAAAAAGAACAAGCAGGTTGTGCTGATCAGCACAATGCACGACACTGGTGTTGTTGAGTCAACCCCAGCAAACACAAAAAGAAAACCAGAGATGGTTCTCTTCTACAATGACACCAAAGGAGCTGTGGATTCGCTGGACAAAATGGACATGCCTTCACCACCAAGCGCAGAACGCAAAGGTGGCCAATGATCATGTTTTTTTAACGTCCTTGGCCTGGCCAACATTGCAGCTCGTGTCATCTGGAAGCTGCGTTTCCCAGAGCACAAGCTCTCAAAAGATGATGAGCGTGCTCCATTCATTAGGGCCATCAGTGAGGAACTTTCCTTTTCCTCAGATGAAACGCCGTTTGGCAACTGTCACATTGCCAAGAAGTCTGCATGAAACAGTGCAGAAGGTCATCCACAACTTTGAGGCAAAACTTGCTCCTCCTGAAGATACAAGGAAGGGTCGCAAGACACAGAAAGCTTCAGGGTCTGGGCAAAAGCAGGCTCTGTCCCAGGAAGGAGCCAGCTCATCAGAGAGCGCTCTCAAACGAAAACGCTGTCTCTTCTGCAGCTGGAAACGTGACAGAAAAACCCAGCAAAGATGCAGCAAGTGCAGCGAGTTCATTTGCACTGAACACACACACAAAGTGTGTCCCATCCTGCATCAAATCAGTCAAATCAGACTAGGCAGCCAAACTCAAACTGAAGGGGCTGCATTTACCAGCTGATCTCCCAAGGCATGTGTATGTGTAGTGCACATATTTGTGTGTACGCGAGTATGTAAGGGTGTGCAAGCAAGTATGGAAGTATGCATGTGATCAATTCTAAAAGCAAAACAGACAACAGAAAACATGTTTTCCAAGGGGAAGAATTTTTTTTTTCATTCCAACTTTAATTAAGCACACTTCTTGCAGCTCTTGGGGGGCTGGCGGTAGGTGGCATTGGCCAGTTCCACCATCGTGACGTGGTACCCTGAAACAGAATCAACGGTGTTTTTGTTGAATCTTGTAATACGATCTATAGCTAGCTTGATTTGGAGTTGTAAACATTTTGAATTAGTGCTGTTAGGTTGGGTTTGTTGTGGTTTTTTTACTTGATGATGTTGGTCAATATAGTAAGGAATGTCATTATTTTCTTGATTTGTGTCCTTTATACTTTTTGTCAGCTAAATCAAAGCACATCGCAATGAATGTCACTATTTTCTTGAGTTGTGTCCTTTATAATGTTGTTTTGGTCAGCTTAATCAAAGCATATAGCAGATACACACATAGCTTGATTTTGGAGGTGTATCATTCTGAATTAGTGCTGTTAGGTTGCTTTTGTTTGTGTTTTTACTTGACGATGTTGGTCAACATAGCAATGAATGTCATTATTTCCTTGATTTGTGTCCTTTTATACTTTTTTCAGCTAAATCAAAATATATTCTTTCTGGTATGCAGTCACTGGACACTGATTAGAAACCATCTCAGTGTTGTGTGTGTTCTATTGGGAACACTCCAGATATAACAAACATGTAGTACAGTAATTACCTTGTCGGTGTACTGCCCGTCGTAGGCACCGGGATCAGGGGGGGCGCCAAAGCGCTGGCGCACCGCCTCCCTGACCTCCTCTGGGTATACCAGAGTGCGCTCACACCTTTGTTGGGAGCTTGTCGACGAAATGAAACATTGGGTAAAAAAAATATGTTTCATGGTCACTCTCCAGTCTGTTACAAAACTATGTATCGGCCACATGACTGCACAGATACAAAGAAAACTAACAGGCTGGAGAACAAAAATTCATTTATGCAATATGTTTTACTATGTGTGTCCTTTGTATTGTATTTCATCAAGGATCACCCACTAAATATCGGTTGTTTGTCATCTGTGAAGTGTTTGTAAACTTTTCCTTTTTTTTTACTTTGTTATAATTAGTGTACTGAATAAAACAGTGAATGTTGTTTTCTAAACTTGCATACATTCTTGTTTCTTTTTGTGTTTGGATCTGTGACAGATGAAAACATGGCGAATGGTTTAATATGTACCTGTAACTGACAACATGTAGTCTTTGTATGGAAACATGTTTCAAAGACAACATTGGTGAGTGAAAATGGGGAGGGTGGGAAAAGAGTAGAAAACCCACCATCAGGCTCCCCCAAAGAGCCCGGTAGACGTCCTTGCGACATGTACTACATGGAACAGTAAGTGCCCCAGCATGGGTGGCATCTCAAGTCTAGAACAAAGTGTCAGTGATACAGTCAGTTATAATTCCTATGCACTAGATGATGAAAAATGTATTACAGAAAATTTGGTGGAACTTTTATTCATCACTAGTCACACACTTACCATTTGGAACCAAGCCTTTCTCTAGCTCTGTCCATCTGTCTTATGTGCATGTCTGTCTGTCTGTCTGGGTGTGTAACTTTCCCCCTCTCTATGTCCTCCCACCCCTCCCTGCTCCCCTCTCTCTCTCTCCTCTCTCTCTCTCTCTCTTCTCTCTCTCTCTCTCACACACACACACACACACACACACAACACACATGCCCAGAAGTGCACTTACATGGGCAGATACTGCATCCGCACTCACTTGACGATTGAGTGTTCAAGTCTGTGTCGTGGTACGCTTTTGCGTGTGTCTGTGCACTTTTACTTCTCAGCCTATTTCCGGTTTTCACTTTGTCGCTGATAGGTATAGACTTAGTTCATGCAAAGAAGAACGACTTCAGTACAGTACTAGGCCTACTAACAATGTAATCCCAAGTCTGGTATCACACATGAAACAAGCGAGTTTAGGCAACTAACCCAAAACTGGTTAACCCATGAGACAAGCAAACATAAGAACTTACCCCAAACTGGTGAACAACTCTTCTAGGTTCGTCTCTGCCTCAGTCGCCATCTTTTTCTCGAAAAAACAGCATGTTCACGTGGTCTATGACTATTAGAGAATGTGGGTCGTGGAAGACCCACATCGTCGGCTGAGGAATAGACACCTTGAGGCCTCTATAAAAAGTATGGGTCGTGGAGGACCCGCATCATCGGTTGAGGAATAGAGACCTTGAGGCTTCTATGAAAAGTATGGGTCGTGGAGGACCCACATCGTCGGTTATGCAAGGTTTTATGTGTGTTCTGGCGAAGGTTAAAAGAGTTGTGTGAATATTTTTTTTCTAATCATGACTTGTCAGTTGACTTCAATGCGGTGACAGCCCTGATATGGCCCCTTGCGGTCAGCTGGGCTGGAAGCAACATTAGCTTACCTGACCTTCACTCTTTTCCTTGCAAGAACATACACATGTGTATGCCATATGGTCAGGTGCCAATCTCTGTTCAAATCAAGCACGTTTAATCCTTATTCCATTCATGAATAACGAATGAAAAGAGAGTCGAAGCCATGCCATCTTGTATTGGATGGTGCTCGGATGGGGTGAACTTCAAATGATTTGATGTTGTTTTTTTCCCCGGTTTCTTTTTTACCCCAAGTCTTTGGGCCCGGTGCGGAATGTTACAGGGGGCCAAGTTTTAGGTGAAAAATTTTGGGTGGACAATTTGGGCCAAAAATTAAAAGTTGAAACAGAGAGCCATGTAAATTTATTTACGGGAAAAAAATGTATTTGGCTATGCCAAGGCAGTTTTATTTGTGTTTCCCTTCATGAATATGAAAATTACTACTTCAAATAAAAACTGTTCTGATGTATGAAAAAACGTTTCCACCCACTTTTTAAACAAGCACCCCCGTGTGCCACTGGAGAATCAAAACACAAGAAATTTTGAATTTTGGGGAAAAAAAAAATAATTTTCTTGGGTGTGAGTTTTTCATGTACAATCCAGATTTTATAAAAAGAAATGAGCAACCCGCCCCGATTTTCCCTGCTAAAATCACAAACACAGGCGGGAAAGGTTTTGAAAGGGGGGGGGGGGGGGGGGACCTAACGGGGCTAAAAGGGTTTAAAATAACAAACAAAAGCCCGTTCTCGTCTTATTGTATTCTTTGATAAATTTCCCTTGATAATGAAAAGGGGTAATAATGATTATTAAAATGAAAATGAAATGGAAATTTAATGTTTTAATTTAATAAGATTTTAACATTCCCTTTTAAAAAGCGCCGGGCCCAAAGGTTTTTTAGGGGGCTGAAAATCCATACTCTCGTGAAAGCAACGGGCTCCTCCCGGGTAGTCCGACGGAAGAGCTCCCTGCCAGTGTTTTTTCCCATTCATTTTCCGGGTCCCCCCAGTAAACCCCAATTTTTTCACAAAATTTTTTCCATATTTTGCATTCTTTAAAATTTCTCTTGCGGGGGCCGCGGGCTATTTTAACCCAGGTACCCATCCCAAACCCGCCAAACTGGCCTTCTCTTCAAAAGTTGGTGAGGGAAATTTCATGTGTGTGAAATTTTTTAAATGGGTGCTTCATACACAAAACCTCGTTTGTGCCCTTTTTAAAAACGTTTTGGGGGGAAAAGGAGTCGGGAAACCAATTTTTACTTCCGAGGGAAAACCCCCCTTTTAACCAAAAAACGCCTGGCAGAGATTAAAAACCCAAAACCCTCAGAATCACCCAGATGACGACCCGGGCCCGCTCCCCAAACTGATCTAAAAGGGCCCCCCCCCCCCCCCCCCCTTAAAGTATAGGTGGTAGGCAAAAGGATATACTCAAAAATTAAAACAAGGGACAAAACATCCCAATTGCTGAAAAAAAAAAAAACCCTTTTTTTGGGTGGGGGGAGGAAACCGTTTTTCCCTTTTTTCCCCCCTTCCAAATTTTCTCTTCTTTAAACTGGCCCACAATGGGGGCCCTTTGAGAAAGTATCTTATTTGAGCAAGTATCGAGCATAACATAGTTAAACGGAAATAATGCCCTCCCTTTGGAGAAAGATCATTTTTGGACCCAAGTATCGAGATAACATTTTTTAAATGGCCCTTAATGAAATGCCTTTGAGAAATTTCAGATTGGGCAAGTATCGAGTTTAAAACATATTTTAAAGGGGGTTTAAAAAAAATAACGGGGGGTTTAAAAATTTTGGTTTGGGGGGGAAGTTGGGGGTTTTTTTTTGGGATGTTTTAAAAAAAGTACGTATTGGAGCAAGATCGGATAAATATTTTTAAAGGGGCTTATGCACCCTTTTGGAAAGTATCATATTTAGCAAGTTTCGAGCTTTAACATATTTTAAAGGGGCAAATGACTTGTTTTTTGGAGAAGTACCCTTTTTTTTGAGCAAATTTCCCAGCATAACAAAATTTTAAAACGGTCTAAAAACATGCCTTTGGGGAAAGTTCAGTATTTGAGAAAAGAAATCAGCATAACTTAGTTAAATGGCCCTAATGACATCCCTTTTTGGGGAAAAAATCATATTTGAGCAAAGCTCCGAAAACAAAAGTTAAACTGGTCTAAGCATCCCTTTTTGAGAAATTTATAAGTTTTTGAGCAAGTATCAAGCAAAAACAAGGTTAGATGGTCATAATGACATCCCTTTTGGGAGAAAGAAATCAGTTTTGAGAATTTATCGAGCAAACCTATTAGGGTCATAAATGAAACCCCTTTGGGGAAAGTACCCAAGTATTTGAGCAAGTTTTCGAGCATAACATGGGTTAGATGGTCATAATGACGTCCCTTTGGAGAAATTTTCCCCATTTTTTTTTTAATTAATTTTTAAATTTTTTTTTTATTTATTGTTTGGGAAAGGGTTTTTTTTTTTAAAAAAAAAAGTTCAACCCAAAAACATATTTTTAAACGGGTTCTTTAAGGGACATGCCTTTGAGAAAGTATCAGTTTTGAGCAGTATCGGCATAACATATTTTTAAACTGGTCTTTGATAATAACTTTGCCTTTGAGAAAGTTCAGTTTTGGGGAAAAGTATCGAGCAAAAACTTTGTTAAAAGGGTTTCATGGGGACGGGCCTTTGAGAAAGTATCAGTTTTTGACAAGAATGGGGAGCATAACATGGGTTAAACGGTCAAAAATGCGGGCCTTTTGAAAAAGTATCAGTTTTGGGTGCAGTTGGGAGCAAAAACATATTTAAACGGGTTATTGACATCCCTTTTGAGAAAGAAAACAGTTTTTGAGCAATTTCGAGCATAACATAGTTAAACTGGTAAAATGACATGCCTTTGGGGAAAGTATCATTATTTGAGCAAGTACCCCGCATAACATAGTTAAACTGGTCATAAAGGGAATCCCTTTGAGGAAGTATCAATATTTGAGAAAAGTATCGAGCAAACTTAGTTAAATGGTCGTAATAAACATCCCTTTTTGGGAAAGAAATCAGTATTGAGCAAGTATCGACCCAAAACATATTTTGGGATTTGGTCATAAGGGCCATGCCTTTGGGGAAAGTATCAGTATTTAGCAAGTATCGAGCTTTAACATAGTTAGACTGGCCCAAAATGACTGCCTTTGAAAAAAGGGTATCAGTTTTTTTGAGAAAGTATCGAGCATAACTTTAGTTGACGGGTCAAATGACGTGCCTTTGAGAAAGTACCCAGTTTTTGAGCAATTTCGAGCATAACATATTTTAAACTGGTATAATGACTCCCTTTTGGGAAAAAAGTATCGGGTTTTTGACAAGTATCCACCCATAACTAGTTAAAACGGGGCTAAGGACATGCCTTTGAGGAAGTATAAAATTTTTGGGAGCAAGTATCGAGCAAACTTAGTTAAACGGGTTCTTTAATGACATCCCCTTTGAGAAAGTATCATTATTTGAGAAAGTATAAAGGCATAAAATGGGGTTAGACTGGTCTTTAATGAAAATCCCTTTTTGAAAAAGGGTATCAGTTTTTGGAAGAAAGTTTCGAGCATAACTATTTTAGACGGGTCAAAGAAAATTCCCCTTTGGGGAAAGTATCGGGTATTTGAGAAAGAAATCGAGCAAAAACTAGTTAGACTGGGTTAAATAATGAGGGTCCCTTTGAGAAAGTACATATTTGAGAAAGTATCGAGCATAACATATTTTAATGGCCCATAATAAACGTTTTTGAGAAAGTATCAGTTTTTGACCAAGTTTTCAAGAAAACATAGTTAAACGGGTTCAAATGAAAAATGCCTTTGAGAAAGTTTCATTTTTTTGAGCAAGAAACCGAGCATAACTTAGTTAAACGGTCACCCGTAATGACGTCCCTTTGAGAAAGTATCGTTCTAAAGGCAAGTATCGACCCTAACAATTTTTAAACTGGTTTTGTGAGGCCTTTGAGAAAGTGTCAGTATTTGGGGAAAGTATCAAGAAATAACAATTTAAAACTGGTCATGATGACGTGCCTTTGAAAAGTTTTTCAGTTTTTGAGCAAGTACCCGGGGCCATAACATATTTAAAAATGGTCTGGGGAAGTCCCCTTTAAGAAAGAAATAGTATCTGGCAATTTATCAAGCATAACATAGTTAAACTGGTCTTAATGACTCCCTTTGAAAAAGTATCAGTATTTAGCAAGTATCGAGCATAACATATTTTTAAATGGTCAAAAAATGACATCCCTTTTGGAAAAAAGGATCGTATTTAACAAGCATGAGCTAACATGGGTTTAAACGGGTCAAAATGAGTGCCTTTGGGGAAAAGTATCGTTTGAGCAAGTACACTTTAAACAAATTTTTAAACTGGCCCAAATTTGACTTTCCTTTGAGAAAGTTTTCAGTTTTTGAGCAAGTATCGAGCATAAATATTTAAACCCCGGGGGTCATAATACGTCCCTTTTGGGAAAGTATCAGTTTTTGAAAAGTATCGAGCACAACTCTGATCTGTGCAAAACCCACCCCTTTGGTGGGGGGCTGATTTTTTTTTTTTTTTTATAGTTTTTCCTAATCTTGAATTTTTTTCTTACCTGTTGTCGGGATTTTTTTTTTAACCCCGGTTTTTCCCCCTGGGGATGGGGGTGGGGGGGACTCTTTCATTCAGAACCCCCCCCCCCTTTTTGGGACTTTCTGTTGCTCATGGGCTCATATTTTTCCCCTTTTTTCCCGTGACTTGCCCTTTTTTTTTTTTTTAAAAAAAAAAATTTCCTTTGTCTTTTTTTCCCTTAAAATTTTTTTTTCCCCTTTTTGGGGCACCATTGCCCTGCTTTGGCCCCCTTTTCCCCGGTTTTTGTGCACCATTGCCCCTTTTTGAGCCCCATTGCCCCTGTCTTTTTCGGGAAAAACCTTTTTTGTGTGTGTGCTTTTGGGCATTTTTATGACATGCCGCTTTTTTGTTGTGATCAGGTTTTTGGGGGCAGGGACAATTGATTTTACGTACTGAAAGAGGACACTCCATGTCCATTCGGCTGTGCCCTTTTTCCCCCATAGGGGTTTTGCTGTGTATTTTTTTTTAAAGACATTTGTGTTTTTCAGTAAGATTTTTTACAATTACAAAAAAAAATAATGTGAATGCTTGATGCGGGTCAGCGCAGCCTCATTTAAATTTAAAAACGAATTTATTAGTTTTGGTACACTGTCATTTTTAAATGCTTTTTATTGTTTGTTTTTTTTTTTTATGATTTTTTTTTTGTTGTCCCGGTACTGATTGGGTTTTTTAAAGTGAATTCTTTTTTCCCTGTATGAATTTTTACCCGACCTGAAAAAGGTTTTTTTTTGGGGGGCTGCGCTTTAGCCTCATCATTTTTAAAACTTTGGGGAAAAATGCTAACCGAGAAGGGTCTTCACGGCAGAACCGTTGTGGCGGGTTTGGTTTCTTGTCGCCGTTTTTTTATGAAGCGCTGTTGAGGGTAAAGGGGGTCTGCAGGGTTTTTTCCCCCGTCCCCTTTCCTTTACTTGGGGGTCCCAACTAACTGGAAACTTCATGGGCATTTTCCCGTGGGGTGTTTTGGTGTTTTGGGGTGGGGTGTGGGGGTGTGTTGGGGTGGTGTGTGTGTTGGGGTTTTTTTTTAAGAAGACCCTTTTAAACGCCTGGAATAAAAAAACTTTACATTCTGACAATTTCGTGTGTTTTGTGCGTTTGTTTGATATCAAAAAAATTTTTTTACCAAACATTTGGTTTTGTGGGGAAAAAAAATTTTTAGTAAAAAGGGTTGGAGGGGGGGACCTTCCCCAAAACCCCACACACAAACCGGCACCCCCACAAAACACCCCACACAACCCCACACCACCAAAACACATCACAAAACACAATCACACACACACACAAAACCCACACACAACACACACACACACATCACAACAACACACATCACAACACACACACACATCACACACACACAAAAGTATTTTTTTCATTTAACAAAACAAAGTGACATTTCCCTTTTTTTTGCACCAAGGTTTAAAGGGAAAACATGTGCACAATTTAAATTTTATTACCATGCAATGATTCAAAAAAAAAGTATCATTTCAATAGTAAAAGAAGAGAATCAAATTATAACTAATTTTAGGGATTAAAAATTTAAAAAATTTTTAATAAAAAATGGGTTGGAAGGGGTGGTCCTTAAAATTTTGCAAAAAATTGCAGACTTATACAACCCCACACACACACACACACAAAACAACACACAAAACACACCACACACACACCAAAACCACACAAAACTACCACACACACACACAAAAAACATTGTATAAGGGATTTCAACAGTAAAAAGAACATTCCCTAACAGGCTTTTTGAGGGAATAAATAAAACAGAATTTTAATGCACGCAAAATATACCAAAAGTATGATTATTAACCCCAGTAAAAGAAAACAATGGGGTCAAAAGATATAATTCGTGGATAAAAAATTTAAAAAATAGCCCTTTAAGGGGGGAAGTCCATAAATTTTCACACTTACGCCCCGGCCCACGCACACACCCACACACACACAAAACACACACACACCCCCCACACACTACATACATACATGTGCACACACCACACACACACCCCACACACCCCACCACTTTTTACACAAACACACACTGCCAACCCATCAAAAACACGGAAAATAAAAAAAGAATAAAATGAGAACAAAAAAATTTTCACAACCCAACCCAAAGTTCTTTAAAAATTGTAAAATTAAATCACTGTAAAAAAAGGAAAATTAAAATATTAATAGGGGGCGGGGGGGGGGGGGGGAACATGCCCACCCGGCACACCAATCAAGCATACAAAGCATTTCACGCACCACACACCACACACACACACCCACCAAAACCCTCACACTCATCACACACACACACACACACACCCCACACACCACACAACACACACACACACACAAAAACAGAGGCGCACCCCGCAAGCATGGGCCCCAGGGGCAGTAGTTAAAAACCCAAAAAAACAGGTAGGAACCCAAAATTTTAGATAACGTACTCCATTTATAGCTGTTCAGTCTCGTCCACCATCCTTTTATTTAAACCACCTGCCTTATTTCCCAAACCCTAAATTTTCTCCACTCTGCCCCCAGGTCCATCATTTAAACCACATGGGCCCTTTATCCAACCCTAATTCTCCCACACTTTACCCCCCAGGGCCACATTAATCCACACTGCCTTCAAAAACCATAATTCTCTCACCTGCCCCCCTGTCCATCATTAATCCCACTGCTTCATCCAACCATAATTCTCTCTCACCTGCCCACATTTCCTTTTTAAAACACACTGGGCCCCATCCAACCTTTTAAATTTTCACACTCTGGCCCCCAAAAGTCCATCAGTCTCCCCTTTTTTTCATTCAATCATCATTCATATTTTAGTATTCCCAAAGGGCCTTTTACGCCCCATTCTCGCTTCTTTTGGTTCACTTTTCCCATTGAAGAGGCCCTACGGGAGATGGGGAGGAGCCCTAAGCGGGTTTGGGCCCCAAACATGAAGCTCCCCAGCACCCGGGAAGATTTCTCCTGGGGTTTTTGGGGTGCCAGCACCTTGTGGAAATGGGGGGTGGTTGTCTGCTCGGGTCTTGGGCCCAAATTTTAGTGGGGAAAACCTGGGGAAACCCCGCGTCAGGGGCACCAGCTCTTTCCCCCCCGATGGAGGCTGCCTTCGACTACCTTTTTTCCAAACTGGGCCTGGGCTGTTCTTGGGCCCCTACTGTGGTTTAAAACAGTTGGTTGAAGGCCACTCCTTTTAATGGGGGGGGGGGGCGACCCGGTTTTGTACCAAACGGGGGATCGGTTTGGGGGGACCGGAACGTCCCGTTTTCTCGGGAAAAAAAATTTTGCAGTTTGCCTTTTTGCAAAACCACATCCGTTGGGGGGGGACCAGTCTAGTTGGGGTTTTCAATGATAGACCAATTACTTTTAGTACTCGAAATCTCAACTGGTAAACCCTTGATGATTTAGGGTTCGGTGCTGGGTTTTTTCTTCCTAAAGTCCCCCCGACGATCTCCCTTGGGCTTGGACACTTTTTAGCTCCCGATGATTTTGCTGCACCCAAACAGCCGTTTTTAAAACCGCGGCGTGCCCGTACATTGTTTTTTTATCTTGAGGTGAGGCCAGCTGCGAGGTCGGCTGCAAAATTTATCAGCAGAGTAGAATCATCCTTGCTGCACAGTTGGCAGTGTACAGGGTTGGGAAAAGAGGGAGGGAAACAGCACGCAGCCTTAGGGGCGCCTGTTTGGGGGCCCCCAGGGCGGGGGGAGAGCCGTGCGCAAATCGGACCGTTGCGTTCTCTGATCAGAAAACTGAAGATCCTTTATGAGGACCGGGTTAGAATTTCAGCGGAGAAATTGGGGCAAGGAGACGGGGTTGGGGGCATGTTAAAGTAAAGCTGAAGTCGGGTGAAGAGGGGCCCCTTTCGTATGAGGTAGGCTTCTCGAGGGGCATGTAGACATGTCGGGAGGGGGAGGATGGGAAACTTCAGTTCTGCGGTTTTTCGGGAAATAAGCAAACTGAAAATGGATCCCGATGCCTCTGTCTCCAACCTCAGCAGGGGGAAGGGTGATCTTCCCCAGCGGGCCCTTAAAAGGGGGGCAAAAATGAGTGCTACTGGCCTGGAGTATTCTGGTGACGGGGGAACGTTTTTTGGCAAAAGGGACGATGGTTGATGATTTCCCGATTGGGGGGATGGAGCCCTCGTCAAAAGGGCCTCCCGGAAGACTCCCGTAAAAAGGGCGGGGAGCTTAGCATCACGGCCCTTCCGGCAGCAGCCTTCCAGTGATGTTGTCCCGGGTCTGCAGCACTGGGCCCCTTTGACCTTCTTGAAGGATGTCCTGACTTATCGACTGAGATGGTGGTTTGGGTGCGCAGTGCAACCCCGCCCCCTCCTGCATGGCCCCCTGCTGCTCTCCACTGAAGTCCCCCCCGGTTTTTAAAACCCGGCAAAGAAAGTTTCAGCTCCCCCGGGCCCGCTTGGGGTTCACCATGGTTTTTGGAGAGGGACTTTTGCTGCCCGGGGGGCCGGTGATTGTCCCGATTTCTCTCCAGTACTAAACCCGGTGGGTTTCCCCTTCCCCGGGAAAAGGGGCTCCACCCTGGATGTGAAAAAGGCGTTTGTCCTCCCCGGGTCTGGGCTCTGGAAACTGCTTTTGGGGGTGCCCTTTTTCCCCATCCCTGCCCCTCTCAGGAACGCGTCTCTCTTCTTGTGGGGAAATTTTCTTCATACCCCCGGGCACTAGGGGTTGTTGTTGGGGGAAATCTTGCATGACTTGGGGCTCGAGGACGGGGTCCCACAGGGAAGGGGGAAAGAAGGAAAGAGATGGCGGGGCGGAGTCCCCGTTGAGCTTGGGAAACGGAGAAACACTGCCCAGTCTGTTTTTTTTTCAAAAACGCACAAAAAAAACTTCTGTTAACCCCTTTTTGCAAAGTGAGACACTGCATGCGGAAAACTAAACAAATCTTAAATAAATGTTAACGAACCGCCCGAGAAAAAGTGGCAAAAGGTCACAAAAACAAAAAAACAACGCATGTTGACCTCTAAGGTCTTCTTCAGGGAAGGGTTACAAAAAAATTTGGAAAAAGAACCCTTCATTTGTTTTTTATCGTTCAGAGTTAGCGCAAGGGAAAGGGGTTGAATGAGAACGAGGCTGTTGGAAAAGGGAAAAAAAATTTTGAGCAAAATTGTAATGATGGAATTTAAAATTTCTGATAGGAATTTCTAATAAAGGTTAAAAAAATTTAAAAAAATAAATTAAAACTGGATGACTAAAACTCTTGGGGACAATAAAGGGGAAATTTGCAGCGAAATATGGGAGAAAACAGAGGGGTTAGGGATTCTTAAAAAAGCAGGGTTGTGGGAAACAGTCCCCGGGGGTGGGTGGCGATTTTTAATGCATTTGGGTTTAAACGTTTAAATATAATAACGACAAACAAAAACTGAAAAAAAATTCTCACCCCCTTTTTTTTGGGCCCCCTTTTTTGAGCATGGGGCCCTTTCCAAAAGACATCAAAAGGGGGGTTTTTTCTTTCTTCCAATGTGTATTCTATGTAAAACGAAGCTCCCCTTTTTTCCCGAATGGGGGTGTTGGAATAACCCGAATTCGGAATTTAAGCCTTTCCCCTTTCTCTAAAGCTAAAGGTGAAATATGTTTTTATGAGATGCCGCACTTAAGTTTTTTTTTTTTCCTAGTAACTGTCCCCAGATTTTGGCTGCTCAAATTCCTGGCGAATGGAGGGGGGGCTCTAAAGAAGCAAAGTTGTACGTTTAGGGGGGGGTTTCCCGACTTATTTCCCAAACCCCTTCGTTCAGCTTTTGAGGGGAGGTTTTTTATCCAAACATTTGGAAATTTTTCGTAAGGGCAGTGTTAATTTTGGTCCTTTCACTCAAAAGGGATAAAAAAGGGTGCGTGGTAAAACAATTTTTCTCCCCAAATGCGGTTTTAGTTCGGTTCCGTGTGATCCCCCCCAAACCGTGGGATCCCGTTTTTTTTTCATCTGATTTTTCCCCTTCCCTTTTGGGACCGGTGGGGGGTATGGGCCCCGGGCCCCGGGCCCTTTGGGAATTTACAGTATCAAAAACCCCCGTCTGGATAATCAGCTTTGGGGTCCTTGGCATTTGGGGTTTTAATCATGGGCCTTGTTTTCCGCTTCAATTTTGGAGGGGCCCTGTTGGGTTTTATTAAACTTGGGTTTTTGGGCCCTTCCCTTTTATTGGGGAAACTTTTGCTGCCTCAGGGGGGCAAATTTCCACCCCCGATAAAGGGGAATTTTAACTCAAATTCCCAAAAACCGACAGGAAGACTCGTTACTTGTAGTTTTTTATTGAAGTGTTGACCCTTTAAACCCAAACAGAAAAAAAGTTGGAAAGAGAGAGAGAGAGGAAAAAGGGGAGAGAGAGAAGAGAGAACTTGGGTTTGGGGTGAAGGGTTAAGGGAGGGGGTACCCAACCTGTTCAAAACATACAGTGTCTTCAAAATTTCCCACGAGTTTTAATGTAGGTTTTAAAGATTTTTTTTTTATTTACAAAAAAAAGAAAAAAAAGAAAGAAAATCAAAAAGAAATTTGTTGGGGGAACAAAAATGGTTTTTGTCATTCTTTTTTTTAAATTTGTTTTGTGAATTTGTATTTTTTTGCCTGGGAGGAGTCCCCGACATTTTGGTCCCCTTACTTTCCCCTTTTTTTGGGGGGGGTTTCAATGCGTGAGCAAGGTAGAAGTCACGGCAAACCAGAACTTTCTGGTCATTTTGGGAAAAAGAGATTTTTTTGTAACAAGGGATGGGGCGCCTATTTCCCTTTAAATTTTTTCACAAAAATGATGCATTGTTTCGCAAAAGTAAAAGCTGAAAGGAGTAAATTTTTATGCCTCCTTTTACAAAGAATTTTTTTTCCCGAGATAGGGACTACAAGATCCCCCACTGTTGGAAAAAAAAAAATTTATATCTGACAATGTATGCATGTCGGGAGGGAAAAAAACTGATCACAGTACTATCCTTTTTTTTTGTACCCTCCTTTGATTGCTGTGCCCAGCCCCGGGGGCTATTTGTTTTCCCCTAGTACGATGCCCTTTTGTGTTTTTTTTCGGCTGCTCAAACGGCCCGGTGTTCAAAAATTTAAGTTTCTTTAAGGTCCCAAAAGTGTACACTTTTCTCCCAAATTCCAAAAACCCACCAAATGTTAAAATTTTATTGGGATTGCACCTCAGGGAGAAATGACTTTCATTTTGAGGGATGGGGAGGTTTGGACATCAGACCAAAAATTTTTGACCCCCAAAAATCTGGTGTTTCTTGAAAAATCTTTTGCCAGGGGGACATTGTTATTGTAGATAAGGATTCAAATTGAGGGAAAAAGTGAACCCTTTTTCAAGCAGAACTGGCAATTTCCAAATTTTACCCAAAAAAAAAAACAGTTTCCAATTGGGTAGAAAAAAAAGGGAAAATTTGCCCCTGTTGGGAAACCATGTTTTAAGTGTTTTTTGGAATTTTTAAAAAATTCCGTATTTTTTAAGGGAAACATTCTCTTTTAATTAATAAAACTGAGGGAAAAGGGGGAGACCATTCCAAAAATTGACAAATATGTTTGTTGCCTGTGCTTTGACAAACTTGTGTGTGTCCATTGTTCCTTTTGAATGAAAGTTTGAAATAGTATCTCTTTCAATTCCATGTTATACATGGATGTGCATGTATACATGTGAATGACATGATGGCAGAATAAAATTTCTTTCCATTTAAGAAATGATATTCACGTTGTTTCTTAGAATAGTGCATCAACAGGGATCATTTTGGAGGGGGCTATGGGGCCATTAGCCCCTACATTTCCTGAATGACCTACATGATTCCGAAAAATTCTTAAAATTTCTATGTAATGCCCCATTCAGATTGTTCTTTTTCTTGAAAATGACCCATCAGTTTGATAACCCAAAATGATCCCTGCATCATTTATCCACTACAGCAGATCCTTAATAAAATACAAATGTATGCATATATTGTACAAGTCACGATTGGTATCTTCCTTTCAAAGAGCAGATTAAACAAAAACAAACTCATATATGAAATTTAAGGAATGTTTAATGACGAGAAAAATTATTGATCATCACTATTTACATGTACCGATTCCATATGTATTCATGTTTGCTGACCACAAATTAACTAATACATATACATTGACATTCCCCAGCTTCTCATGCCCCCAGAAGTGGGAGCCTATACTCGCCCCATCCCCACCCCCTTGGCTCCCTCCCCCTCACTCGCGCCCCTGTTTCCCCCCCCCCCTCCCCCAGACCCACCTCGCCCTATAGCCCCCCCCCCCCTTTTTTTTTTTTTTTTAACCCCCGCCCCCACATCCCCCTTCCACTTTCTTCTCTGCCCCACCCCAGTCTACAACCATCCACGCCCACATCCTTTCCTACCACATGCTTTAACTTCTCCTGCTCCTATTCCACCTAATCCCCCCCCCCCCCCTCCATCTCTACTACTTACTATCTCCATTACTTTTTGCTCATTACATTTACCTTCCTAACCCTAAACCCTAGAATTCCCCCCCCCCCCCCCCCCAAACCTCTTTTTTCCCCCTCAAATAGACTTCTTGCCCTCACCCCTGTTTCTTTTCCCTCCCCCCCCCCCCCCTTCATTAAGTATACTTCTCATCATTTTAACTTCCTCGGTGCACCCTTTGTTCCTCTCTTTGCTTTCTCTCTCTTCTCTCTCTCTCTCTCTCTCTCTCTCTCTCTCTCTCTCTCTCTCTCTCTCTCTCGATATTCAGAGACAGTCTTGACAATGTCACCATCCATCATTGATAGTATATCACGATTATTTGCATAGATAGCCGTCGGCGTTTCACGTGTTAAAAGCTAGGGAAGCAAAATGGCGGACAAGTCGATCGCGCTAAGTATTGTGGGTATTTGTGTTCTATTTAGTGACGTCAGTGAAAACGAAGGATTGGCACAGGGCCGAAGTTGGCATTGGAGGAAACATGTTTTGGGGATGCTCTTGCAAAGATTGTTGACATGAGACTGCCATCTTTATCCATCATCAATCGTTACACCTATAACAATGCTCATTTACCTGTTCAATGAAGATACAGTTTTCAAATCAAAGACTTTTGAGAAGAGGAGCTCAGTAAGTGTTTCTAGCGAGTTAGTATAATTACATATGTAGTTTTTGCTTGGTGTATGATCATGAGTTTGAATTACACTACTCTGATACGCCTACCTCAAGAGCTTTTTCCTGCAGACATTTTTCTATCCTTTTTTTATGAACAGGTTCTACTGGGTTGGTGTGATGAATGCAGCAAATAAATGTGAGAGAAACTCGAAACTCGAAATCTTTAATGAGGGTGAATAGATATGCTGAAAGCTTTTTTACACTATGCCCTCAAAATGACAATAACCAAAAGGAACAATTACGTCGATTTGACAAAATTAAACACAGCAATAAGAAAAGCAACAATTTTTTTAAAAATAGAAAATAGTAAGCAAGAGAGAGAGAGAGAGAGAGAGAGAGAGAGAGAGTTATAACTGACCGTGAATACAGCAATGGAAATTCGGAAGTTTCCGGTAATCGTGTTCGAGCCAAGGGAGGACACTCAAAATAATTATTGACATAAGACAGTGGACGAGAAGCCAGAAACGTCCAGGTGAGAGTTTTCTACTTTCCTTCATCCAGTAAAGAATATCACGCAGTGCTGACGACAGTTTTAATCGCTCCAATATCTTCAACTTATACTAATTATTTAGTCTGGGGAGGTACAGTTTGTTCCTGAATGTTTGATATTCTTAAACAATTTTTATCATTTCAACTTCCTCGTTCGAAGAAAACCTACTTTCGGTTCGCAATTGAAAGAAATTTAAGTTACGAAAAGGTGAAAATAGGAAAGTTTGTGAAGTGAAATAGTGGCTATGATGGAAGAAAGCCCACGATAATATTTATTCACCTCATTTTCATGTTTTCAAAGTTTTGTGGCTGGTCTGAAGCTAATGGAACAGGCTGAAGATCATTGCAGAGCTCGGTAGTCAGGCCAGTTTCATGACACGTAAAGTTCTCACCCAGGATAAGTGTTTCAGCTTTCTTTCCTGCCAACCTACTGAGCATGAAGAGTCTCTCTGTAAAACACACACCTGTATCACCTTTAGGAAGAAGTATCACAGCACAATTGTAGAACTCAGTTCAGACAGGCCAGTTTCTTGTCACACAGTTACAGAATGGAACTCAACCCCAACAAGCTGTGAAGGCCAAGACTTTCAACTTTTTTGTGTCAAGGTTTTTTTGTAATTTCCCAAAGGGAGGGGGGCCTTTTATGGGGGGATGCAACCCTTGTTTCAAGGTGCAAACTGGACAGCTTTCAGATAAAAGACTCCGTCTTTTCCCATCCTCCAAAAAGCCAGGGATTGGAAAGCTGTGCGGGGAAATTGGGGGTTTTGGTTTGGGTCCTTTTTTAGGGGCCAATTTCTCCTAGTCCCTTCCTTCTTGTTTTTCCAGCACAATTTAAAGATCAGCGTGGTCCCCTGGGAGGTTGCTTGCAAATCTGTGTCGTCTCAAAAGGGAAAATTTGCCTCCGTATGGCCCCTCATCCCCAGTGCATTTTTAAAAAAAGCCTGAACCCATGCAAAGAAAGCTACACATTTTATAATTGGTTGCTATTTTAAACACCTCAAAAGTGCACTTTGATTAAAGGCCCTCCTTCAACGCGAAAAAAGTACCCAAGGGACATACACATGAAATCATAAGGGACAAGCGGCCATGGCAAGGAACAAACCATAGTTTTAAAACCGGCAATAAAGGGTGTGATTCCCGAACTGCAGCAACCCAAATGATGTAAATAATAATATTAAGTATAGTTTTATATACCAATTTTGGGGATAAACTCTTTGCGCTCAACAACACTCAAAAAACCGCACTAAATGTGTTTCCACCACCTGTTTAACAACGGGCGCCACCTTTTTTTTAGGCCGACTGAAGGCGCCGCTGGGTCATTCAGTTGTTTCCCCGTTATCAGTCATATCGTTCAATATCGATCATTTTTTTCCTCACTTTTTTTCTTCTTTTTTTTCTCACCAGGGTGCATGCTATGGAAACGTTCCCAAACCCAACGGCCAAATGGCCTTCTTTTCCCGAAAGTTGGTGATGGATTTTACGTGTGTGCAAGATCTTATGGTGCGTTACACAAAAACCTCGGTTTTGTTCATTCAAAGGACGTATGGGAAATGGATCAGAACCAATGTTAACCCCGAGGGAAAAATCCCCCTGTCCCGAAACCCGGGGGGAGGTTCGAACCCCCCCAACCCCCAATCGCCCAAGATTACGAGTCAGGCGCTCTCCAAGGGCTATACGGCCCCCAAGTACCCAGTGTTGGAGTTTTCTTTCCCCCGCCCCCACAAGGATTAAATGCTTGCTGTTGCTTGTGTACACCCCCAAAGCAGACTTTCAGTAAGACAATGAAAATAAATTAAAAAAAAAACGTTCTTAGGAACGTGAATTCCAACCCTGGGCCACTTCCGCCCCACCCTTTTCGGGGGAAGTCCCCCAGGTTTGGGTTTTTCTACTTTTCTGAAAAGAAGACTTAAACTATTTTTCCTTTTTTCGCGATCAGTCATTTTCAAAACTTTTTTGGCAGACGGTCATAAAAACTAAGACTTGGCTGAGACACTGTGCGAAAAACCCCTTTTTTGAGGGCTTGGGGTTTGTGGCAGGCGGGAGGGCAGTAAGTTTTAATTGTTATTTGCCGGCCTGCCAAAGGCCCGGGCACTACCGTTACTTACTACGTACTGGGCTTGGCGATTTTAAAACCAAACGCCGCTTATTAAAAAAATGCGGGGCTTAAAACGAGCTCGCTCGTTTTTTCCTTGTGGTGTTGAGTTGGAAGGGGTATGTGTTTTCGGGGAATTTTAAACTTTGGTTTGGATTGGACAACTGTTGTGTGGAATATTTTTGCGGTGCGTTTAATATTTTATATTTTTGAAAAAAAAAAGGCAGCCGTACAAACTATTATTGTAGAAAAAAAAAAAAAATTTTTTTTTTAAAATAAAAAAAAAGCAAAAACCCCCCCCCTGAGCATGGCCCACTGTTGTTTTAAATTTTTTTCGCAGGCGTCATTGTGTCGACCAGCTTTTCAGGGGGGGGAAAAACCCCCGGATATGTTTGCCCCGGATTTTTTGGGGGGTGGTGGCTGGCCTCTGGTCGGATGGTGGCCCGGTCTTCATTTGGATGGGGGGAACTTGACCCCAAACTCTGGCTCACCGAACTCGAAATGTGGGGACCAAATAAAAAGGGGGAAATGCAGCCCGAATAGCAAATCCAACCCGAAAGTGTGCGCCTGCGGTGCCCCGAAAAACCCCAAAACGAGTAGTTGAATCTTTATTTAAGCTTACTTTTGGGGTTTGGGGGGCAACCAGGAAAAGGAGACCACTCCCTTACTATTTTCGTGATGCAATCGTAAAGCTGCGTGCGGCCCCCAGAAGGTGGCCCTTGTGTGCGGTGCAAAGTGGTTGTTCTGGTTAGCAGGCTGTGCGCGTAAAAATTGTGTGTTGGAAGTTGGGGCGTGGTGTGGTGTTGTGTGTGTGTGCAGGGCGGTAGTATGTGGGTGTGGTGTGTTTCAAACAACGGCCAAAGGGCCTTAAGCTCAACCCGCTACCTTTTTGGGTGTTTGATTGCTTAAAAGGAAACACCAACACGGTACAATCACCGAAAGGTAAAAGCCTGAACCCCCCACCACACCACCCACACACCCAGGTTCGCTCGCCGCCTTGCGTATAATTATTGCTCCCCGTCAAACTACCGTTCTTCTCACCTTCGTTCTTTTCTCTCCTCTTTTTTGTGTGTGTGGGTCTGGCTCTGGTGGTCCCCCTAGAAAATAAACGGATTGGAGTCTATACATGTCCGCCCGGGGCCCCCCGTACATGTTAAATGGGTGGGGATTGTGTGTGTGTGTGTGTTGTGTGTGCGTGTGTTCTGTTTGCGGGTGTGCGGTAAGTAGTGGTGTGGTGTGGTGTGCATGCGCGCGCGTGTGTGTGTTGTTCTTTGATTTAACGTCTTTTTACTTTAAAGTGTATTAGAAGTTAAGCCGGTGAAAAGGGTGATGAACACTGTCACCGCGCGACAAAAACACAGGGTTACACATAAGGGGACGCAGCCCAATTACAATGGCCGCTGAAAGTAACTCGTTTAACATCCCAAGATGTTACAGGTTATTTCCCTTGGACTTTTATGGGAAATGTATCCCTTTTCCCACTTTTGAAAGCCTTTGGGTTGGGAAAGGTTAACAAGTTACCCCAAGTTCTTAGTTAAAGTTTTTAATTAAGCTACCCCCAAGTTCTTAACCCCAAGTCACTTCCAAGTTTTTAATTAAGTCACTCTAAGTTTTAATTAAGTTACCCCAAGTTCTTAATTAAGTTTTAATTAAGTTACTTCAAGTTCTAATAAGTTCTTGATCAAGTAACTTCTAAGTTCTTGATCAAGTTCTTGATAAGTTCTTGATTAAGTCATCCTCTAAGTACAACAAGTTCGTATTCAAGTTATCTTATAATTATCAAAAAAAGACAATCTATGTTTTTATCTTAAATAGCAGATGCTAATATAGTACACACACGCCTCAAAAAACGTGTCATCGTTGAGGATGTCTTGCTCAGCGTTTTCTGCCTAGATCTTAATGAAGTTCTTACATCCTAAGCAACCACATTGATTACAATTCGGTCTATGGAAATGTCTTTTATAGACTCCAGGTCTTTATTTATTGACTTCATCATTTTATAATACGCCATGATCTATTTTTATAAAAAATTTAAAATATTATTCCATTATAAATGGATCAAAATGATGCTTTGTTATTGGCGGTTTTGGCGTGCTGGTGTCTTTTTCTGCATTTAGTGGCTCAGATTTTTTTGATAGCTTTCGTTTCTGTTGCCATTGTGTATATATTTTATAGCCGTAATAACTGCCCCCAACAGCAGCAATGGTGCCAAAAATGGCAACAGTTTTAAGTTCAATATTCCATGAAGACTTTGGGGCCCTTGTATCACATGGAGTTTTTATAGCGGGCATGAATCAACTTGTTCTGGCGTTGGCGGTGTTATGTTTTCATGATGAGTTATATTCTGCACATTAATTTTTTTGTCTGTTCCACTCTGCTAATTTTTTTCCTGCTTTAAACACGCCCAGGATGAGGATGCTTTTCACTGGTCCCCACCTGATTCAGTGTTTTCTGCTGATTTTCTGGCTTGGTTACTTTCTCCACCTGATTCAATGTTTCCTGGTTCTGATGATTTTCCAGCTCGCTCATTTTGAAGGGAAACAAAATCTATATGATTAAAAGTTATTAATCCCATGATTAATGGCGATAACAATGTTCCAAATCTGTAGTATAGATCACATCCTAGAGACTCTAATGACTTTGTTAAAACTGGATCTTGCGTTAAATCATACGTAAGATCTTGTTCAGAATCAATGGGAGCAAATCTACTGACTAGTTTAGTGTACAAACTAAGAACCGTTTGCCCCACACTTTTTCACCATTCTAGACCCCAGCTGCGCTTCATACCTGTTATGATACTTTAAAATGTCCTTGTGGCGACATCTGTGAATCTGTTCAATGCTGAATTCAGTTCCGAGGAACTGTTTTGTTTTTCCACACGCTGCTAAAGAATACAGCCTCTCCTTTTTGGGCATAATAGCTTGGCCATCAACTTGGTCATTCATAAGTTCAGGAAGGTTTAGGCTGCCTTGTAGCTGTAGGAGATCATCACTGTTCATGTTTTTTATATTAATTATAATTATTTTATCTTTTAAAATGAGCACCGAAAAAACTGTTACCAACCTTGTATACCATTCTGCTGTTATTGGAGGACTAAGTGTAGGATACTCAATGCTTGGTAAAAGCCTGTTAAGAATTAACCAGCAGATCTTGGCAAACTAGACTTTGAGGATTCAGCAAAGCTGATTGCTATTGTTGCAGCTTCGTTTGCACGAAAGATTTTCTAGTTAAGCAAGGAATAATTCCAGACAATATAAATATGTAAAAAAAAATACATTTATAAAAAATGGCTTCACTCGCAATAATGATAGGCGGCGCTGTGGTGAATGCGCTTGCTTTTAGCGGAAGTAATTTCGCATTCAGTAAACTGCGGGATGACGGCGAGAGAAAAAGACATAACAAAGCTATGGAGCAACTAGCAGCTGCACAAGACGCCTATGAAAAGCAGAGACTTGAGCAGTTAGATTTTATTAATGACACACTGAAAAAACAGGGGCATGCAGCTTACATATTTAAAGATGTTGATCAGCAATAAAACAATATTATCTAGTAACAGGCAAACCAGTCCAGACATTGCCCCCACCAAAATTCAGTGACTTTTATCAACCATCAGAAAAACAAAAGATGCAAGAAATCGGGTTTATTGTCGTTGGTATGACCGTTGTGTATTTTGTTGCACATAATATTGGCTGAGAAAAAAAAGACAAAATCTATTATTCGCCAAGGAATTGAAGGATCTATTATTCGCAAAAGGAAGCA
>CM031629.1:23460472-23506807 GCA_018398815.1 Conus ventricosus | reverse complement strand
TGTAAGGCGAAAACCCTGTATGTGTGTTTTTTTTTTTTTTTTTATGTTTGGGGGCATAAAAACCCACACACAATTAGCACGCACACTGACACACACACACACGCCCACACACACACACGCACGCACGCCCCACACGCCCCACAGGCCCCCCAACACAAGACAACACACACAACACACACACACCCACCCACACGTGCAGCAAACACACGGAATACAACAAGCCCCACACAGAGAGGCAGACCCCCCCCCTCTACACACACGGAGGCAGAAACAACCACACAAACACACACACACACACACACCACACACACACACACGCATCACACAGAGGCGACCCCCCCCCCCCCCCCCTCACACACACAGAGGCAACCACACACACACACCACACACACCAAACACACACACACACACACACACAGGGGCAGCGCGCGAGCACGCGGCGGACACACCACAACACCACACATACACAGAGGCAGACCCCCCCCCCCCACACAACACACACACACAGAGGCAGACACACACACACGCACACACACACACACACAAAAACACACACACACACACATACACACAGAGGCATACACACACAGAGGCATACACACACAGAGGCACACACACACACAACAAAACCACACACACACACACACACACACACACACACAACGGGCAGACAAACACACGGACATACAAACCCACACGCACACCCCCAACACACACCACACACACACAGAGAAGGAGACCCCCCCCCCCCCCCTCTACACACACAGAGGCAGACCCCAAAACAACACACACACAAAACACGCATACACAGAGGCAGCCCCCCCCCCCCCCCCCTCCCTACACACACACAGAGGCGCACACACGCACCCCACGCACGCACACACGCACGCACGCACGACACGCACACACACAAACACAGAGGCCCCACACACACAGAGACAGAGGCACATAACACACACACACAACACACACACACACACGTGCAGACAAACCAGGACATACAACCACCCGCACACCCCACACACACACAGAGGCAGACCCCCCCCCCCCCCCCCTCAAACACACACAGAGGCAGACACACACACAACACCCCCAAAAACCCCGCATACACACAGAGGCAGACACCCCCCCTCCCTACACACCCCACAGAGGCAGACACACACCCCACACACACACCACACACACACACACCACACACACACACACCACACCCACGCACGCACGCCGCAGGGCACGCACACACACACACAGAGCCCACACACACAGAGACAGAGGCACACACACACACACACACACACACACCACACACACACACACCACAACACACGGGCAGACAAAACAACGGACTACAAACGCACACACGCACAACACACACACAGAGGCAGACACCCCTCCCCCCCCTCTACACACACAGAGGCAGAACAAAAAAAAACCCCCCCCCCCCCCCACCCCACACACGCATCCCAACAAGGCCAGACCCCCCCCCCCCTCCCTACACACACACAGAGGCAGACACACACACACACACACACACACACACACAAAACAACACACACACACACACACACACACGTGCGCGCGCGCGGACACACACACACAACACACACACACATACATACATACACAGAGGCAGACGCCCCCCCCCCCCCCCCCACCCCCCCCCACACACACACGGAGGCAGACACACCCGCACACACCCCACCCCACACACACACACACACACACCAGAGGCACACACACACACAAGGCACACACACACACACACACACGGGCAGACAAACACACGGACATACAAAACGCACACACACCAGAGGCAGACCCCCCCCCCCCCTCTACACACACAGAGGCAGACACACACACACACAAAACACACACACACCCCCCACACACACACACACGCATACACACAGAGGCAGACCCCCCCCCCTCTCTCCCTACACACAAGAGAGGCAGACACACACACACACACAAAACACACACACCGCGGCTGCGCGCGCGGACACACACACACACACACATACACAGAGACAGACCCCCCCCCCACACACACACACACACAGGGGCAGACACACACACACACACACGCACACACACACACACAGAGGCTCACACACAGAGAGGCACACACACACACACACAGACACGCGCGCGCGCGCGCACACACACACACTCACAGAGGCACACACACACATACACACACACGCGCGCGCGCGCGCATGCACACACATGCATTATATCTTGATATATGCTCAAACGTACGCGTATGTTTATGTCACTGTCGTTCGACCTAGTCTATTTGTGAACCGATCTATATGCTGTCCACCCAAGTCTAAGGGACACTATGTCGAAATCATCACGATTTGTCTTTGCTGGCGGGTCTGTGTAACCTCCTTAGTCTGTGGCGTCAGGCTATAATCTTTGTTGTTGAAACAAATCTGCCGAAATTCTTGCCAGTCATAACAAACGTATTTTGTATTGAGATAATCTCGCAAATAAACTATCACGTTTACAATCAACGGTCTACCATTTTGTCGTCTGGCTCGTTTACTACCACTACTAGAGTATCATGATCCCAGCCATCGCTTTAGGTATATGCTCTAAAACGGCTCTTTGCTGAGTAGGGGTCGTGAGAGACCCCAGCCATCGCTTTAGGTATAAGCTCTAAAATGGCTCTTTGCTGAGTAGGGGTCGTGAGAGACCCCCGCCATCGTGTCTGTGTAGTCAAAAGCTTCATCCGGTAAAAGGTTTATCAAGGTAAAGACTGATCGCATGAACTTTCTGAACACCTTCTGTGTGTATACCTGATTAATCAAGGTATAGACTGACCTGAGCTGTCTGAACAGTTTCCATGTGTATACCCAGATCAATCAACATACCGACTGATCTCCTGAACTGGCTCAACACCTTCAGTGTGTATATCCTGATCCATCAAGGTACAGAATGACCTCCTGAACTGTCTGAACACCTATGCATATACCCAAGACAACATGCCCAAAGACTGATCTGATCTATCCATATAACTTCTCTGTGTGTACAAGGGTCAAACTTTGTACAGACTGACCCCTGAACTGCATGAACACCTTCTGGATGTATATCAAGGCAGAGCATACGCATGTAAAATAACGCATAGTCAGAGGTAGCATTTGCCCAATGATGAGAAATACTTGATCAGCCTACATGCAAAACACAATGGCAGATTTGAAGAGACATTATTATTTTGTTACAGCAGGAAATGGTGATCATGAGAAAAACACTCATAGTGAATAATTATTAAAATACAACAGGAATGTGTGAAACAAAGGAAGGTTTAGTCAGTGAACAATAAACACCTCATTACAATATAAATTAATGACTAAAAGCAAAAGCTTTGACAGGAGAAAATAATCATTACAACAGGACTTCATGGCACAAAAAGTCTTCCTCTTTTAAGAAACAATCACTCACTGCAACAGGAATGAATAAAACATAAACAGAATTTATCAGGAGAAAAAAAGTCACTTCATTCTAACAGAGATAGGTCTTATGGGGAGAAAACATACATTTCATTACAACATAGATTAAACTTTAGCCTGTGACACACCCACAAAAGATATGTGTACTCTGCTCACATCACTATGCTGTGCCAACGTACAGTGTATGTGCTGAGCAGAAGGCTCTCTCTTTCATTCCACATACCAAGAAATCTTGCTGATTTGTAACAAGAGTTGCTTCTCTTTGAAGCTCTCTTTTGTGTGAATCTGTGAAGTGACAAGTTTTGCCATTTAAGCAGGAAACAGATTTGACAGCCAGTATTTCAATGTGTGTCAGGCATCCAAGTCAGAAATTTGCTGTCAAGGCGCATCAGAGTCCTGGTGACATACAAGTGAGAAAGTTGGATGGAAATGATGATTTGCAGATCTGACTTATATTGATGAGAGAAGGACCGTCTTTTGTGTGCTAACACAGATGATGATACATTGCAAACAACTCAAATTCTATTTATTGTAAACAACTCAAATTCTATTTATATTTGATGATACACATTCTTACGGCTCTAACAGCAAAAAAGTGAAAATTAAGATGAAAAGAAAACAGTGCATGTGAACTTCTGGCTCAGGCAATTTCTTTTTCTTTCTTTTTTTTTTTTTTTGTCAGTAAACAGACTGGTAAAACCACGATGAGACCAAGGATTACAGGCACAAATAAAGGCTTTGTCAGGAGAAGATAACCACCTCAGTACAACAGGACCTGATGACAAAGAAAGGCTTTGTTGCTAATGTTAGGGAAAAGATTTCCAGCAGGAGCTGTTAACAGAAAGAAAAGCCTTGTCAGGAGAAGCTAATCACTTCAATACAACAGGTATTACTGGCACAAATAAAGACTTTGTCAGGAGAAGCTAATCACTTCAATACAACAGGCATCACTGGCACAAATAAAGACTTTGTCAGGAGACACTAAACACCCCAGTACAACATGAACTGACGATGCAGAGGATTTGTGAAAGAACAAAAGTCATAACAAGATCAAGTGAAGCAAAGCAAGGCCCTGTCTAGGAAAAATAGTCACTGCATGACTTACTTTACTTACTTAATCCTCTTTGCTCCATCGGGAGCATAGGGCCTTCACTGCAGATTTCCAACGTGTGCGGTCTTGGGCTGCCCGCTTTGCCTCACCCCAGGACAGCTTGATGGAACTCAGCTCGCTGTTCAGCGTCCTACGCCAAGTTGTCACTGGGCGGCCTCGCTTTCTCTTTCCTTGCGGGTTCCAATCCAGTGCCTGCCGTGTGGTGTTGTCCGGGCCTCGGCGTAGGATGTGTCCGATCCACTTCCACTTTCGGATTCTGATGGTGTCTCCGATTGGTCTCTGATCTGTCCGGCGTCATAGCTCCTCATTGGCAATTCTGTCAGGCCACCTGATGTGGAGGATCCACCGCAGGCATGTGTTGATGAAGACCTGCAACTTGTGCTCCAGCCCTTTGGTGAGTCTCCAGGTCTCCGAGCCATACAGCAGCACAGGTCTTACATTGGTGTTAAACAGTCTCAGTTTGGTGTGAAGACGGACGTTTGCGCTCCTCCAGATGGGCTTGAGGGTGGTGAAAGCAAATCTTGCCTTGGTTATTCTGGCCCTGATGTCATCATCAGTACCTCCTGTCTTGTTGACAATGCTTCCTAGGTAGGTAAATTTCTCAACATCTTCTATCTGTTTTTCCCCTGGGCGAATTGCTTCAGCCTGGCCATGAGTCACTGCATACATACATAAAAATAATGCATGCCCTCCCCTCCCCTCCCCTCCCCTCCCCTCACACCCCCCTCCACATACATACACACACCAGCATACACAGAGAGCACTGACTATACAAGTAATAACGTAATTCTAATGACGATTACAACATTCAAATCTGAACATGAATGCACACTTTTTACATTTCTTTATGCAATGTGAATATAGACAGGAAATAATAAGAATTGTTACTACACACACTATCACCAACATTTGTGTTTATAAAGTGGGACAACTCATCAAAAATCACTGAGGCATTGTCACTGAAGAACATTGAAGTGCCCATTAATTTGTCAGCACCAGATTCCTTGCTCAGGAAAGAGGAGTGATTCTGAAACTGAACAGAGAAACAGAGATGGACGACAGGTGAAACAGGAGCAGGGAGGAGGAAGACAGAGGGTCATGACAGTGACAGTACTCACCACACCAAAGACACTTTTCCCGAACATCACTGTCCTGCACACAGTACACATAAAAAAATGTCTTCACTTACCAAAAATTATTTACGGACATAATCAGATATTGATGTTCTTCATTTCTCTGTATCTCATACTGTTTTACAATATATAACGAGTAACTGGTAACGAATTATGCAAATCTGTTGACAAAAAAATAGTTTTGAAGGACAATACATCAACGAATAAAAAAAAAAAGCCAGGAACAAAAAAATCTGAAGGCTGGAGTCATATATAACGATAAAACATGTGGATTTGATTTTCTTTTCAATCTTTCTATTTTAAAATGACTCAACAAAAACACTAATAATCATCTAGAGGCAGTCACATGCAGAGGAATTAAAAGGGTCAGGTGCAGACAGTTGCATACAGACAGAGAGGGGAGATGAAGGGTCAGGTACAGACAGTCACATACAGACAGAGAGGGGAGATGAAGGGTCAGGTACAGACAGTCGCATACAGACAGAGAGGGGAGATGAAGGGTCAGGTGCAGACAGTCGCATACAGACAGAGAGGGGAGATGAAGGGTCAGGTACAGACAGTCGCATACAGACAGAGAGGGGAGATGAAGGGTCAGGTACAGACAGTCACATACAGACAGAGAGGGGAGATAAAGGGGCCAGGTACAGACAGTACATCAAACACCTCACATCATAATCTACCTGACCTCAAGAAAAAAAAGCATCACATGGAGAGGTGTGTGAGGGCATGGAGATATAAGGAATGGGGAGTGGAGAGGACAGTTGAGAGGGGAAGGGTGAGAATACTGTTGGGGAGGATGGAGGAGGGCATGGAGATATAAGGAATGGGGAGTGGAGAGGACAGTTGAGAGGGGAAGGGAGAGAATACTGTTGGGGAGGATGGAGGTGGGCATAGAGATATAAGGAATGGGGAGTGGAGAGGACAGTTGAGAGGGGAAGGGAGAGAATACTGTTGGGGAGGATGGAGGAGGGCATGGAGATATAAGGAATGGGGAGTGGAGAGGACAGGTGAGAGGGGAAGGGAGAGAATACTGTTGGGGAGGATGGAGGAGGGCATGGAGAAGAAAACTGAGCAAAACCCTTCAGAGACAGTTGGTTCATGACACTGAATGTTGGTAATGTCAGCTACATAGTTTGAACTAATGCCTGGAGTGATCGATTGGCCAACCAACCTATCTGCCTGCTTACCTATCTCTCTCTCTCTCTCTCTTTCTGTGTGTGTTGTGTGTGTGTGTGTGTGTGTGTGTGTGTGTGTGTGTGTGTGTGTGTGTGTGTGTGCCCTTTTTTCTGGTCGAAGCAGATATATCAATGCTTTTTACTGGTCAAAACAAATGAGGGGAAAAAAAAAAGAAAAAGTCATGTGACCACAAGAAAAGATTTGAAGAACAGGTCTATGGTGCGATTGTTTCAAAACAGAATAAAATCCATCAACATGTGACGCAATTTGATAAAATTATATGTATATATGTACAGATAGAGAGAGAGAGAGAGAGAGAGAGAGAGAGAGAGAGAGAGAGAGAGAGAGAGAGAGAAACTGCTTTAAACATAAGTCAGCAAAATGCTTGTATGGGGTTGGGTAAATACAGAAGTAATGCCACTTAGCCTGAACGATATTGATGATAATCTGATACTGTGTGCCAGATATGTATTTATAACTACTGATAACTAGTCATGACATTAGCACAGCAACTACAAATACAAAGTCCAGTCCCTTTCACTCTGGAAACAATGTTCTGATTTTTTTTTCCAGTTCTTCTGTTTAACTTGCCAGCAACAATCCACACTGATATGTGTTTTCTTCTCTTTTTTTCCCTATATAAAAGTGTTTTTTTTTTGTTTATTTTTCAAAAACGGAAATAAATCCATACATCTTTCTATCTAATCATCCCAACACGTGTAATCTCTGAATGTCTCAGTGAGTTTCTTTGTGTAATCATTTTTGTTGATATTGATTGTAGTTCTGTATAGCAAGTCAACAACAAACAATGCTGTTCCTTTTTTTTTCCGAATGAAGTTATCTAAGTCAAATACAAAATCCTAAGTGTCCTGACACTTTAACCTGTAGAACTCAACATGTCCTGTTAATTTTTCTTGAGTCAGGACAGGTGTGACCCAAGTTTTTTGTTGGTTTTTTTTTTTTTTTTTTTTTTGCTGTCCCAACCTCTGCGCCACCTCAGAGGCAGTACACCCACACCGTTCATTCCGACACCCCGTCCACAGCCATAGCCCGGCTGGCCCCGCCGCAGCCCCCGGCACCAGCAATCCACAGGGAGCAGTCAATGTCAAGTCGTCAAGAGGCAACCCACCGGAGGAGACACTGCACTGCTGCCGAGTCACTTCGGTGGTGTTCAGTGGTGCCTGTTCTGATCTAACATACGCAGGACACCACCTACTAAGCCCCCTACTGACGACAATAATTGCTTAGTCGCGGAGCCGGCGTGAGTGAGCTCTCCCTCCGGAGGGCACCACCACATCCGTCCAACGACAGCCCCCATGGACTCGTCGATACCGGTGACCCTGAAGGAAGCAAACCAAGGCCACAGACGTGGAGAGGACATCGAAATTGAGGTCACCATGAGAGCAGGGCATGAAGGGCCACAGAATCTGAGACATTTAAAAAAAAATTTTTTTTAATGCTGATCAATGGGAATGAGGATGATTAAGATGATGCTACGGATTTCCATTTCGGTCGGAGACTACATGACAGGGCTGTACTCTACGCTTCCTTTCACAACATATCCCGGTGTCAACCAGGCCCGAGAGATACATGCACCTGCAGTGTTGGTCAGGAAATTTGAGCAACACTCTCAGAAACGCATCCATTAAGTGGATGAAACTCAACTGTGTGGTCCCAGTCTTCCCAACTGAGTCCACAGCAAACTCAACTCTGGGTTGGAGCCGGTCGGGGCAGAAAAAACCCACATGCCTCTGATGGGATTCGAACCCACGACCTCCCAGCCGGGAGTCCGCGACGCTAACCACTTCGCCACGGCGGCTGGTCTTGGTGTGACCCAAGTTTGTGACTTTCTAGGAAACACTGCAGAACTACAACCAAGTCAACAGCAATGCCTCCTGTGAATAACCTGAATCTGTTACCTGGCCAATGGCGGTGATCGCTTTCTTTGTTTTCTTCACTGTGTCCGAGTTCAGGGTCAGACTCCCAGTTGTCGTCTTGGGGTCGTCAGGAGCACCTGGGACTCCAGAGCAGCCAGACGTGACTTCAGCTTTCCCACCATGGCCAGCAGAGAACTGTCCGTGGCAGAGGAGATCAGGCGTTGGGCAGTACTTCTGTGAGCTGACAGGTCACCTTTGAGGTCTTCCAGGTCTAATTTGGAGGATTTTCTTTCGGCCAGGAAGGCGTCTTCTTTCTGTTGAATTTCCAAGTTCAGCTTTTGGCGCTGGGCCTCTACAGACATTTGTAGGTCATCAAACGTGGCCTTTACCTCATCTTTCATGGCCTTGAACTTGGCCTGGGCATCGGACACTTGGACATCCAGTTGACTGATCTGAACAAAAAGCAGCAAAATAAAATATTCACATTTTCAACTTCATATCTATAACATGAGCAACAATGAAGAGTAACTACATCTTCACACATGTTCATTTATTTCCAACAAATAAAATGTCAGTAACTTTAGGAACTGAGCCATGACAGTTTATCTTCTGAACCAAGACAGTTTATATTCTGAACAATGGCACTATCATGGGTGAGTCTGTTCTTTGTATTATGGCCATCTAACTCCTTTATCATGACAGGTTCTCTTTTGAATCATGATAGTCTATCTTCTGAATCATGACAGTTTATCTTCTGAACTAAGACAGTTTACCTTCTGAACAACGGCACTATCATGGGTGATTCTGTCTTTTGTATCATGGCCATTTAAACTCCTTTATCATGAGAGGTTCTCTTTTGAATCATGACAGTCTATCTTCTGAATCATGACACTTGATCTTCTCAACCAAGATAGTTTATCTTCTGAACTAAGAAGTTAATCTTCCGAACCAAGACAGTTTATCTTCTAAATTATGACAGCTTTTTCTTCTGAACTAAGACAGTTTTTCTTCCGAACCAAGACAGTTTATCTTCTAAATTATGACAGCTTATCTTCTGAACTAAGACAGATCGTCTTCTCCACTATGACAGTTTCCAGATCAAGATCACTGCAGTGTATCTCCATGATGCAGTTTGATTTTAATTTCATTTGTACTAATTGATATATAGTCAAATTTGTCAATCATTTTTAGCCACAGACGTTTTTGTTGTTAGATGATATATATTCCATGAATATATACATATAGAGAGCAATGACCACTAACAAACACACACAATTTAGAATAAGTGCCCTGCTGAATCCATCCTCCATCAAATATATCTAGAACATCAGCAGAATAATTTTACTGAGCCATATTTTTAATTAATTTAAACTATCAGCTTTCAGAAAATGAAGCCCATGACATGTTTGAAAGATCAGAACTGTCTGTCCATATCAATTATAACCTAGCAAAGTGTGAAGGCTACATTCAAAGCAAAGCAAGAAAATGGAACACGTTCATTGACCTGTCATTAAATAAATCTGAATTCATATGCTTGTGACTATGAGAAACATTAACCCTTTCATCGCCACACAAGCCGCAGAGCTGCTTGCAATCAGAATGCCACAGTCGCCATTTGGGGCCATGGGAATGCATGCATTTGTTTGTGTGTGTATAATATTTACTTTCAGATTCACCATGGCCACAATATCTATTTAGTACTTAGAATAAATTTGCCTTATATCATTTTGTACATGGTGTATAGCAGCTGGTTGAGTGGTTCAAAATCAACAGACTTGTAAATGTAGTGCACCCACTGTAGCTCTGCTGCAGAGCTGGTTTTCAGCTGCTTGGAGCTTGGAGATAGTTGGTGATGAAAGTGTTAAGCTGTAAACAGCTCCAGCTATCATCAATGGCTGTGCCACTGACTGCAGCTATATTACTTCTGACATGCTGCATTGTCTCCTTTGAATGGTTGCTCAAAGATATCCTAAAGCTCAAATCTCACTGGGACTGCAACAGACCAACACACCACACACACACACACACACACACACACACACACACACACACACACACACACACACACAGGATGAGGGCAGGATGTAAAAATGCTGGAAAGCTTATTCTTTAACTCTCAATAAAGATAATTTTGACTTGACTTGACACACACACACACACACACACACGTGCACATACACACACCAATGCATGCATGTACACATGGGTGCGTACACAAGCGCGTGCGCACACGCGCACCCCCCCCCCCCCACACACACACACACACACATATGTCAGATACCCAAACAACATTGAAACACACTCACAGACCCAAATGACGATTTCTGTGTGCACAGATACTCCACCTTTTTCATTACAGCCGTCTCCTTGTCTTCCAGTTTCTTCACTTCAGCCTTCAGCTCTTCCCTCTTCTCTTTGGCCATGTCTGAGATCCCTTTCACCTCTGGACATTTGCGATGTGTTGAAGAAGCGCACAGCACGCAAATCAGCTCCTCATGACTCATGCAGTACAGCTCGCCTGTTTACCGCTGTGACTGGCGCATGTGACTTGGTGGTGTGTGGCCAGTTGCTCAGCTGATAGGTCACTCAGCTTCTCTGTAATATGATCACGACTTGAAGGGATCTTAGCATGGAGTCTGGAACATGTACTGCAGAGTTTGAAGGCACATTGCAGACAGAACACAGCGCCCTCTGCATCCTCACAACAGCTGCACACATGGCTCCCACTCAGCATTTTCTTGCTCTCTACCATCGCAGCTGTCGCAACATCAGTTGGCAAGGCGTCCACCAGAGAGGCAATGTCTTGATCCTGGTGGGAAGCAGGAAGGATTGGTTTTCGACACAGAGGGCAGCCAGCCTGCTTACCTCCCTTTTCAATCCAAGCCACCACACATTTGTGACAGACAAGGTGAGTGCATGGAAGCAGTTTCGGAAGAGTGAAGTCATCATGGCAGACAGGGCACTCCATGGGGCCTGGAGCTGCAGCTGCCATGTCTGAAAAAATACATTTGGAATATGACCACAGCTCAGAATTGGAAACAAACTGCACCTCCAGTCCTCCACCCCTTCCTGAATCAAACACGTTCATTGACACATTCATACACTATCCCCCTTCCCTTTCTTGCTCCTTACAAGTGCTGAAGATGGTCTATGACCGAAATGCCGTTGACATTTGTTCTGCTTTTCTTTTTTTTTTCCTATTTTAAAATCTTCTGAGAATCCTAAAAAAAATTAGCATTTTTCACAGATCTGCAGTCAAAAATCTGTTTGATTATTGCTCCTTCCAGCTTTGTACTGTTTATTCCATATCTTCCTCCTCCATGCCCTTTCCCTCCATTCCAAACCTCTCTTTCACACACACACACACACACACACACACACACACACACACACACACACACACACACACACACACACATACATTTGTAATTTTCAACACTGTGAAGTCATGAAAGATCTTGTGAAATCCTACAAAACCCTGCAAAGCTTTAACTTTAATAAAGTAATGACTGTTCATATTTAATCAAGCATGATCATTTACTGAAAAAGATTATTGCTCCACTAACAAAGTCCTCAGGCAGTGAACAGGTCACCACCGACTACCTCCAGGAAAGACATCTATATGTCTGAAGTTATTTCCCTTTAATACAAAACTTACAGAGTCTGGGAAGGGAGTAAAGGTGAGGAAGAGTCAATGGAGTGAAGATCAGAAGCAGTGGCTGAAAGAGAGAGGGGGAGTAGGGAGGGAGTAAAGGAGGGAAGAGTTCACAACAGAGTGAAGATCAGAAGCAGTGGCTGAAAGAGAGAGGGGGAGTGGGAAGGGTGTAGAGGAAGAGTTCACAACAGAGTGAAGATCAGAAGCAGTGGCTGAAAGAGAGAGGGGGAGTGGGAAGGGTGTAAGAGAAGAGTTCACAACAGAGTGAAGATCAGAAGCAGTGGCTGAAAGAGAGAGGGGGAGTGGGAAGGGTGTAGAGGAAGAGTTCACAACAGAGTGAAGATCAGAAGCAGTGGCTGAAAGAGAGAGGGGGAGTGGGGAGGGAGTAGAGGAAGAGTTCACAACAGAGTGAAGATCAGAAGCAGTGGCTGAAAGAGAGAGGGGAGTGGGAAGGGTGTAGAGGAAGAGTTCACAACAGAGTGAAGATCAGAAGCAGTGGCTGAAAGAGAGAGGGGGAGTGGGAAGGGTGTAGAGGAAGAGTTCACAACAGAGTGAAGATCAGAAGCAGTGGCTGAAAGAGAGGGGGAGTGGGAAGGGTGTAGAGGAAGAGTTCACAACAGAGTGAAGATCAGAAGCAGTGGCTGAAAGAGAGAGGGGGAGTGGGAAGGGTGTAGAGGAAGAGTTCACAACAGAGTGAAGATCAGAAGCAGTGGCTGAAAGAGAGAGGGGGAGTGGGAAGGGTGTAGAGGAAGAGTTCACAACAGAGTGAAGATCAGAAGCAGTGGCTGAAAGAGAGAGTGGGAGTGGGAAGGGTGTAGAGGAAGAGTTCACAACAGAGTGAAGATCAGAAGCAGTGGCTGAAAGAGAGAGGGGGAGTGGGAGGAGTAGAGGAAGAGTTCACAACAGAGTGAAGATCAGAAGCAGTGGCTGAAAGAGAGAGGGGGAGTGGGGAGGGAGTAGAGGAAGAGTTCACAACAGAGTGAAGATCAGAAGCAGTGGCTGAAAGAGAGAGGGGAGTGGGGAGGGAGTAAAGGTGAGGAAGAGTTCACAACAGAGTGAAGATCAGAAGCAGTGGCTGAAAGAGAGGGGGAGTGGGGAGGGGAACAGCCAGGGATGGAGGATGGGTAGGAGTCAGGGTGAAGAGGCCATGAGGAATGGGGAAGTGACCAAGTAACCATTATGGACATAAAATTCACATCCCAGGCATGCAGTAAATTGTACACTGCAGAAAAATGAATGGACAATCAGTTCACTCAGGCCATGACCTGTCACTTGTCAGTCTCAGCATTTTCTGACTGCATGTGACAGGTTCTGGAATACGTTGGTTTGAAGACGTTCCAACAACAAACAACAATGACCTGAGTATCAACCTTCCATTTTGGAAATGTTTAAGAAACATTTAAAAATTTGAACTAAAGAAACAAGAACTACATACAATCAGGGCTTACTTCATCCACACTCACACACACACACACACACACACACACACACACACACTCACACACACAAAACACAACACACACACACACACACCGAAAGTCTGGCTGATTCCATGGCAAAATCCTATCTTAGAAACCCCCAAGATTTTTTTGTTGCTTATTTGTACTGAAAATTCAACAATAACTATACAGGGAATCTGTATTCTTTTTTCAGTTCATTATCAATTGTCTTACTGATAAGTCTGCTGTTTTAGGCTGTACAAAATGCGACAGCAATGCATTCTAATCCTTGATGGTGGCTACGTCATTGGATCTGCTGCAGTTGATGGGAATTACACCTTCAATGCCTGGTTGAAGCTATGGTTGTGTTTCGCTTGCTCATGGCTGCTTGTCCATTTATGATTTCATGTGGTATAGTCCACTTGGCTACTTTCCATCACTGTTAAATGGATGGCCTTCCAATCAAAGCTGACACTTTTGAGGTGTTAAGATACCAACCAATTAAAATGTGTAGCTCTTCTTTGCATGGCTTCAGGCTTGTTAAAGATGCGCTGGGTATGAGGGTCCCATACTGTGCAGGCATATCTAGTATGAGACAGACGACAGATTGCAAACAACCTCCTTCAGGTGACCAGAGCTGATCTTTAAACTGATGTATGGAAAAAACAACGAAGGAAGGAGACAGGAGGGAGAAGTTGGCTCTAAAATAGGACTCAACCAACCCCAGTATGTCCCAGCACAGATTGCTCAAATCCCTGGCTTGTTGGAGGATGGGAAAAGACTGGAGTCTTCATCTGAAAGCTGTCCAGTGTGTGCACCTTGGAAACAAAGGCTTGCATCCTCCCATAGAGTGACCATCCTCACCTGTATGGGAAATCTACAGTAAACCTTGACACGAAAGTGTTGAAAGTCTTGGCCTTCACAGCTTGTTGGGGTTGAGTTCCATTCTGTGACTGTGACAAGAAACTGGCCTGTCTGAACTGAGTTCTAGTCCTACAATTGTGCTGTGATACTTCTTCCTAAAGGTGATACAGGTGTTTGTTTTACAGAGAACTCTTCATGCTCAGTAGGTTGGCAGGAAAGAAAGCTGGAACACTTATCTGGGTGAGAACTTTACGTGTCATGAAACTGGCCTGACTCTACCGAGCTCTGCAATGATTTTTCTGCCTGTTCCATTTGCTTCAGACCAGCCACAAAACTTTGAAAAAATGAATATGAGGTGAATAAATATTATCGTGGGCTTTCTCCCATCATAGCCACTATTTCACTTTACAAACTTTCATATTTTCACCTTTTCGTAACTTAAATTTCTTTCAATTGCGAACCGAAAGTAGGTTTTCTTCGAATGAGGAAGTTGAAACGATTAAAAATTGTTTAAGAATATCAAACATTCAGGAACAAACTGTACCTCCCCAGACTAAATAATTAGCATAAGTTGAAGTTATTAGAGCGATTAAAACTGTCGTCAGCACTGCGTGATATGATGAAGGAAAGTAGAAAACTCTCACCTTCTCGTCCACTGTCCCGTATGTCAATAATTATATGAGTGTCCTCCCTTGGCCCGAACACGTTTACCGGAAACTTCCGAATTTCCATTGCTGCATTCACGGTTAGTTATAACTCTCTCTCTCTCTCTCTCTCTCTCCTCTCTCTCTCTCTCTCTCTCTTACTATTTTCTATAAATAAAAAAATGTTGCTTTTCTTATTGCTGTGTTTAATTTTGTCAAATCGACGTAATTCTTCCTTTTGGTTATTGTCATTTTGAGAGCATAGTGTAAAAAAGCTTTCAGCATATCTATTCACCCTCATTAAAGATTTCGAGTTTCGAGTTTCTCTCACATTTATTTGCTGCATTCATCACTCCAACCCAGTAGAACCTGTTCATAAAAAAGGATAGAAAAATATCTGCAGGAAAAAGCCCTTGAGGTAGGAATATCAGAGTAGTGTAATTCAAACTCATGATCATACACCAAGCAAAAACTACATATGTAATTATACTGACTCGCTAGAAACAGTTACTGAGCTCCTCTTCTCAAAAGTCTTTGATTTGAACCGTATCTCCATGGAACAGGTAAATAAGCATTGTTTTAGGTGTAACGATTGATGATGGATAAAGATGTCAGTCTCATGTCAACAATCTTTGCAGGAGCATCCCCAAAACATGTTTCCTCCAGTGCCAACTTCGGCCCTATGCCAATAGTACTGCTGTACTTCAGTTGTTTTCCTGCGACCTGCATACATTGTCAGATATCATTTATTTTTCAACAGTGTGGGATCGGTGTAGTGCTATCCTTAAGAAAAAAAAAATCTCTGTACAGACAGGCAGTAGAACTACTCCTTTCAGCGTTACATTTGCGAAACAATGCATCATTTATGTGTAAAATTTCAACGAATAGGCGACCATGCCATGTTACAACAATGCTCTCTTTCCAAAACTGACCGGCAGTTCTGGTTTGCTGTGACTTCTACCTTACTCACGTATTGATCAATACAAAACAAAGGGAAGTAACTGGACCATATGTCTGGAGCTCACTCCCAGGCACAAAATATGAATTCACAAAACATAATTAAAAAAAGAATCGACACAAACATTTTAGTGTCTCACAACGATTTCATTCTTTGATTTTCTTTCTTTCTTTTTTTTTTTTTTTTTAGGTAAATAAAAAAAATCCTAAACCTACATTCAAACTCGTCGGTAACTTGAACACACTGTATGTCTGAACATGGTACTGGTACCTCTCCCATCAACCCTTCACCCCAAACCCAAGTCCCTCTCTCTCTCTCTCTCTCTCTCTCTCTCTCTCTCTCTCTCTCTCTCTCTCTCTCTCTCTCTCAGAGAACAGGAAAACACTGATTCTAACTCACCCTAGCCCTCACCTAGGTTCGGGGCTAGGGCGACCTAGAATCGGTGTTTTCCTGTTCTCTGACAAGTAAGACTTCAATAACCAAAAAATAACGATTATCTACAAACAAACATACTGTGCAGGGTTATCCGTTTTCAATACTAATTTACTAAAGTTTTCAGAGAGTAACGTAGGGGAAAGTAGCCGTGGCTGAACACGCCCCATAGAGTAACGTAGGGGAAAAGCAGCCGCGGCTGAACGCGCCCATATACACGCCCGGTGCACTAGGCTATCCGATTACTTCACAGCGTGGGGTTGTCAGCAGAGCCAAAGCCCGTTGAGGTCAAGTTGTCCTCAGAGCAACGTGCGAAGGATTGCTTGCGGTTTTAAATAATATTTTCATTTAGACACGGAGGAGAGACCAGTCTCTGAGCCATAGACATACGTGTTCTGCGTTTCACAAAATACATGCGTATGCACACACACACACACACACACACACACACACACACACACACACACACACACACACACACAAACACGCACGCACACGCGCACGCGCGCACAAACACACCATTCTTTCTCTCTCTATCACACACACACACACACACACACACACACACACACACAAGTTGACACAGCGGTTCTGGCGGTTCATGCGATACCTGTAATTAACCAACTGTAAGGGTTGGTGGCGCTTACCTGGCCAGGTTAACCCGACCTTATTCTCTTCTAAGTCCACTAGGCATGCGTAGTAACAAGTACAGCCTGCAATCATGTGGCCCCGCGTGCCAGCTGCCCGCTGCGCGAGCCGCATAAACTAGCCCTACCCCCTCTTCTCCCCTCCTTTTCACCCCACTCCCTCACGCCGAGCCTGCCACATTACAATATATTGCATCAGCCTTCTCGAAGCTTCTTTTCCACGTCAATACTCCCACGTGATCACAGCCTGGCCAATTAGCGAGGGGTTACATTTAAGCGTAGGCTTACGGGCGCTCACATGACTATGTTAACCCACACATTCTTCCACTGACTGCCGGACGAGCAGGACGCGTTTACTGTGCTGTGTACTGTGTTTGGTTGCGTTATTCTAAAATGGCGAACCGGTTTACTGATGAACAGGTTTGTGCTATTCAAGACCACAAGTTTTACTTTAACTGTATGTTAGAGTATTTGTCAAAAAAGGAACTAGGTGAAGCATGTTCTTTACCAGTTAAACCGAAAAGAAGCATTGCTTTTCTAGAAGGTGGGGGGAAAGAAAAAAACGAACTGACTGCTTTGGAAATGGACGACTATCTTAAAGGCTTGTTGGTTCAAGAAAATGAAAACGCTGAAGGCAATATTGCTGAACAAATAGCTGATTTCAATAGGGTTTTGACTATCGATGAAATGGCTCCTTTTTTAAAAAATGGCGCTGCATTGTTGAAAGTTGGCCGAAGCAAAACAATCCATCACGCATTGATTGTTGGTCACTGGCTTGAGACAGCTAAAGCCATGTTTAAAAGAACAAAAACGCGTCAAACATGGCGTTCATTTCTTAAGGCGGAGGTAAACATGTCTGATTCGTATGCTAGAAAACTTATTCAACTTTCTATGTGTTTTTATAACTATCCTAAATTTCACAAGCTAGGAATTAGTATAAATGAACTGTGTAGCAAGCGTCAAACTATCATTGAACTTATGCAACTGGATAACAATTTTTGAATGTTCTGGCAAAACTAGATAGGGTTAGGCAGACCTTAGTACATCTACCAGTATGGAGAGGAGTAGTGTGCGGCCAGCACTATCTTCATATAAATGCTCCAAATATACAATGACGGATGTACTACTACTGGCGATTAAAGCCGCCATAAAAGCTTGGCTACAGCAATAACTGCTGTAACTCTGCCAAAGCCAGTTGCAAGCCTGGATGAGAAAAGAGGAGCAGAGCAAACTAAGCCAAACGACCCTACTGTGATCGCTTGCCGCCAATGACGTCAGCACCTGCAAAGCTCAGCGGCAAACTAGGCCAAACGACCCCAGTGTGATCGCTTGACTGCAAAGCGCGGCAGCACCTGCAAAGCACAAACGACCCCAGTGTGATCGCTTGGCTTAGTTGATTGAGGTTGCGCCGCGGGACACAACCTGTTTAGTCACAAAGCAAGAAGTGGCCCTAGTAGTTTCACTTCTTGTTTGTTTGTTGGTGTTTGTGTGTTTTGTCCTACCCCACGCATGCACACCCCCCACCCCACGCATGCACACCCCCCACCCCACCCTACCCCCCCCCACCCCATGCATGCACACACTTAAGTCACTTCTAAGTTCTTACTTAAGTCATCCTCAAGTTCTTAATTAAGTTCTTAATTAAGTTCTTAATTAAGTTCTTAATTAAGTTACCTCAAGATTGTAATTAAGTCGTCCTTTAAGTACAACCAAGTTCTTAATCAAGTTATCTTATAATTATCAAAAAAATCTATGTTTTTATCTTAAATAGTAGATGCTTAATATAGTACACACACGCCTCAAAAAACGCGTCATCGTTGAGGATGTCTTGCTTAACGCCCTTGGTGTGAGATCGGTCAGCATAGATCTTAATGAAGTTCTTACATCCTAAGCAACCGCATTGATTACAATTCTGGTCTATGGAAATGTCTTTTATAGACTCCATGTCTTTATTTATTGACTTCATCATTTTAAACAAATAATAATCCGCCATGATCTATTTTTATTAAAAATATTATTCCATTTGAAATGGATGAAAATGAATTTTTGTTGTTGGCGGCGCTGGCGTGCTGTTGTCTTCTGTATTTAGCGGTTCAGGTTGTTTTGACTGCTTTGGCTCTTGGTGCCATTGGTTATATATTTTATAACCGTAATAACTGCCCCAGCAGCAGCAATGGCGCCAAAAATGGCAACAGTTTTAAGTTCAATATTCCATGAAGACTTTGGTGCCCTTGAATTAACTTGCTCTTGTTCTGGAGCTGGCATTGGATCAACTGTTGGCGTTGGCGGTGTTATGTTTTCATTATGAGTTATATTCTGTGATTGTAACTGTAATTTTTTTGTTTGTTCCACTCTGCTACTCTTTTCCCTGCTGCAACACGCCCAGGATGTTTACTGGTCACTTTCTCGACTTGATTCAATGTTTTCTGATTCAGTGTTTCCTGATTCTGCTCGTTCATTTTGAATGGAAATAAAATCTATATGATTAAAAGTAATTAATCCCATGATTAACGGCGATAACAATGTTCCAAATCTGTAATATAAATCACAGCTTAGAGATTCTAATGACTTTGTTAAAACTGGATCTTGCGTTAAATCATACGTAAGATCTTGTTCAGAATCAATGGGAGCAAATCTACTGACTAGTTTAGTGTACAAACTAAGAACTGTTTGCCCCACACTTTTTACCATTCTAGACCCCAGCTGCGCTTCATACCTGTTATGATACTTTATAATGTCTTGCGGCGACATCTGTTGAATCTGTTCTATGCTGAATTCAGTTCCGAGGAACTGTTTTGTTTTTCCACATGCTGCCAAAGAATACAACCTTTCCTTTTTGGGCATAATAGCTTGATTATCAACTTCTTCTTTTGTAAGTTCAGGAAGGTTTAGGCCACCCTGTAGCTGTAGTAGATCATCGCTGTTCATGTTTTTATTAATTATAATTATTTTATTTTTTAAAATGAGCACCGAAAAAACTGTCGCCAACCTTGTATACCATTCTGCTGTTATTGGAGGTCTAAGTGTAGGATACACAATGCTTGGTAAAAGCCTGTTAAAAATAAAACCGGCAGATCTTGGTAAACTAGACTTTGAAGACTCAGCAAAACTGATTGCTGTTATTACAGCTTCATTTGCTACGAAAGATTTTCTAGTTAAGCAAGGAATAATTCCAGAGAATATAAATATGTAAAAAAATACATTTATAAAAAATGGCTTCACTCGTAATGATGATAGGTGGCGCTGTGGTGAATGCGCTTGCTTTTAGCGGAAGTAATTACGCATTTAGTAAACTACGGGATGACGATGAGAGAAAAAGACATAACAAAGCTGTGGAGCAACTAGCTGCGGCACAAGATCACTATGAAAAGCATAGAATTGAGCAGTTAGATTTTATTAATAACACACTGAAAAAACAGGGGCATGCAGCTTACACATTTAAAGATGTTGATCAAGCAATAAAAGAGTATTATCTAGTAACGGGCAAACCAATCCAGACATTGCCCCCACCAAAATTCAGCAACTTTTATCAACCATCAGAAAAACAAAAGACGCAAGAAATCGCGTTTATTGTCTTTGGCATGACCGTCGTGTATTTTGTTGCGCATAATATTGGCTGAATAAAAATGAACAAAATCTATTATTCGCCAAAAGGATATTGGAAGGGAATCACGGCAATAAAAAAGCTAAGCCAAGCAGCGGGAGTCAGTGAACAAACAGCAAAGGAATGGTTATCTAAACAAGCGATTTGGCAAATTTATCTACCTGCACCTAGACGAATACAGAGACCACACTTTGTCAATACAACTCCAAACGACACCCATCAAATGGACCTTCTATATTTACCCTCTGATACGATTAGACGAAAAAGATTTAAGTACGCACTCACAGTCATTGACATAGCTTCAAGATACAAAGATGCGGAACCATTAACACAAAAGAGTGCTTCTGCTGTTGCTGTCGCTATACAACTAATATATCAACGAGGTCCTTTAACTTATCCTCGCATGATTCAAGTCGATGATGGAAAAGAATTTAAAGGGCAAGTGAATCAATTATTGTTGAAACATAGAGTAACCATTAAAAGAGGCATTCCGGGAGTTCACAGATCACAGGCTTTGGTTGAAAACTTTAACAAACAGTTAGCTGAAAGACTTTTCTCCTACCAGTATCACAGGGAGCTTATTGACAATTCTCGCAACACAGAATGGGTTAGAAGACTGCCCTCAGTTTTGCGCGCAATGAATAATGAAGAATTTAAAGGGTTAAAACCAGTACAAGCAATCAAAAAACAAACAATAAATGTTGCTGAAGACTCCAGTACAACCAGCAAACTATTACCGTTTGGTTTAAAAGTAAGGTACCTTTATTTACCGGGGGAAGCAGAAGGGGACACTCGCATCAGGGCAACCGATCCAGTTTGGAGTGTTGACCCGTACGAAATAAAAAGAATTGTAAAGATGAATCCGCCCGTGTATTATTTACGAGAAACTGACACAACAAAACAACCAGCTCCTCAAAGATCTTTTGTAAAAGAAGAACTGCAGATAATCCCACCAGACACAGTTCCGCTTTAATTAATTACATAAAATATATTTAAGTTTAAAATGGAAGCCCAAAAGAAAGAACGTGGAACGGAAGCAAGAAGGATAAATAAAGAGACCTGTGAATTACTACGAGAATCATTTAGGGCGTGTTCTGCTATTAGGGAATTAATGCAAAAATCAAATGATACGTATTCTGCTGTTGAAGAAACAACTAAGAGGATTCCTTGGCACAAGGCACAGCGGCCAGGGCACTTACAGCCCCTAATCCTAAATTTTGACTATCAAAGATGGAGAAAAGAATATTTTAAAATAATAGAAAAAATTCGAGCACATCAAGCAAACATGAGAAAAATTTTGAATGAATTGGAAGATGATGTGATTGATCTTCTAAATAAATTTCAGGAAAGATATGAACCCGAATATATACTCTTCAGTGAAGAAAATATGTAATTATACTGTTCTCCAATGACCATATGCATATGAAAACTCTGGATTAACAAATACTCGTTTTGTGTTTGTTCTATCTAATGACTTCTTTGTTACAACAGTTGTGTTGATCTCATGTAGATTAGATCGCAGTTTTACGTTGTTATGATGAAAAGTCTTATTGTCAAACAATGCTTCTTTGTAGTTGTCATGTGATATGTTTGACTGCACAACACTGCGAGATATTCCTTTTGCTTTCTTAATGGTTTTCTCCTGGCTCGAAATACTGTACATTTTTTACCTTAACCCCACATACTCCTTAATCACCTTTCCAGATAATTCATCCTTCATCTTCCTAAAACCTTCTTGTTAGTAATTGAATGCAAAGGCGAATCTTTAGGGTAATCGGATGTGTCGTACCATCCCGCTTGCCCTTTAGCTACTTCTAATTCCATGTCTTTATAGATGTCTTCAGTAGGAATATCTATAACAAAACTGTCTGTATCTGTGTAAAGTACTCTGGACTCTGGATACGAGGGTTTAAAGTAGTCATAAAGAAATTCTAACATCAAAAGCTTTGATAATTCTAAAACAGTAAACCCAATAAATACAGGTTTGTCCAATTTGACTTTCTTTTTTTTCATCATTATGCCAAAAAGCCCATCATGAAATCTTCTGAAGTCCTGATAATTTGGTTTTGAAGTCAGCTTAATTGCTTCGTTCTCTCTGGTGACCAATCTGACATCTTTGCGCTTGTGCGGATTCTCCATAGTCTTTCCGAAACAGCTGTTGTTCATCAGCTTGAAAAAGTCTTTTTCTGAAGCATCTGTGGATTTAGTTCTAAGATCAGTGTTCTTCATGATGTATGGTTTCATGAACTGTTCTTGATCAAAAGCAATTATACGATGAACAGCTGTCAACTTCAAACCATGTCTTAAATAAAATTGTAGAAGTCTGTAATGACAGACATAATTTTTTTTGCCCCGAAGATTAGGCACAAGTTTAGGCGGCTCTCTTGGATTCATCTTTAGGCTTTCTGCGGCTAACGGATAGTCATTATGCAGGTCATGGAGTTCATGAGGATATTCTAAGTCAACTTCTAGAATGTATCCGCGCTGTTGACACAGCGTCAAACTGCCCAACCACTTTAATGCCTTTTGAATATTATTTGTACCTGTGTACATTTTAAAGTTGCGTAATGGAAGCGATTGCGCCATTGCCCATCCATACAGATTGTTTGCATCTAAATACATGAGATAGTTAGACCTTTTACTTGGATCATAGTCGTCCAAGTATTTGTTGTTTGCTTTACAGTAATGATGCGACGCCATACTAATTCCTCCACGCAATCCGTTTTCAATCATCTGAATCATTGGCAAATCAGACAATAAATCAATCTGTACTCCAGTAAACTTTAAGAAAGCATCCCAACTCATCCCGGGCGCAGAAATTAATGAGCGGGATCCAGGCTATAATGTTTCATGCAGGTCTTTCTATAATTTTCAAAGACGTCCGCCAACAAACAAACGTCTGCCATCAAGTAGGAGTCATGATAGTCTCCCATTGTTTTACACTCTAACTTCTGCCACACATCTTGAGCATGTTGGTAATCAGAATCACTAATGTCCTTTCCTCTGAGACTAGAAAAGAACGCGCCTTTAGGTGGAAGTGTATCTTCGTCAAACCTTTCCCAACTGTTCATGTATTCATAAGGGTAAACGCCCTTTCTAACGAGAGTTGAGTCAAAATATTCTTTACTACCTAATGCTGGAGGTAGTGGAATGTAAGACCTGCCTACAATCGGCGCATACTTAGCCTGTTTTAATCTGATCTCTAAGACTTCGCCCTCTGACCAACCAGAGCCTCTCATTTTAGCTTCTTCAGCGGCCACATCAAACTGTGTAAGCAGCTGGTCTGCCCAACCGGGTGTTAAGTCATTATGAGAAAAAATAGTCTGCTGTTTAGTTGAAACCCAGACTTCTAGGTTTTCTTCATTTATTGTTATATAGTCGATTAAAACAGCTAACATTACTTTAACTGGCGGGTCTATTGTTAGTTTACATGGAACTTGAGAAATAGCATGAGCAACACTTGCCTGTACGCTTGCTGGATCAATGACTTCTAAATCAATATCATTCAGTGCTCTTGACAAACGCTCTTCCTTAAGCATTCCTTCAAACAATTCGTCTGGACCTTCATATATCTTATCCATGCTGAGTTTCTTTTCTAACTCAAAATATTTATTTAAATAAAAAAAATAATTAATCAATATCAACAGTCTTTTTGTGCTTGGACTCATAACTAAAGTATAAACACCCTTTGGCGTTGTTAATGTGAGCTGTTTAGAACAGAGTTTAATGTTTCGTTTACTTTTTTTAAGCATTCCTTTTTTATCTGCTCGGGGTCTGGCTGTTGAGAAAAACTTGTCCTCGCCTTTCTTTGAAGATCAAACTTTTGTCTTTTGTAGTCATCAAAATCGGCCTGTAAACGATTAAATTCTTCATCCGTGATGTTTGAGTCAGCTAGTGCTTTATTTATTATCAGCTTGAAGGAACTAAGTTTAGCTGTTATTAGTTGAACCATAGCTGTGTGCTTTTGGAGTTTAGTTTTTATTTTTTTGCTAGCAGCACCTACGGCTAATGAACACAGGCCGAGAGCTAAAGACAAACCGCCTAGAGGCAAAGCTGCCGGTGCGCCTATGCCCGATGCTAAGAGACCAACACTCGTTCCCGCCGATGCAGCACTTATAGTTGAAGCTCCAGTATTGGCATAAGTAACAGCATTAAAGGCAGCAGAATACCTTCGTTTGGTTTTGCTGTATTTTGAAAGGTCCTGCTCTAGTTTTTGTAGCATTTGTGTAATGTTGGTTAATCTAAAGGTTTTTATGCCGGGGGTTTCTACTATCTCTTCTCCTGGCGACTCTAGCGTTGTAGGCAATTTTGGATAACGCTTTCCAGACATGCTTTTTTAAAATGAAAAAATAATTTAGTATTCTGTATCTTTTAATTTTTTCTTTTCAATATTCAACTGTGCATCAATTAATAAAAACAAATGTACATTAAGCGGTTTATCAGCTTCTTTTTCTTTCTCAATTTGAATGTTTACGTCTCTAACCGTTCTCCCACTTCCATGCAGCTGATTATCCTCTGTTGACCTTAGGTCAATCCATAAACCGTATTTCGTTGTTAAATAATCATCAAGCCTAACACTGTGAAGGTGTAGATCTTTAGACGCAAGGTCTGCTGTTGGACTTCTACCCCTCCCACCCAAACAATTTTCTTATTTCGTCAAAATTGATGATAAAGTTCTAAGCCCGCTAGCGTAGATTTGGTTAGGACTGCCGTCAATTGGAACTTGCACTTTCGTTATTTTTTGGATTAAAAAATTTTTCACTTGCTCTTGCGAAATGGTTCTTCATCTTACACAGCAATAAAATACCTTTTAAGCGATTTATACTGCCGACACTAAGATTAAAATTCCATATAGCGTTGCCCTGCTTTTAGGATATGTTGAATGAAGACGCACGTTTTCGTAATATATTACTAATTGTGACCCATATTGGTGTTCAATCAGCCTTGCTAAATTAGAGTTGTAACAACGTCAATCTCTAACGAGATGTCAGAAACGCTGTACATTGCTTCGGGGTCTGTTGATCTGATAACTGTTGTGTATCTCATTAAAAGTTTGTTGTTATGGACAATCCTGTGTTTTTAAAGCCCTTGACTCGTATGCGCATGTCGTCTACGGCGTTTAACAACTCTAATCTAAAGGGTCACTGGAAAAAGCGCTTCTCCATTCGCACTAAAAATCTTACAGCTGCCCAAGCCTTTTTGACTGCCTTTAGCACCTGAGGCGAGTTCGGCACGTCTATCATAAAGCGCGCGCGCTCGTCCGCTTCTTCATTGCCAATTCCTAGATAAGCCAAGATCTTCCTCCTTTCAGCGCACGCAGCGCGCTCAGCCATAGATCAGGGATTAGGTTAAAAATATGTCTGCATTGTTTAAAGAAATCATTACTTCTTGCCCCTCAAGTTTTACAGAAATTTTCTTATCGATTGCCCGCCCCAAATCTTGGACAACTGTTTTTCTGGGTCTGTTGTTGAAGCGAGTTCTATTTTTGAAAGTAAGACCGTGCAGAGCCTGCCAATCAAATCATCCGCTCCTAGGTCTGGAAATCTAACAGTAAGATTTCGATCTGCATCCAATAGTAGATGGATATGGGACAGTAATATTCGTTTATTTCCTTTCACGCCACGGGGTTCTGTCAGTCTTCTATGCGGGGTCAAGAATCGAAGCCTATAGCTGTGACATTTTTTTAAAACAATAATAAAAAGTTAATTATTTAAAAAACATGCGGGATGAAGATGAAGATTATTTGTTATGATCTGCAGACAAACATGGATGAAAGACTCTTTACACAGCACCGCTCGGAGATCCGCATTGGAGGATGAAATAGCTGAAGGGGAGCAAAGGGTAAATTAACGAAAGTAAAGCAGATCATTAATACCATAGTTTAGGACTATGAACCTCACCTGAAACTATATACCATGATAGTTTTGAACTAAAAAATAACCATTTGTATTTTTATAAACGTCAAAGGAGAACGTGTTCGTTTACGTATATCTAAACTCATCAAGTTTTGTAAGCATGGGTACAATTAATCACCACGTGTCTGCTATCATGCAATGCTTTGCTTATGAGTTACGTTTCTAATACCCTGCCGCGCCTATAGTTAGCTCTATTCTGGCTAAACACCCCCCGCGTCCTCGATACTACCTCCTATCCCTCAAACGTCGCTCGCATCGCTGCCGCCGACCAACCCCAACGCCCCACACGCTTGCGCGTAATAACACTTCTCAAATCCACATTACATCCTGGTAAGACAATCCATAACGATCACCAAATGCATAAACAGGGAACTGAGATTTTATTTTTCAAACAGTGGTACGGCGGTAAGAAATTACAGTAGCAGAACTCACTGAAGAAGACGAAGATACAGCATAGAACTATACTTGATCCGCCGCTACTACCTATGAGTGAATTATTAGCCCTTGATCGTACTTCTTAAGAACCATCAATAGGCGAATTAACAAACATGTAGCATAACTAGAGTGAAACTAGATGAGCATATAAACAGAAAAAAAACTTCGTAGATGGTCGACCGCATCGTTTAGGGCGTGAGATTAAAGAAAGAATAGTCCCAAAGACTAAAAATCTTGAGCAAGAAAGATCAGGCAAGACTAGAAGTGCTAACTACTAACCCGAGACCTATTACGAACTCAAGTGAATAGGAATAAGAGAAACTAGCGAAAAATTTTTATATGGAAGGACACAACGCCTAGACAGAAAGAATAAAAACACTGTTTAGAGGAGCAGGGACGGAGTACATTTGCGAGCGTTTTATAACAGCCTTTGGATTTGCAATAGTCACTGGTGATGGCTATTACGGGGGGGCGGTGGTGGAGGGCAAAGTTCAGTGCCTCCATCGCCATTCCTGATAAATCATGGGTAAAATACAGCTTGATCATCTTGCGGTTATTAAAAAAATTAGCTGGTAAAGCTTATAGACTCTTTACCAGGGATCTTAGGAGTGTTATTAGTGGGCTTTTGTCTACTGCAGCAAAGTAGTTGGCTTATGGCTGAGCACTTATGGCTCTGTTCTCTTAATAGTGGGTTACTATTTAGTAAGATAAAGACCATGTAATCCTAGGCCAGTTAATCCAATACAAATGCTGGTCTTTTCATATTCTTGGTCATCGCGAATACAAGTCCACGTCTTCAACGGTCTTTGTGGCTTTGAACCACAGGGATTGGTTGATTATTCTTGGTTGTTTTTTTATTGTTTGTACTATTACTGGCCCAGAATTTATGTCGTTTTCCCCAAATATTCTGTTCATTTCCTGCTATAATGATTCATTGTTTAGTTTATTATTGTTCCTACCTGGAGTTGAGGTCAGAATAGCATGTATAAAAAGTGCCAACAGCCAAGTTACTTTCGGATATTGCGTTTTGTAAAGCGTTTTTGGTACCTTTTTATCTTGAATGCAATCAACTGTAGACTTATGGCGTCCTCTAAAATTTGCTAAGTATTGTTTTTGTGCCATCAATGCCAGTAGAAGGAACTGTTTATGTTCGCCATTGTCAGTGATTGCGAACCTAGCTAACACCAAACGTTATGTACGAATAGAGTGTTTATCGTTCCTATTCCCGCTTGAGTTTAGGCCTCAGTTATGTCTAAGATAAATGTTGGGCCATGCAGTTTTATGCTCTGCGCTCTATGGACCGAGGTGAACACCTGTGCCTGAAGAGAAAGATAGAGAATATGATGTTTTAAAGGAGGATTCCAGTCATGTTATACTTTCTGTGCACGCCGAAAAATAAAGGGTGCCTAAGCCATGATTAAGATCTAACTTTTGTCTAAAGTTGTCTTGAACATAAAATTGAATTCGCGACAGAATCCTTTCAAAAGCATTTCATGTCTATTCTGTGCTGAATGGATTAAACGTTTTGTTTTAATTTGGCAACGGTGCTCGCTAGTAGTTCAGTCAAATACGATCTGAAGGTGTTGTAATAAAAAATGAAAAATCTGTCACTGACCTCACCAAAGGATCAGGATGATTTAATTGATTTAGCATACGTTACTCCACACCAGGTGTGCACAAAACACAGCAAAGTTTCAACTGGTTCTGATAAAACTGCATCGGAGGACTAACCACCACTTTTGCGATGTATAGTCTTTTTTAATAGGAGGGTAAGATATCTGCTTAATGGAGTACTCACCTTTACTTGAAAGGTGTGTCAGTCTGGGTAACAGCATGTCAAGAGTATCAGTTGCTATATTTTTAAGATCTGTAGTGCGGCACACTCTCCCAACAGATTATTTGCATCTTTAGTATATTTAAACTCGCTCATTTTTATTTCGTTTAAAAAATGTTTGGTAACAATAACAACTAAGACAGTCCTTCGGGTTTTTAAAATCATTTATGAGAACGATTGCGGAACCAAAAATGGTTGCCACTTCATGAAATATTTCTACAAAGTCGTATGGTTTAATATAACTGAAGCAAAAGAAGAATAATAAGATTCAAAAATTTGATAATAGAGGAAACTTAGTTAACAGTCACCTCATTACTGATGGTTATTACGGGTTTTGCTCACTAAAGAAGCAATGAGTAAATTTGACATTACTCTCAAACTTAACAATGCAAATCTGGAAAACAATGTTATTAGTCAAACCTGGAAAAAGAAGCTGTAGGTTACTATTTTGTTAACGAGCTAGCTAAAATGTGAGGCTTTGCAAACTGACAGTCAGGCGCTCAAAGATTTGTTGTTACATCAAACAAAAACTACTTATGATGGAGAAAAATCCCGCTCGATCGTACAGTACATGCATTACTTTTGTTCATTTGACGTGCTAAGCACTGCTGAAAACTTATATGAGGAAGGCCCCCAATGTTTTAAGAGCTCTTCAATTCTGCCCCCCCCACGGAAAGCTGCATATTGCGATTATGAAATTATACAATTCCCTAATTTCCAGTTTAAAAGATTGGTTTGATGGGAGGATCGGATCATTTCGTTATAGAAATCAAAGAAACAAAAGGGGGAAGTCGTAAAATGCGATAACCTGCCACATTGTTTTTGGAAATAAAATAATAAACTGTTACTGAAAAATGTCGCGGGGGCCAGAAGATCCAGGGAGTTTCATTAGCGCCTGTAGGTGTATAGCCTTAGAATTAAAAGACCTTGCAGGACGTTGCGGACTTTGAACAAAAATGGTGAAATAGGCACTTTGTATGGGTTTTGAGTACACTAAGATGGTGATTATACGCAAAGAGGTTGGCGACAGGCAAAAAGATTCCTAAACTAGAACAGCTGCGGCAATCTAGAAGCAAATAAGTTGGCCTGTGTGAATATAAATAGTTCGGAAAGCCTGACCTCAAAAGGCACTTAGAACCAGATTTAGAAATGGGACATAAAATTTGAATTCAAAGGCCCCAATTTACCATTTTTTAGCCGTCAAAAAAGTTTCAGAAAAGCATTCAACTAGGCCTTTACATGTAAGTCTTATGCCAGATGACAATAGTGTGGAAATAAAGAATTGAAATAAAGCCGTATGAGAATAAACAGTACATCCTCCACAGAAAAGAAACGGTTTTTAAAGAAAGGTTTCTACAATTACAGTTTCTTTCCAAGCAGAAAATTAGGAAGACACCGTTCACAATGATATTTGAAATTTCTGTCTTTAAAGATGTGGAGAGGGCTGGGGTTGGGGGCGGTCAGTTGAGTCCTTTTAAAAGGAATTAATATTAGCTGGCAAAAAACATTTGACGTTAACCAATCTTAAAGTTACCATCATCGTTCTTCACAATGGTGAGGATGTGTATGGTCATAATAACAACAAGCAACAAAATCGGATGTGACTTAAATAGAAACCAATCTTACCAGAACTGGAATTGGATTAATGTTACACATTTAGGGCCTCATAGGATTTTATTTTACTGACCAGGTTTCTAAAGATGAGTATGTAAACATTAAGAACTGAATTAGATAAATTCTATTATAAAACTATGGAGCAGTTATACTTTATGACAAAAACCCTGCATTGTTCATTAATTGGGACAAACTGGTTGTGGAAAAAACAATATTTATCCCTCAACCTGTTACAAACAGTTATCGTTATAATTTTTGATCATATTGTAATTTTCTGCCCAACACTAAAATGGAACAAAGCATATATGATAGAAGGTTTATATGGACTGATGATAAACATATTTTTAGTTAATCCTAGCAATAAACTGGAGAGTGTCTAGAACGCTTTTTTTATATTGTTTGAAGGACGCAAGACTCTATTTATTATAGATGACTGTTCAGCAAGAGACATAGTTAAAAAGAGATACACTTTGTCAAAACTAGCTTTCAGTGGAAGACATGCTGGGATAAGTGGTGGATTTTATGCAAAAATATAACTCGTTTTAAAAGACTTTAGAGAAACAGGTTAATGACTGTAGTTTTTAATTGCACCTGAAAGACAGAGATGATTTGATGATGTTTGCGTGGAACATGTTGTTATTGGGGAAAATGATCAGATAAAACATTAGGCTTAAGCAACAAAAACTAAATCTAAAAAGTTTAGTAAAATTAGTATTAAAAAAACAGATAACCCTACCACAGTATGTATGTTTGTGGATACTCGTTTTATTTTTTAGTTATGAAGTCTTATTGGCAGAGAACAGGAAAAACACCGATTTAGGCGCCTAGCCCGAAACTAGGTGAGGGCTAGGTGTGAGTTAGAATCGGAGTTTTCCTGTTCTCTCTCTCTCTCTTAATATAGTTTTTTTTCCGCCTTGTTTTGTCGGCTCAACACTTCAGTAGTAAGAAACTCGGGGAAGGAGCGTGCAGCAGACAGTCCTCAGAAGAGAAGCCCCCCTTCAAAGCAAGTGTTTCGTGCCCTATATTCATGACCATTCTAGGGGGGTTGGGCAACACCGGTTCATGAACTCGGTTGTCCCTCTGCTGCCCCCCTTTTTTTATACCCCATCTTGGGACGAGCCATGGCTGGGATATTCGAACCCTAGTCGCTTGGACATGATCATTTTCTACTTAATGACTCGACGCTTTTAACCACTGAGCCACAGGGGCACCTGATATATTGTAGGGAAATTAAGCCTTATTGACGTTCACTTTTTGTTCCTCCTTGACCAGATCCAGCTTGAACCACCTCTCTGCCGCTTCTGCATTGCTTTCAGGGCTATTGTTTTTTCCTTCCCTGCAACTGAGAGTGTTTCATGAGGCTGTATGCAGACGTCCTACAAACCCCCTAGCTCCAATTTCTGCAGTGAAGGACTTTGACCTGATTGCCTTCTTCCTTCAGGCTGTTTGCCAGATCAGCATACTTGACTGTCTTGTAGATGGAGGCTGCCTCCATTCTGTTTCATATGGCACCGGAGCTTCGATCATGATCAGCTGCCTGGTTGATTAGAGTGGGACTACTATGTTGGTCTCATGCCACTCTTGCTGATTTGATCTTGGTGTGTCTCTTTCCATTCTGGGAGGTCTGCTGTGCTCACTCCCAGTCATCTGCCCCATCCAGCAGGACTCTGCCTGCATGTTTCGAGTTGGCACGGTTGTTCTTGGCCATGATTTGCGGCCTCCTGCCAGTGAAGAATGTTTGCGGGTGCTTTTGGAGTTCCTGATTCTCCCTTTGTGTGTTGGTACTAGCCCCAGACTACTTGTACATTTCTTTGAGCACTTGGTGTGCCTCCATGTGTACCTTCCTTGAGCCAGGGCTACTTTACATGAGTTAGAAACATGCTCCACTGTTTGTTTTTCATGGCAGAGGGGGCATTGCAGATCGTCTGTTTTTCCCCACTTCACCAGCGTTTGCATCTTGAGGGCAGAAAGGTCATATGCAGATCTGAGGAATGATGCTGATCCTGAGAGGGCCATGTGTGCCAAATGTCATGCCAAGTTAGACTTCTGTGGAGTGCATTCTCACACGTTGTCCATTGCCCCTTGCTGGCTCTGCCTTGGTCAGCTTTTTGGAGTCTTTTTTGGTCTCTTCTTTTCTCATCTCCTGAATCATCATGTCTCTTTGGGCTTTTTCCTTTGGCCTTGACCACCATTCAGTTTTTGGTCACCCCAGTCCTTAATCTGTTGGTCTGTGTGTGTCTGTGATTTCTCTGATCTTGAGACTTTCTTTTGCAGAATCCAGCGCCTCTTGAACTTTCCATTTTTCTGCCTGTCTTCAGCTGGGGCTTGATTGCTTTACCTCCTTGTCTCCTGAGTCCTCCAGCAGGCTTTGAAGTCTGATCTTCCTGCTTTGTATTCCTCCAGGATGGAATTTCAGTGGTAGTTTGAGCTTTGCTTGGCGACCAGTACAGCGCGTTGTCAGTCAGGAAGGGGTGGGACACCAAGCCCATTTCCTTGTGAATTGTTGATTTTGGCTCCATTGCCTCCACTGTGCTGGTTGCGATGTCGTATATCATCTAGAGGCCATAGGAGCTTTGGTATCAGCATGAACTGGCAGGACATCAGACCTTGTATTTGCCAGGGAGCCCACACTGGTCAAGGTCTCCAAGCCTTCATTTCGCATCTGCTTGGTTTTTTTGCTTTGTGCTGTCTTTCAGCGTATCATCATACCATCTTCAAGGCTTTGACTGGTACTTCTGTGGACTGTTTGAATGGGACTGGTTGCAACACGAAGACACAGATTCGGCACTTTTCCTTTCCTAGTGAGTGACTCCGTATTTCTTTGGCTTGAACTTCATTCTGGATGAGGGCAACTATGTCGTCCGCTCTCCCAGGCACATGACTCGTGTCTCCGTCTCTCTGGATGAAATCACTGTAGGTCATCCATGAAGGCCTTGAGAGGAGCATCTTGTATCCATCGCCAAGGTCTGTTTGTCTCGGTTGTTTCTGTTGTGTTTCAAGATGAGTTCATTGCCAGCACGAACTGTATCGGGGAATGGCACAGCCCATTGCAATGCCCACTTCCAAGTTGTTCCAATCAGTTGTGTTACTCCTTGGTATTGACCGCATTGAGAAGACATTGAAGTACTTCTTGAGCATGTCGCCAATGTTCTTGGCACATGGTACATCTCAAGAGCCCCAAACTGTATCATCTCACGGGGCACAGATTCCATAGGCGTTGCCAGATCAAGCCACACTACGTCCAGGGTCTCTCTTTTTGTTTTGCTCGCTTTTTGGGATTGACGCCCAGATCATAGGTGGCGTGTTCTACACAGCCAGCCAGCCTGGAGATGCCACCTTTCTGGACTGACACATCCAAGTACTTGTTTTCATCAGGTACTTGGTCAGCCTTGTGCCATGACAGAGAAGAGATTTTCCTTCGACGTTCAGTAGTGATATTGGCCTGAAAACTAGGCTGATGTCCACTTGAGTTTTGCTCTTTGGGGATGTACAACACCATCTGCGTCATCCACTGCCGCTGATCTTCTGGTTTCTCCAAGCCGATCGCGGCAGCCTGTGGAGCACTCCAGCACCTTGGGACATTTTTGTAAAGCTGGTTAGGTATTCCGTTTGGCCCTGGTGAATGATTTGGCTTGGCCCTTTGTCGACACCTTCATGATTTTCCGCCAACGTTGGAGGCTTGCATTGCACTGGTCCTCAGGGTTGGTGGCCACACCAGCTTGATGTCGAGTGTGCTTTGCTCTGTGAGTAGAGTATGTTTTCTCAGATGCTGCCCAAGAGAACTCCTTTGTCCCCACTTAGGGTCCCAGATTTTGGATCTGCTCAAACAGTGTTATGGCAAACTGGAAAGGGGTCTCTGAAGAAGGCGCTCTGTGTCTTCTTCTTTTTGCTCTTGCTCATTCCTCGCAGATTCCGCTTTGTGAGGGCGCTGTGGTTTTCTTTCAGGTCTTCCACAGTTTTCCAGCCTTTGTTTTTCAGCTGCAGAGCGGTTTCATTTGCTGCTTGAGGTTGTTCTTTTGGACTCTGATCTTGTTCCATCTTTTCTTGGCGTCTGGATTTCTTTGGAGGTGTTTTCTCTTTGGGTAGTTTTACTCCATAGGCGTCTTACATGGGGCATACACAAATGTCCCTAATGTGGCTAGTTTGTGTTCCAGGGTGCGTTTCCTGTCAGTGCATCGATGTCTTGTGGACGATTTTGGCATCCAGTTTCTCCAAATCTTCAGTTTCGTTTGCTCGTGGGCAGGTTGAGTTTCAGGCTCTTGGCAGCGAGGGCCTGTGCAAATACTTCATCGAACCCCAACCAGGCGTGGATGTCCTTGGCACTGTGGTTTAAATCCTTGCCTTGGATCTTCGTCGTCTTATCTGCTGATGCAGTGCGCTTGTGTGCTCATTCAGATGAGTTTCACACATTCCTATCTTTGTTTCTGTGGATCTCATGCCTCGGTGTAGCGAAAACGCTTTCCACAGCACACTATGGATATTCCATTTGCGTCCATGTTCATAGTCCGTTTGGGATTTGCAGTCGTTGATTGGTTGAGCACCGATGGATTTCTTCATTCTCTCCCCCTTTCGGTGAATCCTGGAGCATCTTTTCCTGTTTATTTTTAGTTAGCCACATGTTTAAGGCAAAGTGGGGAGCCAGCCCAAGAGCCCCTGGTTCTGGTCTTTCCCCGGTGTTTCCTCCGAAGTCTTTCCCGGTCGTCCTCCGGCCTATTCCCGGAGTCATGGTTTACCATGCATCAGTAGAAGTAAACTCGTGTGAGAGCGTGGCAGCAGAGAGTCCTCAGGAAGAGCAAGCCACCTTTCAAGCAAGGTTTCGGCCCTTATTCCTGACACTTAGGGGGTTGGGCCCTCACCCGGTTCTAGACTCCGGATGTCCCTCTGCTGCCCCCTTTTTTTTCCCATCTTGGGACGAGCCTTGGTGGGATTTCGAACCCATGACCCTCTTGGACATGGCATTTACGGCGTAATGGACTCGCGCTTTAACCACTGAGCCACAGCGACAAAAAAAAAAAAAAACCCTGATATTTGTTAGGGAAATTAAGCCCCTTATGAAGTTCACTTCATATACAATTGCAAGTAAGAGTCTTCCTGGCAGTGTTTGAATTGAGGTTTGAATTCCCATATATCTGTGGGTGGAAATTGTCCACTGAGCGCAGCTGAAGATTCACAGAATGAAAATGGGAGGCACAAACAATGATGAATGAACAACAGCGCACCTCACAAAAATTATGAGAGTCGGAAAACTAAAGCCATGCATTCAATACGTAATCATGCCATGGAAATCCATGCTGATTATCCAGACGGGGGGTTTGTTATAGGCTGTCATTCCAAATGCCTGAGACCCGGGACATACCACCGACCGGTGCAAACGTGGAATGGGAAAAATCAGATGAAAACGGAAAAACTGGATGCACTGGTGGGAGAAGGATCACACTGGAACGCGAACTATAACCGGCAGCTGGTGACATTGTGTAACGTTCGCAGCCTGCTTTATGCCTTTTGGGGAGTGAAGACCCAACATTAGACACTGACTTACGCAAACAAAATCAGATGCTTGGATAAAATCACCTGCCTCAAAAGCTGAGACGTATGGTTTGGATAAGCTATGGAATAACCTGAACGTACAACTTTGATTCTTTAGAGGACCCCTGCAGTTCACCAGGAACTTCGAGCAGCCAAAATTGAGACAGTTACTATGGACAAAAAACGTAAGTGCAGCATCTCATGAAAAAACATATTTCGACCTTTAGAGTAGAGTAAGGGAAAGGCCTCTAAATCCGAACTGTCTGGTTATTACGAAACACCCCATTCTGGAAAAGGGAGCGTCGTTTTACCTAGAATACTACTTTGAAGAATGAATAACCTCCCTTGATGTTCAATTTGGAAAAACGACCATAGCTCAAGAAGGCGGCAAAAGAAAGCGTGTGAGACTTTTTTTTCAGTTTTGAATGTGACTTATTATATTTGACGAATAAACCACTGGCATTACATCGCCATCCCCGTGGACTGTTTCCAACCTGCAACCCTGTGTTTAAGACTCCTCTAAAACCCACTCTGTTTTCCCCAGACTACAGCTGCTATGCCGTATTGTCACCAAGAGTGGTTTAGTAAATCCTGTCTTAATTTATTTTTTCTATTTTGACCAATTTTGTAATCTCTCAGCAATATAAATACCATCTTATGACTTTGACACACAATTATTTCCCTTCCAAGAGCTCGTTCGCATTCAACGCCTTCCTTGCGACTGAACTCTGAAGCGATCAAAGCTAATGTGAATTTTCGTTGTCCTGTTTGTTGTATCTTGCCTGAAGATAGAATGACATGTGGGCAGAGTGTGAGAGGAATATGGCTGATGAAGGCAGTGTGGATAAATGATGGACATGTGGGCAGAGTGTGAGAGAATTATGGCTGGATGAAGGCAGTGTGGATTAATGATGGACATGTGGGCAGAGTGTGAGAGAATTATGGCTGGATGAAGGCAGTGTGGATTAATGATGGACATGTGGGCCGAGTGTGAGAGAATTATGGCTGGATGAAGGCAGTGTGGATTAATGATGGATCTGTGGGCAGAGTGTGAGAGAATTATGGCTGGATGAAGGCAGTGTGGATTAATGATGGACCTGTGGGCAGAGTGTGAGAGAATTATGGTTGGATGAAGGCAGTGTGGATTAATGATGGACCTGTGGGCAGAGTGTGAGAGAATTATGGTTGGATGAAGGCAGTGTGGATTAATGATGGACATGTGGGCAGAGTGTGAGAGAATTATGGCTGGATGAAGGCAGTGTGGATTAATGATGGACATGTGGGCAGAGTGTGAGAGAATTATGGCTGGATGAAGGCAGTGTGGATTAATGATGGACATGTGGGCAGAGTGTGAGAGAATTATGGCTGGATGAAGGCAGTGTGGATTAATGATGGACCTGTGGGCACAGTGTGAGAGAATTATGGTTGGATGAAGGCAGTGTGGATTAATGATGGACATGTGGGCAGAGTGAGAGAATTATGGTTGGATGAAGGCAGTGTGGATTAATGATGGACATGTGGGCAGAGTGCGAGAGAATTATGGCTGGATGAAGGCAGTGTGGATTAATGATGGACATGTGGGCAGAGTGTGAGAGAATTATGGTTGGATGAAGGCACTGTGGATTAATGATGGACCTGTGGGTAAAGTGTGAGAGAATTATGGTTGGATGAAGGCAGTGTGGATTAATGAAGGATGGTGGACGAGACTGAACAGCAAAACATGGAGTACGTTATCTCAGATTTGTTCCTACCTATTCTTTTGGTTTAAATACTGACCCCTGTGGCATGCTTGCATGTGCGCCTGTGTGTGTGTGTGTGTGAGTGTGAGTGTGTGTGTGTGTGTGTGTGTGTGTGTGTGTGTGTGTGTGTGCACGAGTGTGTGCATAGACGTGTATGCTCCCCCCCCCCCCCCTCACCCGCCCCCATTAAGTATTTTAAGTCCTGTTTTACGGTGAGTAATTATAATTGTTAGAATCATTGCGGGTGTTGATAATTTTTTTATCTCATTTTATTCTCTTTTTTTTTTATATGCCTGTGTTTTTGATGAGGTGGCAGTGTGTGTGTGTGTGTGTGTGTGTGTGTGTGTGTGCGTGTGCGTGTGTGTGTGTGTGTGTGTAAATTTGATGGACCTCCCACATGTGCACCTTCAAGGTGTCTTTTACTTTTTTATCCATGAATTATATTATTTGACTTTGTCTTCTTTTACTGTGTTAGTAATCATACATTAATTACACATACTATACCGTGGCTCACTAATGCAATAAGCGGCAGCAATTTGCTATCCCTGCCTCGTATACAATAAAGTCCGTACGGACAACAAAACCCCTGAAAGGGCCTCGTGCCTTGCGCATGCCCAGAATCCTCCTCTTTTCTCGGCAGCCATTTATTCCCGTTAGCCGCGTGTTCACGAGCAGCTAAGTATTTTTTGCTTTTCTCACGATCGCTCGATCGTTGTTGCTGCTCTTTGGTGTCCTTGCTTATGTTTTCACTTAAGGGAGAACGTACGTGAAGCGATTGGGTGGTAAGGCGAGATTTACGAAGGTTTCGTCATTCGATTCCTCGTCTCACTGGCAGGCTCTTAGCCTAGCCTACTCTGGCCGCGCCAACCCCCCCACTCTCTTCCGCGTCACTTTCTCTCTTCTTGTTCTTCTTCTTTCTCCAAGGGTTCACTTCAACGGTTCCGTTGTTGTGACAGCGAGCTCTTTCTCGCAACCCTTAATTCGTGACGATGATCAGCTCAGCTGCGGTTCTGCTTGATCTCGTCCCCTCGCCCCTAACGGCAAACGACTCAGCCGCGGCTCTGTCGCTACCGTATCGCATCCTGTGTTCAGTTCAGCTGCGGTTCTACTGTTCACAGTTCGATTCCCAGGGCGGAATCAAAGATGCACGAGCCCCCTATGACGGAAGGCTCAGGGGCGGGGTTTTGAGGCAGACTTCACGTCTACCTCTGACGGCTAACGACTCAGCTGCGGTTCTGTCGTTTCCGTCAGTGCATCATGTGTCCAGTTCAGCTGAGGTTCTACTGCACACAGTTCGATTCCCATGGCGGAATCGAAGATGCACGAGCCCCCTATTGCGGAAGGCTCAAAGGGTGGGATAATGAGGCAGACTGCTGTCTACCCCCTCCCTTTCGCTCGATGGGCGATCCAAGGGAAGCAACTCCTTCCCAAGGGCTCGATTCTCGTTCGGCCCCAGTTGTTTCCCTTCCCCCACCTCATGTCTCTGCCTTTTCAGGTAGGACTTTGGGGTTCCGCCCTCTTTTCAGGGCGTCCCTCGGGGGACTGGCGCATCAGGTCCCCCATTTACTGGGTTGGGCCAGCAGCCACAGCACGATGATCGGCTCAGAGGTGGTTCTGTCGATCCTGTCCCCTTGTCCCCCTAACGGCGATCGACTCAGCTTGGTCGTTCCCGTTAAGTGCATCCTGTGTTCAGTTCAGCTGCGGTTCTACTGCGCACGGTTCGATTCCCATGGCAGAATCGAAGATGCACGGGCCCTCTCCGGAGGCGCCGGACGTTGAGGTAGACTATTCGTCACCCTCCCCCTCTCGCTCGGTAGGCGATCTAAGGGAAGCAACTCTTGCTCAAGGGCTCGGATCTCTTTCGGCCCCGGTTGTTTCCCTTCCCCCACCTCATGTGTCTGTCTCTTCTTTGGGCAGACCACCAGGGTTTTCGCCCTCTTTTCCGAGCACCCCTCAGGGAACCGGCGCATTAGGCCCACCATTTTTCTGGGTTGGGCCAGCAGCCACACTCTCAGCCCCCCCCCCCCCCCCCCTATCACGGGTCAGGGCCCTTTGCCTTGGGCGCCACGGGCCCAATGGCAATATCCCCCGGCCATGGGCTTTCCACAGCCCCCTGCTCCGGGGTTTCCCGGGTGGCCGGGTTTTATGCCCAGCCCTCCGCCAGTGCAGGCCTCTCCCTCCCAGGCCCCCTGCCAACGGCCACACCACGTTGAATACACCGGTTCTCGTCCGATCACCGAAGTTAAGCAACGTCGGGCCTGGTCAGTACTTGGATGGGTGACCGCCTGGGAACACCAGGTGCTGTTGGCACTTAAAGCGGCCCACCCGGGGACTGATCCCTCTCCCGGAATGTCTGGGGAATCAGCCAGCCCAGGCCACTCTGGGCTTTAGCCGCGCACCGCTTCGCCAGGGGCGGTCACCCCCTCGGTCTGTGGATCCGACCTGGTGGATTCTGAGTCAGAGGAAGAGGACCAGTCACCCGGTTCTTATTCCTTCCAGGACTCGGTGGCCTTTCTGGCTTCCCTTGTTCCGGAGGCGGTGTCATCCTCTCAGGAGGTCAGTGTCACGCCGAATGGTGTGACGGTTATTCGGTTCACCTATTAGCTCGACGTCTTCACGTCCAATCGATCGCACCCACTCTTCACGACAGAGGCAATAAGAACAATTCACAATTTATTAACGAATAAGTGTGTGTGTGTGTGGACGTGTTGGATGATAGTAAAAAAAAAAAAAAAAAAAAAAAAAAAATAATGTGTGGAATAAATCAACTTTGAATAAAAGTTTGTTCTTATCTTGCACGGGCACTTAGAAGTTAACGTCTGGAACACTGGACAGTCCTTGTCACGTCTTGAGAAGTTATTTGCTCTTCAGCTCCAGATCTCCCTCGTGAAGTTCCGCAGTGTAGTGAAGTTCTGGTCAATCGGCCCACCATGCGTGATCTGCACAGTATCCTTGTATCGGAATATTTCTTCACCTGATATTGTAAGCTGCCCGGCAAATCTATAGTATTTCTGTAAATTGTATGATTAGATCTAAGACAAACATGACGACACTGATGAATACAGTCTAGTGTGTGGTGTCATGTATGCGATGTCTACCGCGGGCACAATGATACAATAAAGATGTAGATGGGATGTAACGTTAAGTGATCAATGTCACCAGACCAACCTCAGGTGCACAGCATCCCATCTGAAAAGTTAAATTAACGTATTATTTGCAATGCACGACTGAAATGATTGTTACAAGTATAGGCTCAATCAATGTGTTTACTAGACATATTACGGGCATGGACCCTGATAAATATTGCGAGAATCTTCGCATATCAAACTACACATAAAATTCGATAAGTTATTCAACTAAAATCATCTTTCCATATTTCTGATCTAATAGCATGACAAAATTATCGGAGTGGGTTGCCACCCTCACTCACATAGTAGAAGATGTGATGAGCGCGGACCCAAGGCTCTCCAACGAGAATGCCACAGGCTGGCCTCCCGGTCAGTACAGCACGGTCGTAGTTTCAAAGGCTGGCGCGCGACGGTGCCGTGCTGGGACCTGACCAGGCTGACCGGAGCTCCCTTGGGCGTACTAAGGTTGGGCGATGGTCCGTGGCTGCATCAAGAGTGAAGGCGAGTCGGCGGGAGGAGACCGTTGATGGCACTGGATTGCCAGATCCTGCAAGTCCGGCTGACGAAGCCTATTCTGGACTGTCGGCAGGTTCTTTCAACGACTTGGTGTTGGCGATCGCACGTCAGACCTCCAGAGAGTCCGTAGAATACTTTTTATTGGTTCCGGGCTTGCTGTATGGGCAAGGATGGATGTCACTTTCCAAACGGCTCTCTGCTGCTGGCGATGCGTCTTTTCTCCACTCGCTCTGCTTCAGTAACTGACTTTTAGTTACGTCATCGCGCATGAATAGTCGTGTCTTGGAGATGCGATGAAGAATAAAGTTCCTTGACAACTTCGAACAAACATAGTATTGGACAGCTTCCGAAGGATGCTGGTTCACGGAATAGGAACTCTCAACTTGAATGAAGAATGGTAAGTGACAAATTGAATCTGCTTCTGGCACAAAACAAGATAAAAATAAACGATGAGAGCAGGTCGTCTTCCGAAGAAAATGACGTCGCAGCCCGCGCCTCGTATCGTGACGTAAAGAATTAATGATGAAATATGTTGAGCCTTGGAACAAGTTTGACGACAATCTAAAGTGTTAGGTCGTGAGCCTTACCATGTTACAGTCAGAGCCCCCTGCCCTTCGGCGGCGGAACTCGCCCTGGGATCTCGCCCAAATAGGAGTCAGGGACACGGAGGCACAGGACATCATGCCTGGTTCTGTCCCTGATTTCCCTAGTGCGCTGGCGTGCGGCTTCCATTTGCCAAGAAGGCCTTCTCGGCAAATGATACTATCCCAGAAGCCACTATCCTCCTCTCCCAGGCGGACCTCCTCCTGGTCCAGGAGAGGCCGAAATCACACGCTAAGCAGGTGTCCCTCTCAGGGCACTGCCTTGCCGGGTGGGGAGAGCCTGCGATGGGGGGTTTGGAGGCTACCTCGGTTGTGGATTCTTTTCTAGGGGGACTAGTGTCTGCCCTTAAGGATCCTGATTCAGATTCCTTCACCATCCGCCAGTCCGCGGACCCAGCTGCAGTGGTAGCCTATATTCAGTCAATGGCTGAAGGGGTTAAATATTCGGCTGGGGCCTTCGCTAGGCTCCTTCTGAGCTCTGTACTAGCGAGGAGAGATGCGGTCCTTTTGGCATCTTCTGTGACCCGTTCTCCCTCTGCCCGCGCCTCCCTCAGAGCCTTGCCAGTCAGGTCAGGGTCTCTGTTTGGGAATCACGTACAGGCTTCCATTAAGAGCCAGGCCGAGATTAGGCGTGACCTCGCCTTTCAGTCAGGCCCCCCTTCCCCCCTCCCCGGTTCAAAACGCAAGGCGCCAGCGCCTTTCTCATCACCGGGTCCCTCTCAACCCAAGGGACGACGGTCATTTGGACCCCGGGGGATCCGAGGCAAGCAGCCCAGCAGGGGTCGGCCTCAGGCACGGCCGGCGGGTCCGAACGCTCCCACGTCTCAGACGGCCCACCCCCAATGACTTGCCCCCGACCTGGGTGCTTCACCCCAAGGTGGTCCTGTGGGCAGTCCGTCCAGGCACCTCAGTGCCTGGGAGCGGCTTCCCGCAAGCCCTTGGGCTCTGCGGGTGGTCATGTCGGGTTTTCGTCTTCCTTGGGGTGCAGTGAAGGCCCCTCTCAGTCATTTCGTTCCTCCTCGGGATCTGGCAGCCTCTCAGGCCTTAGACCAGGAGGCCCTTTCGCTGTTAGCCAAGGGAGCCACAGAGGAAGTCCTCTTCCATTCCTCTCCGGGCTTTTATGGCCGCATTTTTGTGGTTCCAAAAGCTTCTGGAGGATGGAGACCGGCTCTAGATCTCTCGCCCTTGAACAGGTTTCTTATCGTCCTCCGTTTTCGAATGGAAACCCCAATGTCAATCCGCGATGGCATGCATCCCGGCGATTGGGCGGTACCCATCGACTTAAAAGATGTGTACTTCCATCCCTTGATCCACCCAAGGGACAGGAAGTACCTCCGCTTCGTGTGGAGAAGCCGCGTTTTTCAGTTCAGGGCTCTTCCCTTTGGACTAGCCCCGGCCCCTTGGGTTTTCACGAAGGTGGCTCGGGGACTTTGTTTGCATGTTCGGGAGAAAGGAATTCGTCTGAAGGCCTATCTAGACGATTGGCTTCTTCTTGCCTCATCCAGCACTCTGTGATCCCAGCAAGCCCTACAGGTTTTAAGCCTCTGTCAGCAGCTGGGATTTGTTCGCAACGAGGAGAAGTCCGATCTCATCCCGTCACAGCAGCTCTCTTCCGGGTCTGATGGAGTCCTTGGCTCCCTTAGTACCCCTTGGGCAACTGCACAAACGCCGGTTTCAGCGCCTCTTTCGCAAGCGTTGGTCTCAGGCACTGCAGTCGTGGGACCTGCTGATCCCTCTCGGTCAGTGGTTCTAGTCATCGGTGGTCCAATGGCACTCCCAGTCCTGGCTAGCTCAGGGAGTCCCATCTCTCCCCCTCCTCCGCAGGAGGACCTGTTCCCGGACGCGTCCCAGTCCGGGTGGGGTGCATACGTCAGCTCTCTGACGGCCTCCGGGAGATGGGGTCCTGGCATATCAATCGGCTAGAGATGGAAGCCGTGTTCCAAGCCCTCAAGGAGTCTCTTCCCTTCCTGAAAGGAAAACACATTCTCCTCAACACCGACAGCACAACTGTGGCGTGTTATATCAACAAGCAGGGGGGGGGGGGGGGGGGGGGGGGGGGGCGCGTTCTCACTCCCTGTCCCTGAGGACGGAACAGCTTCTTCTTTGGTGCGAGACACAATCAATCCGGATCTCGGCCAAGCAGGTTCCTGGGAAGATCAACATTCTCGCGGTCTCCCTCAGCAGGTCGCACATGGTTCTTCCCTCAGAGTGGACTCTCGTCCACTCAATCCTGGAACCTCTCTGGGCCGTATGTTTCAAACCACGGGTAGACCTGTTCGCCACCCGGTTCAACTACCTGAACTACCTAGCCTTTCTTTCATCGGAGAGAAAACTTTCAGCCTCCTCTGTTAAGGTTCACAGGGTGGCTATTTCCACACTATCTGCCAGTTAGGGGGCCCCTCCTTCGGGGACGACCCTCTTCTGCAGGATCTGGTCAGAGGAGCAGCCCTACAGGAGGCCCGATGCCCCACCGTATCCCGGCATGGGATCTTTTCTTAGTCCCCTCCTCCCTCAGGCTTCCCCCTTACGAGCCCATCCGGGAGTGTTCTCTGAAATTCCTTTCCTTTAAAACAGCCTTTCTCGTTTCCCTGGCCTCAGGGAGGCGCTGCAGTGAAGTCCACGCCCTTAGTGGCCTGCCTGGGGATGTCGCCTCTGAACCGGATGGCTCGATATCTCTTCGCCTCCTCCCAGAATTTTTAGCGAAAAACCAGTTGCCAGGTTCTTCTTCCCCGACTATCTCCATTCTTCCTCTCACTTCTATTCTCGCCCAGGACGACGAAAACTGCACTCTCTGTCCGGTGCGCGCTCTGGGGAGTATAGGAAACGCACGAAATCTTCTCGCTACAAGCAGCGCCACCTGTTCCTCTCTTACAACGAAGGTTATAAGGAGGACATCAGGCGCTCTTCAATCTCTCGATGGCTGAGAGAAGTCATTAAAGCTGCGTACGCGAGATCTGAGGGGATTTGGCTGTTCTTTCACCTAGACCTCATGAGACTAGGGCATGGGCGTCTTCGCTGGCAGTAGCTCATAATGCTAGCATTCAGGGTGTGTTAGATGCCGCATATTGGGGGTCCCCTAGCACCTTCATCCAATTCTACCTGCGCGACGTTTCTCGTCTGCGCGAGGATGGGTCTAGGGGCATCGCATCAGCTGTGGTGGCGCAACACTCCATCTCCGCCACACGCTCCGGCTCTTCTCGCTCCTCCAGGCGGTAACCAGGTGAGCCCTCCTTCCAGGTAGTGCGACTCTGCATTAGTGAGCCACGGTATAGTATGTGTAATTAAAAGGAAATTTTTATTCTAAAATTACGTTTAATCTAACATACTTACCGTGGCTCACGCAGAGACCCTCCCTACCTCCCCGCCTTCCTGGTTCCTTCAGGAGTTCTCAGTCCGGGTTTAATATACCTCGAAAAGAGGAGGATTCTGGGCATGCGCAAGGCACGAGGCCCTTTCAGGGGTTTTGTTGTCCGTACGGACTTTATTGTATACGAGGCAGGGATAGCAAATTGCTGCCGCTTATTGCATTAGTGAGCCACGGTAAGTATGTTAGATTAAACGTAATTTTAGAATAAAAATTTCCTTTTGGTGATATCATTACATGGCATTGAAATTCTGTTCTTATTTATTCCCTACTACAAGCCTATTAGGGAATGTTCCGTTTTACTGTTGAAATGCTTATGCAATGTGTGTGTGTGTGTGTGCGTGTGCAATTTTCTGCTAATGTGAAGGACCACCCCTTCCAAGCTATCTTTATTATTAATCTTTTTTTTTTTAATCCCTGAATTAGATATGACTTGATTCTCTTCTTTTACTATTGAAATAATCATGCTTTTTGTTATATCATTGCATGGTAATGAAATTATTGTGCTCATTTATTCCTTACTTGGTGCTTAACAGGGAATGTCATGTTGTATTATTAAATGATATAAATACATGTTGTGTGTGTGTGTGTGTGTGTGTGTGTGTGTGTGTGTGTGTGTGTGTGAAGGTCCCCCTCCAAGCATCTTTACTTAAATCTTTTTTTTCCCCAC
>CM031629.1:23436699-23448917 GCA_018398815.1 Conus ventricosus | reverse complement strand
CCACACAACACACACACACAACACACACACACACACACACACCCACACACAACACACACACACCAACCACCAACGCACTCTCTCTCAGCACACGCACGCACGCACGCACGCACGCACGCACGCACGCACGCACGCACACACAACACACACACACACACACACACACACACCACACACCACACACACACACACCACACACACACACACACACACCACACACACACCACACACACACACACACACACACACACACACACACACACAACCGCGCGCGGGCGCGCGCGCGGGCGCGCGCGCGCGCGCACTTTAATCGTTTGATCATTTTCTCTCACATTTCCACACTATCTATCAACACGTGCTAGTTTTGCCTTCCCCTGCCTCTTGTTTGTTTTCAATGTCAGCAAAACGATGATTTCATTCATCTACCGGAATGGAAAAAAAATTTCTTGTTGGGTGGACATTGTTTGACGAGTTGATAAATAGTTTTCCAAAAACAGAAATCCCTCTGTTTTTTTTTTTTTTTTTTTTTTTTTTTTTATCATGAACCAACATTGGGAAAGAATCACGTCTACATTGTCTGATCTTCTATGTTGGTTTTCTGCTCTGGGTGTTGTAAGGCCTGATAGTTTGAAGATTGTCTCTTTGGTCCTTTGCATTAAGGATAGAGGGGATGAGCGAGACAGACTGACCATCTGACTGGACTTGTGTGGTCCATGCGCTTCAACAAAGCTCAGACAGGTTGTCCTCTGTACGGCTGGGGCATCTCTGAAACCGTGCAACTAGGAATGTTGGTCAAAGGCAGAGAACGGCTGGGGCATCTCTGAAACCGTGCAACTAGGAATGTTGGTCAAAGGCAGAGAATCAAGAGCAGAGTAAAATGTGTGTAAACTGAACTTTTCTGAATGAACGAACTATCATTCTTTTTTTTAAAGTCTCTTTTCGTTCCAAGTAACACCAACGGAATCACGATGACGTATGCCAGTAAACGACACGCACATTTCTTTCATTGACTGACACGTTTCTGTAGCCTATGCAAATAAAAGAGGCCAAGTAGGTTATTAGATTTTGAAGTAATTCTTGTTGACGAGAGAAAGCACTAATGAAGAATGTGTGCATGGATAATGTTGGACTATTGTGAGCTAGGATGAAGTAGATCTGTATTCATAACTCCCAACAAGAATATGTCTGTTAAAAACAATTCCGCGCCCATCAATTTACAAAATGTATTGTGCCAGGAGAATTTACTTTGAGGGTGTCTGTATTATGAAAATAATTTTTTTTTTTAAACCTGATCCTGATGTCTTAATTTTTCACCTAATTTTCGACCCACGTTAATTTTGATGTTTCTTTGACACGACGGATCATTCTGAATTTGAGAGAGATTATTTTAGACAGATGCAACGATAAATTGCTTCAAGTTCGTTCCAGATTTTCTCCAGAAAGTGCAAAAATCAAAACTAAATAATCACTAATATCGCTGTTTGTTTCTAATCCCTGAAAATCAAAAACATGGAAAGGTTTGCTGTTGTTGAGCATGACTGTTAATATGTTTGTGAAGATGAAGGAGTGGGAATTGAATTATCCCCAACACGCTGTTTGTCTCTGTTTCTGAAAATCAGAAAAAGAATAGAAAGGCTTGCTGTTAGTGTGTATTATTATCAATTTATTTTGTCATAACGTCTCTAAGTTGACAAACGTTTAATTGTGGTAAATGCAGTCTTTTGTTGACTAGAGAGAAGAATAAGAAGAGGAGGAGGAGGAGAAGACGAAGAAGAGGAGGAGCAGGAGATGAGAAGAAGAAAGAAAGAAGAAGAAGAAGAAGAAGAAGAAGAAAGATGATGATGATGAAGAAGAAAAGAAGAAAAGAAGAAGAAGAAGAAAGAAGAAGAAGAAGAAGAAGAAGAACAAGAAGAACAAGAACAAGAACAAGATGATAGAAGATAGAGAAGATGATGATGAAGATGAGATGATGATGATGATGATGATGATGATGATGAAGAAGGAGAAGAAGGAGAAGAAGGAGAAGAAGAAGAAGAAGAAGAAGAAGAAGAAGAAGAAGAAGAAGAAGAAGAAGAAGAAGAAAGAAGAAGAAGATGGACCAACGGCCTCACTGGGAGAGACAGACGATGAGACAAATTGAAGACAACACGATCAAGGACAAGCCGACACTTCCCTGTCTTTCTTTCCTCTCTTTCACCTCTCTCCCTGTCTTTTCACCTCTCTCCCTGTCTTTCCTCTACTTCATTCTTCACTCCGTCAAAGGCTTCGTGCACGATTCTGCGTTATCCTTCTTTGCTTCTATTTATCATTGTTTCGTCCCCCCCCCCCCCCCCCCCCCCCTCCATCTTCTTTCCTCTCTTTCACCTCTCTCCCTGTCTTTCTTTCTACCACAGTTGTTAATCAACTTTGCTCTGTTTCATCTCTGTCCCTGTCTGTCTTTCTACCACACTTGTTGATCAACTTTCCTCTGTTTCACCTCTGTCCCTGTCTGTCTTTCTACCACACTTGTTGATCAACTTTCCCTCTGTTTCACACCTCTGTCCCTGTCTGTCTTTCTACCACACTTGTTGATCAACTTTCCTCTCTTTCACCTCTGTCACTGTCTTTCTTTCTACCACACTTGTTGATCAACTTTCCTCTCTTTCACCTCTGTCACTGTCTGTCTTTCTACTACAGTTGTTGATCAACTCGATGCTTGCCTGTCGCTAGTGTCCGTTCTGAAATTATTCTCTGTAGAAGTCTCCATGGTCGAAACGCCTTGTTTCTGTTCTGTTGTTTGTCGCGTTATTTTGACAGTTCGATGATACTATTTAACCTCTCTCTCTCTCTCTCTCTCTCTCCTCTCTCTCTCATCTCTCTCTCTCTCTCTTCCTCCTCGTCTCTCTCTCTCTCTCTCTCTCTCTCTCTCTCTCTCTCTCTCTCTCCTCTGTGCGTGCGTGCGCACGTGCAGTGTGGTGTGTGTGGTGGTGTGTGTGTGTTGTGTGTGTGTGTGTGTGTGTGGTGTGTGTGTGTGAGTGTGTGTTCGTTCGTTCTTTAGTTTTACGTCTCTTCACTCTTAAGTGATATTAGACGGGAAAGCGGGGGAGGGGAGGAGATAGGAGAAATAAAGGTATGAAGTAGAGATTGTTTATGCATGCGATGATATTGTTTTGAGAGTGTGTGATGTAAAGATTTGTGTTTTTCCTACATGCTACACTTACAATTCTATATAATGATCAAGCTTTAAATGGGATATGAATTGTTGAAAATGAAAAATAGTAGAAAGGAAGTGAGGTTTACTGTCTATATCAAACACGACGTAACAATTAACAGAGGATTAGTATAACAACAATTGAATCCAACAATAAATTAACTATTCAAAGGAAAGACCAATAGGACTAAGGTGTAAAACTTCTGAAAAACATTCAAGAAGATGAAAGTCATTTAAAACTTCCTGAAAAGTTAATGGTATTTGACGAGTCAGTAAATCCCCTGTAGTTTTCGTCATTAATTCTTTGATACTAGGACAGTGTAAAATCAGATGGTTAATGGAAATTTGGTTTCCACATACACATTAAATATCTTTAGAAAATTTTGTTTTAAAAGCATTTAAACGAATTTTGAACATCAGAGAACTAATATGTCTTGAACTTGTTTCAGATATATGATTTAAAACCAATTTGGAATTTATTGTGCTGACGCTTTTTATACAATTGTGTGAATATTGGCTATCTGATGTCTTCAGCATGTTATCACACTTATCTTTAGCTAGAGATTATAATACTCGTGCAGATCTAAATCTATGTTAACTAGAATTGCCCCTTCAGTATTACAGTGTGTGTGTGTGTGTGTGTGTGTGTGTGTGTGTGTGTGTGTGTGTGTGTGTGTGTGTGTGTGTGTGTGTGTGTGTGTGTGTGTGCTTGCGTGTCTCTATAGGTTTATTTGTCTGTCTGCCTATCTCAGTCAGTCTTTCTGTTTGTCTGAACGTCTCTCTCTCTCTCTCTCTCTCTCTCTCTCTCTCTCTCTCTCTCTCTCTCTCTCTCTCTCTCTTCTCTCTCTCTCTCTCTTCTCCTCTCTCTGCTGTTCTTCACGTTCAGCTCTTTGCTTCTTTCTCTGTCTTAATGTATTTTCCAACTCATGTATTGTATGTTGTGGAGGTGTATGTGTGTGTGCGTGCGTAAGAGAGAGAGAGAGAGAGAGAGAGAGAGAGAGAGAGAGAGAGAAGAGAGAGAGAGAGAGAGAGAGAGAGAGAGAGAAAGAGAGAGGAGGAGAGAGAGAGAGAGAGTTTGTGCGTGCGCTCACTTGTGCGTGTCTAAAATAAAAATAGATGGGAGACAATATCAGCGTCGCCTTCCTTCCCCGTTATCTCCCGTCAATTCCCCCACCCCACCCAACCCAACCCCACCCTTCTCCCCTCCACCCCCTTCTTTCTCCCCTCATTCTCCACACACACCACACCACCTCACACCACACCACACCACACCACACCACCTCACCCCACACCACCTCACGCCACACCACACCACACTACCGTGACAGCACGATCCCGGTTATTGAATTTGAATATACGATGAAGTTCCACGCAAAAACACAAACGAAATCCACCACGTGAACAAAATAAAATCAAAATTGTTTTCAAACTGCTGAGATTGAAACAGCAGAGGCTAAAACAAAGAAAAAAAATCCGGGCACAAATCAATCAAAATGCTATAGCAAAACATATTGAAATAAAAACCTCCTCACATAAATCAAGATGAAATGAAACGCAGCGAAATCTCCCTGGCGCACAAATAGGCCGACACAACACAGAACAAAAATACAATAAATCCCCTCAAATATGGGAAAATAAATTGTTCTTTATAATTCCGGGGATTTCAGACAGACACGTGGCTCTTATTGCAGGATTAAGTGTAATAAAATGGCCGTTATAAACTTCCCAGGTAAATGCGAAAATGAATGGAAACAAAAAGCAAAAGAAATAAAATGACAATGTGTAAGAGTTTGTTTGTGCTACGCGTGGTGTGCAGGATGGAATCTTCTCGGTAGGAAAAAAAGACCACATCAATCTCTACGATGCTCAGGAGGTGGCACCAGACGGCACGAAGTATATCGTCAAAACTGCTGAACTTTTCCTGTAAAATGATGATCGGATAAACTGTCCTTGTCAAAATCATGGGTCCTGTTAAAACTGAAGGATTATTTGTATTGAAATGTATTTCGTATAATTTCTGAAGACATGAAATATGTTCACACGAACATTTTTGTTTGTTTGTTTTGTTCTTTGTTTTTGTTTTATTGTTGGCAGTGTTCCAAAATCACGGTGCACCTGGAAAATCTTGGAATTTACTGTCATCGTCATCATCATCATTATTATTATTATCATTATTATTATTATTATTATTATTATTATTATTATTATTATTATTATTATTATTATTGTCTTTTTATTATTATCATCATGATCACCATTATTATCATTATCACCATTATTATTATCATTACTGTTGTTGTTTTCATTATTATTATTATTATTATTATTATTATTATTATTATTATTATTATTATCATTATTATGATTATGATTATGATGATTATTATTATTATTATTATTATTATTATATTATTATTATTATTATTATTATTATTATTATTATTATTATTATTATTATTATTATCATCATACATGTTCCAAAAGAAATGTATTGTTAGCATTACTCAAGTTTTTAATATTTTCTTCTTCGATTATTGATCTGTCGGTTTTTTGTTCATACATTGCCTTGCAAATGACAGACGGCTCTTGTGCTTTCTCTTTCTTTTCTTTCTTTCTTTCTTTTCTTTCTTCTTTCTTTCTTTCTTTCTTTCTTTCTTCCTCATTTCTTCTTTTCTTGCTCCTTTCTCTCTTCTTTCTTTCTTTCTTCTTCTTCTTCTTTTGTCTCTCTTTTCCTTTCTTCTTTGTCTCATGTACTCTGCCGACATGCGTTCTCTGTCTGTTCTTCTTTCTGTCTTTATTCTTTCGTTCTTCCCTGTCTTGTCGTCTTTTTTTCTTCTTTTCTTTCTTTGCGTAAACAACTTGAAGAAATTACTTCTTCGCCGAACAAATGAGACGCCTTCTTTCTTTCCGTCTGTCCCTGGCTCTTTATTCTTTGTTTCCCGTCTGTCCCTGGCTCTTTATTCTTTATTTCCGTCTGTCCGGACTCTTTATTTTTCTTTCGTCTGTCCGTGGCTCTTTATTCTTTCTTTCCGTCTGTCCCTGGCTCTTTATTCTTTCTTTCCGTCTGTCCCTGGCTCTTTATTCTTTCTTTCCGTCTGTCCCTGGCTCTTTATTATTTCTTTTCGTCTGTCCCTGGATCTTTATTCTTTCTTTCCGTCTGTCCCTGGCTCTTTATTCTTTATTTCCGTCTGTCCCTGGCTCTTTATTCTTTCTTTCCGTCTGTCCCTGGCTCTTTATTCTTTCTTTCCGTCTGTCCCTGGATCTTTATTCTTTATTTCCCGTCTGTCCGTGGCTCTTTATTCTTTATTTCCCGTCTGTCCCTGGCTCTTTATTCTTTCTTTCCGTCTGTCCCTGGCTCTTTATTCTTTCTTTCCGTCTGTCCCTGGCTCTTTATTCTTTCTTTCCGTCTGTCCCTGCTCTTTATTCTTTCTGTCCCGTCTGTCCTTGATTCTTTATTCTTGCTTTCCATCACATTCTTCTTTCTTCCTGTCTATCCGTGGCTCTTTATTATTTCTTTCCGTCTGTCCCTGGCTCTTTATTCTTTCTTTCCGTCTGTCCCTGGCTCTTTATTCTTTCTTTCCGTCTGTCCGTGGCTCTTTATTCTTTCTTTCCGTCTGTCCCTGGCTCTTTATTCTTTCTTCCGTCTGTCCCTGGCTCTTTATTCTTTCTTTCCGTCTGTCCCTGGCTCTTTATTTTTTCTTTCCGTCTGTCCCTGGCTCTTTATTCTTTCTGTCCCGTCTGTCCTTGATTCTTTATTCTTGCTTTCCATCACATTCTTCTTTCTTCCTGTCTGTCCCTGGCTCTTTATTTTTTCTTTCCGTCTGTCCGTGGCTCTTTATTCTTTATTTCCCGTCTGTCCCTGGCTCTTTATTCTTTCTTTCCATCACGTTCTTCTTTCTTCCTGTCTGTCCCTGCCTATATATTCTTGCATTCCATCACTATCTTCTTTCTTTCCCGTCTGTCCGTGGCTCTTTATTCTTGCATTCCATCACGTTCTTTTATTCGTTCGTTCTACTATCCCCCTCCCCCCCCCCCTTTCTCTCTCTCACTCCCCCCCCCCCCCCCCCCCTTTTTTTTTTTGTCCTTCCTTTTCTCCCTTGCTTTCATTCTTCTTTGCTGTATTTCTTCAGTTCTTCACACACACACACACACACACACACACTCTCTCTCTCTCTCTCTCTCTCTCTCTCTCTCTCTCTCTCTCTCTCTCTCTCTCTCTCTCTCTCTCTCTCTCTCATACTCGTCTTTCTTACTGTCTGTCCTTTACGCACTAAATGGGGGGAGAGAGCAAGTGTATGTACACCACCCTTCTATAAATCATCATGAAACTAATTCTGCAAGGAGATATATTTGTAGCAGGACGGAGGTGGAGGAGGGGGATAGTGATGGAGGAGTGTTGGAGGATGAGGATGGTGTGTGTGTGTGTGTGTGTGTGTGTGTGTGTGTGTGTGTGTGAAGCATAAGCTGACGATATAGAATGGGGGGGGGGGGGGGGGGGGGGGCTGGTAGTTCGGATGGTTTAAGGGTAGGAGGGTAGGGAAGAGGATGGTACAGTGTCGTGGGAATGATTAAATCCATCAGTGAAGTGGGCTCCATGTCTTCTTCACTGTACTGGTACCAGTCGTTGATGACACCCTGTCTGGGTCGTGTGTTCAAATCTTAGAGCAACCCAGACAGACGGTTCTGTACCTTTGTGATTCGTTCATTTATCAATGTATCCTTTCTTTCTTCTTTTATTCTTTCTTTGTAAGCGTGTTTGTTTGCTTTTTTCTTCCCTTCCTTCACCTTATTCTTTTTTTGTTTGTTTTCTTTCTTCATTCTTCTTTCTCTCTAGTTTGATTTTTTCTCAGTTTTTTTTTTTTTTTGGTCCTCTATGCTTTCTTTTTTTTTCTTCTGTCTTTCTTTCTGTTTTTTTTTTTTCTCCTTCTGTGTGTTTTCCTTTTTCCTTCGTTTTATTTCTTTCCTTATTTCACCCTCCCTTCTTCTTTCATTCCTATTTCGCACTCTCTGTCTTTTTGTCTGTCTTTTTTTTCCCCTTCTCCTTTCCTTTTCTCCATTTTTTTGTATGTTTGTTTGTTTTCTTCATTTTCCGCTCCTCCTTTGTTCTTTCTTTTCTGATCCTTTTTTTTTCTAATTTCTTCCCCGTCTTTCACCTTTTTCTTGTTTGTTAGTGTTTTTTTTTCTCTCAAATCGATCTTTTATTTTCAACTTGATCTTTTTCTTTTTTAAATTTCTTTCTTCGATCACCTTCATTTTCCATTCCACCTTTTTTCTTTTTATACTCCCAGTTCTTATAGAACGAAGAAATGCTGTCTGTGTGTCTGTGTGTCTGCCTGTGTGTCTGTCTGTCTGTCTGTGTCTGTCTGTCTGTCCGTCCGTGGTCAAAATGTGTTCTACTCGCTCCAGACAAAATTTGTGGGCCGATCTTTCTGAAAATTTGTAGGTATGTTCATTATGGGTCACGGATGATGCCCGATGTTTTCTTTAACCAGAGTAGCCGTTACTTAACGACTATAACGGCCCCGAACGGTTTTTCGTCTTTATGGAATATCTCTGTGAAAGTACTTCGCCGATTTCTTATCTCAGTGACGAAATACAGTATGACACACGTTTGATTGTGACGTGTGTGTGTTTTAAATTATGACGCATGTTTGATTGTGACGTATTGTTTACACGCGTATTCAATTTAGATCTAAACTGGGAGGACGTTTATATGCTTTGCATCTTGTTTCAGTTTCTTTCCCTCATCATTTTTTTTTCTTCTTCCCAATTCCTATATTTTGTTCCGTTCCCATCTTCGCTCCTTCTTCATATTTTTCCATTCTCTGTTCTTGTTTTCAGTCTTTTCTTTTTCTTATTGAAATTTCAAAATGGAGTGACTGAAGGCGGCGAACGAAGCAAGATCAGGAATAGAGTTTTAGAACTTACCGCCAATGACATTGACAAACAAAGCACAAGACAAGACACGATGCATTTCAACCACTTGGGTCTTCATCAGGCGAAAAAATAAATCACATTTAACATGTGGGACAGTACAAACTACGAAAAAAAAAAAAAAAAAAGGGGGAATGAAAAATGACTTATCCGTAATTCTCCATGAAGGCGGAAATGACATGAGGCCAGGGGGATTATGGGAGAGGAAACAGAGGGGCGGGGGGGGGGGGGGTTGCGTCAGGGGAGGTGTGTGTGTGTGATATGATAGGGTTGTGTGTCTAGTTTATTAGGATGGTATGATATCTTTGTGATGGTTGTGGTAATGGTGGATAGATAATGATCAAAAAAAAAAAAAAAAGGTGTGTGTGTGTGTGTGGGGATTTAAGGGGAAGGATCAAAACAAAATTAAGATTAGATAGATGGAGGGTTGCTGTAACTACTGTATGAAGTGAGTGAAGAGGATGTGGTGGTGGTGTATGTAAGTGTGTGTGTATGTGTGTGTGTATGTGTTGAGAATTAGGCTCATTGAAGGCCTTTTTACAATTCTGCCCAACAATAACTACAATTTAAAAAGTAAGGTAACATCGAATTACAAAATAACATCAATATAACGATTTCATGCTTAAAATCTCTCTCTCTCTCTCTCTCTCTCTCTCTCTCTCTCTCTCTCTCTCTCTCTCTTTTCTCCTCTCTTCTCTCTCTCTCTCTCCTCTCTCTCTCTCTCTCTCTCCTCTCTCTCTGTCTGTCTCTCTCTCTCTCACTCCCTGTCCTCCCCCCCTCTCTCTCTCTCTCTCTCCTCTCTACTCTCACACACACACACACACACACACACACACACACACACACACACACACACACACACACACACACACACACACACACACACATCTCAATCAACTGCATCGTTTATCAGCATTACACTTTTTTTTCCCTCCGGTACGTATGTATAGTCAGGCTACGCATAGGTCAGTCATGAGTATCAAAAAGAAGTAACTTTACTTCATTTTTGAAAGCTGATAATTGGGAAATATTTCTGTGTTTTGCTGGAAGTTTGTTCCATTCTTTACAGCCACAGAAGGAGAAACTTGTTTTGAATAAATCTAAATTAGCTTTAGGAATAATGAATCTGAGCGAATCATGAATGTACTATTGATTTTAAATAATCTGGGCATGCGTCATGAACAATTGTGTGCATAAGAATCAGAGTGTTGAATGTTATACATGAGTGAAGAGGCAGTATTCTATTGTACCTAAATACATCACGCATAGAAGGATCGGATTGCTTCTGACAGCTGATCATCTTAATGGCTCGTTTTTGCAATGAACAAAGTGGTTTTAAAGTAGATGGCGCACATTTACCCCAGATTATAGAGCAGTAGTCTAATCGAGCCTGAACAAAAGCAAAATAATACATTTTTCGTGAATGTTCGTTGAGAAAGTGTTTTATCTGTGACAGCTGGAACACACAACACGAGACTTGTTTGATTAGGTTATGGATCTGATCGTGCCAGGAAAGATTTTCATCGATGACGATGCCTAATAATTTGTGCTTTGCAACTTGTTTTATTGTTTTAATCTTTGTACATTATTTTTAATTTTGCTTCTTTTATGACTTGTCTTTTTTGACGTGCACATATTAACATAGATTCGGTTTTATGAGGATGAACAAGCATGTCATTTGAATCACACCAGTCTTCCACTGATTTCATGTTTGCATTTAAATGATAATTAATTTCATCGATGCTATGACTAGAGTATTGTAAAGATGTATCATCAGCGAACAAATCACACACTGCATTTTGAATTGATAAAGGGAGATCATTTATGTAGAGGGAGAACAACAGGGGACCTAAGATTGATCCCTGTGGCACGCCTCTTGGCAACAGTCTCTTAGAAGAAATAACACCTCGTGAAAAAACAGATTGCGTACGGTTCAACAAATAAGATCTAAAAAATGATTCCGTATTGTTGTCGACGCCGTAAACATTAAGCTTTTCTAGCAGTATATTGTGATTAATTAAATCAAAAGCCTTTGTTAAATCAATAAACACTACACCAACTGCTTTCCTGTTGTTGATATCTTTTAGCCACAAATTTGTGATCCGAAGAAAAAGAAGAAGAAGAAGAAGAAGAAGAAGAAGAAGAAGAAGAAACAAAATAAATCATGCAATTAACAAAGAAACCCATTGACGCCTGTTCAATACGAAAAAGATACAGATATATTCGATCCCGTACGAAATTTTTCCAGAGGTAGAGGAACGGGGGAGGGGGAGGGGGAGGGGGGTGAGGAAGGGGGGGGGGGGTAGGGGGGGGGTAGGGAAGGCACCAAGAAAAGCAAACGAACAAAAAAGCGATCACAAACTGCCAGCTAGTCTGCTAGGTCGGTTATTCCCCTTTGCTATCAGTTTTGTGGTGTCTCCGGGGAAATAACTCCAGGGTGCTGTCAGCAAAATCTGACGCTAAATTTGCTAATTACCTCCCTCTGAGAGTTTCGTCTTATAATCGAACACTGCATGGTTCCTGTGCTGTCCTGTGCTGTGATGTGCTGTGCTGTGCTGTGCTGTGCTGTGCTGTGCTGTGCTTTGCTGTGCTGTGCTGTGCTGTGCTGTGCTATGCTGTGCTGTGCTGTGCTGTGCTGCGCTGTGCTGTGCTGTGCTGCGCTTTGCTGTGCTGTGCTGTGCTGTGCTGTGCTGTGCTATGCTGTGCTGTGCTGTGCTTTGCTGTGTTGTGCTGTGCTGTGCCGTGTCGCTCTGTGCTAACAGTGTGTGCTGTGCTGTACTGTGTTGTGCTGTGCTGTGCTGTGCTGTGCTGCGCTGTGCTGTGCTGCGCTTTGCTCTGCTGTGCTGTGCTATGCTGTGCTGTGCTGTGCTGTGCTGCGCTGTGCTGTGCTGTGCTGCACTTTGCTGTGCTGTGCTGTGCTATGCTGTGCTGTGCTTTCCTGTGTTGTGCTGTGCTGTGCCGTGTCGCTCTGTGCTAACAGTGTGTGCTGTGCTGTGTTGTGCTGTGCTGTGCTGTGCTGTGCTGCGCTGCGCTGTGCTACGCTGTGCTCTGCTATGCTGTGTTGTGCTGTGTTGTGCTGTGCCGTGTCGCTCTG
>CM031629.1:23339199-23426699 GCA_018398815.1 Conus ventricosus | reverse complement strand
CCTAGGAAGACTTTGACCTGTGATGCTGTGACGTTGAACCTTAGGAAGACTTTGACCTGTGATGCTGTGACATTGAACAGTGGAAGACTTTTACCTGTGATGTGTGACATTGAACCTTTGGAAGACTTTTACCTGTGATGTGACATTGAACCCTAGGAAGACTTTTACCTGTGATGTGACATTGAACCCTAGGAAGACTTTTACCTGTGATGTGTGACATTGAACCCCAGGAAGACTTTTACCTGTGATGTGACATTGAACCCTAGGAAGACTTTTACCTGTGATGTGTGACATTGAACCCTGGGAAGACTTTGACCTGTGATGTGTGACATTGAACCTTTGGAAGACTTTTACCTGTGATGTGTGACATTGAACCCTAGGAAGACTTTTACCTGTGATGTGTGACATTGAACCCTGGGAAGACTTTTACCTGTGATGTGACATTGAACCCTAGGAAGACTTTTACCTGTGATGTGTGACATTGAACCCTAGGAGGACTTTTACCTGTGATGTGTGACATTGAACTCTAGGAAGACTTTTACCTGTGATGTGTGAGATTGAACCTTTGGAAGACTTTTACCTGTGATGTGACATTGAACCCTAGGAAGACTTTTACCTGTAATGCTGTGACATTGAACCTTGAATGAATGGAGACTGTGACGTAGTCGAGTGACGTACAAACTAATCTAGTTTCGTAATAGTTCTAAACTTGTGTATCAACACGCGCACTGCCTATCGTAAAAGGAAAATATCAAGGTGACTATTAGTAAGTTTTATTTAAATAAAGATCTCTCATGAGGTACAGGGAATAAGAAAATGTTTTGTTTTCAAAACGTTGTCAACAAACATTAACCATCACCAAGGTGAGCTATCTCGTCATTTGTTTACAAACCAGACAAACTGACATTACTGGATTCACGATAGATCCAGAATGGATCCTCACTAGCCTTAGTTTGAAGGTAAATCATTTATCGATTTGTAGATCGGCTTGATCATTTGCAGATCACAGAATGAAAGAGGGATAGAGAAAATGTAATTATTACGTATGTTTACCCATTCGTTCCAGGTGCAGCAGGTTTTGAGAGGCAGTTTCCCAGGGAGATGGGAAGTTCCAAAATTATTATTATGGTTACGTGTCGCTGTGTCTGCGCGTCATTGTGTCTGCGTGTCGATGTGTCTGTCTGCGTGTCATTGGGTCCGAGTGTCCGCGTGTCATTGTGTCCCAGTGTCGATGTGTCCGCGTGTCGATGTGTCCATATTCTACTGACTGTACCAACTAACTTACAATACACTTTCGATTGAAATTTGACATAATTTTTGGTATTTTAACCCCCTCGTCACGTAGGGGAGGTTGGTAGTCTGGAATCACTTAATGTTTGATGTGAGGATGCATCCTCGTGAAACATTGAAACCTCCTCATTCTGAAGGTTGTGCATCAATGGTCAAGGTCAGGACTGCCATACTGAATTATTAAACTGCAAGATATGCAGTGCACCAGTACCGATTTTTTTTTTATACCCAAGTCTCTGTCGAGAATTGAGGTTTGATGTGAAATTGTTTGATTAGGCCAGGAGTGCCCGTGGGAGTTGAGATCTCATGAATGCAGAAGAAGAAGAAGAAGAACTTTAGAAAGTCAAGCCACAGACATTGGACGAAAGTGGCTTTAGTAAAGATCAGGTGACCTAGACCAGCAAAAATAAGGAAAGACAGACATTACTCTCCCCACATCGGAGACCGTACGTGGGTGGGTGTCCTGGATGACGATCTCTGAGAGGGAAAGAAGGTGGCCGAAGAGACCTAGCAGATGGTCGTTGACGAGCTGGACGTCCTGGGCGACGATCTCTGAGAGGGAAAGAAGGTGGGCCGAAGAGACCTAGCAGATGGTCGTTGACGAGCTGGACGTCCTGGGCGACTATCTCTGAGAGGGAAAGAAGGTGGGCTGAAGAGGCCTAGCAGATGGTCGCTGACGAGCTGGATCTGGGCGACGATCTCTGAGAGGGAAAGAAGGTGGGCCGAAGAGACCTAGCAGATGGTCGTTGACGAGCTGATGAGCAGGCTTTCCCAGCAGGCCCAGGGGTCGCACACGCGCACCAGTCACCACGGGCACGGTGTACTCGTCTCTCGTTTCAAATGAATGGTCCGGACGGGAAGAAAGGGGGGGGGAGGGTCCAGGGCTGGAGAGACACGAAGAGAGGTCAGATGGCGGTCACGAGACACACATGCGCCACATCTGGAACGAATTAACCAGCTGAGAGGAAGGGGTAAAAAGTCTGCGGCCCGGCCCCCTCAGAGTGTAAGGAGTTCATTGCCAAAACACTTGTCGGGGGGGGGGGGGGGGGGGGTGTTCTTGGCCCCGCCCCTTAGAGTGTAAGGAGTTCATGGCCAAAACATTGTCGGGGGGGGGGGGGGGGGGGGTTCTTGGCCCAGCCCCTTAGAGTGTAAGGAGTTCAGGGCCGAAACACTTGTCTGGGAAGGGTTTCTTCTTTGAAGACCTTCTGCTGTCAAGCTCTCCCTAGAGACCTCCTCTATGGAGAACTTGTGCAGGGAAAACGTCCCACAGGCAGACCACAGCTGCGATTCAAAGACGTGTGCAAGAGAGACCTAAAAGGCTTGAACATCGACCAGAACAACTGGGAAGCAACAGCCCTCGAACGGTCAGCCTGGAGACAGACTGTGCAGAAAGGTCTCTCCAAGTTCGAAGAGACACTCGTTCAGCAGCACGGGGAAAGAGAATGAGAAGAAAGGCTGCAGCCCAGGCAGACAGACCAGCGTCAGACTTCATCTGTGCCCTCTGCCACAAGGACTGTCATTCCCGCGTCGGACTGGCCAGCCACACCCACCGCTGTACCAGAATAGACACCTAGAGCGCAACTCCATAGTCTTCCGAGACTGAAGGATGCCTGCTGCTGTCAAGCTCTCCCTAGAGTGTCTTCCTACTGTGGCGTGGCTTGGTGGCCATCTGAAGAACACTCCCGGCGAGATTCTTGAGTCGCGGCTTGGCGTCTGGGCTGAGCTGTCACTAGACGGGGAGGGAGGGATTCATACCTCACTCGCTGCAATAGCTGTGTTTTGAGTGAACGAACCATCGGTGTGCGAATCTACACACTGACCAATGACGAACCGTATAGTTCCTCTCTTTACGGGAGCACACCACTGACGATCCGGTTTGCAGATTTCTGAAGAACTAAAAAAAACCTGACTTTTTATTGAACATTGAACCGACTTCTCTCACAGCCTGCAAAACACGGCTTCCTGAGACTCGTTTTGTAGGTATTGCTAGGTTCACGGAGCGTGACTGCTTTGAGTATGCTGTGAACTCGATTTTAGTAGTTTCTGTCCAAAATGTCGCTGACTTACTCATTTCCCGAGTATCGTGAATTTCGATATTTCAGTCGTGCCGTATGAAAATGTTTACCTACGAATCAAGAATGGAATTTAGGTCAGCTAACACAATTTGTTTTTCCCATCACGGGAGAGTTGTCACAAATTGCTTTCTATTATTGGAGAAGGTTTCACACGGTTACTTCCCTTTGCAGGAAACCAGTTCCCTGAACATGTTGGGCGTTGATTCCTACCATCACCACCATCTCTCCACCCCCCCACCCCCCCCCCCCACCCCCCCCCCCCCCCCCCCCCCCCCACCCCACCCAACTTGCGATCGCCGAGATTTGAGAACTTCACCGATGTTGGATCGCAAAGCAAAAAATTTGGGCAATTAAAATCAAAGACAAATTCGCCGAAATCGTGAATTAGACGAGCTAGATTCACTATCTTGAATATGTTCCCTTAAGGACGACCTTAAGAACTGTGCTGAGGCACTGATTTGTTGCCTGAAGAGAGAGAGAGAGAGAGAGAGAGAGAGAGAGAGAGAGAGAGAGAGAGAGAGAGAGAGAGAGAGGAGAAGAGAGAGACGGACAGACAGACATACAGACAGCTAGGCAGCGTGTGCGTGTGTGTGTGTATGTGTGTGTGCGTGTGTGTGTGTGTGTGTGTGTGTGTGTGTGTGTGTGTGTGTGTGTGTGTGTGTGTGTGTGTGTAAGTGCGTGTGCGCGCGTTCGTTATGGGGTAAAGGGCAGATATCCTCTATACGTACGATTCTTGTGAAATGCACGAAACATCGGCTGAAAGTCTTGAAGCTTTCATACCTCTGGAATGTGCAAACAAACGTCTGTCCAAACACGTGTTCAACACTGATGGTGATGCCGTTGAAATGAAACGAAGGAAACTGGGCTTTTAAAGCTTACAGATTTAAACAGACTCATCTGACCTGTATTGTAGCCTACTGCGCTGTCCTACATTGTAGCCTACTGTCCTGTCCTATATGCTAGCCTACTGTGCTGTCCTGCACTGTAGCCTACGTGCTGTCCTGTACTGTAGCCTACTGTGCTGTCCTGTATTGTAGTCCACGGTGCTGTCCTGTATTGTAGCCTACTGTGCTGTCCTGTACTGTAGCCTACTGTGCTGTCCTGTATTGTAGTCCACGGTGCTGTCCTGTACTGTAGTCTACTGTGCTGTCCTGTGCTGTAGTCTACTGTGCTGTCCTGTATTGTAGTCTACGGTGTGTCCTGTACTGTAGCCTACTGTGCTGTCCTGTATTGTAGTCTACGGTGCTGTCCTGTACTGTAGCCTACTGTGCTGTCCTGTATGTAGTCTACGTGCTGTGCTGTATTGAGCCTACTGTGCTGTCCTGCACTGTAGCCTACTGTGCTGTCCTGTATTGTAGTCTACGGTGCTGTCCTGTACTGTAGCCTACTGTGCTGTCCTGTATTGTAGTCTACGGTGCTGTCCTGTGCTGTAGCCTACTGTGCTGTCCTGTATTGTAGTCCACGGTGCTGTCCTGTACTGAGCCTACTGTGCTGTCCTGTATTGTAGTCTATGGTGCTGTCCTGTGCTGCAGCCTCTATGCTGTTCTGTACTGTAGCCTACTGTGCTGTCCTGTACTGTATCCTACTGTGCTGTCCTGTATTGTAGTCCACGGTGCTGTCCTGTGCTGTAGCCTACTGTGCTGTCCTGTACTGTAGTCTACTGTGCCGTCCTGTACTGTAACCAACTGTGCTGTCCTGAACTGTAGCCTACTATGCTGTCCTGGGACTGTATCCCTACTGTGATGTCCTGTACTGTAGCCCTGCTATCCTGTCCTGTACTGTAGCCTACTGTGCTGACTTATACTGTACCCTACTGTGCTGTCCTGTACTGTAGCCTACTATGTGTCCTGTATTGTAGCCTACTGTGCTGTCCTGTACTGTAGTCTATGGTGCTGTCCTGTATTGTAGTCTACAGTGCTGTCCTGTACTGTAGTCTATGGTACGGTCCTGTACTGTAGCCTACTGTGCTGTCCTGTACTGTAGTCTACTGTGCTGTCCTGTACTGTAGTCTACGGTGCTGTCCTGTACTGTAACCTACTGTGCTGTCCTGTACTGTAGCCTACTGTGCTGTCCTGTACTGTACCTACTGTGCTGTCCTGTACTGTAGCCTACTGTGCTGTCCTGTATTGTATCTTTCTGTGCTATCCTGTACTGTAATCCTACGTGCTGTCCTGTACTGTAGCCTACTGTGCTGTCCTGTACTGTAATCTACTGTGCTGTCCTGTACACTAGCCTACTGTGCTGTCCTGTATTGTAGTCCACGGTGCTGCCCTGTGCTGTAGCCTACTATCCTGTTTCTGTACTGTCCCCCTACTGTGCTGTCCTGTACTGTATCCTACGGTGCTATCCTGTACCCGTAGCCTACTGTGCTGTCCTGTACTGTAACCTACTGTGCTGTCCTGTACAGTAGCCTACTGTGCTGTCCTGTATTGTAGTCCACGGTGCTGTCCTGTGTTGTAGCCTACTAACCTGTCCTGTACTGTAGCCTACTGTGCTGGCCTGTACTGTAATCTACTGTGCTGTCCTGTACTGTAACCTACTGTGCTGTCCTGTACTGTAACCTACTATGCTGTCCTGTACTGTAACCTACTGTGCTGTCCTGTACTGTAACTACTATCTGTCCTGTACTGTAGCCTACTGTGCTCATCCATGTTTCGTGTAGCCTACTGTGCTGTCCTGTAGCCTACTATGCTGTCCTCTACTGTAGCCTACTGTGCTGTCCTGTACTGTGCCCTAATGTGCTGTCCTCTACTGTAGCCTTATGTGCTGTCCTGTACTGTAGCCTACTGTGCTGTCCTGTACTGCACCCTACTGTGCTGTCCTGTACTGTAGCCTACTGTGCTGTCCTGTACTGTAGCCTACTGAGCTGCCTGTGCTGTACCTACTGCGCTGCCCTACATTGTACCCTACTGTGCTGTCCTGTACTGTAGCCTACTGTGCTGTCCTGTATGTAGCCTACGGTGCTGTCCTGTACTGTAGCCTACTGTGCTGTCCTGTACTGTAGCCTAATGTGCTGTCCTGTATTGTAGTCCACGGTACTGTCCTGTGCTGTAGCCTACTATGCTGTCCTGTTCTGTAGCCTACTTTGCTGTCCTGTACTGCATCCTACTGTGCTGTCCTGTATTGTAGTCCACGGTGCTGTCCCGTACTTTTAGCCTACTATGCTGTCCTGTACTGTAGCCTACTATGCTGTCTGCACTGTAGCCTACTATGCTGTCCTGTACTGTAGCCTACTATGCTGTCTGTACTGTAACCTACTGTGCTGTCCTGTACTGTAGCCTACTGTGCTGTCCTGTACTGTACCCTACTATGCTGTCCTGTACTGTAGCCTACTATGCTGTCCTGTACTGTAGCCTACTATGCTGTCTGTACTGTAGCCTACTGTGCTGTCTGTACCCTAGCCTACTGTGCTGTCATGTACTGTAGCCTACTGTGCTGTCCTGTACTGCAGTCCTACTGTGCTGTCCTGTACTGTAGCCTACATGCTGTGCTGTACTGTAGCCTACCATGCTGTCCTCTACTGTAGCCTACTATGCCGTCCTGTACTGTAGCCTACTATGCTGTGCTGTACTGTAGCCTACCATGCTGTCCTGTACTGTAGCCTACTATGCCGTCCTGTACTGTACCCTACTGTGCTGTGCTGTACTGTAGCCTACGTCCGCTCTTAACATTGGGACCCTACTGTACTGTCCTATATGTAGCCAACTGTGCTGTCCTGTATTGTATCTTATCTGTCTGTCCTATATGCTAGCCTTTTTGTGCTGTCCTGTACTGTAGCCTACTATGCCGTCCTGTATATGTAGCTTACTGCGCTGTCCTACATTGTACCTACTGTAGCTGTCCTATATGCTAGCCTATTGTGCTGTCCTGTATCGAGCCTACTGTGCTGTCCTGTATTGTAGCCTCACTGTGCTGTCCTGTATGTAGCCCACTTGCTGTCCTGTATTGTAGCCCACTGTGCTGTCCTGTACTGTAAGCCCACTTGTGCTGTGCTGTCCTGTAGCCCACTGTGCTGTCCTGTAATGTAGCCCACTGTGCTGCCTGTACTGTAGTCAACTGTGCCTTCCTGTTTGTAGCCTACTGTGCCCTTTCCCGTTTGTAGCCCACTGTGCTGTCCTATGTTGTAGCCTATTTGTCCGTCCTGTTTGACAGCTATTGTGCGACAGAGTTTCTGTCATGCTTTTTTTTTTTTATCAGCCCTGCCAACGGAAGGGCTACGTATATTGGGCTGCCTGAGAATGAGATAACTGAATCAATATCAATTTCTTTTTGTTTGTATATTGCTGCTGCATTAAGCGCGTGCTAGTTGGGTCACTTTTATTCTGTGTAAGGATACCTGTGCCGCACCACACAATGCTCTCGACACGTTGTGTTCGTACACTTCGCAGTGTCCCAAGGTATACCTTGGTCATCATCGACTGATCACAGTGAAGTCAAAGCGACCGAAATGGTCTGAAAGTTGAGAACGATGGCAGTAGAAGTAGTGTAGCAAAGAGGAAGAAGGAAAATGTAATAGTGGAACTTGTAGTTGGTTGTACAAATGGTATCAAGAGAGAAACATAAGTATTTACTCGGTGAATTCATCTTAGATTAAAAACAAAGGGCACACACACACACACACACACAACCCCCCACGAGAGAGAGAGAGAGAGAGAGAGAGAGAGAGAGAGAGAGAGAGAGAGAGAGAGAGAGAGAGAGAGAGAGAAAGAGAGAGAGAGCGAGAGAGCGCACGTACACGCACACATACAAACACCTAGTTTATTGAATTTCTTACATGTCTTCAAGAACGGTTTATTGGAAATAATGCAAAGTCTAGCTATACAAGCATCAAAACCTTCATTAAAGCGAAGCTACAATGTGTGTGTGTGTGTGTGTGTGTGTGTGTGTGTGTGTGTGTGTGTGTGTGTGTGTGTGTGTGTGCGTGCGGCACGTGTGTGTTTCATTTATTGTTTTGATTGTACGTTGGTTTTCTTTGTGGTGGTCAAAAGTAGTTTCATACACATAAGTGCATAAATGAATGTCACCAAACATATCCTTTTCAATTCATTATTTTTGCAATTGTAATGTAGTTGTATACTACTAAAAATTATTGATGATGTAAACAGTTGTAATACAGACTGAACTTTTTCCATGTTTTTCTTCTTTTTTTTTGTTCGTTTTATTTCTTGTTCCAATCATCAGTCAACTTCTTTGTGATGATAAAAGTAGTTTTGTAGACGTAAAGTGCATAACAGAAGTAGTAGAAAGTACTGTTCAATAAATGTCACCAAACATACCCTTTTTTTTTGTTCATTATCAATTACATTTGTATATCACTGATACAAGTAACATGTAATCAATTGGAAACAATCAAACACAACAACCATTTACGATCAGTTTGCCTTGCAACAAGCATTGAAATAGGGTTGAATCTTAATGCCATTCAACACAAGCTCGCCGGAGGAGAGCGCGCGGCGCACGTGCGCCTTTGGTAAAGAACAGATGCTCTCTGACATGGCCCACATTGCCCTTTCCAGCATAGTGTGTCATCGGCTTTACGTGCTGGTTGTGCTTGCGTACCGCTACAACCCGCAATGGGTATTAAAAACACACACACACACACGAGTGAACATCTGTTCTGTATCTTTTCTGCTCGTGTTGCACTGCGATACACTCGGAAGTGAGTTCACCATTTTCAGCTGGATGGCCGTATAGGTTGGAACAGAATTGGAAAGTGTCGGCGTCATTCTGAAAGAGAAGTGGCTCAGGGCTGTTTTGGAGGTTTTCTTGAGGAATGAAGGCCTAACGGCAACTTCATGTCCCGCGCTAGCTCAGCTTGGTAGCGAAGAGAAAAACTTGGAACTTTCAGTGTTCACGTGTGTAGTTCAGTCGGTGGGTGCGTCAGTCGGCTGGTAATTGTCGAGTGCAGTTCTTCCGTTGACGAAATATAAAGGTAAGACCATTAAGAAGAACTTGCTGCAGGTTGGTTTTCGGGTATTTGAAATTACTGTTAATCAGCACGGCTACCAGTGGTGTTGTATTTACAATTCCGTACATTACTTTTGGAAAGATTTCCTATTGTACACCCCTCCCATACTACAAGACCTGTATGTTATGTTAAAGTCGATATATATTCACGAATTGAAATGTCTTTGGGCCCCGCGCCCCCCCCCCCCCCCCCCCCCCCCCCCCCCCATCCTTCCCCGTTCCCCGTGATAATTTAGACCATGATCAACATTTTATTTCGCAAAACTGACTTATTTTGACGGAAGAAGCACTGTACATGGAGAGAAATACAACAAAAAAAAAGATACCCCCACCTTTTTCGTTTGCATTTGTTGTGCTTCAAACGTGGAGTGAGACTTCCGTCACTTCTTCCCTCTCTCCCTCTCTCTCTCCACCCCCCCCCCCCCCCCCCCCCCGACTCGCCCTACTTCCCCCACCCACCATACCCCCTCCTGACCTCGACCCTTCCACGTTTCTAGCACTTCCGCCCCGAGCCTCCCAACCAATCCCCATCCACCACGCCTCCAAAATGTCGACAACCAATATAAGGTTGACATGATGACGTTTGTTTGGCTTGTTTTGTTTGTAAAACACTAGATATTTACTCTGTGCAATTCATCTTTGATAAAAAATAATTTAAAAAAAAAACAGGACACACACACACACACACACACACACACACACACAGAGCGCACGTACACGCACACATACAAACACCTAGTTGATTGAATTTCTTACATATCTTCAAGAACGGTTTATTGGAAATAATGAAGAGTCTAGCCATACATACATCAAAACCTTCATTAAAGCGAAGCTACAATGCTCAACGACGACTTTTTGGACTTTTTCTACACTTTACAATTTGTTTTTTGTTTTTTTTTAATGGAAGATTCACTCGTATTGTATTGATCTCAGTTCCATAACTAGCTATTTTGAAGGTCTAAATTGTTTTTCAAGCATTTCTGACGTTGAAGTGTGAAAATAAGCTGGCTTTATAAAGAAAAAGAAGAAGAAAAACAAAAAGGGGGGAAGCGGTTTAAGAAAGGGCCTATTTTCTGGGTTTTCCACCAGTTAGTAAACCCACCCCATAGATTAGTCCAATACATTAAACACATGATTGCACACAAACAAACATGCATACAGGCGAGCCTGTGCGCGCGCGCACGCGCACACTCTCTCTCTCTCTCTCTCTCCTCTCTCTCTCTCTCTCTCTCTCTCTCTCTCTCTCTCTCTCTCTCGCGTGCGTGTTCACACGCACGCACGCACGCACACACAGACACACGCACACACACACGAACACACACAAGCGCACACACACACGCACACACACACACACACGCGCGCGCACTCACACACACACACACACACACGACACACACACACACACACACACAACACAGTCACCATCACCACCACCACCACCACCGTCCGACTTCTACACTCGAATCTTTGGAAATCGAATAAGGATTGTTAAAATCTATCATTGTGTTTCTGGACAATATCCTCATTCATAAACAGAAACAATCCCTCTGAAATATTCATCAAGTAGATTGTGTTCTCTTGCGGGACAATAGACTATCCGCGTTTACCCCCGTAGAGAGAAAATAATCTATAAACAGAAACAATCGCTCTGAAAATTTCATTGAGTAGATTGCCTTCTCTTGATGTGGGTAAATGTAGATGTTGCCCTATTTCATATTATACTTGCTTCGTACATTTCCGGTGGCCAGCTCAGCAAGTTTGTTAACTTCCTTTCGATGAAGTTTCTTTGGTTGGCGTGCCTCTCCTCTGCGTGTGTGCAAGGTAAATGGGTGCCACCACAAGCGGGGAACGTTTGGACCTGTGTGCGTGTAACTATTTTCACCCATGGAAGTACATTGCTATTTGCCTGTCCTTCATTCTGACCAAACGAGAACGTCTTTTCACGTGAAACTCGTGCAGTAGCAGAAGGAAGGGGACAGAACGCTTCCGAAATTATTGATCTTCTCTTCCACCTCCCCTCTCTCCCCACTCCTCTCCCTCGGGTCATATTTTAACGTGGTGACAGCCCTGATATGGCCCTTTGCGGTCGGCTGGGCGATAAGTAACATTATCTTACCTTACCTCCCTTGGTCATCCTTTTCGAATTGTAAGCCAGCTGGGCGTCCCAGAGAGAGAGAGAGAGAGAAGTGAGAACTGAAGGGTGGCGATAGCGAGAAATTCTTTCCTCCTGCTCGAATTTCCCTGGAATGGTAGGCCCAGAAGTTGATCGTCTCATCGAATGGTTTTAGTGTATATGTAACAAGCAGTTACAAAGTCACTTTATTGAAAAAAAGGAAAGGGAAAAAAAAGAAGAAAAAACATTATCCTATAAACGGGTGGGAGGTGTCGGGGCGGGGATGGGGTGGATTAAAAAGTCGAAGGGTGAGCAACATCTAATTAAATACGCTTGTGCGAGCTTTCCAATTACAGGAACATCACGGAGCAGAGTGTTGACCATTTGCACACTCCATACGCTTGCTCACGACTACACCAACGTGCGCGCATGCGCACGCAAGAACGCTCGCACACGAACATGAACGCGCGCGCGCACACACGCATGCACGCACGCACGCACAGAGAAAAGAGGAGAGAGAGAGAGAGAGAGAGAGAGAGAGAGAGAGAGAGAGAGAGATCTATCCTTTGCATAACAGGAGCATTTTCATTCAAACATCGTTTCTGTCTCGCTCTTCATTCCTCTTCCCTTCCTTTCCGGCACTTTTCGAGGAAGTGAGAGAGAAAGGGGTGGAAGAGAGAGAGAGAGAGAGAGAGAGAGAGAGAGAGAGAGAGAGAGAGAGAGAGAGAGAAGGAGAGAGAGAGAGAAGGAGAGAGAGAGAGAAGTGTGTGTGGGGGAGAGAGAGAGAGAAGGGGGAGAGAGGGGGTGGGTGAGGGGGAGCCAGAAAGAGCGAGCGGGGCGGGAGAGAGAGAGAGAGAGAGAGAGAGAGAGAGAGAGAGAGAGAGTAGTGTCGACTGATAGAATCAACGACACGCGGACACAATGACACGCGGACACAATGACACGCGGACACAGTGACACGCGGACACATCGACATGTTACGAGAAAACTTGCTACCCGGTTCACGATAGAAAGCAATTGAAGTTTAAAGAAAAGGCGAAAACATGAAACTAGTTAGTGAAATGAAGTTGTGGCTATCATGGGAGAAAAAACCCAGGATAACATTTCTTCAGTCCTTTTTTCAATATTCCTCAGTTGAGTGGCTGGTCTGAAGCTGATGGAACAGGCTGAAGATCATTGCAGAGCTCGGTAGAGTCAGGCCAGTTTCATGACACGTAAAAGTCCTCACACAGGATAAGTGTTTCAGCTTTCTTTCCCGCCAACCTCCCGAGCATGAAGAGTGTCGACGTCAAACTTTTCACCTGTATCACGACGCCAAAGCCGCACCCATCTCAGTCAGTTGGCCAAAATTTGTTGTTGAACTCGGTTCGGACAGGCCAGTTTCTTTTCACATACAGACAAAGAATGGAACTCAACCAAGGAAGCGTTGGTTTCCCAGGTGCAGACACGAGACAGCTTTCAGATGAAGACTCCAGTCTTTCCCCATCCTCCGCTAAGCCAGGGACCTGGGCAAGCTGTGCTAGGACACCCTGGGGCTGGCCAAGTCCTGTTTTAGGATAAGATAAGATAATGTCGCTTACAGCCCAGCCGACCGCAAAGGGCCACATCAGGGCTGTCCTGTTTTAGAGCTAACTATCCCCATCCTGTCTCCTTCCTTCGTTGTAAACCATACATCAGTTTAAAGACTGCAGTATACCACCTGATGGGAGGTTGCTTGCAAATGTCTTGCCCGTCTCGTACTAGGATGTGCCTGCGCAGTGTGGGAACTTCATACCCAATGCAACTTTGACAAGACTGGGACCATAAAAACATCTGCACATTTTCTAATTAATTGGTATCTTCACACCTCAAAAAGTGTTAGCTGTGATTGAGAGACCTTCCATTTAAGAGTGAAGGAAAGTAGCAAAGTGGTACAACTTGAAATCATAAACGAACAAGCAGCCGTGAGCAAGCGCAACACAATCATGGCTTCCACCCAGCAAAGATGTAATTCCCATCAACTGCAGCAGATCAAATGATGTAACCAGTGTTGGCATGATTCCTTTTTCTTCCACCCAGCAAAGAAGATGTAATTCCCATCAACTGCAGCAGATCAAATGATGTAGCCAGTGTTGGCATGATTCCTTTTTCTTCCACCCAGCAATGAACATGTAATTCCCATCAACTGCAGCAGATCTAATGATGTAGCCACTGTTTGGCACAGTTCTCTTTTCCCAGCCACCAACAGGGCTCAGAATGCACTGCCAGAAATGCATTATATGCAACTCAAGGCAGCAGACTGATTGTTTAGACAATTGATAATGAATGCAAATGAAAAGGACATGCCAGATTCCCTGTATTGTTAGTGTGAAATGTTCAGTACAGGTAAACAATAAAAAAGGTGGAGGGCTTCCTTAACAGGAGTTTGCCCTGGGGATTAGCTAGACTTTCGGTGTGTGAACAGCTTAAGTAGCCGTCTGCTAGACCCCACATTGAGTAAGGTAAGGCAATATCGCTTCTAGCCCTGCCGACCGCAAAGGATCATATCAGGGACCGTGTCACCGCCCCACAGAGCGTACAACTGGCTTTTTAATCAGAGTTGTAGGCCTGTTTCTTTTCCAGTTTTTCGTAATGAAAACCCACAAAGCGGCAGAATAAATCAGCATGTTGATTATGACAAGTGTCAAGTGGATGAAGATGTCTTTGTCTCTCATTGTTAATCAGCTGAAAATATGAGCTGGAAGACTGGTGAACTTTGTGAGTATGCAACTGCTTTTAGCTGGACTGTAAACACAGCCTCGTTCCATTTTAGAGGGGATGTGGATAAAGATGAAGATAATTTCAGATACAAACATGATGATTTAAAGTTTGTATAAAGATGATCATGTCGGATACAAACATGATGATTTAAAGTTTGTATAAAGATGAGGATCATGTCGGATACAAACATGATGATTTAAAGTTTGTATAAAGATGAGGATCATGTCGGATACAAACATGATGATTTAAAGTTTGTATAAAGATGAAGACCATATCAGATACAAACATGATGATTTAAAGTTTGTATAAAAGATGAAGACCATATCAGATGCAAACATGATGATTTAAAGTTTGTATAAAGATGAAGACCATATCAGATACAAACATGATTTAAAGTTTGTATAAAGATGAAGACCATATCAGATACAAACATGATGATTTAAAGTTTGTATAAAGATGAAGACCATATCAGATACAAACATGATGATTTAAAGTTTGTATAAAGATGATCATGTCGGATACAAACATGATGATTTAAAGTTTGTATAAAGATGAAGACCATATCAGATACAGACATGATGATTTAAAGTTTGTATAAAGATGAAGACCATATCAGATACAGACATGATGATTTAAAGTTTGTATAAATATGAAGACCATATCAGATTCAGGCATGATGATTTAAAGTTTGTATAAAGATGAGGATCATATTAGATTCAAACATGATTTTTAAAGTTTGTATAAAGATGATCATATCAGATTCAGGCATGGTGATTTAAAGTTTGTATAAAGATGAGGATCATATTAGATTCAAACATGATGATTTAAAGTTTGTATAAAGATGAAGACCATATCAAATTCAAACATTATGATTTAAAGTTTGTATAAAGGTGAAGATCATGTTGGATACAAACATGATGATTGAAAGTTTGTATAAAGATGAAGACCATATCAGATTAAAACATGATGATTTAAAGTTTGTATAAAGATGAAGACCATATCACATTCAGACATGATGATTTAAAGTTTGTATAAAGATGAAGACCATATCAGATTAAAACATGATGATTTCAAGTTTGTTTAAAGATGAGGATCATATCACATTCAGACATGATGATTTAAAGTTTGTATAAAGATGAAGACCATATCAAATTCAAACATGATGATTTAAAGTTTGTATGTCTTTCTTGAACCTGGCAGTCATCACAGTGCCTTTGTACATCATTGTTGTTGATGGCAGTCACCACAGTGACTTTGTTCATCATTGCTGTTGATGGCAGTCACCACAGTGACTTTGTTCATCATTGTTGTTGATGGCAGTCATCACAGTGACTTTGTTCATCATTGTTGTTGATGGCAGTCATCACAGTGACTTTGTTCATCATTGTTGTTGATGTCAGTCACCACAGTGACTTTGTTCATCATTGCTGTTGATGGCAGTCACCACAGTGACTTTGTACATTGTTGTTGATGGCAGTCACCACAGTGACTTTGTTCAACATTGTTGTTGATGGCAGTCACCACAGGGACTTTGTTCATCATTGTTCTTGATGGCAGTCATCACAGTGACTTTGTTCATCATTGTTGTTGATTATATTGTTGTGCCTGGTGGAAAAAGGAAGGCATAAAAAATAGGTGCAGTTGGTTCATTGTTTCTGCCACCCCCCCCCCCACCCCCCCACCCTTCCCCCCCCCCCCCCCCCCCCCACTCCTTCCTCTGACCACCCCCACCCCACCACCCCTTATCTGCTCTCAGCAGAACTGTTTGAAATTCTATACAATTATGTGTGTGATTACAAGAATCTGTTGAGCTTGTCAGTAATACAGTCATCCGATTCTGGTCCTGCTCGACAGTTCATGTCCACATCGTTTTGTGTAAATGAGTGTTGATTGTAAAGCGCTTAGAGCTTGGCCTCTAGCCGAGAATAGGCGCTATATAAGTATTCATTATTATTATTATTATTACATCTGTGAAGCTGAGAATTTCCCTCTGAGAACTGATACTGAAGTGTGGTAAATGTGTGCTATTTTTTCTCTTTTTAGCTTAATAATGGGTTGAATAACATTTTCTGTTTTTCTGGGGTTGTTACATTTTCGTGTCGCATTGAATTGACTGATGATCTACAAATACGATGTACAAGTGAATTCCATTGAAGTGGTTGAACTCAAAGCCCACTGATGAATCATCTTTGTCTTGCCTTGAGTGACATTTTAGTAGATGACAACGTAGGGTGTGAGTACTGTTGCTGTTTTTCTAAGAAAACTATGGGATGTAGCTATTTGTACGTTTTTCAGGTTTGAGCATATATGGTTACTTTATCTTTATATATATATATATATATATATATATATATATATATATATATATATATACTTAGCGCCATTAAAAACGCACGGGTCAGAAGAACAAAATAACTCGACAGAGGTAAATCAGTTAGGGGTATGAAAATAAAATAACTCGACAGAGGTAAATCAGTTAGGGGTATGAAAACTTTAATGTTGAATGACAAAGTCATAACAGAAAAGAAGTGCGCAATGGACAACATGTGCTGATACCCCTAACTGATTTACCTCTGTCGAGTTATTTTGTTCTTCTGACCCGTGCGTTTTTAATGGCGCTAAGTATATATATATCTATTATATATATCTATATATCTATATATCTATCTATATATATATATATATATATATATATATATATATATATATATATATATATATATACTTACTGACTTCCATAAAAAACGCGAAAATTTGAAAGGCTATTTTTCGGGTGAAAAGGGGTGAATATACAATATTGAACCATTGTGGCAAGTTGTTTGGGTCCAAGACTCACGTGCAGTGAAACAATTGTGTGAGCAACACATCATTCCCGGCATTGGAGGGTCAACAAAAATGGCAAACTGGTTGCTGCATGTGAGGCACGTGCACACCATGCAGAGCAAAGTTAACCAGCGACAAGTACATGCAGGCATGCAGCCTTTATAAAGCCGCGCTACAAGGTTCAGGTAACGACTTGCCGTCTGAGCGCTACATAGATGCCAAGACTACGAGCAGAGGAACGCAATCGTGCCCTAGGCCATCTGGAGGCTGGTGTGGATGCCAGGCAGGTCGCCAACATCTTTAACGTCCACATCTCAACCATCTATCGTCTGCAGCACCACATGCGAGTCACTGGTACCACTGATGATCGTCCCGGCCAGGCCGTCCTTGGGTCACCACACAAAGAGAGGATCGCCATCTTGTTCGAACCCATCTGCGGGACAGGCGGCAAACAGCCGCTAACACTGCTCGACAGGTGCCTGGGAATCTCCAGCAACGAATCGGCCTCAACACTATGCGGTGGCATCTTCAGGAGAACGGGCTGGCATGTAGGCGTCCTCACAGAGGTCCGGTACTGACACCAAGACACCGGCAGGACAGGCTGCAGTGGGCACAAGCCCGAATCAACTGGCGCAGGCAGCAGTGGGGACGCATGCTGTTCTCAGATGAGAGCCGTTTTTGTATTGACATGGCTGACGGTCGTGTCAGAATATGGCGTTGACCTGGTGAACGCAATGCCGACTCCTGTGTAGTAGAGCGGAACCCCTGGGGAGGCCGAACGTTATGATATGGGGTGCATTTGGCATTAACCACGCCATAGGACCAGTCATCTTTCAGAACATTGGTCCTGGTCACGGACAGGATGTCAATGCACAGCGCTACATCAACCAGGTGCTCAGACCCCATGTCGATCCTTTTTTTGCGCAACACCCAAACTGGACATTCCAACAGGACAATGCAAGACCACACACCGCCAGGGCCACCCAGCAGTTTCTTCAGCATAACAACGTCAATGTGCTGCCCTGGCCAGCCCTCAGTCCTGATTTAAACCCAATAGAACATTTTTGGGATGAACTTGGCAGACGGTTGGACCTCCTGCGTCCACGACCAGCAACAGCGGCTCAACTTCACCAGGCCATCGTCCATGTGTGGGCTGGTGTGCCAAGGGGACGCATCAACCACCTGGTCCACTCAATAAGCCGCAGGTGTCAAGCAGTTGTCCATGCAAATGGTGGCCACACACGGTATTAGGACTTCAAGCTGGTTTGTCACGTGACCTTGGATTTTCCACACAGACATATTGCTGATGACATTTTCACACATTACCGGTGTAATGAATCAAATCACGTTGAATTCTCGCTTCCACTCTGTACAATTGTGACCAATAAAATTCACCCCCAACCTTCAGCTTGTTTTGTTTTCGCGTTTTTTTATGGAAGTCAGAGTATATATATATATATATATATATATATATATATATATATATATATATATATATATATATATATATATACATATATACACACACAAAGAAAAAAGTTAAGCACCCCCTTATATTTTCAACTGTCAGAATTGACAACAACAATGTATGACCCCAAAATTTTCAATTTGTCAAGAATGGTGTGTCATTGAAAGGATAAAACCAGTCAGGCGTGTATGTGAAGCATAGTCATGGTGTGGCATGCACGTGCATTACGGTTTTTGAAATTTTTAAAATTGAGGTTTGGCGAGTCATCCAGTTTAGCAATCACAGTTGGTTTTAAGAAAAGATATTCTTTGCAAAGAAATATGGTGCGAAGGAGGATAGCAGAGGCCAAACGATGGCAAATTATTGGCATGCATTCCACTGGAATGTCCTTCAAAGCAATCGGGCGTCAATTGGGCTTCCACTACACTGTCATCAGCCGGCTGGTGAGGAAACACCAGCAAACCAACCATGTGCAGGGCCGCCCACGATCTGGCCGACCACATGCAACGTCACAGCGCGACGACAGGGCTCTACTTTGCATGATACGCCATGAGCCATTCGCCACAAGCACCAGCTTGAAACGACAGTGGATGCCTAACAGACAACTTTCCACAAGAACAGTGCAGAACCGCTTAAAAGCCCACGGATATTTGGCGAGGAGGGTTATCAAGCGCCCTCTGTTGCCTGACCACCACAAAAGACGGCGTTTGGACTGGTGTCTCGCTCGGCGGGGGTGGAACCTGAGGAAGTGGAGAACGATACACTGGTCGGACGAAAGCCGATTCCTGCTGCACGTCACTGATGGAAGATCAAGGGTTTGGAGACGCCCAAATACAGCCTATGGGCCCAGGAACATACAGGCAACTGTTCTTCACGGTGGCGGTTCCATAATGGTCTGGGGGTGCCTCTCGCATGACTGCAAGCTGGATTTGATTACCATTCGAGGAACCCTCACAGGCGGACGGTACATCCGAGATGTCCTTGAGCCGGTCGTTGTGCCCCATTTTGACAACCACCCACTTGCCACCAGATCTGTGTACATGGATGACAACGCCAGGCCTCATCGTGCTCAAGCAGTAACGGGCTTTCTCCAGCAAGAAGCAGTGCAGACCCTGCCATGGCCTGCCATGAGCCCAGACCTCAATCCACTGGAGCACATCTGGGACATGATTGGCCGTCGTTTGCAGACCTTGGACCCTCCTCCACAAAATCTGCATCAACTGGAAGCTGCACTGCATCAGGAGTGGCAGCAACTGACGATGCAACAGATCCGGCGACTGACTGGAGGGATGCGACGCAGGGTTGAGGCGGTCATCCAGGCTCGGGGCGGATTCACGCGCGACTGAACATTTTCATTTTTCTTTGGTTTATGGAGATTCATGGCAATGTTTTCAAATGAAATTGCCACTTTGATTAAGCACTATGATTTTGTAATGACCATACTTTTCATGGGTATTTTTTCATGGGAAAATGTCATTGATCTTTCTTTAGCAATACCACATTCTGTTTATGATTTTGTATATCATTTGTTGTGTTTTCATGTCAGTATCTTTATTTAATAAAAGCAAAAGAAAAAATGTTCCACATTAAACAGTTTAGTACAAAAAAAAATTCAGTTTCTCCAAACTAAAAAACATTGGGGGGTGCTTAACTTTTTTCTTTGTATATATATATATATATATATATATATATATATATATATATATATATATTATATATGGGGGAGGGGTAGATGGGTGGAGGGTGTGTGTGTGGTAGAATTAAGCCCTGATTGTCTATATTTCTTGTTTTTATAGTTCAATTTCATGTTTTATAATCATTTCCTAGATGGGTGGTTGATTTGTTGTTATCGTTGCTGTTGTTGTTGAGGCAATGTGCCCATACATATAATGTTCATTCATTGTTGATGGATCCTCTTCAACTTAACCAACCTATTCCAGAACCTATTCCATGTACTCTGACAATGCTGAGACTGACTAGGGATAAGTCTTGGTTATCTGGATGGATTAATCATCCGTTCATTTTTCTGCAATGTATAACTTACTTGTCATCCCTCTGCCACTTCCACATGCTCCCTTGCCGTTGACCTCCACCCATCCCCATCCTTGGATTGTGTAACTCCGACACCCCCTCTCTCTTTGCCCAATCTGTTTGTGAACTTCGTCGTAATTTGAACTAATTCCCTCCCTTACTCCCTTCCCAAATGTTGCACATTTAGTCTTAAAGGGACATAACTTCAGAGGTATAAATCTCTGTCCTAAGGGAGTCAGTGGTAACCAGCTAACTGCATGAGGACTTGGCTGGTGGAATATGATAATGTTCTTCAGTTAATGATCATGCTCGATTAAACATGAACAGTCATTATTTATTAAACGTAAACTTGCAGGGGTTTGCGGATTTCACAGTGTAAATGTACCTGTAGTGTGGATGGCGCGGCGGGGTTGTTATTGTTCTGTTGTGTGTGTGTGTGTGTGCAGTCTGCTTTAACGGAAGCTTGCAGGTGTTTGGGTTCTTCGATTTAAACTTTCACTTTAAAGTGTATTAGACAGGCAAGAGTGTTTACTTGTATTATGTATGAGTGTTGTGTATGCATGCGTTGCTGCGTGGTGTGCGTGTGTGTGTGGTTGTTCTCGATTGACCCGCGCTGTGATGTGACAGGCGTGTTTATGTGCCGTATGTTTGTGTTAATATTAGTGGAATCATGCTACTGACTAATCTTATGCAAAAATCACATTGAAAATTCAAACTGCAACAGTCAAAATAAACGGTCTAAATACGCAGAAATCATAAAAGCTGGCCGATGGACTTATGTAATATCTGAACAAAATGTTCAAAAGAAATACAGTTGCATGAAAATGCAATTAAATTACTTTCTGAATCTTTAAAAGCGATTCAAAATAAGACAAAACGACTAAAATGTGTTTAATCTCAACAGCCGCATAACATTGGAAATTTTTGATCTTGTTTTTGAAAGTTTAAAGCCAGTCTATAAAACGGTAAAAATGTGTTGAAACATTTTTTAGCGGTCGTTTGACATTGTTTTTGATAAAATGTATAAGTTTAGTTGTAAAGGTGTGATGTGTGTGTGTGATGTGTGTGTGTGTTTGCGCGGGTGTTTTGAGTGATGTTATTGTATATGTGTGTGTTGTGTGTGTGTGTGTGTGTGTGTGTGGTGGTGTGTGTGTGTGTGTGTGTGGTGTGTGAGTGTGGTGTGTGTGTGTGTGAGTGTGTGTGAGGTGTGGAATGGAGGGAAGGGGGAGGAGGAAGAGTGAGGAAATGAATGGGAGAGAGGGGAATAAGCAGATACATGGTGGAAGGAGCAAGGAAGGAGCAAGGGGGGTAGAGGGTGTATGGGTGTGTCAATGAGCGTGTGTGTATAGGGAAGGGGGATAAACGGTGTATGAGTGTGTCAATGAGCGTGTGTGTATAGGGAAGGAGGATAGACAGTGTATGAGTGTGTCAATGAGCGTGTGTGTTTAGATGTAGTCAAGTGGTCGAGTGGTGTTGGGATGTGTGGCTCATTCACTCAATGGAACAGTCCAGTGACTAGAAGGTGATAGGTCTTTATTCATCTTCACTACAACACACACAGCAGGAAGCAAGCCTGTATAGACACATGCAAATAAAACAGCTTCTTAAACAGTAAATGTAGGAGACAATAGTTGTCAAAATCAAATTATCTACATTTTACAATGGATACAAGGCTTGCGTATACACCTACCCAATTCCTTTTCTTTATTTACGGATTTATAATTTACATAGTCATTTATCATACCAAGGGGGGAAAAAACAAAATGAAATTATCAAACCTAAATAGGCAGTAGTTGTCAGTACACAACTCAACACACATACCACAAAACTTTAAACTTATACATCAACACAAAGAGAAAGAGGGAGAGAGGGGGGGGAGGGAGAGAACTATGAAAGTTGAAACATCGCACAGCAGATAAAGAATGACACCAACCAAGAGACATCAATGTAGATAATAAAGAGAGAGAGAGAGAGAGAGAGAGAGAGAGAGAGAGAGAGAGGAAGAGAGGAGAGAGAAAGTTGTGGGTTTTTTTTTTTCAAAAATCTGGATCAGAAACACTCGGTGAGCAGGCCAAACAAACATACAATAAAATTACAACTTTGCCACAATGTCATGGCTTCAGTCACCATTTTATCTAAGACAGTTGAAGCCAATTTCAATGCTCTGACCCTTTTTCCCCATGACTTTACAACCTGGTTCTCAATGTGGTGGTTGGTAAAATTAGCTTGATTTTCCCATGATCATTTAATCATGGAATGCCTTCTATTAGTTGCAACAACCCCAAATCGAAATTTTCCAAAAGGAAATTTACAAAATTAGGTCTCTTCTGAACCAGGATTAGACCAATTCCCCAAGCAGAAATTATTAACACTACTAACAAAAAGAGAATTTAATTTACCACAGTTATTACCGTACTGAGCCATGTATCAGTTAAATCTGAGGCTATATACCTTTGTGACTAACCATTTAGAATATTACATTTAGGGCAAAACCCACCTTCAAAAGATCTTGTGGATAAGAATTCTTGCTTAACTAGCTACGGTGTGACTTAGTAATTATGCTGAAGTATCACCCTAATCATTATTCCAACATACAAAATACACAAGAATGAAAGGATAAAAAAAGAAAATTCGATGTTCAAGGTTGACTGGAACATGACAGAAAATTAAGGCTTTAGTTAAGAACTGCCTTTAGACAATTTCTCCCGGCCAAGAAAATTTTGACGTCAGTTATGTACAACAAGGTTGCAAAATCTGCTGACGAAATCTGCCCAGTGGCAAAGTACAGTAGTCCACCCAATCCTTTAGATGGCTGGATAATTCTGAACATTTCACATATTTTACATTTTCTTTCCAATACAGAGATGGTAATAATCTGAAAACAAAGAGAGTTTGCGTAGCAAAGCTAGCACGTGGCAGTTCAAAAACTGAATGGCCTGAAACAAAGAGTTTGAGTGGCAAGGCTAGCACATGGCCATTTCAGAAACCGAAAAGCTTGAAAGGTTCGCACCCACAAAACTGCAACTTGTACAAACATACAGGGTAAAGTATTTGAAGATCGGTCAAAGAAACTTTTCAAAGTCTACAATTTCATACAATTTACTAACCGTTTAAGGCACTGTGTGCAGCCTCTTCGATGTCGTCGGGTCTACGCCAGGTTTCAAATTGCCCGGTTTCCGTTCGTCAATGCTTTTTGTTCTTTCACGGACCACGACTTCCGGTTTTGTGGCTATACGCACGGGCGATGTTAAATTTACATCTGTATGCACCCTATAACATAGAGAAGGGGGGAAGACAGTGTATGAGTGTCAATGAGCGTGTGTGTATAGGGAAGGGGGATAGACAGTGTATGGTGTGTCAGTGAGCGTGTGTGTATAGGGAAGGGGTGGAGTTGTGGAGGAGTGGGGGTGCAATTTGTTTCCAATTCTGAGCTGTGGTCATATTCCAAATGTATTTTTTCAGACATGGCAGCTGCAGCTCCAGGCCCCATGGAGTGCCCTGTCTGCCACGATGACTTCACTCTTCCGAAACTGCTTCCATGCACTCACCTTGTCTGTCACAAATGTGTGGTGGCTTGGATTGAAAAGGGAGGTAAGCCGGCTGGCTGCCCTCTGTGTCGAAAACCAATCCTTCCTGCTTCCCACCAGGATCAAGACGACATTGCCTCTCTGGTGGACGCCTTGCCAACCGATGTTGCGACAGCTGCGATGGTAGAGAGCAAGAAAACGCTGAGTGGCAGCCATGTGTGTAGCTGGTGTGAGGATGCAGAGGGCGCTGTGTTTTGCCTGCAGTGTGCCATCAAACTTTGCAGTAGCTGTGCTAAAGCTCATGCTAAGATCCCTTCAAGTCGAAATCATGTCACAGAAAAGCTGAGCAGCCTGTCAGCAGAACAACTGGCCACACACCACCAAGTTACATGCGCCAGTCACAGCAGTGAACAGGCTGAGCAGTACTGCACAAATCATGAGGAGTTGGTTTGCATGCAGTGCGCTTCTTCAACGCATTGCAAGTGTTCTCTGTCAGCAGGGATCGTGAAGTTGGCCAAAGAGAAGAGGGAAGAGCTGAAGGCTGAAGTGAAGAAACTGGAAGACAAGGAGACGGCTGTAATGAAAAAGGTGAGTATCTGTGCACACATAAATCGTCATTTGGGTCTGTGAGTGTTTGGATGTTGTTTGGGTATCTGACAGTGTGTGTGTGTGTGTGTGTGTGGTGTGTGTGTGTGTGTGTGTGCGTGTGCGTGCGCGCGCTGCGACGTGCGCTGTGTGCGCTACACCCATGCGTGCATTGGTGTGTTTATGTGCACATGTGTGGGGTGTGCACATGTGTGTATGTGCATATGTTGGTCTGTTGTAGTTCCAGTGAGATTTGAGCTTTAGGACATCATGGAGCAATCTTTCAAAGAGACGATGCAGCATGTCAGAAGTAATATAGCTGCAGTCAGTGGCACAGCCATTGATGATAGCTGGAGCTGTTTACAGCTTAACACTTCCATCACCAACTATCTCCAAGCTCCAAGCAGCTGAAAACCAGCTCTGCAGCAGAGCTACAGTGGGTGCACTACATTTACAAGTCTGTTGATTTTGAACCACTCGACCAACTGCTATACACCATATACAAAAATGATATGAGGCAAATTTATTCTAAGTACTAAATAGATATTGTGACTACGGTGAATTTGAAAGTAAATTTTATACAAACACAAACAAATGCATGCATTCCCAATGGCCCCAAATGGCTACTGTGGCATTCTGATGGCAAGCAGCTTTGCGGCTTGTGTGGTGATGAAAGGGTTAATGTTTCTCATAGTCACAACTATATGAATTCAGATTTATTTAATGACAGGTCAGTAAACGTGTTCCATTTTCTTGCTTTGCTTTGAAATGCAGCCTTCACACTTTGCTGGGTTTTAATTGATATGAACAGACAGTTCCGATCTTTCAAAGGTGTCATGGGCTTCATTTTCTGAAAGCTGATAGTTCTTTAAATTGAATTACAATATGGCTTAGTGAAATTGTTCTGCTGATGTTCTGGATATGTTTGGAGGATGAATTCAGCAGGGCACTTTTTCTAAATTGTGTGTGTTATGTAGTGGTCATTGCTCTCTCTCTATATATATATACATATATACATATATATACATGATATATATATATGTAATGTAACAACAAAAGTCTATGGTATAAAAATGGTTGACAAATGTATATATATCAATTAGTACAATGAAATTAAAATCAAACTGCATCATGGAGATACACTGCATGATCTCTGATCTTAAAACTGTCGTGGTGAGAAGACAATCTGTCTTAGTTCAGAAGATAAACTGTCATAATTTAGAAGATAAACTGTCTTGGTTCGGAAGAAAACTGTCTTAGTTCAGAAGCTAAACTATCTTGGTTGAGAAGATAGTCATAGATTCAGAAGATAGACTATCATGATTCAAAAGAGAACCTGTCTGATATAGGAGTTAAATGGCATGACAAAAGACAGAATCACGATGATAGTGCCATTGTTCAAAGATAAACTACCATTGTCAGAGGACACATCGGTTCTTAAAATTGAAACTACACCTAATTCAAAAGATACTGATTAGGTATAACACCATTAAGAGAAGGTGTCGAGAGAATGTAGCTTGCTCATTCCAATTATGTTAATTCGATTATTTCGAAGGTGATCATCAAAACAAAATTAAGGTTACATGAGGATAAGAGACAGGACAACATTGGGATTCAGACCTGAGAAACAACCAAATAACTAATACGACCTTGAAGGGAAGCAAATTAGTAAACAATCATTTTGTCGGTTTTCTCAAATCCCAAGCTTAATTAACGTTAGACTAAAGGATGATATAAATCCTGAAATGCAAAATATCAAAGTAAGCAAAGCAGGATATTTAAGTTCTGACAACAAATGAAAACAAGTACTGTCTGATGGATTCCAGCAAGCTCTTAATTAAGTGCCTAAATTGATGAGGATAAACTCCTTTGACAAGCTTTATGTACCAGGGAGTTAATACACTGATGCAGTGGCGAGATGCTAGCATTGTTCCTTTATTCAAAAAGGGTGACAAAACAAAAGCAGAGAACTATAGACCTGTATCTCTTACGTCCATATCAGCAAAACTACCTGAACACATAACATATAGTAGCATAATGGACCATCTTGACAAATATGACTTATTAAATAACGCCCAGCATGGTTTTAGACAGCGAAGGAGTTGTGAGACTCAACTTATAACAACTCTCAATGATTTTAATAACTGTCTTAACAACAGACAGCAAATAGATGCAATTTTATTAGCCTTTTCTAAAGCCTTTGATAAGGTTGACCATGAGGGCCTGCTGCTTAAATTAGAACACATCGGCATTGGCGGTTCTTTGCTAAAATGGGCTTGATCATTCCTCGTTGGGAGAACGCAGAAAGTTGTTGTGGAAGGGTCGTCATCCCATTGTAAAACCAGTCTTGTCAGGTGTTCCACAGGGAACTGTTCTGGGGCCCTTGTTTTTCTTGATTTATATACATGACATAAGTAGACATCTCTCTCCTGGAACTACTATAAGGCTTTTTGCAGATGGCAGCTTAGTATATATAGAACAGTCAGAAGCAAGAATGATACACGCATTCTACAAGATCTAAACGGTTTACAGGAGTGGGAAAGAACTTGGAAAATGGAATTTCATCCCCAGAAGTGCCAAGTGTTGCGTGTATGTAATAAACGCTCACCAACTAGATCAGAATATTCTATTCATAATACTATTCTTAAAGAAACCAATGCTGCAAAATATTTAGGCGTGATTATAGATGGTCGTCTCAAATGGAAAGAACATTACAATTTAGTATGTAAGAAAGCAAATATCTTAGCTTTCCTATACAGGAATATCAACGACTGACCCAAAAAGGTTAAAGACGACTGCTACTTAACACTGGTTAGACCAGTACTGGAATACGGTTGCTCAGTCTGGGATCCTTACCATCTAAAGGACATTGATAACCTTGAAAAGATTCAGAAGAGAGTGCGAGCACGGTTCGTAACAGGGAACCATATCAGAGAGAAGTGGAATACTAGGAAGAACATGAGGAAATTAGAATGGAAACCCTTAGAAGAGAGAAGAGCTTTTATCAAACTTAATATCTTCTTCAAAGGCAGAGCTAAACTAATTGATATCCCAATGGAACAACTAGTATTGAATAAAAGTAGCACGAGGAGTGGCGGTCAATGTTATGCCATTCCTGCATCAAATATTGACAGCCACTTAACATTCATTCTATCCTAGTTCTGTACGGCTGTGGAACTCGCTGCCAGGTGCCATCAAGATTGCCACAAATGCAGTCTTATTTAGAAATCAAATTGATACGACTGTCTTGAGATCTGCATATTGACGATTTTTCTATTTTAACTTCTCCAGATATTGTATGGTTACCTGGGCCTGAATCTGGCCATTGCTTTTAACTTTTTGAATATCGTGTGCGACCCCATGTTGCCAAATTTTGCTCCAGGGGCCAACAGACTGAGTCGCATTTTATTTTATTTGACTTTTTAACATGCGTGCTGGTGATCTACTCGTTTTTGAGTGAACCAGTCTTTTAGGAAGAAGAAGAAGAAGAAGAAGAAGAAAGATAAACTGTGTTGGTTCAGAAGATAAACTGTCGTGATTCAGAAGATAGACTATCATGATTCAAAGAGAACCTGTCATGATAAAGGAGTTAAATGGCCATGATACAAAAGACAGAATCACCCATGATAGTGCCATTGTTCAGAAGATAAACTGTCTTGGTTCAGAAGATAAACTCATGATTCAAAAGATAGACTATCATGATTCAAAAGAGAACCTGTCATGATAAAGGAGTTAGATGGCCATGATACAAAGAACAGACTCACCCATGATAGTGCCATTGTTCAGAAGATAAACTGTCGTGATTCAGAACACAAACTGTCATGGCTCAGTTCCTAAAGTGGTTGACATTAAACAGAACATATCTTCCTGTGTTTTTCCTTGTTGGAGAAAAGAGGCCTGCTTTGATATGTATGCAAAAGCAAAACATCTAAAAGAATAACTTATTGGGCTAGCCTGCCCTGTTTAGTGGTCAAAATTCTGAAGTACAACCATAGAACTGGAATGGCTGTTTGTTTTGTTTGTCTTTTGATTATAATTATTAAGTTGCTGTTGGAGTCCATAGTGATGAGTTATGTAGTGAAATAAAGACAAGATTCAGAGCGGCCAGCTACTCTTTCTCGGAATTTGCAAATAACTTTAAAAAAACGACTGAAATTTTATTTGTTGGAAATAAAAGAACATGTGTGAAGATGTAGTTACTCTTCGTTGTGCTCATGTTATAGATATCAAGTTGAAAATGTGAATGTTTTATTTTGCTGCTTTTTGTTCAGATCAGTCAACTGGATGTCCAAGTGTCCGATGCCCAGGCCAAGTTCAAGGCCATGAAAGATGAGGTAAAGGCCACGTTTGATGACCTACAAATGTCTGTAGAGGCCCAGCGCCAAAAGCTGAACTTGGAAATTCAACAGAAAGAAGACGCCTTCCTGGCCGAAAGAAAATCCAAATTAGACCTGGAAGACCTCAAAGGTGACCTGTCAGCTCACAGAAGTACTGCCAACGCCTGATCTCCTCTGCCACGGACAGTTCTCTGCTGGCCATGGTGGAAAGCTGAAGTCACGTCTGGCTGCTCTGGAGTCCCAGGTGCTCCCTGACGACCCCAAGACGACAACTGGGAGTCTGACCCTGAACTCTGACACGGTGAAGAAAACAAAGAAAGCGATCACCGCCATTGGCCAGGTAACAGATTCAGGTTACTCACAGGAGGCATTGCTGTTGACTTGGTTGTAGTTCTGCAGCGTTTCCTCTAGAAAGTCACAAACTTGGGTCACACCTGTCCTGACTCAAGAAAAATTAACAGGACATGTTGAGTTCTACAGGTTAAAGTGTCGGACACTTAGGATTTTGTATTTGACTTTGATAACTTCATTCGGAAAAAAAGGAACAGCATTGTTTGTTGTTGACTTGCTATACAGAACTACAATCAATATCAACAAAAATGATTACACAAAGAAAGTCACTGAGACATTCAGAGATTACACGTGTTGGGATGATTAGATAGAAAGATGTATGGATTTATTTCCGTTTTGAAAAAATAAACAAAAAAAACCACTTTTCTATAGGGAAAAAAAGAGAAGAAAACGCATATCAGTGTGGATTGTTGCTGCAAGTTAAACAGAAGAACTGGAAAAAAAAATCAGAACATTGTTTCCAGAGTGAAAGGGACTGGACTTTGTATTTGTAGTTGCTGTGCTAATGTCATGACTAGTTACCAAGTATTAAAATACATATCTGGCACACAGTATCAGATTATCATCAATATCAGTCAGGCTAAGTGGCATTACTTCAGTATTTACCCAACCCCATACAAGCAGTTTGCTGACTAATGTTTAAAGCAGTTTCTCTCTCTCTCTCTCTCTCTCTCTCTCTCTCTCTCTCTCTCTCTCTCTCTCTCTCTCTCTCTCTCTCTTCTGTATATATATATATATATATATATAACAAACTAATAAGTTCCAAGGATAAGTACCGCACCGTTCCAGCAACTTACAGAGCAAGCTTTGTTTATAATTCAATATATATATATATATATAATATAATATATATATATATATATATATACATATAATATATATATATATATATATACACATATAATTTTATCAAATTACGTCACATGTTGATGGATTTTATTCTGTTTTGAAACAATCGCACCATAGACCTGTTCTTCAAATCTTTTCTTGTAGTCAGATGACTCTTTTTCTTTTTTTCCCCCCTGATTTGTTTTGACCAGTACAAAGCATTGATATATCTGCTTCGACGAGAAAAAAGGACGCGCGCGCGCGCGCACGAACACACACACACACACACACACACACATAAAGATCTCCAGAAAACTTGGAAAAAAATAAAAGAAATGAAAAATGGAATAAGTCATCCTGGTACCCCTTAAAATTGGAAAACAACGAATTTCCTTCCAATTTTGAAAAGGCTGAAGCATTTGCAGATGCATTTGCAAAAATAGTAACTTCGAAGGCCTCTCAGAAGAACAAAAACAGCTCAGAGAAAAAATGGACGAAAACGAAGACAATGAAAAAAAGTCCCAATAACAATCACTATACAAATGCTCCTATTACTTTTCAGGAAACAAAAGATGCAATTTCAAACCTTGGATCAAAGAAAAAAATCTGTGGGAACCAGATGCAATTTCCAATGAAATGATAAAACATTTACCAGTTAATATAACACTTTTCTAAGTTCATTTTTTCAAAAATGTTGGTTTGAAGGGATTCAGCCATTCTTATGGAAACAATCTACTGTTACCCCTATTCCCAAGAGGGAAAGTCAAATCAATGAAAATAATTACAGACCTGTCGCTCTTACATCACTCGTGGGAAAACCTATGGAAAGAATAATTCTAAAAAGGCTTGAACATTTCTGTGAAAAAAATGGTATAATACCAATACAACAGGCGGGTTTTAGAAAAGGTAAATCATCAGTTGATCATTTAGTAAAAATTACCACACAGATTAAACATCAGTTTTCACGTAGGAAAAACGTACTTGCCACTTTTTTTGACATTAGAAAGGCATATGACCAAGTTTGGCATTCAAAACTTCTAAACAAACTAAGATCCATAGGTATTTCAGGTTGTATGTATAAATAAATAAGGCATTTTTAAGTGAAAGAACAATACAGACTAAGTTGGTAATGCCTACTCTAATCAAAGACGTACACAGATGGGAATCCCACAAGGAGGTGTAATAGCCCAATCCTTTCAACATTTTGATGCATGATCTTCCAAAAGTGGTCTCAAACAATGTCGAACTAGCACAATATGCGGATGATATTTGCATATGGATGAAAGTTACTCTAAAAAAAAGCTTGCACCGATTAGATCAATTAACTATATTAAAAAGGTATATCAAAATGAACTAGACAAAATCAGCAAATACATGATTGAAAACGGACTAACCCTTTCACATGAAAAATCGCATATGGTTCTCTTCAACTCTGGGTATGATCCTAAACTTCTACCCTCTTTTCAAATAAATGGAAGGCCGCTTGAATATAAGAAAGTTGTTAAATTTCTAGAGTAAGCCTGACTTCTAAATTGAATTGGAACTACCATTTGGAAAATATTCTGACAAAAGCCAGAAAAGGATTAAACTTATTAAAAATGATAAGTCGACAGTCGTGGGAAAAGATAGTAAGGTACTTATTCATTTAGCAACTGCGCTGTGAGATCAACAATTATCTTATGCTCAGGAAATATTCTTTCAGCTCCAAAATATTTGATAACAAAGATGCAAAGCATGATAGCAAAGCTTATAAAATAGCTCTCGGTGTCCCTGTCCATGCCTCAACACTAAAAACCTATACAGAAATAGGAATTTTGCCTTTTGCCAATAATATGAAATTTGCTTCAGCAAAATATATATTAAGGAGTCACTCGATGCAAAATTCATGTGTCAAATGAAACTGGTTTTAAAATCAGAAATACACTTTCCAAAGCGAGCACAGAGTTTTGATTCTGTAAAAACTATAGGCTCCTATACGTCCCAATTATTACGAATGCTGGTGTTGAACCCCAAACAGTAGCTCTTCAAACGAGTTACAGTAATATTCCTCAATGGGAGCTTAGTAAGGCTAATTTCGATATTAATTATACAGATTTAAGGAAAAGTGATGGGACATGCTGCCAACATATGTCAAGGCACATATAAACGAAAATTATATAAACCATCTTAGACGGTTCTCCTACTTGAAAATCAATTATCAGGTGCTGCATTCATTATTCCATCATTAAAAATAGAGAAATCGTATCACATTGGGAAAAATTTCTCTATATTCACAGCAGAGCTGATTGCCATTGTTATGGCACTGAACTATCTTCTTAGTTTCCCATATTCGATATTTCAAATATTATTTTGTGTCGATTCAAATCTGTCTTACAAGCTTTAAGATATTCTCATACAAGAGTGAGAGGAGAAATGATATCTGAGATATACCATTTAATTCATTTTTTGTCTTTACGTGGTTCTTCTATTGACTTTTGTTGGATTCCATCACATTGTGGTTTAGCAGCAAATGAAAGGGTTGATCGGTTAGCCAAAAATGGTGCAGCTAAGGAAAAGAGCTTTACAAAAATAAATATTCCTTTATCCTTGCATGAAAATTATAGCCTTTTAGTAAAGCATCATGGATTCGGTGATAGGAAGACAAAAAGAGTGTCCAAACATAATAAAGGACAACAAGGGAAAATTCTTTAAGAAGCTTGTAAAATATAAAACGGGACATAATCTCCACCAGGAACGACTTTTGAAGAGTCTGATCTTTAGACTCAGACTTGATGCATACAAAACAAAATATTGTAAAAATGTCACTTGTATTTGTGGCCAAAATATTACACTATTCCATGTCATCTTCCTTTGCAGAAACACTAAAAAAATATTTACCTACTTGGTTATTAAAGTTTGAACCCATCAATCGCGAATTTTTGGGATGTTTTTGGGAACGAAGTGAAGGCTATAGAAGTTGTTAGGGCAATTGTTAAGAGTCCAATTGGACATTACTTTGATTCTCGAGTTATTTGTTTCTTATTATTTCAATGGTTAAACATGTTTTGTTTCTTTAAAAATGTTCAGATATAAATCAAGGCTAAAGCAGTTTACCGTTATGCCGGAAGATTAGAATGGGGTTAAAGTGATAGTCACTATTGGTATCTCATTAATTAAATAACTATGCATGCAAAGATTAGTATACTACACTACCTCCACACTCCATACACTTTTAATGACATTTTTAAAACAATACACACATTTATCCCCCCCCCCTCCCCTTACGCACGCACACACACACACACACACACACACACACACACACACACACACACACACACACACACACACACACACACAACCGGCCCCTTTTACATGTGTTTTTCTGTTTTGTCTTTATTTGTTTGTATGCCTGTTCGTTTGTCTCTTGTTTTTGTCTAAGATCACTGTAAAGTGGATAGACATTAAATTAAAGAACGAACGAACACACACACACACACACACACACACACACACACACACACACACACACACACACATATGCTATTTACAAACTTTTTCTTTATCCATCTATCTGTCTCCACTGACTGTGGTCTCTCTCCGTCTCTAAACAACACACACACACACACACACACACACACACGAACACTCACAAGATGGCGCCTGCAGACAGCAACCGATAGTTTCGTGCTGTGTGTGCTGCTATGTTTCGTCAAAAGCAAGAAAATGAGACCACACCAGATCAAGAAAAAGCTGCATACCTATACTGTGTGCAAAAGGATGCACTGAGAATGTGCTGGCAAAGCACAGAAATGATGAAGAGATAAAATTTAATTCCGACTCGAGGAGCCGTTCAGTTTCTCCGTTGTAAAGGATGGGCTGACGTCTGGGCCTGGAAACAAGAACGCTTCTACAGCCATCAACTCCGTGAGTAGACCTACCACACAGAACCTTGCTAATATCGAAGGCATAATCACCTCTCTGTGTGAAAAAGTGACGAGTCTAGAGGAACAAATAAGATCTCTGCATGAAAAAAATGATGGAAGGGACTCGGCTGACATAGCCACACAGACAGAGCCCTTCCCCAACCTGTCCTATGCAGAGGTAGCTAGAGTTCCTCCACCGTTGAAAACAACTCTTCAGGATGCTCTGTCTGTCAATGTAAACAAACCAGAAAAGAAGCAGAACAGAAATGTAGGCCGACAGGAAAGTTACAAAAACAAAAAAATAAAAAAAAATGTTGACGCAAACAAAAATGACGTCAAAACTTCTTTGCGTCACAAGCCAAAGTCTAAGGAGCAGTGCAAGAAAAATGACAACAACTTTAAGGCCGAGTCCAGAGATAAACAAAACGTCAGTGACTTACAGGTGAAGTCCAGACACTGACAAAACGTCAATGACTTAAAGGTCAAGTCCAGAGACAAACCAAGTCCAACTTTAGAGGGCCTTCCCAACATTTTATATGTGAATGACCCCGTCATAAAGAAAGTCAACACAGACTAGGGAAGTCCTACGGATTTAAGGTGCGTCAGAGTAATGCAAGAACAATAAAGGACATCAAACCAGCTGTGGCCAAAGCAAGTGCATCAGTCAAGACACCTCCTGATGCTTTACTCTTACATGTTGGATCGAAGGACCTAGAAACAGAATCAGCAACATGTTCCGGAAGAATGGCAAAGTGCGTGAGGAGCATCAAAGAAGAAAACCCTGATCTGGCCATCATAATCAGTAAGATGGCTCCCACATCACACCCCGAACCTCAATATCAAAGGGGACTTGTACAACGCACTTTTGGTGTCAGAGCTGAATGATGATAAAAACATCACTTTCATCACTCACATCCAGCCTACAAGCCGCCCGTTCAACCTCCGTGATGGGCTTCAACCTCCGTGATGGGCTACATCCAACTGCTAGAGGAGCCAGCATCCTAGCGGGCAATATTGGCCGGCATCTGAGGAACCTCTTTTGGAACGGCCCCGGAAGACAGCGCGACGTCCCCGGTACCTGCGCCCCACCCCTTCCATGAGAATTCCTTCTTCGGCTCTGCCTGGTCCAATAGGTTCAATGTCTTAACAACTGGTGACATTTTTTGTTGTTTTTGTTCGGAACGAATGTAGCATACCAGCCTACGTCTGTGTGTAGCTAAGCTCCAATTGTGTTAAAGCGGCATATTTTTTATTTGTCTAGTTACCTATTTTTTCAAACATGAAATTTAACAACAATGTAAGAATACTGCAGTGGAACTGCCGTTCTCTCTATTCTAATATTGACTGCTTAGGTCAATTTTTGGTGTCATCTGACTGCCACGTTCTCATATTCCAGTCTGTTAATATCAGCAAGAACAAACTACCGAGATTGGAACAATACTACTATCCACCAGTAGTAGATACAGATAAAAATGGTGATAGAGTAAATTGTGCTATCTATATTCACACTGGACTACAGTACTGTGGCAAACAATCACCTGTGCCTAGTGGATTACATGGGATTTTTTCATGTGCTGTAACTGTCAAGTTTTCGGACTCCTTAAAAGTAAACTGTGCTTCTGTATATTGTACCTAAGGGTCCAGATGAAGCTAATACTGAATGGATGAAAACTATCAAGAATGATAATGGTAAATGGTTAGTAGGAGGGGATTTTAATGCTCATTCTCTTTTCTGGGAAAAAGAGTGCAAACAGGTCAGTAGTCTTCTTCTTCTTCTTCTCGTTGCCATTCAACACGCGGAGCCGGTTCGTTCCAGAAATGCCGTGGTCTTCTCTAGGGACGCCACCGTGCCGTACGCTTGTCCTTGCGGGGGTAGGCTCTGGCCACAGCTCTTCTCTCAGCCGTCGGAAGTTCCCGCATTCCTGTAGTATGTGGGCGTGTCCTGTTCAGCCTCTCCACAAGGACACATTGGGGATGGCAAACCTTGAGTTTCGAATGGGGTGTTTATTTAGTCTGTGTGCCCTGTTCGCAGCCTGAAGATGGTACCTGCTCTGGTCTTGCAAGCAGGTGGAGGCTGTCATTCTGTGCCGGAGTTCGAAACAGAGCTTTGGTAATGGCATTCAGCTCTGCAAGGGTTACCGCGTTATCTTCCGCTCTTTTGCGGCCCTGTTTGGCCATCTCATCGTTTTTTCGTTTCCCTCAATGCCGCAGTGTGAGGAATCCACTGAAGCACTGTTCGAAGACTCTTGATGTTGTTCAGTGCCTTCTTCAATGGGGGTAGCCTGTCACTGTTGTGGGCTTGAAGGACAGACAGAGCGTCATTAGAAAGACAACCTGATGTTGTGGTCTGCTCTTGTGGCGATGGTGTGTGCTGCCTGTGTGAGACGTCAACTTCCGCCTTGTAGTTGTACAATGAAGGCCTGCCCTTGTAGCGCCTCTTCTGTCCGTTCTCCACTGGGGTATTGGATGTAACCCCCCCCTCCTTTTTTTAACCGGCAGGGTGCAGAGCCGTCTGTGTATACCCTGATCCAGGAATCTGCGGGGTATCTTTCTTCCAACATTCCCATGTTGGGGTCTTCAGCACTTGGTCATCATGGTCACCCTTACTGTTATATGGGGAATGGTTTGTGATACAGTGTTTGTTTTTCTCTGCTTCCCGGGTTGGTGCGTCAAGGAGAAGAAGGGGTATGACCTTTTTGGAGAATATCTTGGAAATTTTTTGGTCGGGGCCTAACTCCAACAAAGCTGATCTTTTTAGCCTTGCGTGAGGATGTGCTTGGAGTCGGTCTTTATTGTGGTTCTGTTTAGCCCCTTTAACTTGTTGCCGGTCATTGCTTTGCTGTCATCTCTGGAGAGCGTGAATGCTTGTTTGTTTCTTCCACTCTCTGAATTGGCGTGTCTTCATGGCACCGTAAATAAATACGCAGTCCCCTGGTTTTGACTTTGTCCAGGTCTGCAGGTGTGCCCTTGGCACTTCATCCAAGACGGGAAACCCTACTCAAGGTGTGGTCTTACTGAACCCTGATACACCGACTTCAGATCTTGTCATTGCGCCCCTTTGGGTTTCCCAAACCCAGTTTCCTCAATTATTCGTTTCCTTTGGCTTTCCCCCCTGCCTGGTTGATATGAAAATCCGGTCATTCCTTTTGTCAAAGGTAAACACCCAAGTATTTTGCGTTTTCATACCTTAGTGGGCGTTTCCTAGGTGATTTTCCAGGCTTGCTTTTGGGATAGCGTGAAAAGAGTGGCAGTGACTTCCCCCCTGTTGATAGTTTACGCACCAGCTTTCAGCCCATGCAGAAAACTTTCTCCAGGGCGATCCGCATCCTTAAGTTGCTGTTGTTGCATACCTTCACACCCACCAAACAACCCAGTCGTCTCATATAGCCCGCGTGACACCTCTTGTAGTTCTGCTACAATGTCGTTGATAAAGAGTTTTAACAAAGAGGGGAGGGGACGCCTCCCGGGACTCCCGTCTCAAGCAACACCTTTTGGCCACAGGGCCGCCCTACCGACACTCTGGCTCTTCGGTGTATGTACGACTGGTCCACTGATACATATTGCCACTGATGCCGCAACGCAGAACTTCACCAGGAGACCGTCTTTCCGACCTTGTAAAAACCTTTCTGTAGGTCAATAAAGACCGCCAGGGCTGCCTTCTGGGCCTGGAAAGCATTCCTCTATGACCCTGTGAAGGGGGTGTGGTTTGGTCTTCGGTACTTTTATACTGTCGAAGCCAGCTTGCTCAGGAAAATGTTGCCTCTGTCTCCAGGTAAAGTTGAAGGCGCTGGTTGATAATGCGTTCCAGGGTCTTACAGAAAACAGCTTGTTTAGACTGATGGGACGGTAGCTTTTGGCTTTACTTTTGTTCTTGCCACGTTTTTAGGATGGTATCAATTTTGCTTCTCGCCAGCACTGTGGAAAACCCGGCCTTGCTTTCCCGCTGAATTGAATATGTCCAGCAATTTCTGAAGCGCGATGTTTCCTAAGTGTTGAAGCATTTCATTCGTTAAGGTGTCAGGTCCCGGAGACTTCTTTTTCTTCAACTTTTTAATGGCCTTCTTCATTTCCGCCAAGCTGATGTTAGTATGCATGGCATCTGGTACCTCTTTCTTTCCTGCTCTTCTTTCCCTCTCTTCTTGTCGTATCTCTTTCTGCTGGTGTGGCTAATGTTGATGTTACTCTCTGCAGCGTAAGCTCTTGCAAAGTTTGTTGGCTGCGGCCCTTTCCCGTAAGTGTTTTCCTTCATCATCTAGGGTGATCTTTTGGCCACTGGTGCTTTTTTCATTCAGGGCCTTGTCAATTTCCAAAGCTTGTTGTGTCTTTCTCCATGTTTAGCTTGCTGTTTTCTCTCTCCCAACTTCTTCTTTTGCTCTCTAACTTAGTCCGCAAGAATTTTGCTTTTTCTTTCTTGGGGTTTGATGTTATTCTCCTGGCTGGGATCGGTTTCAGCCTCTATCCTTGCTTCTGTGAGAGCGTCATGTGTCTTCTGTAGCTCACTCGTCCAGTTGGGGGTGTAGTCTTTTTTTTGCTCCTCTGGGTATGCACCCTTGGCTGCCTGGGAAACGCTGGTGTTGAATTCTTTGACTACAATTTTGATGTTTCCCCCCTTCAACTACTATGCTTCTTGTCACTCGTTGGTGCGTGTGCTGAACAAGCCCCACTGTGCCTTCTTGTAGTTCCATCGCGGGTGTTGGGCGTCCTTGTGGGTTTAGCACGCATAGTAAGGACAACTGGGCGATGGTCACTGCCTCCAAGTTGTTCTTCAACCTTTCCCTTTTGATCTTTCTGTGGATGTCGTCGGTGCAGAAAGCCAGGTCTGGAGTCGTGGTGGTGCGCCAGCGGCGGGAGTAGAAGGTAAAGGGGTATCAGTGGGATCATTTACAAGAATGAGGGGGTGTTTCATCTTGCCAAGCTTCACTCTTCTCCTCTGTTGTCAATGTTGTCATATCCCCAACTCTGGGACCGGCTGTTTGAAGCTCCAGTGATGAGGAAGCCGCTGTCCCGGGACCTGGATTGTGTCAAGGGACAGCATCTTGTCATCAGGGCAGTAATAATTACGATGTTGATTGTGCTGTCTTGGGGGACCACCTTGACTTCTATGTATTCACTTCACCAGTGAATTTCTTTACTTCGGAGGCGTTGATGTTTTTCTCACCAGTGTCATTACCCTCCCTTTGTTTCCCTTTCGTCCGTTCGGAAACACCTGGTAGCCTCTGATCTTAAAAAGGCTTCCCCTCTTGCAGGGTGTTTCCTGTATACAGCAGATGTTGATGCTGTTTTCATGAAGGAAGTGTTCTAGTTCTTCTTTTTGTTGCTGACCCCTTCTGCATTCCCTGCATGATGTTGACGTCGGGGGTCTCCCTGTTCTTTCTGGGGTTTTTGGCAGTCGCTCTCCTTGCTTGTCCCGGCTCCACAGAGCAAGACGAAGGGACCTCCAGTAAGCTGAAGGTGGGCTCCTTTGAGGCCAAGAGCCCGGCACTGCACCTGCCTGGGGGGGCCTCACAGGCGAGCACCATCTCGGTTAAATCGGTTTCCGCGTGTCATCATAGGGCGAAGTGCGTGGTGTTGTGGTTTGTTAGAGTGCGCCAAAGTTTTGGGCCCCCCACCTCCGGCTTCAGCCCCTCAGCTGTGACAGGGAGTACTGGCTTCAGCTTACCAGTAGCAGATCTATTTATCTGACCTGACGGGGCAGGTTTAGTAGTAATAGGTTTGTCGAAAATGTTGTAGACTCAACATTATGTTTTACTCAATGATGGTTCTTATACAGAGTTCCAGATGTATCACACATAGACCTACTGCTATTGACTAACTTTGGGTTTTACCTAAAATGGCTTGTCGTGTGCTTGGGAAACGTGTAGTGAAACTCTTGGGAGTGATCACATACCAATCATCATTACAATTAATCAGTCCCCTTATTTTGAAGACACAAAACCAGATGATACAATCCCAAGATTTGATTATAAAATGCCAAATGGTCTCAATTTTACAGTACACTTAAAGATCTAGACAAAAGCTTTTCCCCAGATGATGAAATTGATACAATGTATGACACGTTTGTACTTCTGTTTTTAAAAGTGTCTGTTTATGTATTTATAAAAATTTAAGAATCGGGATCTAAAGGGTAAACATCTCGGGAATGTCTGGTGGAGTGAAGATTTCGATAAGCATCAATGAGAAAAAAACGTTTCAAGGAATACTGCACAAAAAATAATTTTGCTGCTCCAGGGATTTCCCTGGGGAAGGCCCCGAGGGGTTCTTCCTTTTTCTTCTCTCACACGGGAGGGGTGGGTTTCCCCCTTGATGGTGTTGATCCCCCTCAACAGACTGTCGTCAGGCGTATAGGGTAGTTGTAAAGTTTTTGGGCAGTCTGAGTCCACTGTCAAAACGCGGGCTTTCTTCAGCACTCCCTGAGGTATCCTCGATTACGGATCATCAGCATTCGTGTCAGCCAAACCAAAACTGACCTCATACAGGTGTAGCTCCAACTACCAGCACGAAGATGTGTAGAGATTCTGAAGTTGAAGAACATTAGCCCAAGAAAGGACATCACATTGAGTTCAGGGATAAGCCAAAGTCGGCCCCAGATGCTACAAAGACTGGGTGGAACAGTGGGTCAATCGGCACAGGTGGAAACAAACGACAGGGACTTCGCCTTGCTGGGTTTGCCGCACCACGGCTCACCATTCCCAACACCCTTACCCCCACAACTGTCAAGAAGAACAATCCTGGCATGCGCCGAACGGAATGATCATAACAGATCGACTTTGTCCTCACTCCGTGGCGCTTCAAATCGCATCACATAAAGCAAAGACAGGTCATACCCGGAGCTGATATAGGCAGCGACCACGATCTCGTGCTGCTCACAATGAAGATCAAATTGAAGAAAAAGTACCAAGCTGCGCAGCCACGCTCAAGTTTGACTGATAACTAAAAGACCAGAGATAGATGGCTTTTCCAGGCACAGCTGCGGGGCGGTCGCAGCCTCAACCTCTGGAAAAATAAAACATAAAACGACCTCAAAAAACAGCTTCAATGAGGCAGTCTGCAAAAACAGCAGAGGAGGTACTTGGCGACAGAGGAAAAGAAACACCAAGGCATGGATCTCAAAAGACATCCTTGACCTCTGGCGACAAAAGAAGATCACTGAAAATACGAAAATTCCAGCCCTGAACAAGCGCACAGTATCGAAAAAAAACCTGTAACAGAAGGAAATGATTGAAGCCAAAGAACAATGGATCAATAATCGTGCGAGAACATCGAGAAAGGCATGAAAAAGGGAAACAGCAAACATGCCATCCAACACTGAAAAACCTCACCAAGACGCAGCAATACAGATCGTCAGTCATCGAGGAAAGAGAAAAAACGATAAAAAATGGAATCAAACTCCCAGAATATCCTATCATTCTTGACAATAAAAAACTTACCATCATCCACAGACAAAGCAGAAGCGTTTGTCGACCAGTTTGCTAAAGTGAGCAGGTTAGAGGGGTTGTCTGAAAACGAAAGAAAATTCAGAGATAATAAAGAATCTACACATGTCTTTAATGATGTGTCTGATAATGACACAAGCGACATCAACGCCCCAATTATATTACAAGAGGTGAAAGATGCCATAGATTCTCTCCCAAACAAAAAAAACAGCTGTTGGGATTGACGCCATTTCAAATGAAATGAATTAAACATTTTCCAGACAAATGGATAAGCATTTTACTTAGAATATTTGAAAAATGCTGGAGCTCAGGTCATTTGCCACAAATATGGAAAGAATCATAGTAGTACCAATTCACAAGAAGGTAAACTGAAAGAGTATAGATAGTTACAGACCTATTTCATTAACTTCTCATGTCTGTAAACTTTATGAAACAATTGTTTTAAATAGACTGAACTACTTTGTGAAAAGAACAAAGTTATCCCAACAAACCAAGCAGGTTTTCGAAAGGGTAGAAGTGCTATTGAACGTTTGGTCAAACTTACCACTCAAATTAAACACCAGTTTTCAGGAGAAAATGCTTACTAGCAACCTTTTTTGATATCACTAAAGCTTATGATCAAGTATGGCACTCTCGTTTGCTTTATAAACTTAAAGAGATCGGATTATCAGGAAACATTTATGATTTTCTTAAAGACTTCTTTAGAAAATGGATATATAGAACAAAGGTAGGGAACTCTTACTCTACAAGAAGAAAATTACACATGGGCATTCCTCAGGGTCTGTTATTGCCCCTGTACTTTTTAATAATCTGATGTACGATTTACCCACAAAAATTACTAAGAACATAGAACTAGTCCAATATGCAGATGGCATAATGGAAGAAAGTGACATTAAAAATTTTTCACCTGTCAGATCACAAAACTACATCAAAAAGTTATATCAAAAAGAATTAAATACCCTTTCTGCTTACATGACTGAAAATGGTTTGCAAATATCAACTGAAAAAACACACATGATGTTATTTAATACTGATCTGATCCATTAATATGCCTTTATTTCAAGTCAACGGCATACCCATTAAATATACAAAAATGGTGAAATTCCTTGGAGAAAATTTAACATCAAAGTTGTCATGGAATTTTCATATAGAGCATATTCTAACAAAAGCATGAAAAACTTTAAAATCTATTAAAGATTATTAGCAAGCATGTTTGGGCTCGGGACAATTACTCTTTTGCACCTTTCTACCGCACTGGTTAGATCTAAATTAACGTATGCACAAGAGGTGTTCTTCAGTGCACCCAAATACTTACTGAAAAAAACTTCAAAGTATTGATTCCAAAGCATACAAGATAGCCATGGGACTACCATCCATGCCTCTTGTACAAAAGCATAAAAGTGCTGCTGGGATATTACCACTGGAAGAATATAGGAATCTTGCATGCACCAAATTTGTTATGAGAAGTTCTTCTATAGACAATAATTTAGGCCCTGAAATAAATATTAAATCGGTTACTGATTTTACCAAAAGGGCTAAAAATATATCATCTCAAACGACTCTTAGAACATATACTTCCTCGATTTTAGAATCCTCAGATATCAAACTAACATCTATTGCAAACGGGTCTATTGTGTCTCCTGTCCTCCTGGAAACTAATACGAGCACATTTTGATATTGAGCATACAGATTTAACAAAGGCTGAAAATACTAATTTATTGTTATCCAATATCAAAATGCATTTGCATGATCACTATTCCAACCATTTGAAGATATACACGATGGGTCGTTAATGGATGAACATGTAGGTGCAGCATACATTATCCCAGGCCTTAACAAAGAAAAGTCTTATTATCTCGGGAAAAAACAAATCTATATTCACGGCCGAATTTTTTGCTATAATTATGGCTTTAAAGTTTGTTGTGGATTACCCTCAAAATTTATTCAAAGTTGTTTTATGTGTAGATTTTCCCAAATCAGTTCTTACTGCAATGAAGAATTTTAAATTAAATGTTCGACCTGAGATGATCACTGAAATAAAAAATTTAGTACATTTCCCCTCAGTCAGAGACACCGAAATAACATTTCTTTGGGTGCCCTCCCACTGTTGGTTATATTATAATGAAAAGGTTGATGTTCTAGCAAAGAGAGGAGCAAAACGATCATCAGATTCGCACTTTTTAAACTTCTATGTCAGTGCAAGAGTGCTATACTTTGGCAGAAAAAGTACAATTTTCTCATTTTCATTTGACAGAAAGAGAAACTGGGTGTTTTGGTTTACACGATGAAATGAAAAATATGTGTGAAATGTTAAGTAAGTACGACCAAAACATTTTCCGTAGACGTCAGATAAGTTCCTTGATCTGTAGATGGAAATTGGATTGTTTGAAAAAAAGTATGTCAAAAATATACATTGTATATGTGGTCATTAGCATTTCAATTGATCACATTCTTGTGTGTAACTTAATGAAAAACTTCATTCCAAATACGTCTGTACAGCCTATTCAAAATGTTTTCCTGTTAGCAAGTGAAACATATCTTTTCTTTTTGCACTTAGCTAAAAATCCAATTGGCAAATACTTATAATAATCGATAACAGTCAGTGGTGAGACAGAACAGAAGAGTTTATGTTTGATTTTTCTTTTGTTTGGTTTGTGTAGATTTTTTATATTTTTATTTATTATTATGTTTTTTTTTTAATCTTTGATTAAGTGGATATTCTATTTTGTGTTATAGTTGCAGATAAGTTAATTTTTTGACTCGTTGTGTTAACCTTTTTTTCCCAGCCCCGATTTTTTTTTTTCGTCTGTCACGTAATGTGGAAAGACGTAAAACAAAACAACAACAACAACACACACACACACACACACACACACACACACACACACACACACACACACACAACACACACACACACACACACACACATACATACACACGCACACGCACACACGCACACACTCACACTAACGTATGCAACACGCACGCATCGCACGCACGCAGCACAGCACGCACGCACGCACGCACGCACGCACGCACGCACGCACGCACGCACACACACACACACACACACACACACACACACACACACACACACACTCACACGCATAGAAATGAGAGAGAGAGATAGGTAGGCAGGCAGACTGGTCGGTTGTCAATCTGTCACTCGTCACTCCAGGCATTAGTTCAAACTATGTAGCTGACATTACAAAAATTCAGTGTCATGAACCAGCTGTCTCTGAAGGGTTTTGCTCTGTTTTCTTCTCCATGCCCTCCTCCATCCTCCCCAACAGTATTCTCTCCCTTCCCTCTCAACTGTCCTCTCCACTCCCCATTCCTGTATCTCCATGCCCACCTCCATCCTCCCCAACAGTATTCTCTCCCTTCCCCTCTCTCACTGTCCTCTCCACTCCCCATTCCTTATATCTCCATGCCCTCCTCCATCCTCCCCAACAGTATTCTCTCCCTTTCCCCTCTCAACTGTCCTCTCCACTCCCCATTCCTTATGTCTCCATGCCCTCACACACCTCTGTACCTGGCCCCTTTAATTCCTCTCTTCTGTCTGTATGTGACTGCCTCTAGATGATTTTGTTGAGTCGTTTAAAACAGAAAGATTGAAAAAAAAATCAAATCACATGTTTTATCATTATATATGACTCCAGCCTTCAGATATTTTTGTTCTGGCTTTTTTGTCCCTTGATGTATTGTCTTTCAAAGCTATTTTTTTGTCAGCAGATTGCATAATTCGTTACCAGTTATTCACTATATATTGTAACACGGTATGAGATACAGAGAAATGAAGAACATCAATATTTGAATATGTCCATAAATAATGTTTGGTAAGTGAAGATTTTTTTATTGTGGACTGTGGTGCAGGACAGTGACCTTAAGTGTCTTTGGTGTGGTGAGTACTGTCACTGTCATGACCCTCTGTCCCCCTCCTCCCTGCTCCTGTTTCCACCTGTCGTCCATCTCTGTTTCTCTGTTCAGTTTCAGAATCACTCCTCTTTCCTGAGCAAGGAATCTTGGTGCCGACAAATTAATGGGTACTTAATGTTCAATGTTCTTCAGTGAAAATGCCTCAATGAATTGTGTTGAGTTGTTCCACTTTATAAACACAAATGTTGGTGATAGTGTGTGTAGTAACAATTCTTATTATTTCCTATCTATATTCTCATTGCATAAAGAAATATAAAAAGTGTGTATTCATGTTCAGATTTGAATGTTGTAATCGTCATTAGAATTACGTTACTTGTATAGTCAGTGCTCTCTGTGTATGCTGGTGTGTGTATGTATGTGGAGGGGTTGGTGTGAGGGAGGGGGAGGGGAGGGCATGCAGTATTTTTATGTATGTATGCAGTGACTATTTTTCTTAGACAGGGCCTTGCTTTGCTTCACTTGATCTTGTTATGACTGTTCTTTCACAAATCCTCTGCATCATCAATTCATGTTGTACTGGGGTGTTTAGTGTCTCCTGACAAAGTCTTTATTTGTGCCAGTAATACCTGTTTATTGAAGTGATTAGCTTCACCTGACAAGGCTTTTCTTTCTGTTAACAGCTCCTGCTGGAAATCTTTTCCCTAACATTAGCAATAAAGCCTTTGTCATCAGGGCTGTTGTTACTGAGGTGGTTATCTTCTGACAAAGCCTTTATTTGTGCCTGTAATCCTTGGTCTCATGGTTTTACTAGTCTGTTTACTGACAAAAAAAAAGACAAAAAAAAAAAAAGAAATTGCCTGAGCCAGAAGTTCATATGCACTGTTTTCTTTTCATCTTAATTTTCACTTTTTTGCTGTTTAGAGCCATAAGAATGTGTATCATCAAATATAAATAGAATTTGAGTTGTTTACAATGTATCATCATTTATGTTAGCTCACAAAAGACGGTCCTTCTCTTCATCAATGTAAGTCAGATCTGCAAATCTGGGATCATTTGCATCCAATTTTCTCAGTTGTACGTCACCAGGACGCTGATGCACCTTGACAGCAAATTTCAGATTTGGATGCCTGACACAAGTTGAAATACTGGCTGTCAAATCAATTTCCTGCTTAAATGGCAAAACTTATCACTTCACAGATTCACACAAAAGAGAGCTTCAAAGAGAAGCAACTCTTTGTACAAATCAGCAAGATTTCTTGGTATGTGGAATGAAAGAGAGAGCCTTCTGCTCAGCACATACACTGTACGTTGGCACAGCATAGTGATGTGAGCAGAGTACACAATATCTTTTATGGGTGTGTCACAGGCTAAAGTTTAATCTATGTTGTTTGAAATGCATGTTTTCTCCCCATAAGACCTGTCTTTGTGTCATTCATTAATTCCTGCCAGAATGAAGTGATGTTTTTTTTCTCCTGATAAATTCTGTTTTTGTTTTATTCATTCCTGTTGCAGTGAGTGATTGGTTCTTAAAAGAGGAAGACTTTTTGTGCCATGAAGTCCTGTTGTAATGATTATTTCTCCTGTCAAAGGTTTTGCTTTTAGTCATTAATTTATATTGTAATGAGGTGTTCATTGTTCACTGACTAAACCTTCCTTTGTTTCACACATTCCTGTTGTATTTAATAATTATTCACTATGAGTGTTTTTCTCATATATAACCATTTCCTGCTGTAACAAAATAATGTCTCTTCAAAATCTGCCATTGTGTGTAGGCTGATCAAGTAATTTAAAATTTCTCATCATTGGGCAAATGCTACCTCTGACTATGCGTTATTTTACATGCGTATGTTCTGCCTTGATATACATCCAGAAGGTGTTCATGCAGTTCAGGGGTCAGTCTGTACAAAGTTTGACCCTTGTACACACAGAGAAGTTATATGGATAGATCAGATCAGTCTTTGGGCATGTTGTCTTGGGTATATGCATAGGTGTTCAGACAGTTCAGGTCAGTGTGTACCTTGATGGATCAGGATATACACACTGAAGGTGTTGAGCCAGTTCATGAGATCAGTCGGTATGTTGATTGATCTGGGTATACACACAGAAGGTGTTCAAACAGCTCAGGTCAGTCTGTACCTTGATTAACAGGGTATACACACAGAAGGGGTTCAGACAGCTCAGGTCAGTCTGTACCTTGATTAATCAGGGTATACACACAGGTGTTCAGACAGCTCAGGTCAGTCTGTACCTTGATTAATCAGGGTATACACACAGGTGTTCAGAAAGTTCATGAGGTCAGTCTTTACCTTGATTAATCAGGGTATACACACAGGTGTTCAGACAGCTCAGGTCAGTCTGTACCTTGATTAATCAGGGTATACACACAGAAGGGGTTCAGAGAGCTCAGGTCAGTCTGTACCTTGATTAATCAGGGTATACACACAGGTGTTCAGACAGCTCAGGTCAGTCTGTACCTTGATTAATCAGGGTATACACACAGAAGGGGTTCAGAAAGTTCATGAGATCAGTCTTTACCTTGATTAATCAGGGTATACACACAGGTGTTCAGACAGCTCAGGTCAGTCTGTACCTTGATTAATCAGGGTATACACACAGAAGGTGTTCAGAAAGTTCATGAGGTCAGTCTATACCTGATTATCAGGGTATACACACAGAAGGTGTTCAGAAAGTTCATGAGATCAGTCTGTACCTTGATTAATCAGGGTATACACACAGGTGTTCAGAAAGTTCATGAGATCAGTCTGTACCTTGATTAATCAGGGTATACACACAGAAGGTGTTCAAAGTTCATGAGATCAGTCTTTACCTTGAAATTAATCAGGTATACACAACAGAAGGTGTTTCAGAAAGTTCATGAGATCAGTCTTTACCTTGATTAACCTGGGTATACACACGGAAGGTGTACAGTCAGTTCAGAGATCGGTCTATACCAAGGTTTATCTGATTGTACACACAAGAGTTCAGACAGTTCAGGAGGTCATTCTTTTCCTAGGTTAACCTGGGTGTAATAAACAGTGTTCAGTCAGTTCAGGAGGTCAGCATGTACCTGGGTTAACTTGGTATATAAACAGGTATTCAGGTGATTCAGGAGATCAATCTGTATCCATGTTAACCTGGGTATATAAAACAGGTGTTCAGTCAGTTCAGGAGGTCAGCATGTACCTAGGTTAACTTGGGTATATGAACAGTATTCAGATAATTCAGGACATCAGTCTGTATGCATGTTGACCTGGTGTCAGACAATTCAGGAGATTAATCTGTACTTTGATTGACCTGAGTGTGCACCCAGAAGGTATTCAGATAGTTCAGGAGGTCAGTGTATACTTAGGCTGACTTCACAGATTGAAAAGATCAGCTGTAGGTTTTCCTATAGTTTTATTCTCTTCGATCATCAACGTTGTGAGGTATGCATGCAAGCGCACTCACAGTTGCATGCACGTGTAAGTGTGTGTGTGTGTGTGTGTGTGTGTGTGTGTGTGTGTGTGTGTGCGCGCGCGCATATGTATGTATATGTGTGTGTTTGAGCGTGTGTGTGTGTAAGAAATAGAGAGAAAAGGAGTAATGTGTGTGTGTGTGTGTGTGTGTGTGTGTGTGTGTGTGTGTGTGTGTGTGTGTGTGTGTGTGTGTGTGTATGTGTGCGTGTGTATATGCACATGTGTGTCTGTGTATGAGTGAGATAGAAAAAGAAAGAAGTGTCTGTGTCTGTGTGTGTGTGGTGTGTAAGAGAGGGAGAGAGAAAGAGGAGTGGGGTGTGTGTGTGTGTCTGTGTCTGTGTGTGTGTGTTGTGTCCGTGTCTGTCAGGCAGTGATTGAGTATGAACTGCATACTGAAAGCTAGTGTTGAAGTAGAATGTGACTTGTTCTGTGGATTATAGTCTTTTTTGTTTTTTTTCTCCTTGAGTTGTGGGGACCAGTTTCTGATGAGATTGATGTCATGTTACAGAAAGACGGCTCCCTTAGAAGGACCAGAGTATGCTGCTGTCATCAAAGTTGGAGATCGTGTCAGACGTGGACGGACTGGAGGTGGGGATCACAGGTATGTTATGAGTGTAACTGATGGAATGAATGAAATGCTTCAGAACAGCATCACAGGTATGTTATTAGTGTAACTGATGGAATGAATGAAATCTTCAGAACAGCATCACAGTATGTTATGAGTGTAACTGATGGAATGAATGAAATGCTCAGAACAGCATCACAGGTATGTTATGATAACTGATGGAATGAATGAAATGCTTCAGAACAGCATCACAGTATGTTATTAGTGTAACTGATGGAATGAAATGAAATGCTTCAGAACAGCATCACAGGTATGTTATTAGTGTAACTGATGGAATGATAATGAAATGCTTCAGAACAGCATCACAGTATGTTATTAGTATAACTGATGGAATGAATGAAATGCTTCAGAACAGCATCACAGGTATGTTATTAGTTTACTGATGGAAGAATGAAATGCTACAGAACAGCATCACAGGTATGTTATTAGTGTAACTGATAGAATGAATGAAATGCTTCAGAACATGTGTAAGGCTGGAGTTTCAACATGTGAACAGTGAGCTGACTGTGTTAGTCACCTCAGAGACAGAAGAGACAGCACCTTGCAGCACCTGTGACCCATTCTGCCCAGTCCCGTTCCATCTGGCAGCCTTAGTTCTCACCTTATCACAATCATGCAGTATCAGTGAAATTGTGAAGGAAAGTGCAGTGTTCTTCCAGAAATCCAGTTTTGACCTGAGAATGCCTGTGTAGACTGAGCTGCACTGAGTGGCTCATCTTTAAGACAGGGTGTGTCACATGTCATGAACAGTATCATATTGCATTGTGTTTATGTCTTATTGAATTGCACTTTTCATTTCCTTGACACAACAGATTGGTCTGTGTGAAATTTAGTCTACCATCCTTGGTAGACAATCTTTCTTTATCTATCTCCATGTACTTCAGCTTGCTGACCACAGTTAATATTTCAACAGAATTGTTCAAGAACAGCACCGTCGTTGTCACGGATTCCTTTCTGTGTGCTAACTGCATGCTGATGACAGGACCTCAGTGTGTTGTTTGATCTTAAAAAGTAGCCCTCAGATTAGGTGTGGTGAAGAGAGGGACTAAACCACAAAGCAAACAAACAAGAAAAATGCTTCCAAAGCTTCCATGATCCAGAATTGAACAGGAGAGCCAGAATTGTTTCCCTTTCCAGGTTAGTTGCGATGCAATATAGACTGCCTGTCTACAGGCCAGAATTGTTTCCCTTTCCAGGTTAGTGTGATGCAATTTAGACTGCCTGTCTACAGGTCCAGAATTGTTTCCCTTTCCAGGTTAGTGTGTGATGAATATAGACTGCCTGTCTACAGGCCAGAATTGTTTCCCTTTCCAGGTTAGTGTGTGATGCAATATAGACTGCCTGTCTACAGGCCAGAATTGTTTCCCTTTCCAGGTTAGTGTGTGATGCAATGTAGACTGCCTGTCTACTGGCCAGAATTGTTTCCCTTCCCAGGTCAGTGTGTGATGCACTAGGGGTATGTGTCCTCTGCCAGGTGCCTGTGTGATCCACTATAGGTTATCTATTCACAATCCAGGTTTGTCCTGCTTTGTGTGATCCACTACAGGCTATTCATCCACCATACAGATTTGTTTCCCATTCCAGGTTAGTGTGTGACCCACTTTAAGCTAACAGTCCACTATCCAGGATTGTTTCCCTTTCTCAGCTAGTGTGTGACACACTGCAGGATATCTGTCCAATATGCAGGATTGTTTCCCTTTCTCAGCTAGTATGTGACCCACTGCAGGATACCTGTCCACTATCCAGGATTGTTTCCCTTTCTCAGCTAGTGTGTGACCCACTGCAGGATACCTGTCCACTATGCAGGATTGTTTCCCTTTCTCAGCTAGTGTGTGACCCACTGCAGGATACCTGACCCATAACCACGGTTGTCTCCTTTTCCAGGTTAATGTGTGACTCACGTAATGCTGTCTTCCCATTGTCCAGGATTATCCCCATTCTAGGTTAGTGAGTGATTCACTGTAGGCTGGCTGTCCAGTACCCAGAGTTGCTGGGTTAAAGGCATCATTCTCTCTGTCTGTTCACTGCTAGGTTATTGTTGTGATCTACTTTTGGCTGTCTGCATATTTATCCAGAATTGTCTCCCTTTATAGGTTTTCGTTTGATCCCTTTTGTGGCTGTCAGTCCACTTTTCAGGATTATCTCCCTTTGGTCACTTCAGGTGTCTGTCCACAATCCAGATCTGTCTCCCATCCTGGTGCATTGTTTGGTCCACTGTCTGCACACTATAGGCTGTCTGTGCACTATAGGCTGTCTGTGCACTATAGGCTGTCTGTGCACTATAGGCTGTCTGTGTTTGTGTCTGTGGGTGTTTGTGTGTATCCTCTTGCTGAAGTTTTTGTCTGGATAGTACATAGAAGTTCCCACATTTCCTGCCGTTAAAAAGCGTAGTGCTTTACATATGAAACTAGACCCTCACCAATGATGCAATAACTTCCAGTATTTCTTACAGCAGTGTCAGCATGAGGGATTTGTTGTTTGACGTCCAGTCTGTTCTGAATCTTCCTACACTCTAATGTAACTTTGTATAGTTTGTCTGTATCTTTAAAGTTTGTCCAAAAGGCTAGTAGTGATCTTTTTATTATTTTTTTTAAAGAAATATTGTAGGTTATTCGTTTTACATGTAGCCGGGTGCTAACAGTGTATATAATTCTTTGGTTACCTTTCGTGGATGAAAATGTTTTGTTCGAGAGTTATCTTCCCCTTACCTCCCTTGGTCGAATCTCATTTTTTTTATTGTGTAAATTCTTTAAATCATGAATACCTCAGAACCTACAAATTGTATGTACGTCGCTAAAGTCACAAAAATTAATGTATTTGATTCATTACAACCGTTCTGGGCTGAGAAGCCCATATTTTCTCTAAACTGGATTTTGCACGAGCAATCTTGGCGCCATTTTCAATTGTCTGTCGAATGAACATTGAATAATTCTTGATTTTACAAAAAGTAAGAGGAAAACCGAAGAATCTGACGATGCATGTTAAAAGTAATGTCCATGAGCTCTCATTTCGTATATCGCATGCTTAGGATCTTTTCCGCACAGGCTTGCGACTATACGAAATGACTGACGACGCCGGTTCCCTTGAACAAGTCGCCTTCTTCGTTCATTGTCTGAGTTTTGATCCAAATTATCATTCTACAAAATTCGGATTTCCCGATCGAAATCTTGATAATGACTCCATTTCTGTTATGAATACAACTGAAAATGTGTAGAATTTATTATTTAACAGACCATTTCAACAGAGTATTTTTCAGTTGAAAATTGTGTCAAAAGTAGGCGCATACAGCCCGGCGAAGTGAAAAGTCAGCTGTGTTTTCCAGTAAATTTAATAACAATTCTCCACTTAGACACTGTCTCGGAAAATGAAGTTTTATATGTATGAAAAGAGCGAAGTGCCAGCTATTCATTCATTGTTAAAATTATTTCACGCTCTTCAGTATTTTTTATTGAAATAGAGAAAATATGACGTAAACGCGTTAAAAGTGGCTTCACTCTAGACATTAATCAGCAATGATTTAGTACGAGGAACAAAATTGTCAAATGTGACTTACTGCATTTTATTCCTTGTGTTCTGAGGTTTTCATTCGATAGTAATAGTGTTAATAGTTTGAACGGACAGCGAGCCAGACACACTGAAGCCGCGATAGAAAACAACATTTCTGTTGGTTCCGTACTCCGCGAGGCCCGTTTCGTCTCTGGCACCGTGTTGCTGGCTCTGCGGCCCGGTACATTCTTATAAAAGTAGAGCATTGTGTGAGAATGGATCAGTGTTCCCTGATGTGAGCGACTGGCGTGGAAGAAGAAAAAAGGGAGAAACTACACCTCGTCCTCCGTGTCTTCTTGACTGGCTGCTGTCCCTTGGCTCTCTCGATTGCTATCTGCCTGTCTTCCTGTACACCCCTTACCCCTCCACACCATCAATACATAATTGTTTTCCTTTAAGACGTAAATTTTATTCCAGGGACAAACCACTAAATGCCTGTGATACAAACAACAGGTGTGGCTGTCAGGTTGTAGACACAGTGTATTCAGGAGAGGAGGTGCTGGCTGTCAGGTTGTAGACACAGTGTATTCAGGAGAGGAGGGTGCTGGCTGTCAGGTTGTAGCAGTGTATTCAGGTAGAGGAGGGTGCTGGCTGTCAGGTTGTAGACACAGTGTATTCAAGGAGAGAGGGTGCTGCCTGTCAGGTTGTAGACACAGTGTATTCAGGCGAGGAGGGTGCTGGCTGTCAGGTTGTAGACACAGTGTATTCAGGAGAGGAGGGTGCTGCTGTCAGGTTGACACAGTGTATTTCAGGAGAGGAGGGTGCTGGCTGTCAGGTGTAGACACAGTGTATTCAGGAGAGGAGGGTGCTGGCTGTCAGGTTGTAGACACAGTGTATTCAGGAGAGGAGGGTGCTGCCTGTCAGGTTGTAGACCAGTGTATTCAGGAGAGGAGGGTGCTGGCTGTCAGGTTGTAGACACAGTGTATTCAGGAGAGGAGGGTGCTGCCTGTGCATGGTGTTCCCAACATCCTGCATTTTTCAGGCGGCTTTCTGTTGCCATGCAACCACACGTGTGTTATAACTGCTGATCCTTGCACTGACAGTCTGTGATGTTTCTGTGTTTGTCTTTCAGGATGGATCACCTCCAGGTAAGGGACTGTCACTCAAGTTCAGACAACCTGAAAACAAGGAATGTATATGTGAAGTGGGACTGTCAACACGTGAACTTCCTTATTGCATGGGACCATACAACCTCTATGAACTGAGGTTTGTCAGCATAGATGAGAAAGGACTGGGCTGGTGACCAGGAATCCACAGTCAAGGAATGGAAAGAGGCACGTCTGTTCTTGAAGGAAACAGGACTTGGAACAGTTTGAAGGTTTCTCTTCACATAAACACACTGTTGTGCCATTTGGTTGATTTCCTTTCTGTGTTTATAGTATCATGCTATGATGTTACAGGCAGTGTTTAAATCTATGTGTATAATACTTATGCTGTTCATATGTACACAGTATTCCTACACAATCAACACCACCGATCGTACACCTTTACACTCACACACATACACATGACAGGACTGTGTCTTAACACACACATTTAAAGACACGTACACAAATTAACCTGCATTCTCTGTATACACATGCATGCACGCATAAGCATGTGAAGTATGCACACACACACACACACACACCACACACACACAACACACCACACACACACACACACACACACACACATGGACACATGCTCTCCACACACGCACACACACACATACGCAGGCATCCACACTTGCACACACACACATGCACACACACACACGCACACCAACACACACCACACACACACACACACACACACAACGCCACGCACATACGCACACTGCACATGCACAGACATGCTTCAGATTTATTTAATGATTTATACTCATAATTGTGCCAGTGTATGGAGACCTAAATATGCCATCAACAGCAGTATTTTAACGAGTACTGTGTGATGCATTGTCCTTTAACTTGACCCCAGAGGTTGTTCTGTTGGTAGCAGGTTTCATGCATGTTACCTATACCTACAGAGACCATTCACTCACTAGCAGATCTGTCCATGAGATATATCTGCACCTGTAGGAGCCGTTCAGGCACTAACAGTACTGACATGTGTTATTTGTACGAACAGAGGTTGTTTTGTTATTAACAAGTGGTCCATGTGTAACCTGTACTAGCCAAGGTCGTTCAGTCACTAGCAGGTCTGTGTGTTACCCTGTGCCTACAGAGGTCATTCAGTCACTGACAAATTTGTCCTGGAGTTACCTGTACTTGCAAAGGCTGTTCAGTCACTATGCAGGTCTGTCCATGTGTTACTGTTCCTGCAGAGGTCGTTCAGTCACTAGCAGGTCCATGTGTTAACTATGCCTACAGCGATCGTCAAGACACTAACAGGGTCGTCCATATGTTATCCGTACTTAGTGAGGTCGTTCACACACTAGCAGGTCTGTCTGTTGTTACTCTGTACCTAAGAAGTTGTTCAGGCACAAACATGTCTCTCCGTGCGCTGCATGTACTACAGAGGTTGTTCAGTTACTAACACCAACAGGTCTGTCTGTTACCTAGTTCCTACAGAGGTCGTTCAGTCACTAACACCAAAGTCTGTCTGTTACCTTTTCACAGAGGTCTCAGTCACTAGCAGGTCTGTCCATGTGTTACCTGTCCCTGTAGAGTCATTCAGTCACTAGCAGGCTTCCATGTGTTACTCCCTGCAACGCCTTTTCTTCCTGAACCTAAGCGATCTGAAGCGATCAAAGCAAGTGATTTTCTTGTTTTTATTCGTTTATTACACATGACGAGCCTAGAGGTCGAAACGGTTGTTGTTTTGTCTTGTGACTCGTTTGTCCACGTTCTCTGGGCGGTTCGCTAACATTATTAATTTGCTAGGATTAAGGATACTGTGTTCAGATTACTTGGCTATAACATCAGGTCACTGTCTTTTGACCTTGACTTTAGGATGAACTTTTCATGCAGCACCCACCCTGTCTGGTGCCCCAAACACATGGCACTGCACTGACAGATGTCGGCATCGACTGTACTCATCCAGCTCTTCCATCGTATTCTGTATAAACAATAAGCACAGGGAGAGTCTTTTGAAGTCATTTGAGGCCCCCCGTACAGTACTGCTTTGATAAGGAATTTTGAATGACTTGGGGATTTTCCCCTTTCTTTTCCCCGGAAAACCCTGATCCAAGGAAGTAAAAGGAAACCCGTGAGAAAGTTGTCAGTGAAAACCTTTGTGGATGATTTATTAAAACCCAAAAAGGGTTTTAAAGTATCAATGCAAAAGCCTTTTAAAAAGACAAAATTGCAGGAAAAAAATTTGGGCCGGACACGCAAACCTTTTTTTTTGCATTGTTCCCAAACAAACCCCAATGTAAAAAAAAAGAACATGAATTTTAAAGGGCTGTTTGGCCCCTAAATTTATTTAAGGAACCATGTAATTTCCAGATAAACAAATACAAGGGAAAAATTAATATGTTAAGAAAATTTCATAAAATCATATTTTCTGTAGATGTTGCCGTTTTTTGGTTTTTAATACTGATTAATTAAAAGTTTGATTTTTAAAAAACAAAGTCAGGCTAGGAAGGTTCCCGGCAAGTGTTAATTCAGGTAAAAGGGTTAAGTGCGTTGGCTGACACTTTGGGTGTACTCGTCAGGGGTTTACCCATGTTTGGCTAGACCCCCTGACCCCAAAAGGTTTAAGCATTCTTTTTTTTATACGGTGAATGTATTAGTCAACAGATTTGATTATCAGAGCCACCTTGGAGCATTTGTTTTTTCACTGTTTCAATTATTTGTTTGTTTGATGTTTTGTAGTGATGTAACCAGCTGAGCTTGATAATTTCTTCTGGTTTTTCTTTTAGAGAACACACACACACACACGCGCACACACACACACACAACACACCACACACACACACACACACACACACACACACACACACACACACACACACACACAGATAGATGGATAGTTATAGTGATATGTTGATAGTTAGATATGTAAAATGCGCACACACGCGCGCGCGCACGCACACACATGCACACACACAGGCATGCATGCATGCACGCACACACACACACACACGCACATGCACACGCACACACACACACACACACACACACACTGTGTGTGTGTGTGTGCTGAATATGGTTGACATTTGTGTGTTACAGTTATATTCTGATAGTTTCTATTATCAGTTCATGTAAATGTATGTTATTCTTGTCCGAACATAACACATTTTGTATGTTTTTCTTACTGATGTGTTTGTGACTAATCACTATCATTCTTCACATGTGTAATTTATAAAATTAGATGAATGGATAAATGTCTGTTATGCAAATATTCAAGAATAAACATATTTCCCATATTTGTTTCTTTCTGCCATGTTCTTGTATGTTCATAAATGCGTATACATTTTTGATGAACTCTGCACACATAATGTTTGTTTCTGTCATGTTCTTGATAGGTTATTATTATCTTTTTAAAGGTGAAGATGCTCCGTGGTGCATTCCATGTCATGTACCACTCACAGTGAAACATGTTCTTTTAGAGTGTGGGACTGGCATGATGTTAGACATATACACTATTCACTGCAGACTCCATGAAAACCATGTTCAGAGATGCCCCACCTGATATGATCTTGAATTTCTGAGGAATATTAAATTTTTCTTCTGATCTAAGATTTTATAGAGGAAAGATTTTTTAACAGAATTTGCTGTGTGTTTTTGGAAGGTGTGTTTTAAAGAGTTGTGTGAATTTTTTTTTCTAATCATGACTTGTCGTTGACTTCAATGCGGTGACAACCCTGATATGGCCTCTTGTGGTCAGCTGGTGGCTGTAAGCAACATATAGCTTACCTGACCTTCACTCTTTTCCTTGCAAGAACATACTAATGTGTATGGCCATATGGTCAGGTGCCAATCTCTGTTCAAATCAAGCACGTTTAATCCTTATTCCAATCATGAATAACGAATGAAAAGAGTCGAAGCCATGCCATCTTGTATTGGATGGTGTCGGATGGGGTGAACTTCAAATGATTTGATGTGTTGTTTTTTTTCTCAGTTTCTTTGTTATCCCAACGTCATTGGCCTGTGTGGTAATGTTACAGTGAGCCAAGTGTTAGATGAAATTTTATTGGACAATCTTGGCCAACAACTGTACAAGTTAAACAGAGAGCCATGTAAATTGTGTACTGGCAGAAAAATGTATTTGGCTATGACACAGGCAAGTTTTATTTGTGTTTCATCATGAGTATGATAATACTACTCTCAGAATAGAACTGTCATGATGTGATGAAAAATCGCTTCAGCCACTGTTTATCAAGCAGCCGTGTGCCACTGGAGAATCAAAACACAAGAAAATATTGTATGTTGGTAAAAAATATTTCTCTAGGTGTGAGTTCTTCATGTGACAATCCAGAGTTATGACAGTATGAGCACAGCAGCCCCGATATTCCTGCTGAATCACAAACACAGGCTGGGCTGGAAGGGTTGCACAGGTAGACACTATACTGGGGCTGAAAGGGTTAGATAACATACACAGACTTCTTGTCTTATTGTATTCTTTGATATACTTCTTGATAATGATAATGGTAATAATGATTAAATAATAATGATAATAACATTGCATTTATAAAGCGCCAGGCCAAAGGTTCTAGGTGCTGACAATCCATACTCTCGTATACGCAACGGGCTGCCTACCTGGGTAGTGCCAACTGAAGAGCTGCCTGCCAGTGCTTTATTCAGTCATTTTCCGTGCCCACCAGTCAACAATTGTTCACTAAATTTCCATATTTCCTGCATTCTTTCAATTTCTCATGCAGGGTGCATGCTATGTGTAACATGTCATCCATACCAACAGCCAAACTGGCCTTCTCTTTCCGAAAGTTAGTTTATGCATTTTATGCGTGTGCAAGATTTTATGTGTGCATTCATACACAGAACCTCGGTTTGTAGTCTCATTTGAAAAGGACTGTTAGGGAAATGGAGTCAGAACCAATGTTACTTCCGAGGGAAAAATCCCCCTGTACCAAAACAGCCTGGCAGAGATTCAAACCCACAAACCTCAGGATCACCAAGATGACGACTCGGGCGCTCTACCATCTGATCTTTTATGCACCCTCCCCCCCCCCCCCCTCAAGTTTATGTGTTATGCACAAGGTAACATTAGAAAAATGACACGCATCCCAATATGCTAGAAAAAAACATCCATTTTGGGGGAGAGGGTGGAGAGAAACCAGTTTCCTTTTTTTTCCCGTCCAAATTTTCTCTTCGTTAAACTGGTCATAATGACATGCCTTGAGAAAGTATCAGTATTTGAGCAAGTATCGAGCATAACATAGTTAAACTGGTCATAATGACATGCCTTTGAGAAAGTGTCAGTATTTGAGCAAGTATCGAGCATAACATAGTTAAACTGGTCATAATGACATGCCTTTGAGAAAGTATCAGTATTTGAGCAAGCATCGAGCATAACATAGTTAAACTGGTCATAATGACATGCCTTGAGAAAGTATCAGTATTTGAGCAAGTATCGAGCACAACTCTGATCTGTGCGAAGACATGCCTTGGCTAGGGCTGACTTTTTATTTTTTTTATGTTTCCTAATCTTGAATTGTTCTTACTTGTCAGGATTTTTTTTAACCCGTGTTCCCCATGGGGATGGGGGGGACTCTTTCATTGCAGATCCCCCCCCCCCCCCCCCCCCCCCCCCCACCTTTTGGATGTTCTGTGCTCATAGCTCATATCTTCCTTTTCCGTGACTGTGCCTTTTTTTTTTTTTTAAACTCACGTTTGTCTTTTGTTCCTGTCATCAACTGTTTTTTCTGCCTTTGTGCACCATTGTCCTGTCTTTGTGCACCATTGTCCTGTCTTTGTGCACCATTGTCCTGTCTTTGTGCACCATTCTCCTGTCTTTGTTCACCATTGTCCTGTCTTTGTGCACCATTGTCCTGTCTTTGTGCACCATTGTCCTGTCTTTGTGCACCATTGTCCTGTCTTTGTGCACCATTGTCCTGTCTTTGTGCACCATTCTCCTGTCTTTGTTCACCATTGTCCTGTCTTTGTGCACCATTGTCCTGTCTTTGTGCACCATTGTCCTGTCTTTGTGCACCATGTCCTGTCTTTGTTCACCATTGTCCTGTCTTTGTGCACCATTGTCCTGTCTTTGTGCACCATTGTCCTGCCTTTGTTCACCATTGTCCTGTCTTTGTGCACCAGTGTCTGTCTTTGTGCACCATTGTCCTGTCTTTGTGCACCATTGTCCTGTCTTTGTTCACCATTGTCCTGTCTTTGTGCACCATTGTCCTGTCTTTGTGCACCATTGTCCTGCCTTTGTTCACCATTGTCTGTCTTGTGCACCATTCTCCTGTCTTTGTGCACCATTGTCCTGTCTTTGTGCACCATTGTCCTGTCTTTGTGCACCATTCTCCTGTCTTTGTTCACCATTGTCCTGTCTTTGTGCACCATTCTCCTGTCTTTGTTCACCATTGTCCTGTCTTTGTGCACCATTGCCTGTCTTTGTGCACCATTGTCCTGTCTTTGTGCACCATTGTCCTGTCTTTGTGCACCATTCTCCTGTCTTTGTTCACCATTGTCCTGTCTTTGTGCACCATTGTCCTGTCTTTGTTCACCATTGTCCGTCTTTGTCTGGAAACCTTTTTGTGTGTGTGCTGTAGCAGTTTATGACATGCCAGCTTTTTTGTTGTGATCAGGCAGTTAGGCAATGACAATTGATATACAGTACTGAAAGAGGACACTCCATGTCCATTCAGCTGTGCACGTTTGCCCCATATGGATTTTCTGTGTATTCTTTTTAAAGACATTTGAATGTTTTTCAGTAAGTTTTACAATTACAAAAAAAATAATGTGAATGCTTGATGCTGTCAGTGCAGCCTCATTGAAATTGACAAAAGAAGTCATTAGTTTAGGTACACTGTCATTAACTGCTTTCATTGTTTGTTTCTTTCTGTGATTTTTTTGTTGTTGTCGGTTATCTGAACGTGTTTATAATTGTGACTTATTTTTTCCCTGTATGAATTTGACAGACCTGAAAAGGCTTTTTGTTGGTGGCTGGGCTTTTGCATCATCATTAAAACTTGAAAAAAACTGCTAACCTGAGAAGCCTTCACAGAGCAGAACAGCTGTGGCTGTTGGTGCTTGTCGCCGACTTCTTATGGAAGCGCTGTTCGAGGTAGGGTGTCTGCAGGATTTCTCCTTGTCTCTTTCCTCACTGTGGGGGTCCACAACTAGACTGGAATCTTCATGTCATTCCATTGTGAGTGTGCGTGTGGTGGTGTGTGTGTGTGTGTGTGTGTTGGGGTGTGTGTGTGTGTGTGTGTGTGTGTGTGTGTGTGTGTGTGTGTGTGTGTTTTAAGACCTTAAGCGCCTGAAAAAAAATACTTTACATTCTGACTGGAGTGTGTGGTGTGTGTGTGTGTGGTGTGTGTTGTGTGTGTACACGCGTGTGTATGTGTGTGTGTGTGTTTGATATCAAAATATTTTCTTACCAAACATCCTTGTGTATGTGGGAAAAAAAAGATTTATAGTAAAGATGCTTGGAGGGGGGACCTTCACACACACACACACACACACACACACACATACACACACACACACACACACACACACACACCACACACACACACACACACACACACACACACACATGTATTTATATCATTTAATAATACATGACATTCCCTGTTAAGCACCAAGTAAGGAATAAATGAGCACAATAATTTCATTACCATGCAATATCACAAAAAGTAGATTATTTCAATAGTAAAAGAAGAGAATCAAGTCGTATCTAATTCAGGGATTAAAAGAAAAAGATTAATAATAAAGATAGCTTGGAAGGGGTGGTCCTTCACATTAGCAGAAAATTGCACACACACACGCACACGCACACGCACACACACACACACACATTGCATAAGCATTTCAACAGTAAAACGGAACATTCCCTAATAGGCTTGTAGTAGGGAATAAATAAGAACAGAATTTCAATGCCATGTAATGATATCACCAAATGTATGATTACTAACACGGTAAAAGAAGACAGTCAAATAATATAATTCATGGATAAAAAAGTAAAAGACACCTTGAAGGTGCACATGTGGGAGGTCCATCAAATTTACACACACACACACGCACACAACACGCACACACACACACACACACACACACACACACACACACAAAACACACCACACACACACACACTGCCACCTCATCAAAAACACAGGCATATAAAAAAAAGAGAATAAAATGAGATAAAAAAAATTATCAACACCCGCAAATGATTTAACAATTGTAATTTACTTTTCAACCGTAAAAACAGGACTAAAAAGACTTAATGGGGGACCTGGGTGAGGGGGGGGAACATACACGTCTATTCACACAACACACACACACACACACCCCACAACACACACACACACTCTCACACTCGCACTCACAACAACACACACACGCACACACACACACACACCCCACACACACCCACACACACAACCACAGGCGTCACATGCATCGCATGCCACAGGGGTCGTATTTAAACCAAAAGAATAGGTAGGAACAAATCTGAGATAACGTACTCCATGTTTGGCTGTCAGTCTCGTCCACAACTTCATATTCCACACTGCCTTCATCCCAACCATAATTCTCTCCACTTTACCCACAGGTCATCATGATCCCACAGTGCCTTCATCCAACCATAATTCTCTCACTCTGCCCACATGTCCATTCATTTAATCCACTCACTCCTTCATCCAGCCATACTTCTCTCGCACTTGCCCACATGTCCATTAATCCACACTGCCTTATCCTAACCATAATTCTCTCACTTGTGCCTCAGGCATCCATCATTATTCCACACTGCCTTCATCCAGCCTTCATATTCTCTCACACTCTGCCCACATGTCCATCATTATATCCACCACTGCCTTCATCCAGCCAGAATTCTTCACACTCTGCCCAATGTCCATCCTTAATCCCCAATGCCTTCATCCAGAGAGAACTGTAATATGCCGCTTTTTGGCTCACCCGCTCTCAACCGGCTTGGCCGGTCTCGGGCGGGCGACTCAAAAGCGGCACATTTTCAGTTCTCACTAAGCATGACTTTAATAACCAAAAAAATACGACCCCTACAAACATACATTACTGTGTAGGGTTTATCTGTTTCAATCCTAATTTACTAAATTTTCAGATTTCAGTTTTTGTTTTAATCTGTGTTGTTCTTGATCATTTCAATAACAATCATTTTCACGGCAAAATTCATCAAATGCATCTCTGTCTTTCATGTGAAATAAAACTACAGGTCTTTAAATGGTCTCTAAAGTTCTTTTAAAACGGGAGTATATTTCTGACATAAAATCCACACACTTATTCCAGCATGTCTTCCCACTAAAGCTAGGTTTTTTTTTTTTGTTTCGACAAAAGCGTTTCTTTTTTTAACTATGTCTCTTTCTGCTGAACCAGTCATCGATAATAAATAGCGTCTGCGGTTCCTTCAAACAGTCTATAAAAGTATTCTAAACACTCACGCAGTTTATTGCTAGGATCAATAAATATTGTCATCATCTGTCCATATAACCTTCTATTATGTATGCTTTGTTCCATTTAGCGTTGGACAGAAAATCACAATATTGACAAAATTATAGCGATAAACTGTTAGTAATCGTCAAGGATAAATTTTGGTTTTTCCAACCAGGCTGCCCACAAAATTAATGAACATGGAGAGGGTTTTTGTCATAAAGTTTAAACTGCTCCATAGTTTTATAACAGAATTTAATCTAATCCGTTATTTGTTTTTATCATGCTCTCTGTCAAAACTTGTTCAGTATAATAAAACCCGACAACGGCCTAAAATGAGTTAAGATAATCCAATTCAGTTCTTGTAAGATTGTTTCTATTTAGTAACAGTGACTTTTGGTGCTTGTTTGTTATACCTTAAGATCTCACCATTGTGCAGGAACGACGATGGTAACGTTAAGACGTTTAACGTCTAAGTTTGCCAGCTAATTAGAATTCCTTTTTACAACAAGGGACGTCACTGACGCCCACAAACCCCAATTCCCTCCCTCATTCTTTAATGACAGAAATTTTGCAAATTTAATTGTGATGTGGTCTCCTAATTTCTGCTTGGAAAGAACTGTAATTTTGTTTAGAAGCTTCCTTTAAACAGTTTCTCTTCTGGGGGGATGTACGGTTTTTTTCCCATACGTGCGTTATTTCAAAGCTCTTTCCGACTATTGTCGTCGGCATAAGACTTACGTGTATAAAGGGCCAGAGTTGAATGCTTTCTGAAACTTTTTTGACGGCCAAAGAATGAAACATGGGCTTATGAATTCAATTTTTATTTCCCATTCTAAATATGGTTTCCAAGTGCCATTTGAGGTCAGGTTTTCGAACTTTTTTTTATATTCCATACCTCGGACCAAACATTATTTGGCTTCTAATTGCGCAGTTGTTCTAGTTTAGGAACTTTTTTGCCTGTTCGCCAACCTCTTTGCGTTTATAATCACCATCTTTAGTGTACGCAAAAAACCATACAAAAGCGCTATCTCACCACTCTGTCAAAGTCTGTAACGTCTGCAAGGTCTTTAATTTAATAGTTATACACCTCACAGGCGCTAATGTAACTCCTGGTTTCTTATGGCCCACGCGACATTTTTTTGTACAGCTTATTATTTTATTTCCAAAACACTGAGCAGGTTATCACATTTCACGATTTTACTGTTTTGTCTGCAATTTTGATATTAAATGATCAACCTCCACAATACTTAAGCGCTTTACACTGTAAATTAGGGAAATTGTATAATTATCATAATCGCAATATGCAGCTTTCTGTTGGAAGAGCTCTTAAAAACAGGTTGAGGGGGCCTTCCCATCATATAAGTTTTCATCAGTGCTCAGCTCATCCAAACTGAACATTAGAGTAATGAATGTAATGCAAGATCGAGCGGATTTTCTCCTCATAAGTAGTTTTGAGTGGTGTAACTTCAAAACTATGTACGGCTTGATTGGCGTGTAAAACCTAACATTTTAGCTAGCTCTCCATCCAAAATGGTAACCTTACTTCTTCTTCTTCAGGTTTTAAGGTCAACATTGTTTTCAGATTCGAATTGTTAAGTTTGGAGTAATGTCAAAGTTACTCATTGCTTCTTTTAGTGAGCAAAAACCCAAATAACCATCAGCGTATTGTTAACTGGCTCTAACTTTGGCCCCTGTTTTGTCAAACTTTCCCCCCCCCCCCCCCCCCCCCCTATCGTATTATTCTCCCTGGATTCAATTTTATTAAACCATACGAATTTGTAAATTTTTCATGAAGCGCAACGTTCTGCTTTCCGCAATGTTATCATTAGATGTTCTAAAAACGAAGGGCGGTCTGGGTTGTTATTGTTACAAACATTTTTTAAAACAAATTAAAAATGAGTGATTAAATATACTGATGTCAAATATTCTGCTGGGCCGCACTACAATTTAAAATATTATGCAAACCGATACTCTTGACATTCCTGTGACTCAGTCTGACGCATTTCAAGTAACGGTGAGTACTCCATTGGCCCAATATCTTAACCCTCCTATTAAAAATGGACTAATTCCCGAAAGTGTGGTTTATGTCATCCGATGCTGGTTTTATCAGAACATGTTAACACTTTTTGGCTGTGTTTTGCGCATCAACTGTGGAGTGGAGGGCTCGTATGCTGATCATGTAATTCATCAGATCCTTTTGTGAGGTCAGTGTCTCTGATTTCATTTTTATTACACTTCAGACGTATTTTGACTGAACTGCATGCCCACATTACAAATGACAACGTTTTAATCCATTCAGCAACAGGAATAGACATGAAGGCTTTTGAAAGGATCTGAAACGGAAATTCAATATTAACATCTAGACAGGCCTTTAGACAAAAGTTGGGATCTTAATCATGGATTAGGCACCCCTTATTTTTGGGGCGTGCCACAGAAAGTATAAATATGATGGAATCCTCCTTAACATCTTCTCTTCAGGCACAGCTGTTCACCTCGGGTTCCATAGATGCAAGACATAAAAACTGCTTGGACAACATTTATCTTAAGGAATTTAAGGGCCTAACTAAAGAGGAATAGAACGAAAAACGACTGGTTAGTACTTAGTTTGGTGTTTGCTAGGTTCAACAAAGCACAGACAAGATCGAGCATAATGATCCTTCTACTGTTTTTGATTGCACAAAAACAATACTTAGCAAATTTAGAGGACGCCATTAATTCTACAGTTGATTTACCTTCGAGTCTAAAAAGGTACAAAATGTGATACACTACGCAAGATCGAAAGAGACTATGTGTTGGCACTGGTTTATACATGATACCTTCTGAACCTCAGACTCAAGGTAGGAAACATAATAATAAAACTACAACAATGAAACATGAATTCCTTGTGGCAGGCAATGAACAGAAAGTGGAAAAAAAAAAACGAAATAAATCTGAGCCAGTATTAGCAAGCAGTAAACAAAACAACCCAAGAATAAGTCATCCAATCCCGAGGCCCAAAGCCCGAAGGTCGTTGAAGACCGCGAAGTACACGAAGTCAAAAAAAATAATGACCAGGAATATGAAAAGACAGCACTTGTTTTTGGGTTAACTGGCTAGGAATTTCTCCTTCTTTATTTTACTAAAGCGTAACAAACTATTAGAGAAACTAATACCATAAAGTGCTCAGCCATAAAGCCAACTACTTTGCCTGCAGTAGACAAAGCAGCTAACAATACTTTCTAATTTACAGGTAAAGAGTCTATAGCTTTACCAGCTAATTTTTTTTAATAAACTCGCAAGATGATCAAGTGTTTTTTTCCATGATTTATCAGGTGGAGGCGATGGCGGTGGAGCGCTAGGCTTTTGACCTCCACCGCCTGTAATAGCCATCACCAGTGGTTCTTTATTGCAAAATCCTAAGCGTTTTAACGCTTGCGAATGTGACTGCTTGCTCTCTAAACATGTGTTCTTATTCTTTTGCTAGTGTTGTGTCTTCATATAAAATTCTTTGGATAGTTTCTCTTATTCTGCTCATGAGTTGTAAGGTCTTCTCGGTTAGTAGACAACGCTTTAGTCTTGCTGATCTCTTTGTTCAAGATTTTTAGTCTTTGGGTTATTCTCTTCTTTAATATCCTGCCCTAAGTTGGCGTCATCAGCCCTCAACGAGTTTTTCTTTTTCTCTTTTTTATATGCTCATCTATTTCACCCTGTTTTGCTAAATTGTTTGTTAATTCGCCTCTTGATGCTTTTCAAAGCATGATCATGGGCCCGCTCTATTTCTGCATGGGTAGCGGCGGGCGTGGGTATAGTTTTTAATGCTGGTTTTCCTGCAAAACTGTTTCTGCTTGCAATTACTTTGTTCTGCTGTTTGACTTAAATCTTGAAGTTCCATGTTTTGTATTTGGCTATCTGTTGGGAATCTTGTTGTATGTTTTGAAGTTTAGCAACTGCCGCCCCTGCTCTTAAATTTCGGTCTAACAAATGCCAAAAGGCGATTTTGATCGGCCACTCTAAGTCTTTGTCTAAATGTATTCATGCCTACAAACTTTGATGGGTCTCGTTTCATCTGTAAGCCGAACAAGTTGTCCTTGATCGTTTTTCACCAAACAAATGGCCTTTTTATCTACATCAAAATCAATAGGGAAATCGGGGAGGTTATAGGCTTGACTTTTGTAAAATGAGTCAATCCTTACTTTAATGTTAATTATGCAACAGTGAGGTCGTGAGCGAGGCTCTGTATCAAAGAAGCCCGTTTCCACTCATGTCGTCTCCAAGATCAAAACATCATAATCTTCTGCACCTTTCCAATGCCTGCCAGGTTTTTAAATAATTTACTTTTATTTTTGTTTTATAAAAAAATGTCACAAGTATATGGCTCGGATTCTTGACCCGCCATAGAAGACTGTAAGAGCCCTTTGGCGTGAAGGAAAATTAAGCGGAATATTACTGTTTCCAAATAATCCATCTACTATTGATTGCGGATCAAATTTCATACTGTCAAATTTCCAGACTAGGAGCGGATGAAGTGATCGTGCCAGGCTCTGCTCGTTCCTTACTTTCAAAATTGAACTCGCTTCAACAACAGACCCAACAGGCCACGGTTGTAAAGAATCTGGGGCGGGCAATCGTTAAGAAAATTTCTATAAAACTTGAGGGCAACAGAAATTTTTCTTTACTATAATTGCAGACAAATTTTTAGCCTATTCTGATCTATGGCTTGACCGCGAATGAAAGGGCTGATCTTGCGTTTCAAGGATCGAAAATGAAGAAGACTAATACATAGATTAGCGCGCAAACCGTTAAGACGGCAAAAGGTTTGTAGCCGTAAGTTATGCGTATGGTTATCGCTTTTCCATACCCCTAGATTTGAGTTGTTAATAGCGCATGCCCCATACTTTCAAGGAGGCATTAAAAGACAGATTGTCTAGAACTTAACTTTTAAGATACAAAAGTGTATTATATCTACAGACACCGTAGCAAAAGTCAGCATTCTGACATCTCGTTAGAGTTTGACGTTGTTAGCAAACCCCTGATTAGGAGGAGTTTCCAGCAACAATATCAGTCAAATTAGCAATTTTATTACGAAAGAGTGATTCATCATTCTAAATATTCCTAAACGCAAGGCAGACCTATATGGAATTTCAGTTTTCGTGCCACAGCAAGATCGCTTAAGTATTTTATTGCTGTGTGAAGATGAAGGACCTTTCGAAAGACAAACTGAAAATTTTTATTAATCCTAAATAAACAAAAGTGCCAATGTACAATTGAGGGTAGTCCAAAACCAAATCTACGGCTAGCGGGCTTCTTAAACCTTATCTGCATTTGGGGGATGAAATAAGTAAACTGTTTGGAGGTGGGAGGTGTTGTAGAAAGAAATCAACAGTTGACCTTGTGTCTAAAGATTCTACATTCTCACAGCCGTTAGACTTGATCATTATTAACAAACGAAAATTACGGTTTATGGATTGACCTAGGTCAACATGAGGATAATAAGTTTACATGGAAGCGGTAGAGGGAGAACTGTTTAGAGACATAATAAACATTCAATTGATAAAGAAGAAGAAGACCGATTAAAACCACTTAATGTGGTATTGTTTTTATATTTGATGCGCAGCTGAATATTCAAGATAAACAGATTAGAAAATATACATATGTTTTAAATCTTGGATTTTTTCATTTTTAAAAAGCATATGTCTGTTCAGCATTCATCCAAAGTACCTACAGCGCCAGAGTTGCCAGGAGAAGAGATAGCCCCTGCATAAAAACCTTTAGATTAACCAACATTACACAACTTGCAACAAGTACTAGAGCAGGACTTTCCCAAAATCAGCTAAAACCAAACGAAGGTTATTCTGCTGCCTTTAATGCTGTTACATATGTTAATACGGATGCATCGACTGTTGAGTGCCACTATCGGCAGGGACACGTGTAGGTCTCTTAGCAACAGGTTTTGGTGCACCTCGTTAGCTATACCTCTAGGGCGGTGTTGTCTTTAGTCTTGGCAGTGTGTTCATTAGGTGTAGGTGCTCTAGCAAAAAATAAAAAAACTAAAACTCAAAGCACTCAGCTATAGTTCAACTGATAACAGCTAAACTTAGTTCCTTCAAGCTGATAATAAATAAAGCACTAGCTGACTCAAACATCACGGTATGAAAGAATTTTAATCGTTTTTCAGGACGATTTTGATGACTACAAAAGACAAAAGTTTGATCTTCAAGAAAGGCGAGGACATGTTTTTCTCATCAGCCAGACCCCGAGCAGATAAAAAAGGAATGTTTAAAAAAAGTAAACGAACAATTAAATCAGTTAACAGCTCACCAATTAAACATCGCCAAAGGGTGTTTTACCTTAGTTATGAGTCGAAGCACAAAAAGACCGTTGATATTGATTAATTATTTTTTTTAGTAATTTAAAATAAATATTTTGAGTTAGAAAGAAATCAGCATGGATAATTTATTGAAGGACCAGGACGTATTTTTTTAAGCAATGCAAGAAATTTATCAAGCGCACTAAATGTTATTGATATAGGAAGTCAGTAATCCTGCAAGAGGAGGGTACGGGCAAGTGTTGCTCATGCTATTCTAAGTTCCGGGTAAACTTACAATAGACCCACAGGTTAAAGTAATGTTAGCTGGTTAATCGACTATGTAACAATATGGAAGAAAACTAGAAGTCTGGGTCTCGACTAAACAGCAGACTATTCTTTCCCTAATGGACATAACACCGGTGGGGCAGGACCAACGCTTACACAGTTTGATGTGGCGGCTGAAGAAGCCAAAATGAGAGGCTCTGGTTGGGTAGAGGGCGATGTCTTAGAGATCAGATTAAAACAGTCTACGTATGCGCCGATTGTAAGGCAGGTCTTACATTCCAATACTCCAGCATTTGTAGACAAAACGAGCAAGGTTCTTTTTTATACATAAGAATACAGACAACAAATGTTATATGGTGGTTGTGTTCTCGCCAAGGCTGCATTAACGCCGCAAAAAACGGCCAGAGTGAGTGTCTAACTATCAGCCTTCATTCAATGATCTTAACTTCAATGGAATATCGTTCCTCGTTAGCGCGGATTCCATTTGATCAGTTTGAAGAACAAACAAAAACCAATTAACTGTTAATGTTTACACATGGGATGAGGAAACAAATCTACAGCCATCAGAGTGTCCAAGAAACAAGGCCAACGATTGGCGATCAGACTAAATTCATGTTGACTTACTTACTGATGCTTTCACCAAGCGGGGCTACCGCATTACACCATTGATACGAACAATGAGTAGATTATTGCGGCATACTTCAAAGCATTTACCATAAACAGAATTTGCAGAAAATGTTTAACAAGAATGTCCATCTGTTAAAGCGGACGAGTGAAATAAGAAAACACGGTATCGGCCCAGTTGACTGTAATACTGAAATAATTACGCCCCCACCCGGATCCTAATGTTAGTTTTAAGAAACTGGAAAAAAAACTGCCAAAATTCTCCATACGTTGATTTTACGCAGATTCGAATCACTCATTGTTCTTATGAAGGGCCAGCGCCACAAAAATTCGAAAAAACAGTCTTAAATGAGTATCATCAGATTTGTTCATTTGCCCTTCATTATTGTCAGGTCGGATGGCGATCATTTCAGAGCCTGGAATTTACAGTGGGGCCTAATGTGCAGAAATAACCTTCTTAAAAACGCATGCGCAAGTGGCGTAACGCCTGTTCTAATAATCTGAATTTATCTGAATTCATAATGAGCTGAAGACCAGAATCAGTATAAATCAGCCCACACATTGTTGGATTTGCGGTTTAGAACTCTGTGAGGAAGCCATCCCAAAAATGTAAGAGTCCATGATCACATTAGTGGAAGGTTTAGAGGAGCGGCGCATATCAAATGGCAATCTTCATCTAAAGTTTGAACCAAAGACATGGATGCTGCCTGTATTCATTTCACAACTTGCGAGGTTACGACTCTCCCTTATAATGAAAGCTGTAACCGACTCTCAGGTTAACATTGCATTGCACAGTCATAGACAAAAGTACATGTGTTTCCACTTTAAATAACATGTCCTTTTTAGACTATATGCAACTCATGATGGGATCATTTGAGTCACTGGCTATGTCCTTAAAGTCCTGCCCAATAACGGAAGAATATTTTGACCCAACACTCGTTAGAAAGGGAATATATCCTTATGAATACATGAACAATTGGGAAAGGTTTGAAGAAGATACACTTCCACTAAAGGCGCGTTCTTTTCTAGTCTTAGAGGAAAGGACATCAGCGATTCTGATTACCAACATGCTCAAGATGCGTGGCAGAAGTTAGATTGTAAAACGATGGGAGACTATCATGACTCATACTTGATGGCAGATACATGTTTGTTGGCGGACGTCTTTGAAAATTATAGAAAGACCTGCATGAAACATTATAGCCTGGATCCTGCGCATTATATTTCTGCGCCCGGGATGAGTTGGGATGCTTTCTTAAAGTTACTAGAGTACAGATTGATTTATTGTCTGACCTACCAATGATTCAGATGATTGAAAAACGGATTGCGTGGAGGAATTAGTATGGCGTGCATCATTACTGTAAAGCAAACAACAAATACTTGGACGACTATGATCCAAGTAAAAGGTCTAACTATCTCATGTATTTAGATGCAAACAATCTGTATGGTTGGGCAATGGCGCAATCCTTCCATTACGTAATTTTGTAATGTACACAGAAGGACAAATCCCAAAACACATTCTAATGCATTAAGTGGTTTGGTTGTTTGAAGCCCTGATCAACAGCGTGGGATAATTCTAGAAGTTGATTTAGAATATCCTCAGAACTCATGACCTGCATAACTGACTATTCCATTAGCAGCAGAAATAAGCTTAAGATGAATCCAGAGAAGCCGCCTAAAACTTGTGCCTAATCTTCGAGGCAAAAATAATTATGTCTGTCATTTTACAGATTCATAAATATTGTATTTAAGACATGGTTTTAAATTTAACAGAAGTTCATCGTTAATGCTTTTGATCAAGAACTGTTCATGAAAACCAACATCATGAAGTACACTGATATTTGACTAACTCCACAGATGCTTCAGAAAAAAGACTTTTTCAAGCTGATGAACAACAGCGGTTTTGAAGACTATGGAGAATGCACAAAGCGTAAAAGATGTCAGGATTTGGTCACTAAAGAGAACGAGCAATTAAGCTGACTTCAAACCTAATTATCACGGACTTTTCAAAGATTTCATGCTCAGCTTTTTGCATAATGATGAAAAAAAAGAAAGTCCAATTAGGAACAAAACCTGTAGTTATTGGGTTTACCGTTTAGAATTATCAAAGCTTTATGTGTTAGAATTTCATGATGACTACTTTAAAAACCCTCGGTATCCATGAGTCCAGAGACTTTACCAGATACAGACAGTTTTGTTTAAATATCCCTTAATGAAGGACATTCTATAAAGACATGGGGAAATCGAAGTGGCTAAAGGACATGCGGGGATGGTATGTTTGATACATCGATTACCTAAAGATTGCCTTTGCATTCAATTACTAACCAAGATGGTTTTAGGAAAGATGAAGGATGAAATGATCTGGAAGTTGAATCAAGGGTAATGTGGGGTGAAGGTCGAAAATGCTACAGTATGTTTTTTTATTCGGGCCAGGAGGAAAACCATTAAGAAAGCAAAAGGAATATCTCGCAGTGTTGTGCAGGTCAAACATATCGCATGACAACTATAAAGAAGCATTGTTTGACAATAAGACTTTTCATTGACAACGTATAACTGCGATTCTTAATCTACATGAGATCAACACAACGGTTGTAACAAAGAAGTCATAAGATAGAACAAACACAAAACGTGTTTTGTTAATCCAGAGCGGCCTTCATATGCAATGGGGCACTGTTGTGAACGGCATAATTGCTATACATTCTTCGGGTTATATGTTTCATCAACTTTTATTATAAGATCAATCATAGCTTCATCAATTCATTTAAAATCTTTTCTCATGTTTGCTTGATGCGTTCGAAATTTTTTTTATTATTTCAAAGATATTCTTTTTCCCAATTTGGGGGTTTGAGTTGTAGGTGATCGGGATGATTTAGCATGCATTGATTAATCCTCGTAAAATGTTCCCCTAATAGCATTACACGCATTCAATGATTCCCGTATCATTTTCAAGGTCTCTTCCTTACCCATTCTTGTTTCGTTCTGCTACTTCGTCCTGAGCTTCCATTTTAAACTCAAAATATTCGTAAATTTAATTATGCGGAACTGTGTCTGGTGGGGTGATCTGCAGTCTCTTCCTTCACAAAAGATCTTTGGGAGCTGGTTGTTTGGTTGTGTCAGTTTCTCGTAAATATACAAGGGCGGATTTCATTTTTACAATTCTTTTTAATTTCCGTCATGGGTCAACCACTCCATAACTGGATCGGTTGGCCCTGATGCGAGAGTCCCTTCTGACTTCCCCGGTAAATAAAGTGCCTACTTTTAAACCAAACGGTAATTGTTTGCTGGTTTTACTGTGAAGTCGTCCAGCAACATTTATGTTTGTTTTTTGATTGCTTGTACTGGTTTTAGACCTTTAAATTCTTCATTATTCCATTGCGCGCAAAAACGAGGGCAGTCTTCTAAACCCATTCTGTGTTGCGAGAATGTCCAATTAAGCTCTCTGTGATACTGGTAGGAAACAAGGTCTTTCGGCTAACTGTTTGTTAAAGTTTTCAACTAAAGCCTGTGCTCTGTGAACTCCGGAAGCCTCTTTTAATGGTAACTCTATGTTGAACAATACATGATTCACTTGGCCTTTTAAATTCTTTCCCATCATCGACTTTGAATCATGCGAGGGTTAAGTTAAAAGGACCTCGTTGGTATATCAGTTGTATGGCAACAGCAAACAGCAGAAGCATCTTTTGTGTGGCTAATGGTTCCGATCTTTGTATCTTGAAAGCTATGTCATTGACTGTAAGTGCCGTCCTTAAATCTTTTGCGTCTAATCGTATCAGAGGGTAATATATAGAAGATCCATTTGATGGGTGTCGTTTTTGGTGTTGTATTGGTCAAAGTGTGGTCTTGTATTCGTCTAGGTGCGGTAAATAAATTTGCCAAATGCGTGTGTAGATAACCATTCTTTCGATGTGTGTTCACTGACTCCTGCTGCTTTGCTTAGCTTTTTGATTGCCGTGATTCCCTTCCAATATCCATTTTTGCTCGAATAATAGTTTTGTTCTTTTTATTCAGCCACATATTATGTGCAACAACAAAATAACGATGGTCATACTAAGATAACAATACACGATTTTTGCATCTTTTGTTTTTCTGAGGGCTGATTAAAAGTCAATGAATTTTGGTGGGGGCATTGTCTCGATTGGTTTGCCTGTTACATGATAATGTATTTCTATTATTGCCTGATCATCGTTCTTTAATTGTGTAAGCTGCATGTCACTGTTTTGTCAGTTTGTTATTAATAAAATATAACTGTCAATTCTCTGCTTTTCATAGCGATCTTGTGCAGCTGCTAGTTGCTCCATAGCTTTGTATGTCTTTTTCTCTCGCCATCGTCCGTAGTTTACTAAATGCGTAATTACTTCGCTAAATGCAAGCGCATTCACTACTGCGCCGACTATCAATCATTACGATGTGAGCCATTGTTTATAATTGTATTTTTTATTTACATTATTTATACTGTCTGGTATGGTTCTTGCTTGACTAGAAAATCTTTCGTGGCTAACGAAGCTGCAATGATAGCATTCAGCTTTGCTGAATTCCTCTAGTATAGTTTGCCTAGATCTGCTGGTTTTAATTCTTACATGCTTTTACAAGCTTGAGTATCCTACACTTAGACTCCAATAACAGCCAGAATGGTTATACATGGTTGGCGACAGTTTTTTTCGGTGTGCTCATTTTAAAAAATTTAATTATTATAATTAATAAAAACTGAACACCGCTTCGATTCTATTAACCTTCCTGAACTTATGATTACAATATGACCAGGTTGCATGAGCAAGCGATAAGGCCAAAAGGAAAGAACTGAATTCTTTTGCAGCTTGTGGATAAAAACAAAATACAGTTCGCGGAAATGAATTCAGCATTAGAACAGATTCATCAGATGTCGCCGCAAGACATTTTAAAGTATTAACAGGTTGAAGCGCAGTTGGGGGTCTTAGAATGTTGAAAAAGAGTTGGGCAAAACGGTTCTTAGTTTTTAGTACACTAAACTAGTCAGTAGATTTGCTCCATTGATTCTGAAACAAGATCCTTACGTTATGATTTAACGCAGGATCCAGTTTTAACAAGTCATTAGAGTCCTCTAGGATGTGATTTAATACTACAGAATAGGAACATTTTATCGCCGTTAATTGGGATTAATTTATTTTTAATCATATTATAGATTTTTATTTCCCTTCAAAAGGAACGAGCCCAGAAAATCAGCAGAATCAGGAAAACTCTGAATCAGGTGAAAGTGGTCACTAAAAACACTCATTCCTGGACGCCATTGCGGCAGGAAAAAAAATTAGCTTGAGTGGACAAAACAAAAAATATTACAATTCAGAATATAAACTCATAATGGGAAAACATAACACCGCCAAACGCCAACAGTTGATTTGCAATGCCAGCGTTTAAAAATCCATATGATTCAAGACACAGCCGCCATAGTCTTCATGAATATTGGAACTTAAAAAAACTGTTGCCAGTTTGGCCGCCCTTGCTGCTGTTGGGGGGCGGTTATTACGGTTATAAAATATATAAAGAATGGCAACAAAAACCCAAAGAAGTCAAAAGAATTGAACCACTAAATACAGAAACAAGGCAACAAGCTCGCCAGAACCCGCCAATAACAAAACATATTTGATCCATTTCAGATGCAATAATATTTTAAAATTTTTTTATTAAAAATAGAGCATGGACATATATTATTTGTATAAAAATGATGCGAGTCAAAATAAATAAAGGAAATGGTGTCTTAAAAGACATTCCAAACCATATGACCAGAAATTGTAATCAATGTGGTTTTGCTTAGGATGTAAGAACTTCATTAAGATCTTATGCTGTCCGATTTCGCGCAAGAGGGACGCCTCGAGCACAAGACATCCTCAACGATGATCGCGTTTTTTTGAGGCGTGTGTGTACTATATTAGCACATTTAGATTTAAGATAAAAATCTTAGATTGGTTTTTTTATTTTTGATAAGAAATCTTGATTAAGAACTTTGTTGTACGTAGAGGATGACTTAATTACGGGATCTTCTTGAGAGGAACTTTGAGTATGAACTTGAGGATGACTTGAGACGACTTCAGTTAAGAACTTAGAAGTGACTTGGGGGTGACTTGAGAATGACTTGAGTAAGAACTTGAGGAATGACTTAAGGATGACACTTGAGAATCAAACTTGAGTAAATACTTAGAAGTGATTGAGGATGACTTGAAGCTAAGAATCTTGTTGATGACCTTATGGATTGACTTCTTAAGTAAGAACTTGAGGCATGATTAGGGTTGGGTGAAATGGTAATAAGAAGGCCGCGTTATTTAAAATGTCAAGTGCGACACTGGTAAGGCCTTAAACATCTGTTCATCACCAGCACAGTTTAATAACTGCGGTTAGTTGAGTTGGGCTAACCAGACCAAAAACAGGGACATCCATGCCACGGTTTGTCACAGTTAGGTTGGCTTGGTACGTTTCATAGTTTTACACTTCTCATAACTGATCCAAACAGGCATATCCATGCACGTTTGACACAGTTAGAGGGCTTGCGACCTTTTTATCTATGTCAAAGCGGCATGGATGCAAGTCTGTCCTATTTACAAGCACCACTACATCCTTGTTAGACTCATGCTGCCTAAAAAAGGGCCCTGTTCATAGTAACAAAAAACCCCCTTGCATGCCCTTTAAATAGCGGAAGTTCACACATGAAGGCTCTTTTATAGTATGCAGTCAGCAAGGGCTGATTTTACCGCTCGCCTTATCGCTGCCTAAACAGGACGTTCACACATGAACGGCTATTTATAGCAAGGATGTCTTCACCGCCAGGTTGACATCCCACAACATAGAGTTTCATTATACTTTCCTTCTCGCACAAAAAAAGTTTATACTGCACCGCCTCTCTTTTTTCATCCGGGCTTGCGGAACGGCATTGGCAGAGTTAGTGTTGTTTTTTTTTTTTTAAAAGTAAATTACTGCTTTGGCGAGCTTTTTGGCCTCGGCTCTTAATCCAGTTTTGCTACACCTGTCGCCTGAAACATTTGGGAGCTTTTTGTAGGACTAGTGGCGCCACCACTACCCACCCGTTCTGTTAGGTTGTACTAAAGAAGAACTCGATCTAATTTTGCCAGTTTTGTTTATTTTATATCCACCATAAGCCCCCCCCCCCCCCCCCCACCACACAACCTGTGGTATTGACCATCATGATCCTCTTAACAAGAAGTTGTTCAATCTGTGAACAAGGCCACGTCCGCTCTCCATTGAAAGCCATGGACTAAACTTGTGCCGGACTTACACTTCGCTCGGTTCGGAATGTTCTTTTGTGACTCCATCAATGTTGCGGGTACATCTTCTCTCTCGCAGAGAAAACACACGACCTCACAGATCGACACCTGCAAGGGAAATGACAAGACAGCTTCGGACCGAGAGTTGCCAACGTCAACAACAGTGCTGGGGCAGATTGATGACGTCTTTTTACTATCACATGATTAAATTTGACTTATGATAGTGAGAATGTAAGAAACATGTCTATAGATGTTTTACCCCGGGCGGGGGGAATGCGAGCCAAAGATCCTTACAACCACTTTAGAAATCTCGCTATTCAGAATGCCAAGCCAATAGCAATCGATCGCTATTCATAACTGCACCCCTTCTATTAAGAGTGCGGCCATTTCAATAGGCGTTTGAAAGTCATCTGAATTGCTGCGCGGCCAAGGGGGAGGTTTGGTTTCACTTCAGCGCACTCGTGTGTGGTGTGTGTTGTGTAGTGTGTGTGTGTGTGTGTGGTGTGTGGTGTGTATGTAATACTTTGGGGTTGTGTGTGTGGAAAAATAAGTGCGTGGAATAAGAAGAAATATAGATATTTATTGTATGTCAGAAATATAACTCGTTTTTAAATGACTTTAGAGATCAGTAAAGTCTGTAGTTTTTTTTCACATGAAAGACAGAGTATGCCATTTGATGATGGGTTTTGCGTTGAAAATGATGTTATTGAGAATGATCAAGAAAAACACAGTCAGGATTAAAACAAAAATGAAATCTGAAAAGTTTAGGTATCATTAGTATTGCAAAACAGATAACCCTACACAGTATGTATGTTTTGTAGGGTCGTTATCTTTTTGGTTATTAAAGTCATGCCTTAGTAGAGAACTGCTAATATGGCCGCTTTTGGAGTCGCCCGCCCGAGACGGCCAATAGGCCGGTTGAGTGCGGGTGAGCCAATAAGCTGGATATTACAGTTCGCTTCCAGCCATAATTCTCTCACACTATGCCCCACATGTCCATCATTAATCCACACTGCTTCATCCAACCATATATTTCTCTCACACTCTGACCACAGGCTCCATCCCCATTATCCACCACTGCCTTCATCCAACCATAATTCTCTCACACTCTGTCCCACAGGTCCATCATTAATCCACACTGCCTTTTTCATCCAGCCATAATTATCTCACACTCTGCCCACAGGTCCATCATTAATCCACACTGCCTTCATCACAGCACTATAATTCTCTCAACACTCGGCACCCCATCCTCATGTCCATCATTAATCCACACTGCCATCATCCAGCCATAATTCTCTCACACTTGCCCAATGTTCCATCATTAATGTCCACACTGCCCTTCTCCAGACCATAATTCTCTCACACTCTGCCCCAACATGGTGCCATCATTTATCCACAATGCCTTCTTCCAGCCAATATAATTCTCACACTCTGCCCACATCTGGGATCTTAGGCCAAGATACAAACAAACAGGGACAAACGAAAATTCAATTAGCTGTGATTCGCCTTCAGAGTTTCAGCGCAAGGAAGGCGCTTTTGAATGAGACGAGGCTTCTTGCAAGGGAAATAATGTGTGTCACAGTCATATGATGGATAATTATATTGCTGGATAGGAATACTTAAGAATGCGTAAAAATATGAAAAAATAAATTAAGAAGGATTACTACCACTCTTGGTGACAATACGGATAGCAGCGTGTATGGGAGGATATAAGAGTGGGTTTGAGGATTCTTAAACAGCAGGGTTGCCGTGGAAACAGTTCCCAGCGGTGATGGGATGTTAATGCCAGTGGTTTATCGTCAAATATAATAAGGAAATCCAAAAACTGAAAAAAAAGTCTCACCGCCCCCCTTTCTTTTGCCCGCCCCTTCTTGAGCTATGGGCGTTTCCAAATGACATCAAGGGGGAGGTTATTCTTTTCCCTTCTTCAATGTAGCTATTCAAGTAAAACGAAGCCTCCCTTTTTCCAGAATGGGGGTGTCGGAATAACCAGGACCAGTTCGCGAATTTAGAAGCCTTTCCCCTTTACTATACTTAAAGGTCGAAATTATGTTTTATGAGATGCCCTGCACTTACGTTTTTTTTTTGTCCATAGTAACTGTCTCTAGATTTTTGGGTCCCTGCTCGAAGTTCCTGAGCGAACTGGAGGCGCGTCTCTAATAGAAGCAAAGTGTACGCCCTTAGGTGTTCCCAGGCTTATCCAACCCATTCGTCTCAGTTTTGAGGCAGGTGTTATCCAGCATCGGATTTTTGCGTAATAAGTCAGTTCTAATTTGGGTCATTATCACTCCAAAGGACTAAATGCAGGCTGCCGTGTGCGTACACAATGTCTCCAGTGCGGTCTATAGCTTCGCCGTTCCAGTGTGCATCCCTCCCACCAGTGCCATCCCAGGTTTTTCGTTCATCTGATTTTTCCCATTCCTACTTTTGCCACCGGTGTGGGTGGTATGTCGGCGTCTCCGGCCATTTGGTAATGACAGCTATAAAATCCCGTCTGGATAATCAGCATGGATGTCTCTTGGCATGTTGTTTGAATGACATGGCCTCTAGTTTTCCGACTCTCATATTTTTGTGAGGTGCGCTGTTGTTCATTCACATTGTTTGTGCCTCCCATTTTCATTCTGTGAATCTTCATGCCTGCGCTCGTGCAGTGGACAATTTCCACCCACAGATATATGGGGAATTCCAACTCAATTCAAACACTGACAGGAAGACTCGTTACTTGCCTAGCAGTGTTATATGAAGTGAACTTCATAAGTGACCTTAATTTCCCTACAAATATCCAGGTTGTCGCCCTTGTGGCTCAGTGGTTAAAGCGCGAGTCATGAAGCCAGAGATAATGAGCATGTCCAGAGGGTCATGGGTTCGAATCCCAGCCATGGCTCGCTCCCAAGAATGGGGATGAAAAAAAGGGGCCGGCAGCCCAGAGGAGGACTCCGGAAGTCATGACGAGGTGTGGCCCACCCCCCCTAGAGTGTCAGGAGAAAAGGGCTGACCTGATACACTTGCTGAAGGGGGCTTCTCTTTATGAGGACTCTCTGCTGCCCCTCGCTCTCCACGAGTTTCTTTCTATGATGCATGGGTCAAACCATTGACTTCGAGGAATAGGCCGGAGACGTACGGGAAAGACGGAGGAACTGGGAAGACCAGAACAAGGGGCTCTGTGGGCTGGTCCCCACTTTGCCTATAAACATGTGGTACTAAAAAATAAAAGGAAAAGATGCCTCCCAGGATTTCACCGAAAGGGGAGAGACTGATGATCCATCGGTGCTCAACCAATCACTGACTGACCAAATCCCCTAAATGGACTATGAACATGGACCAAATGCGAAATATCCATGTGTCTGTGGTAAAGCGTTTCGACTTCTACCCCCGTGCCACATGAAGATCCACAGAACAAAGATGGGAATTTGTGAAAAGACTCATCTGACTGTGCAGCAGGCACCACTGCATCAGCAGATAAGACGTCGGAAGACCAAGGCAAGGATTTTTTAAAACACTAGTGCCAAGGACATCCACGCCTGTTGGTTCGGATGAAGAATTTGCACAGGCCCTTCGGATGACAGGAGCCGAAACTCAACCTGGCCAACGAGCAAACGAAATGAAGAAAGATTGGGAGAAACTGCGAATGCAAAAATCGTCCAAAAGACCGATGCACTGACAGGGGAAAAGCACCTTTGGAACACAAACTAGACCACATATGGGGACATTGTGGATATGCCAATCGCGTCGAGACGCCTATGGAAGTAGGGTAAAACACCCAAAGAGAAAACACCTCCAAAGAAATCCAGACGCCAAGGAAAAGATGGACAAGATCAGAGTCCAAAGAACGAACACTCAAGAAGCAAATGAAGACACGCATGCCAGCTGAAAAACAAGGCTTGGAAAAAAACTGTGGGAAGACTCTGAAAGAAGAAAAACACAGCAGCGCCCTCAGCAAAGCTGGAATCTGCGAGGAAGAGGAAGAGCAAAAAGAAGAAGACACAAGAGCGCTTCTTCAGAGACCCCTTCAGTTTGCAGAAACTGTCTTGAGACAGCCAAAATCTGGGACCCTAAGTGTGGACAAAGGGAGTTCTTGAGCCAGCATCTGAGGAAAACATACTCTGACTCACAGAGAAACAGCACCACTCGACATTCAAGAGTCTGAGTGTGGCCAACCAACCTGAGGAACAGTGCAAATGGCCCAAGCCTCCAAAGTTGGCGGAAATCAAGAAGGGTGAGTCGACAAAGCCAGAGCCAAATCATCACAGGGCCAAACGGAATACCTGACCAGCTTTACAAGAAAAGCTCCAAGGTGTGCTGGAGGGGCCTCCACAGGCTGCTGCGATCGGCTTGGAGAAACCAGAAGGATCAGCGGACCCAGTGGATGAGGCAGATGGTGTGTACATCCCAAAGAGCAAAACCTCAAGTGACATCAGCCAGTCAGGCCAATATCACTACTGAACGTCGAAGGGGAACATCTTCTTCTCTGTCATGCAGCAAGGATGACCAAGTACCTGATGCGGAAAACAAGTACTTGGATGTGTCAGTCCAGAAAGGTGGCATCCCAGGCGTGGCTGGCTGTGTAGAACACGCCACAATGATCTGGGACGCCAATCCAAAAAGCCAAAAAAACACCCCGATCCAAAGAGAGACCTGGACGTAGTGTGGCTTGATTCTGGCCCCAAACGCATAGGATCTGTGCACCATGAGATGATAAGTTGGCTCTGAGATGTTTAACCATGTGCCATAAGAACATCCGCGACATGCCTAAGAAGTACTTCAATGGCTTCTCAATGCGGTTCTCTACAAGGAGTCCACAACTGATTGGATCAATTGAGAAGTGGGCATTGCAATGGGCCGTGCCCCAATTTCCCCGAACTGTTCGTGCTGGGCACCAATGGAACTCATCTTGAACGCAGCAAACAAACAACGCGAGGAGAACAAAAGACCTTGGCGATGCCGATACTAGATGCCTCCTCTCAAGGCCTTCTTGGATGACACTACAGTGATTTCATCCAGAGAAGACGAGACACGTCATGTGCTGGAGAGGCCTGCGAGACGACCTAGTTGCCTATCCAGAATGAAGTTCAAGCCATAAGAAATCACGGAGTCTCCACTGAGGAAAGAAAAGTGGCGAATCTGTGTAGTCTTCAGTGTTTGCCAACCAGGCCATTCCAAACAAGTCACAGAAGAACCAGTCAAGAGCCTGGGAAGATGGCTATGATGATAGCTGAAGACACAAAAGAGCCCAAAAGAAACCAAGCCAGATGGCGGAAAGAAGGACTTGGAGACCATTGACCAGTGTGGGCTCCCTGTCAAATACAAGGTTGGTTGTCTGCAGTTCATGCTGATACAAAGCCCCTTCCTTTGGCCTCTGATGTATTACGACATCTGCCACCAGCACAGTGGAGGCAATGAAGCCAAAGACTCAACAAGTTCAGCAGGGATGGCTTGGTGTCCACCCTGTCTGACTGACATCGCCGCTGCTACTGTCGCCCAAGCAAAGCTCAAACTACCACTGAAATCATCCTGGTGGATACAAAGCAGTGGAAGATCAGACTTCAAAGCATGCTGGAGGACTCTAAGAGAGACAAGGTGGTAGAAGCAATCAAGCCCAGCTGAAGACCAGGCCAGGAAGAAAATGCGAAAGTTCAGAGGCGATGGATTCTGCCACAAAGAAATCTCAAGATAAGAGAAATAACAGGACACACACAGACCAACAGACAAGGACTGGGGGTGACCCAAAACTGAATGGTGGTCAAAGGCCAAAGGAAAAGCCAAAAGAGACATGATGATTCGGAGATAGAAAGAAGAAGACCTCAAAAAAGACTCCAAAAAAGCAGTCAGCAAGCCAGCAAGGGCACATGGACAACGCATGGGAGAATGCACTCCAATAGAAATAGAAGTCTAACTTGGAATGACATATGGCTCTTGGCCCCTCTCAGGATCAGCTTCATTCTCAGGATCTGCATTTATGACCTTTGCCCTCAAATGCAAACCTGGCTGAACGTGGGCGCGAAGGGGGGAAGGAAAACGGACGATCCTGAATGCCCCCTCTGCCATTGAAAACAAACAGTTGGAGCATGTTCTAGCTATGTAATGTAGCCATGGTCAAGGAAGGTACACATGGAGGCCAAACCAAGTGCCACTCAAAGGAAATTGCAATACAAGTAGTCTGGCGCTAGTACCAACACCACAAAAGGGAGAATCAGGACTCCAAAAGCCCCAACCCGCAACATCTTCACGGCAGGAGGCAGCAAATCATGGCCAAGAACAACAGTGCCACTCGAAACATGCAGGCAGAGTCTGCTTGATGGGGCAGATGACTGGGAGTGCCCACTGCAGACCTCCCAGAAATGGTAAGCATGAGTCACCCAGAGTTCATCAGAAAGGTGGATGAGACCAGACATATTAGTCCACTCTAGATCAACAAGCAGCCTGATCATGATCGAGCTCACGGGCCATATGAGAACAGAATGGAGCCAGCTCAAATTACAGACTGAAAAAGTATGCTGATCTGGCAAACAGCATGAGGAGAGTGAAGGCTATCAGTCAAAGTCCTCACTGCAGAAATTGGAGTAGGGGGTTTGTAGGACGTCTGCCATACAGCCTTCATGTAATCAGCTTCAGTTGGCAGGGGAAGGAAAAAACAAGAGCCCTGAAAGCAATGGCAGAAGCGGCATGACCCCAGAGAGGTGTTCAAGCTGCGATCTGGTCAAGGAGGAAGAACAAAAGTGAACTTCAATCAAGGCCTTAATGTCCCTACCAAATATAAGGTGTCCTGTGGCTCAGTGCCGTTAAAGCGCGAGTCATTAAGTAGAAAAATGAGCATGTCCAGAGCGTCATGCGGTTTCGAATCCCAGCCGGGTCATGGCCGCGTCCCAAGATGGGGGAAAAAAAGGGGGGGCAGCAGGGGCGACATCCGGAGTCATGAACCGGGTGTGGCCCCCAACCCCCCTAGAGTGTCAGGAGATAAGGGCCCCGACGAAACACTTGACTTGAAGGGGGCTTTTCTATTTGAGGACTCTCTTGCTGCCACGCCCTCTCCACGAGTTTCATTCATACTCTGAAGTGTTGACGCCGTCAAACAAGGCGGAAAAAAAAAAAAAAAACGTTACGATGAGAGAGAGAGAGAGAGAGAGGACTTTGGGTGTGGGGTGAAGGGTTGATGGGAGAAGGTACCAGTACCATGTTCGACATACAGTGTGTTCAAGTTACCGACGAGTTTGAATGTAGGTTTATGATTTTTTTTTTATTTACCTAAAAAAAAAAAAAAAAGAAAGAAAGAAAATCAAAGAAAATGTAATCGTCTGTGAGACACTAAAATGTTTGTGTCGATTCTTTTTTAATTATGATTTTGTGAATTCATATTTTGTGCCTGAGGATGTGTGCTCCAGACTTATGGTCCAGTTTACTTCCGCCTTTTGTGTTGTATTGCATCAATACGTGAGTAAGGTAGAAGTCACAGCAAACAGAACTGGCGAGGCAGTTTTGGGAAAGAGGAGCATTGTTGTTAACATGGACATGCCCGTCGCTATTCGTTTTGAAATTTTACACATAAATGATGCATTGTTTCGCAAATGTAACGCTGAAAGGAGTAGTAGTTCTACTGCCGGTCTGCTACAGAGATTTTTTTTTTCTTAGAGATTGCACTACACCGATCCCACACTGTGGAAAAAATAAATGATATCGACAATGTATGCAGGTTCGCAGGAAAACAACTGGGAAGTACAGCAGTACTATTGGCATAGGGCCGAAGTTAGTTGGCACTGGAGGAAACATTGTTTTGGGGATTGGGCTCCTGCCAAAGATTGTTGACATGAGCTGACATCTTTATCCATCATCAATCGTTAATCCTAATTAAAACAATGCTTATTTACCTGTTCATGGAGATTACGGCTTCAAATCAAAGACTTTTGATGAAGAGGAGCTCAGTAACTGTTTCTAGCGAGTCAGTATAATTACATATGTAGTTTTTGATTGGTGTATGATCATGAGTTTGAATTACACTACTCTGATATTCCTACCTCAAGGGCTTTTTCCTGCAGATTTTTTTCTATCCTTTTTATGAACAGGTTCTACTGGGTTTGGAGTGATGAATGCAGCAAATAAATGTGAGAGAAACTCGAAACTCGAAATCTTTAATGAGGGTGAATAGATATGCTGAAAGCTTTTTTACACTATGCCCTCAAAATGACAATAACCAAAGGAAGAATTACGTCGATTTGACAAAATTAAACACAGCAATAAGAAAAGCAACATTTTTTTATTTATAGAAAATAGTAAGAGAGAGAGAGAGAGAGAGAGAGAGAGAGAGAGAGAGAGGAGAGAGAGAGAGAGAGAGAGTTATAAACTAACCGTGAATGCAGCAATGGAAATTCGGAAGTTTCCGGTAATCGTGTTCGGCCAAGGGAGGACACTCATATAATTATTGACATACGGGACAGTGGACGAGAAGCCAGAAACTTCCAGGTGAGAGTTTTCTACTTTCCTTCATCATATCACGCAGTGCTGACGACAGTTTTAATCGCTCTAATAACTTCAACTTATGCTAATTATTTAGTCTGGGGAGGTACAGTTTGTTCCTGAATGTTTGATATTCTTAAACAATTTTTATCGTTTCAACTTCCTCATTCGAAGAAAACCTACTTTCGGGTTCGCAATTGAAAGAAATTTAAGTCACAAAAAGGTGAAAATATGAAAGTTTGTCAAGTGAAATAGTAGCTATGATGGGAGAAAGCCCACGATAATATTTATTCACCTCATTTTCATTTTTCAAAGTTTTGTGGCTGGTCTGAAGCAGCATACGGTATTGGTGGCACCTTATTAAAATGGATCAAAAACTTTCTGAGTGGATAGAACTCAACAAGTCAGAGTAGGGGCAGCCAAATCAAAGAAATGTAATGTACTTAGTGGTATCCCTCAAGGAAGTATATTGGGACCGGTTCTTTTCACTATTTTTATAAATGATCTACCAGACAACCTTGTCAGTCCATGTAAAATATTCGCAGATGATACTAAGATTTACAATTGTACATCAAAGAGTACTTGTATTCAAAACGATATCTACAAACTGCAAGAGTGGTCTGAGTCGTGGAATCTGTATTTCAACATGACCAAGTGTGGTGTATTGCACGTCAGGAATAATAATCAAAATAATGAATATAAAATGATGGAGAATGATGTTTATCACCAAGTAGTGGCTCTTACTGAAGAAAAGACTTGGGTGTTACCTTCGATAGCAGGTTGTCATTTGACCCTCACTTACAGAGAGTGGTAAATAAAAGCTAACCAGATGTTAGGTATCATAAAAAGGAGTTTTACTTATTTAGATAAAGATACTTTTTTGAAATTATACAAAGCTTTTGTCAGGCCACATTTGGAGTATGCTAATGTGATTTGGAGCCTTTTTTAAAGCGTCAATCAATAATGTTAGAAAGGTTCAAAGACGAGCTACCAAATTGCTGAAGCATTGCAAAACTTATCAATAAGAAAGATTGAAAATTTGAATCTGCACTCGCTAGGGAAGAAGGATAGGTGACAATTCAAGTTTATAAGTTTAATGCATGATGATTTGCA
>CM031629.1:23318825-23338199 GCA_018398815.1 Conus ventricosus | reverse complement strand
TGAGATGCCTGATGTGGCTCTTTTCTTTAGACAGGTGTGTCACAGTCATGAACAATGCTATTTTGCATTGTGTCATGTCTTATTGAATTGCACTTTTGCACGTTTCCTTGACACAACAGATTGGTCTGTGTGAAACCTAGTCTGCAATCCTAGTAGACAATCTTCTTTATCTATCACCATTACTTCGCTTGCTGACCACAGTTAGTATTTCAACAGAATAGTTCAAGGACAGCACCGTCGTTGTCACGGATTCCTTTCTGTGTGCTAACTGTGTGCTGATGACAGGAACTCAGTGTGTCGTTTGATCTGAAAAAGTAGCCCTCAGATTAGGTGTGGTGAAGAGAGGGACACTACAGATTTCCCATTCCAGGTTTGTGTGTGACCCACTTTAAGCTAACAGTCCACTATCCAGGATTGTTTCCCTTTCTCAGCTAGTGATGTGGCCCTTTGCGGTCGGCTGGGCTATAAGCAACATTATCTTATCTTATCTTTTCTCTCAGCTAGTGTGTGACACACTGCAGGATAATGGCCACTATGCAGGATTGTTTCCCTTTCTCAGCTAGTGTGTGACCCACTGCAGGATACCTGTCCACTATCCAGGATTGTTTCCCTTTCTCAGCTAGTGTGTGACCCACTGCAGGATACCTGTCCACTATCCAGGATTGTTTCCCTTTCTCAGCTAGTGTGTGACCCACTGCAGGATACCTGACCACTATCCAGGGTTGTTTCCCTTTCTCAGCTAGTGTGTGACCCACTGCACGATACCTGACCACTATCCAGGATTGTTTCCCTTTCTCAGCTAGTGTGTGACCCACTGCAGGATACCTGTCCACTATCCAGGATTGTTTCCCTTTCTCAGCTAGTGTGTGACCCACTGCAGGATATCTGTCCACTATCCAGGATTGTTTCCCTTTCTCAGCTAGTGTGTGACCTACTGCAGGATACCTGTCCACTAACCAGGATTGTTTCCCTTTCTCAGCTAGTGTGTGACCCACTGCAGGATATCTGTCCACTATCCAGGGTTGTTTCCCTTTCTCAGCTAGTGTGTGACCCACTGCAGGATACCTGTCCACTATCCAGGGTTGTTTCCCTTTCTCAGCTAGTGTGTGACCCACTGCAGGATACCTGTCCACTATCCAGGATTGTTTCCCTTTCTCAGCTAGTGTGTGACCCACTGCAGGATACCTGACCACTATCCGGATTGTTTCCCTTTCTCAGCTAGTGTGTGACCCACTGCAGGATACCTGACCCATAACCACGGTTGCCTCCTTTTCCAGGTTAATGTGTGACTCGCATAATGCTGTCTTCCCATTGTCGAGGATTATCCCCATTTCTAGGTTAGTGAGTGATCCACTGTAGGCTAAGATAAGATAAGATAAGATAATGTTGCTTATAGCCCAGCCGACCGCAAAGGGCCATATCAGGGCTGTCACCACGTTAAAATCAACTCAACAGTCTTAAAAAAAAAAAAAAAAAAAAAAAAAAAAAAAAAAAACTTTCACACATCTTGTTAAATGACATCGTCTACAAACGCACCAGAAACTTTGTTAAAAATCTTTCTGCCGTAAAATCTTAAATCAGATAAAAAATGTTAATCTCTCTCAAAAACTCAAGGATCACGTCAGGCGGGACATCCCTGAACAGGATCTTCATGGACTCCGCCGTAAAATGTTTGTGTCTCACATCGTGTAAGTCCCAACACTCTAAAAGTACATGTTTCATTGTGAGTGGCGCATGACATGGAATGCACCACGGAGCTTCTTCACTCTTTAAAAAGGTAAGCATGGGTAAAATACGAATGGCCGGTGTGCAGCCGGCACAGAACCGTTTCCTCTTTACGACCACCCGACGTAGATGGGAGGAAGTCCTTAAGGTTTGGACGGATCTGAAAGAGTTTGTTACTCGTCTGTGTGTTCCAATCCTCCTGCCAGAGGTCTCTCACATAATCGTTAATTTTGGGTTTCACATCTGAGTAGGGGATACAAGTGTTGGACAGTTTCTCTCTTGTGGCGTTCTTGGCTAAACGATCAACCATTTCGTTCCCGCCGATGCCAACATGAACCAGGAACCCAAGCAAGAGTAATGTTGTAACCGTCCGCCTTCAACTTACTAAAAAGTTAAAAAAAAAGTAAAAGTTCTGGATGCTGAAGGTTGCGGCCAGCTATGGCCTCCAAAGCTGACAGCGAATCCGACAGAACCAGAAAGTCCCTCTTTGAAGAATGTGAGATTATCTTCAAAGCCAAAACCAGAGCAGTAAGTTCAGCAGAATAGACAGAAGCATCTGAATGTATTTGTTCCAACAGTATCTGAGAAGGAGCCCCAGGGCAGTAGGCTGCACAGGCCACTCCATCTTCAGACTTGGAACCGTCAGTGAAAACTTTTTGATAGGATGGGAATTTGGAACAGAGCTCAGCATACAAAGCCTTGTACGCCAGAGAGCTGGTAGACTCTTTGCGAAAAGCTGCAAGATCAAAACGAATCTCTGGCGTGAAGAAGGTCCACGGTGGTTGATCCGAAACTTGGAAAAATCAGATACTACACCTAGGTCTAGACCTGCATTCCGCACGTGAGGCTGCATACGAAGACCAAACGGCGGAATACAGTTAGGGTTGGTTTTGAATTTGTTTTGAAACTGAGGGTCAAAGACACAGTCATAGCAGGATTCTGCGGTTCTGAGAACAGTCGGATATAATAATTTAGAGACATTTTCAGCCTGCGGTTGGACAGTGAGGGTTCACCTGCCTCTGCGTACAGGCTGTACACAGGGGTGGTGCGGAATGCTCCAAGACAGAGACGAAGCCCTTGATGGTGGATAGGGTCCAAGAGTTTGAGGTAAGAGGGTCTTGCAGAGCCGTACACAGCACAACCATAATCCAATTTGGAACGGACCAAGGCTCTGTAGAGGTGCAGCAAAGTTTTCTTATCAGCGCCCCAGTCGGTGTGTGCTACGACCCGCAGAATATTCAGAGCTTTCTGGCAAGAAGTTTTGAGGTTTTTGATGTGGCTGAGAAAGTTGAGTTTTTGGTCAAAAATAACTCCCAGGAATTTGGCTTCTTTTACAACTGGAATGGTGGACTTGTCCAGACGAATTTCAGGATCAGCAAAGAATCGACGAAAATTGTGGAAATGAATTGACTGAGTTTTAGTACGGAGAAGGTAAACCCGTTTTCCTCGGCCCACTGTTGGATTCTGTTGACACAAAGTTGGAGTCGACGCTGTACACTGGCATAAGAAGCTCCAACTGCATACAGCGCAAAGTCATCAACAAACAGAGAGGACTCGGTGCCCAGGCTTACCGATTGGACAATGTCATTAATTTTAATGCTGAAAAGGGCGGGAGAAAGGATGCTCCCCTGAGGAACACCCAACTCCTGCCCATGGATGTCAGAGAGTGTGGTGCCAACACGCACCTGGAACTGCCGATCAGCTAAAAAGTTCTGAATGAACAGAGGCAGGTGACCCCGAAAACCAAGTCTGTGCAGGTCCATGAGGACTCCTGCTTTCCAGGTGGTGTCGTACGCCTTTTCCAGGTCGAAAAAGATAGCGACCACATGCTGTTTGTTAACAAAAGCATTGCGGATGGTGGTTTCCAGACGGATTAGATGGTCAACCGTCGAGTGGTACTTCCGGAAACCGCACTGTTCACTGGCCAAAAGACCATCGGTTTCCAGCTTCCACATCAGACGGGAGTTGACCATCTTTTCCATCAGCTTACAGAGGCAGCTGGTCAGAGCGATTGGGCGATAGTTGGAAGGGTTGGTAAGGTCCTTTCCAGGCTTTGGAATGGGAATGACCAGGGCTTTCCGCCAGGAAGGCGGAAGGACCCTGTGGTCCAGATATGGTTATAGACTTGGAGAAGAGTCTGGAGACAGCTTACTGGAAAATGTTTCACACCTGATAATGAATGTCATCCAGACCAGGGCAGAATCAGTGCAGGTTTGTAAAGCTAATTTGAGTTCAGCGATTGAAAAAGGAAGATTATAGGTTTCAGAGTTGTCCGATGTGAAATTGTATGATGATTTCTCTCTAATCTCTTTGTTTCTTAAAAAGACTGCAGATTTATTTGAAGATGAGGAGTTCTGTTGATGGCGGAGGCCAACAATGGCAACAGCTTGTTTGTCAGTGATCAGAGCATCAGAAAGTTTCAAGTGATGAATAGAGGGGTTGGTGTTCTTCCCTTTGATTTTTCTAATGATGTTCCAAACTTTTTTCTTGGAAGTTTTAGATGTCAGCCTGGAGCAGAAGTTTTCTCCAGGACCGACGTTTACTGATTTTGAAAGTGTGTCTCGATTTCGCACGGAGTTTCTGATGGGCTCGAGCGTTGGGACCCGAAGGTCGTTGGTATAACCTGACGCTGAGCCCGTTTGCGAACTTTTGAAATTTGTTGGCAGTCTGAATTGAACCAGGGTGTTTTTGGCATTTGGAGTTTGTCGGAAGACACTGGAATACAGGTTTTAGCACACTTGATCACAGTGTTAGTCAGAGATCGACTGGGTCTGGACTCTGAAACAAAATCAGTGTCCTGGAATTGTTTTGAAATAGTGGTTGAAAATAGATCCCAGTTTGCTTTCTTATAAATGAGATGTTGAGAGACAGAGGCGGTTTCAGTTAATATGGGCTGTAAAAGAACAGGGAAATGGTCATTCCGTGCAGATCGTCATGGACAGACCACTCATAGTCCAGGACCAGCGAGGGGTCCGCAAACCGACAAATCTAAACACGAAAGTGAACCTGTGGAAGAGTGGAGGTAAGTTGGAGCTCCATCGTTCAGACAACACAAATCAAAGTCAGAAAGGACATCCTCAAGAAGCAGACCTCTGGGTGACGAACTGACACTACCCCAAAGAGGATTGTGACCGTTAAAGTCACCCAACAGCACAAAAAGGTCGAGGAAGTTCTCCTATCAGACTGACAAGGTCCTGACGACAAACCGGAACAGAAGGAGGTAGATAAAGAGAACAGATTGTGACAGTCTTGTGGAGAGTGACTCTCGCAGCTACAGCCTGAGGGAGGTAGACAGAGCGACAGGACTATATAACAGAGTTTTGTGTAGGAGAAGGGCAACACCGCCCGACAGTCCCAACGTGGATGGTTGTGCAGTTTCGAAAGAATATTAAAGCCAGAAAGAGTAAAGGTCTTCTGGCTTTGAATTTGAGTTTCTTGAAGAGCCACGACGGAAGGTTTTAGAGACTGACACAGAAGCTGCAGCTCCTCAAAGTTGGAATTTAGACCACGGATATTCCAATGGAATATTGTATCATCCATGGTGCAGAGGGCGAAAAGGAGAGAGATCAGGTCATCTCCTCCTCAACATCTGCTGCTAAAGCTGTAAATTTGTTGCTTAATTTCACTGGACTATCTGCAGACCTGCTGGCAGACTTGCCAACAGGTGAAGTAGGTCTGGGTTTGGGGGACGGTGGATGTTTTTTCCTCAACTCCACCATCTCCACACTAGGTTGAACTCCCTTGCCCGCACGGGCACTGGACAGAGGAGTTCGAGGTCGGGGTGCTGGTTTTTTAATCTGCCCAGCAGCAATGTTGTAGACTGCTGGGCAGTCTGAGGGGTGGCGGATTTTTTGCCTCCACCAGGGGCAGTCACTTTGGTTTGGAAGGTGGTGGACCTGCTTCCACCAGAGCTGACAGTTTTTTTCCTTGCAATGTCTTCGAAAACGTAAAGTTATCAGTCTGACAGCAACTGACCGAGTTGGAACTGTTGGAACTTTCTTTACGGCCGAAGCATACGAAGAAGCTGTCGGCGACTGACTGCCCACAACCTGCTTGCGGGCGTCAAAAAAGGAGATCTTCTTTTCTGTCTAACCCTTTGTATTGCAGATTCCTGAATCCACAGAGGACAATTCCGTGAAGAGGAGGGATGGTCGCCACCGCAGTTTGCACAATGTGCCGGATCATGACACGGCCCATCATGGGTTGCCTTGCAGCAAATACCACACACCTCCTGCCCAGAACAAACGGTCTCTGACATGGCCAAACTTCTGGCATCGGAAGCACCTCAACGGGGACGGAACGTACAACTGAACCCGGACAATCAGGTAGCCGACTTTGATGACCGGAGGCAGCACAGGGTTGCAGAATGTCAGAAAGAGGGTGTTGGTGGCCACTCTTTCTGCACCCTTCTTGACAGTCACCCTGCGCACCTCCGTCACCCCCTGGGATGCCAGCTCCGTTTGATTTCTGCCTCTGAGACTCCTGATAAATCCCGGCAGCGAATCACGCCTTTAGATGAATTTAACTGTTTGTGGGGAGTTACCCTGATCTCCCTGTCCACTAGTTTAGTTGCTTTCAGCAGCTGTTCAGATTGTTTGTGTGACTTGCATTGAATAAGAAATGAACCATTCCTCAACCTCTTGATGGACCGAGGGTCACCTGCTATACCTTGAAAGCCCTTTTGGATAGCAAATGGGCTCAAAGCTGAAAGGGGTCTTTCTTGCTCCGTTCCTTCCATAACGAGCCAGGAAGCCCAGAAACCTGTCTTCTGTCGTATCTCCATATCCGAATCGCTGTCAGAATCGAAATCCCCTGAAATAGGGGATGCTGCCTTCCTCTTTTTTGGGGGGATGTGTTTTGAAAAAGCCATGTGTATTTTAGTATATTTCATCCCTCCCTTACCCACCCACCTTGGAGTCCAACTAAGGGGCCAGGGCCAAGAAACCAATGGCTTGACCCCTTCCAGGCTTCGGGAGAGACATACGACAAGCAGAAGCAACCAACCCTATCCCCCTGATCATGCTCAACTCCCGGGAACAGAGAGCTGAGCACTGCAGGGGTTTACTTGGCCAGCTGGGGAACTGCCCGTCTTGACCCAACCCCAAGAAGGGGAGCCGATTAGTACACCCGGGCCAAAGTGTACTCCCTGTCTAGGAGAGGTCCGAGCCAAAGTGATGTGTTGAGAGCGCTGGCCCTCTCAATCACCAGGATCTCATTCCCCTCCGACACAGGTCGCACCGCACGGCAAACGCGGCGGATCTTAAGGAGACCACAGAGAGAAAAGGAGTGTGGAAAAGAAGACTTGAAGGGGAGACGAAGATAGAAAAGGGCCAAATAAGGGAGGCAGAAAACAAGAAAAGGAGAAAGGCGGGTTACTCTTAGTCAGGATCCTCACCCTTAGCCTATCTGACATGGGAAGCCCTACCAGGGGCATCAACTCCTTACCACGTTACGCTTAGGCCAAACAGCATCTGCACCTCTCAGGCCTAGAAGCAGTGTGAAAAAAACAGCCTATCTTCGAGTATTGATGCCCCCGCCAGCAAAGCCTAAGGGATCACTGGACCACGCAAACCCTCCGACCACGACAAGGTCGCAACCCCCGGAGGGCCACTGTAGGCTGGCTGTCCAGTACCTAGAGTTGCTGGGTTATAAGCATCATTCTCTCTCTCTGTTCGCTGCTAGGTTATTGTGTGATCTACTTTAGGCTGTCTGCATATCTATCCAGAATTGTCTCCCTTTATAGGTTTTTGTTTGAACCCTTTTGTGGCTGGGTGTCCACTTTTCAGGATTATCTCCCTTTGGTCCACTTCAGGTTGTCTGTCCACAATCCAGATCTGTCTCCCATCCTGGTGCATTGTTTGGTCCACTGTCTGCACACTATAGGCTGTCTGTGCACTATAGGCTGTCTGTTCACTATAGGCTGTCTGTGCACTATAGGCTGTCAGTGTCTGTGTCTGTGGGTGTTTGTGTGTATCCTCTTGCTGAAGTTTTTGTCTGGATAGTACATAGAAGTTCCCACATTTCCTGCCATTAAAAAGCGTAGTGCTTTACATATGAAACTAGAGCCCTCAGCCAATGATGCAGTAACTTACAGTATTTCTTACAGCAGTGTGAGCATGAGGGATTGTTGTTTGATGTCCAGTCTGTTCTGAATCTTCCTACACTCTAATGTAAACTTTGTATAGTTTTGTCTGTATCTTTAAAAATTTGTCCAAAAGGCTAGTAGTGATCTTTTTATTATTTTTTTTTTTAAAGAAAGCATCGATTGTAGGTAAATTCGTTTTACATAATTGTTTTCCTTTAAGAACGTAAATTTTATTCCAGGGACAAACCACTAAATGCATGTGATACAAACAACAGGTGTGGCTGTCAGGTTGTAGACAGTGTATTCAGGAGAGGAGGGTGCTGGCTGTCAGGTTGTAGACAGTGTATTCAGGAGAGGAGGGTGCTGGCTGTCAGGTTGTAGACACAGTGTATTCAGGACAGGAGGGTGCTGGCTGTCAGGTTGTAGACACAGTGTATTCAGGAGAGGAGGGTGTGGCTGTCAGGTTGTAGACAGTGTATTCAGGAGAGGAGGGTGCTGGCTGTCAGGTTGTAGACAGTGTATTCAGGAGAGGAGGGTGCTGCCTGTCAGGTTGTAGACAGTGTATTCAGGAGAGGAGGGTGCTGGCTGTCAGGTTGTAGACACAGTGTATTCAGGAGAGGAGGGTGCTGCCTGTCAGGTTGTAGACAGTGTATTCAGGAGAGGAGGGTGCTGGCTGTCAGGTTGTAGACACAGTGTATTCAGGAGAGGAGGGTGCTGGCTGTCAGGTTGTAGACACAGTGTATTCAGGAGAGGAGGGTGTGGCTGTCAGGTTGTAGACAGTGTATTCAGGAGAGGAGGGTGCTGGCTGTCAGGTTGTAGACAGTGTATTCAGGAGAGGAGGGTGCTGGCTGTCAGGTTGTAGACAGTGTATTCAGGAGAGGAGGGTGCTGGCTGTCCGGTTGTAGACACAGTGTATTCAGGAGAGGAGGGTGCTGGCTGTCAGGTTGTAGACAGTGTATTCAGGAGAGGAGGGTGCTGGCTGTCAGGTTGTAGACACAGTGTATTCAGGAGAGGAGGGTGCTGGCTGTCAGGTTGTAGACAGTGTATTCAGGAGAGGAAGGTGCTGGCTGTCAGGTTGTAGACACAGTGTATTCAGGAGAGGAGGGTGCTGGCTGTCAGGTTGTAGACACAGTGTATTCAGGAGAGGAGGGTGCTGGCTGTCAGGTTGTAGACAGTGTATTCAGGAGAGGAGGGTGTTGGCTGTCAGGTTGTAGACACAGTGTATTCAGGAGAGGAGGGTGCTGCCTTGTGCATGGTGTTCCCCATCATCCTGCATTTTTCAGGCAGCTTTCTGTTGCCATGCAACCACACGTGTGTTATAACTGATGACTCCTTGCACTGAGTCTGGATGTTTCTGTGTTTGTCTTTCAGGATGGATCACCTCCAGGTGAAGGGACTGTCACTCAAGTTCCAGACAACCTGAAAACTGTTTATGTATATGTGAAGTGGGACTGTCAACAACGTGAACGTCGTTATTTCATGGGATATTGCAACACCTATGCTCTGAGGTTTGTCAGCAGAGATGAGAAAGGACTGGGCTGCTGACCAGGAATCCACAGTCAAGGAATGGGAAAGAGGCCATGTCTGTTTGTGAAGGAAACAGGACTTGGAACAGTTTGAAGGTTTCTCTTCACATCAGAAACACACTGATGTGCCATTTGGTTGATTTCCTTTCTGTGTTTATAGTATCATGCTATGATGTTACAGCAGTTTTAAATCTATGTGTATAATACTTATGCTGTTCAGATGTACACATGTATTCCTACACATGCATCAACACCCCAAATCGTACACCTTTACACTCACACACATACACATGCAAGGACATGTGTTCATAAACACACATTTAAAGACACATACACAAATTAACCTGCATTCTCTGTATCCACACGCATAAGCATGTGAAGATTCACACACACACACACACACACACACAACACACACACACACACACACACACACAGGCATGCACGCATGCACACACACAAGCACACACACGCACACACGCACGCACGCACGCACGCACGCACACACATACGCACACTGCACATGCACAGACATGCTTCAGATTTATTTGATTTTTATTTCATAATTGTGCAAGTGTATGGAGACCTAAATGATCCTTCAACAGCAGTATTTTAACGAGTACTGTGTGATGCATTGTCCTTTAACTTGACCACAGAGGTTGTTCAGTTGGTAGCAGGTTTCATGCATGTGTAACCTGTACCTATAGAGACCATTCACTCACTAGCGGATCTCTCCATGTGATGTATCTGCACCTGTAGGAGCCGTTCAGGCACTAACAGGTACTGACATGTGTTATTTGTACGTACAGAGGTTGTCTTGTTATTAACAAGTCTGTCCAGGTGTAACCTGTGCTGGCCAAGGTCGTTCAGTCACTAGCAGGTCTGTGTGTTACCTGTGCCTGCAGAGGTTGTTCAGTCACTGACAAATTTGTCCTGGAGTTACCTGTACTTGCAAAGGTTGTTCAGTCACTGGCAGGTCTGTCCATGTCTTACCTGTTCTGCAGAGGTCGTTCAGTCACTGGCAGGTCCATGTGTTAACTATGCCTACAGCAATTGTCAAGACACTAACAGGTCAGTCCATATGTTATCTGTACCTAGTGAGGTCGTTCACACACTAGCAGGTCTGTCTGTCTGTTCTCTGTACCTACAGAAGTTGTTCAGGCACAAACATGTCTGTCTGTTCTCTGTACCTACAGAAGTTGTTCAGGCACAAACATGTCTGTCTGTTCTCTGTACCTACAGAAGTCGTTCAGGCACAAACAGGTCTGTCTGTTCTCTGTACCTACAGAAGTCGTTCAGGCACAAACATGTCTGTCTGTTCTCTGTACCTACAGAAGTCGTTCAGGCACAAACATGTCTGTCTGTTCTCTGTACCTACAGAAGTCGTTCAGGCACAAACAGGTCTGTCTGTTCTCTGTACCTACAGAAGTTGTTCAGGCACAAACATGTCTGTCTGTTCTCTGTACCTACAGAAGTTGTTCAGGCACAAACATGTCTGTCTGTTCTCTGTACCTACAGAAGTCGTTCAGTCACTAACACCAACAGGTCTGTCTGTTACCTTTTCCTACAGAGGTCGTTCAGTCACTGACACCAATAGGTCTGTCTGTTACCTTTACCTACAGAGGTCGTTCAGTTACTAACACCAACAGGTCTGTCTGTTACCTTTTCCTACAGAGGTCGTTCAGTCACTAACACCAACAGGCCTGTCTGTTACCTTTTCCTACAGAGGTCGTTCAGTCACTAACACCAACAGGTCTGTCTGTTACCTTTTCCTACAGAGGTCGTTCAGTTACTAACACTAACAGGTCTGTCTGTTACCTTTTCCTACAGAGGTCGTTCAGTCACTAACACCAACAGGTCTCTGTTTGTTACCTTTTCCTACAGAGGTCGTTCAGTCACTAGCACCAACAGGTCTGTCTGTTACCTTTTCCAACAGAGGTCATTCAGTCACTAACACCAACAGGTCTGTCTGTTACCTTTTCCTACAGAGGTCATTCAGTCACTAGCAGGTCTGTCCGTGTGTTACCTGTCCCTGTGGAGGTCATTCAGTCACTAATAAGTCTGTCCATATGCTACCTGTATCTACAAAGGTCGTTCAGTCACTAGCAGGTCTGTCCATGTGTTGACCAGGGAGATGGGAAAATCCATTGGACACTTTACCTGTCAGACACTGCTGGGAATCAATCCCCTGACATCAGGATTAAGATCCTGTGCTCTGACCACTTGGCTACTGTGTCTACCATCTGCCACTATGACCTCTAACCTTAGGATTAAGGATACTGTGTTCAGATTTCTTGGCTATAATCATCAGGCTGACCCATCGTCCATTTTGACCTCTGACCTTAGGATTAACACTTTTTCACGCAGCACCCAACCCCTGCTCTGGTGCCCCAAAACACACATGGCCACCTGCACCTGACCAGATGTCAGGCATCGATCTGTGCTCAAATCCAGCTCATTCCATTCGTATTCTGTGTATAAACAATAAGCACAGGGAGAGTATTTTGAAGTCATTTGAGTCTTGTAGCATGTGCTGCTTTGAGTAAGGGAATTTTGAATGACTTGGTGATTGTTTTCTCTTTCTTTCCCTGGACACCCTGATCCAAGGAAGTAACGGAACAGTGAGACAAGTTGTCAATGAAACCATAGTGGATGATTATACCAAATAGTTATGAAAGTATCAATGCAGTAACAGTGAGACAAGTTGAGAGAACAGTAATATGCCGACTCTACCCCACTTGCTCCTCCACCGAGTTTTCGGGCGAAAGTGCCCTAGAATCAGCATATTACTGTTCTCTGACAAGTAAGACTTCAATAACCAAAAAATAACGATTATCTACAAACAAACATACTGTGCAGGGTTATCCGTTTTTAATACTAATTTACTAAACTTTTCAGATTTCAGTTTTTGTTTAATCCTATGTTTTTCCTGATCATTTTCAATACCATCATTTTCGCGCAAACATTCTTCAAATGAGTCTCTGTCTTTCATGTGAAATAAAACTACAGTCTTTAACTGTTCTCTAAAGTCTTTTAAAACTGAGTTATATTTTTGGCATAAAATCCACACACTTATCCTGGCATGTCTTCCGCTGAAAGCTAGTTTCGACAAAGTGTTTCTCTTTTTAACTATGTCTCTTTCTGCCGAACAGTCATCTATAATAAATAGTGTTTGCGTTCCTTCAAACAGTCTATAAAACTGTTCTAAACACTCACTCAGTTTATTGCTGGGATCAACTAAATATATGTCATCATCTGTCCATATAAACCTTCTATCATGATATGCTTTGTTCCATTTAAGTGTTGGACAGAAAACCACAATATGATTAAAATTATAACGATAAACTGTTTGTAACAGGTCGAGGATAATATTGTTTTTCCACAACCAGTTTGCCCACAAATCAATGAGCAATGAGGATTTTTGTCAAAAGTTTAACTGCTCATAGTTTTATAACAGAATTTAATCTAATCCAGTTATTATTTTTATCATGCTCTCTGTCAAAACTTGTTCAGTATAATAAAACCCTACAAGACCTAAATGTGTAAGATTAATCCAATTCAGTTTCTGTAAGATTGTTTCTATTTAAGTCAACATGATTTTGTTGCTTGTTGTTATGATCTTAATATCCTCACCATTGTGAAGAACGACGATGGTAACGTTAAGGCGTTTAACGTCTAAGTTTTCCCAGCTAATATTAATTCCTTTTATAAGGTCGCACTAACGCCCACAACCCCATCCCCCCCACATCTTTAAAGACAGAAATTCAAATATCATTGTGAACGTGTCTCCTAATTTTCTGCTTGGAAAGAACTGAAATTTTTGTAGAAGCTTTTTTTACAACTGTTTCTTTTCTGTGAGGATGTACTGCTTTTTCCCCATACGGCGTTATTTCAATTTCTTTCCGACTATTGTCGCCCGGGCATAAGACTTACATGTAAAGGGCCAGAGTTGAATGCTTTTCTGAAACTTTTTTGACGGCTAAAATATGTAAATATGGGCTTATGAATTCAAATTTTATTTCCCATTCTAAATATGGTTCTAAGTCCCATTTGAGGTCAGGCTTTCGAACTATTTTATATTCATACGGGCCCAAACATTATTTGCTTCTAGTTTGCGCAGCTGTTCTAGTTAGGAAACTTTTTGGTGTCGCCAACCTCTTTGGTTTTTAATCACCATCTTTAGTGTACTCAAACCATACAAAGCGCCTATCTCACCGTTCTGTTCAAAGTCCGCAACATCTGCAAGGTCTTTTTTTTCTAAAGTTATACACCTTACAGGCGCTATGTAACTCCGGATTCTCTGGCCACGCGACTTTTTAGTACAGTTTATTATTTTATTTCCAAAACAATGTTGGGTTATCGCATTTCACAACTTTCCCTGCTTTTGTCTGCAATTTTTTTTTTTAAAAAGATCCAACCCTCCACAAACTAATCTTTTAAACTGTAATTAGGGAATTGTAAATTTCATAATCGCAATATGCAGCTTTCCCCGCCGGTAAAGCTCTTAAACATTTGGGGGCCCTTTCCCATCATATAAGTTTTCATCAGTGCTCAGCTCATCCAAATGAACATAAAGTAATGAATGAAATGCAAGATCGAGGGGATTTTCCCCCTTAAAAGTAGTTTTGTTTGGCGCAACAACAAATCTTTTAGTGACCTGAGTGTCAACTTTAAAGCCTAACATTTTAGCTAGCTCTTTATCAAATAGTTAATCTGCATTTTCAGGTTCAATGTTAATATTGTTTTTAGATTTGCATTGTTAAGTTTTGGAGTAATGCCGAATTTACTCATTGCTTCTTTTAGTGAGAAAAAACCCGTAATAACCATCAGGTATTTTTAAAACTGGTTAGCTTTGAGCCCCACAACTTTTGTAATCTTATTATTCCCCTTGGTTTCGCTTATATTAAACCATTCGACTTTGTAAAATATTTCATGGAGCGCGCCCGTTTTGGCCCCGCAATTGTTTCAATAGCATGTTCTAAAAACGAAGGACTGTCTTGAGTTGTTATTGTACAAACATTTTTTAAAACAAATTAAAATGAGTGCTTTCAAATATACTGGTGCAAAATATTCTTTTGGGGGGCCGCCACTACAATCTTAAAAATATAGCAACTGATACTCTTGACATTGCTGTGACCCGACTGCCTCTTTTCATAAAAAGGTGAGTACTCCATTGAAGAGCTATCTTAACCCCCTATTAAAACGCCCACATCAAGAAAGCGTGGTTTAGTCTTTCCGATGCAGTTTTATCAAAACCCAGTTAAACTTTGCTGTGTTTTGCGCATCAACTGGGTGTGGAGGGGGTATGCTGATCTTTTTAAATCACCATGATCCTTTGGTGAGGTCAGTGTACAGATTTCATTTCTTTTTACACCTTCAGACGTATTTTGACTGAACTGCAAGCTCCATTACCAAATGACAAACCTTTTAATCCATTAGCAACAGAATAGACATGAAGGCTTTTGAAAGGATCTGTAACAAATTTTTCAATATTAACATCAAGACAGGCTTTAGACAAAAGTTGGATCATAATCATGGCCTAGGCGACCTTTATTTTCGGGGCCGCAGAAAGTATAACTATGACTGGCATCCTCCTTTCAAAACTTTCTTTTTTGGCACAACTGTTGAGCCCGGGTCCCTACAGCAAGAGCATAAAACAGCATGGACAACATTTATCTTAGACACTTCTAAGGGCCTAATAGGGCGGGAAAAGAACGAATAAACGACTCTATTCGTACTTACGTTTGGTGTTTGCTAGGGTCGCAAGCACAGGCCAAAATCGAGCATAACTGATCCTTCTACTGGGTTTGACGCCCAAAAACAATACTTAGCAAATTTAGAGGACGCCCTTAATTCTACAGTTGATTTACCTTTAAGTATTAAAAGATACCAAAATGTTTTACAATAACGCAAGATCGAAAATAGACTTTGCCGTTGGCACTGGTTTATACATGCTGCCCTTTTGACCTCAGACTCCAGATAGGAATAATAATAAACTATAATAAAAGAAATTCTTATAGCAGGCAATGGAAAAAGAAGGTTGGGAAAACGACATAAATTCTGAGCCAGTATATACAAACAATAAAAGAACACCAAGAATAAGTCATCCAATCCCGCGGCCCAAAGCCCAAAGGCCATTGAAGACTCAGCAAAGCTCGCGGACTCTGTTCGCGATGACCATGAAAATGAAAAGACAGCGCTTGTTCTTGGATTAACAGGCCTAGGATTACTTGGTCTTTATCTTACTAAAAATTAACCCAACATTAAGAGAACTAATGCCCATAAGTGCTCGGCCATAAAGCCAACTACTTTGCTTGCAGTAGACAAAAACCAGCTAACAATACCTCCTAATATACCCGGTTTAAAAAGTCTATAGCTTAAACCGGGTAATTTTTTTAAAAAACTCGCAAGAGATCAAACTGTTTTTTTACCCATGATTTATCAGGTGGAGGCGATGGCGGCGGAGGTAATGAACTTTGACCACCGCCGCCTGTAAAAAGCCATCACCAGTGTAAATTATTTCAAATCCTAAGGCTGTTATAATGCTTGCTAAATGTGACTCCCTTTCTCTCCCAAAAAGTGTTTTTATTCGTTCTGCTAGGTTGTTTCTTCATATAAATTTTTCGGGGAGTTCTTATTCTATTCACTTGAGTTTGTAATTGTCTCGGTTAGTTTGTTAGCACTTCTAGTCTTGCTGATCTTTCTTGTTCAAGATTTTTAGTCTTTGGGTTTTTTCTTTCTTTTTTAAAATCGCCCAAAATCGGCGTCATCAGCCTCAACGGTTTTTTTTTTTTCTCTTCTTATATGCCATCTAGTTCACCTAGTTTTGCTAAATTGTTTTTTTAATTCGCCTCTGATGGTTCTTAAAGCATGATCAAGGGCCGCTATTTCTGCATGGGTGCGTGAGTCGGTTTTAGTCTTTAACGCTGTTTCTCTGAAAAACTGGTTTCTGCTTCTATTGCATTTTTTATTCATCTGCCGATTGATTTAATTCTTTAAGTTCCCTGTTTTGTATTTGGGTTTGCTGTTGGGATTCCCGCAGTGTGTTTTGAAGTTTAGCAACTGCATCCCTATCTAATTTCGGTCTAACAAAGGGAAGGCGATTTTGGTCTTTCACACTAAGTCTTTGTATAATTGTACTCTTGGCTAAAAACTTTGATGGGTCGGGTTTAGTTGTAAGCCGAACAAGTTGCCCTTGATCGTTTTTTACAGACAAATGATCATCTTTTAATTCAAAATCATTTGGGTCTATAAATTCGGGAGGTTCTTGACCTAAACTTTCGTAAAATGATTTAACCTTACTTTCTGTTAATTCATGCCGCATTGAGAGCGTTGAGCGATGTTGTATTAAAGGGATCATTTCACTCATGTCGTCTCCAGGATCAAAAACATCATAATCTTCTTCACCTTCAATTCTTGCCATGTTTTTAAATAATTAACTTTTTATTTTGTTTTATAAAAATGCCACAACAAGCACATGGCTCGATTCTTGACCCGCATAGAAAACAGAAAGAGCCCCATGGCGTGAAGGGAAATAAACGGAATATTATTGTTCCAAATAATCCATCTACTATTGATGCAGATCAAATTCTTACTGTCAAATTTCCAGACTTAGGAGCGGATGAATTGATTGTGCCAGGCTCTGCGCGTCTTACTTTCAAAATAGAACTCGTTTCAACAACAGACCCAAACAGGACAGTTGTACAGAATCTGGGGCGGGCAATTGTTAAGAAAATTTCTATAAAACTTGAGGGGCAAGAAATATTTTCTTTACATAATGCAGACATATTTTTAACCTATTCTGATCTATGGCTAACCGGGAATGAAAGGGCTGATCTTGCGTTTCAAGGAATCGAAAATGAAGAAGCACTAAAACATAGAATAGGCGCTGGAGATACTAAAGACGGCAAAAAGTATGTAGCCGTAAATTTTGCGTATGGAAATCGCTTTTCCATTCCCTTAGATTTTGAGTTGTTAAAAGCGCATGCGCCGTACTTTCAAGGAGCATTAAAAGACAGATTGTCATATGAACTAACTTTTAATGAATACAAACGTGTTATCAGATCATCAGACACCGAAGCAAAGTACAGCATTTCTGACATCTCGTTAGAGTTTGATGTTGTTAGCAACCCTAATTTAGCAGAGCTAATTGCGCACCAATATGAGTCACATTTCCCAATATATTACGAAAGAGTGATTCATCATACAACATATCCCAGAAGCAGGGCAGACACTATATGGAATTTTAGTTTTAGCGTCGCAGCAAGATCGCTTAAAGGTATTTTATTGCTGTGCGAAGATGAAGAACCGTTCAAAAGAGGAAGTGAAAAGTTTTTTAATCCAAAAATAACGAAAGTACAATGTTCGATTGAGGGCAGTCCTAACCAAATCTACGCTAGCGGGCTTAAACCTTATCAGCATTTTGATGAAATAAGAAAACTGTTTGGAGGCGGGAGGTGTAGAAATCCAACAGTTGACCTTGTGTCTAAAGATTTACATCTTCACAATGTTAGGCTTGATGATTATTTAACAACGAAATACGGTTTATGGATTGACCTAAGGTCAACAGAGGATAATGAGTTACATGGAAGCGGGAGAACTGTTAGAGACGTAATAAACATTCAAATTGATAAAGAAGAAGAAGCCGATAAACCGCTTAATGTACATTTGTTTTTATTATATGATGCGCAGCTGAATATTGTAAATAACAGATTAAAAGATGTAGTATACTAAATTATTTTTTATTTAAAAAAGCATGTCTGTTCAGGTTTATCCAAATGTGCCTACAGCGCCGCCAAGAGAAGAGATAGTAGAAAGCCCTAACATAAAAACCTTCAGATTAACCAACATTACACAAATGCAACAAAAACTAGAGCAAGACCTTTCAAAATACAGCAAAACCAAACGAAGGTATTCTGCTGCCTTTAATGCTGTTACATATGTTAATACTGGAACATCGACTATAAGCGCTCTATCAGCAGGAACGAGTGTTGGTCTCTTAGCAACGGGCATAGGCGCACCCGCAGCTTTACCTCTAGGTGGTTTGTCTTTAGCTCTTGGCCTGTGTTCATTAGCTGTAGGTGCTGCTAGCAAAAAAATAAAAACTAAACTCCAAAAGCACACAGCTATGGTTCAACTAATAACAGCTAAACTTAGTTCCTTCAGGCTGATAATAAATAAAGCACTAGCTGACTCAAACATCACGGATGAAGAATTTAATCGTTTACAGGCCGATTTTGATGACTACAAAAGACAAAAGTTTGATCTTCAAAGAAAGGCGAGGACAACTTTTTCTCAACAGCCAGACGCCGAGCAGATAAAAAAGGAATGCTTAAAAAAAGTAAACGAGACATTAAACTCTGTTCTAAACAGCTCGCATTAACAACACCAAAAGGTGTTTATGCTTTAGTTTATGAGTCCAAGCACAAAAAGACCGTTGATATTGATTCTGATTAAGCCGTTGTATTTTTTTTAATTTAAATAAATATGTTGGCTTAGAAAAGAAAGACAGCATGGCTAAGATATATGAAGGCCCAGATGAATTGTTTGAAGGAATGCTCGAGAAAGAGCGTTTGTCAAGAGCACTGAATGATATTGATTTAGAAGTTATTAATCCAGAAAACGTGCGGGCAAGCGTTGTACATGCAATTTCTCAAGTTCCAAGTAAACTAACAATAGACCCACCGGTTAAAGTAATGTTAGCTGTTTTAATCGACTATGTAACAATAAATGAAGAAAATCTAGAAGTCTGGGTCTCAACTAAACAGCAGACTATTCTTTCTCATAACGACATAACACCCGGTTGGGCAGACGAACTGCTTACACAGTTTGACGCTGCCGCTGAAGAAGCTAAAATGAGAGGCTCTGGTTGGTCAGAGGGCGAAGTCTTAGAGATTAGATTAAAACAGGCTAAGTATGCACCGATTGTAGGCAAGGCTTACATTCCGCTACCTCGGGAGTTGGTTTTAAAGAGAGCAGTTTTAAACATAAAAAATTCAGACGACAAATGTTTCATGTGGTGCGTTCTTGCAAGGCTGC
>CM031629.1:23311325-23313825 GCA_018398815.1 Conus ventricosus | reverse complement strand
TGCTGATAGGAATACTAATAATGGTCAAAATATTGAAAAAATAAATTAAGACTGGATTACTACCACTCTTGGTGACAATACGGCAATAGCAGCTGTAGTATGGGAGAAAACAGAGTGGGTTAGAAGATTCTTAAACAGCAGGGTTGCCGTGGAAACAGTCCCAGCGGCGATGGCGATGTTAATGCCAGTGGTTTATCATCAAATATAATAAGCGACAATAAAAAACTGAAAAAAAAGTCTCACCGCTTTCTTTTGCCGCCTTCTTGAGCTATGATCGTTTCCAAATGAAATCAGGGGAGGTTATTCTTTCTTCCAATGTAGTATTCTAGGTAAAACGAAGCTCCCATTTTCCAGAATGGGGGTGTTCGGAATAACCAGACAGTTCGGAATTTAGAGCCTTTCCCTTACTCAACTCTAAAGGTCGAAATATGTTTTCATGAGATGCCGCACTTAAGGTTTTTTGTCCATTGTAACTGTCTCAGATTTTGGCTGCTCGAAGTTCCTGGCGAACTGGAGGGGGTCTTAAAGAAGCAAAGTTGTACGTTCAAGTGTTCGCAGAGCTTATCCAACCCATTCATCTCAGCTTTTAAGGTAGGTGTTATCCAAGCATCTGGATTTTTGCGTAAGTCAGTGTCTAATTTTGGTCATTTCACTCCAAAGGCATAAATACAGGCTGCGTGCGTACACAATGTCTCCAGCTGCAGTTATAGTTCGCGTTCCAGTGTGATCCCTCCCACCAGTGTATCCAGTTTTTCCTTCATCTGATTTTTCCCATTCCTCTTTTGTATGGTGGGTGGTATGTCGGGTCTCAGGCATTTGGTAATGACAGCCTATACAAATCCCTCGTCTGGATAATCAGCATGGATGTCCTTGGCACGTTCGTTTGAATCATGGCCTTAGTTTTCCGACTCTCATATTTTTGTGAGGTGCGCTATTGTTTGTGCCTCCCATTTTCATTCTGTGAATCTTCATGCTGCGCTCAGTGGAGAATTTCCACCCACAGATACATGGGAATTCAACTCAGTTCAAACACTGACAAGTAGACTCGTTACTTGCTAGTGTTATATGAAGTGTTGAGCCATCAAACAAGGCGGAACAAACGTTACGAGAGAGAGAGAGAGAGAGAGAGAGAGAGAGAGAGAACTTGGGTTTGAGGTGAAGGGTTGAAGGGAGAGGTACCAATACCATGTTAAGACATACAGTGTGTTCAAATTACCGACGAGTTTGAATGTAGGTTTATGATTTTTTTAATTTACAAAAAAAAAAAAAAAAAAAAAAAAATCAAAAAATGAAATCATTGTGAGACAATAAAATCTTTGTGTCGATTTTTTAAAAATTATGTTTGGTGAATTCGTATTCTGTGCCTGGTCGAGTGAGCTCCAGACATATGGTCCAGTTACTTCCCTTTGTTTTGTGTTGATCAATGTGTAAGGTAGAAGTCACGGCAAACCAGAACTGCCGGTCAGTTTCGGAAAGAGAGCATTGTTGTAACATGGCATGGTCGCCTATTCCTTGAAATTTTACACATAATGATGCATTGTTTCGCAAATGTAACGCTGAAAGGAGTAGTTCTACTGCCTGTCTATACAGAGATTTTTTTTCTTGAGGATAGCACTACACCGATCCCACACTGTTGAAAAATAAATGATATCTGACAATGTATGCATGTCACAGGAAAACAACTGAAGTACAGCAGTAGTATTGGCACAGGGCCGAAGTTGGCACTGGAGGAAACATGTTTTGGGGATGCTCCTGCAAAGATTGTTGACATGAGACTGCCATCTTGATCCATCATCAATCTTACACCTATAACAATGCTCATTTGCCTGTTCCATGGAGATACGGTTCAAATCAAAGACTTTTGAGAAGAGGAGCTCAGTAACTGTTTCTAGCGAGTTAGTATAATTACATATGTAGTTTTTGCTTGGTGTATGATCATGAGTTTGAATTACACTACTCTGATATTCCTACCTCAAGAGCTTTTTCCTGCAGACATTTTTCTATCCTTTTTTTAATGAACAGGTTCTACTGGTTTGGAGTGATGAATCCAGCAAATAAATGTGTGTGTGTGTGTGTGTGTGTGAGAGAGAGAGAGAGAGAGAGAGAGAGAGAGAGAGAGAGAGAGAGAGAGAGAGAGAGAGAGAAGTTATAAATTGCCGTGAATGCAGCAATAGAAATTCGGAAGTTTCCGGTAATCGTGTTCGAGCCAAGGGAGGACACTCAAAATAATTATTGACATACAACAGTGGACGAGAAGCCGGAAACTTCCAGGTGAGAGTTTTCTACTTTCCTTCATCCAGTAAAGAATATCACGCAGTGCTGACGACAGTTTTAATCGCTCTGATAACTTCAACTTGTACTAATTATTTAGTCTGAGGAGGTACAGTTTGTTCCTGAATGTATGATATTCTTAAACGATTTTTATCGTTTCAACTTCCTCATTCGAAGAAAACCTACTTTCGGTTCGCAATTGAAAGAAATTATACGAAAAGTTGAAAGT
>CM031629.1:23280018-23310325 GCA_018398815.1 Conus ventricosus | reverse complement strand
AGAGCAAAAAAAGAAGACACAAAGCGCTTCTTCAGAGACCCCTTCCAGTTTGCCAGAACACTGTTGAGCAGCAAAATCTGGGACCCTAAGTGTGGACAAAGGAGTTCTTGAGCAGCATCTGAGGAAAACATACTCTGACTCACAGAGAAAAGCACCACTCGACATTCAAGGTCTGGTGTGGCCAACCAACCCTGAGGAACAGTGCAATGGCAAGCCTCCACGTTGGCGGAAATCAAGAAGGTGGTCGACAAAGCCAGAGCCAAATCATCACCAGGGCCAAACGGAATACCTTACCAGCTTTACAAGAAATGTCCCAAGGTGCTGGAGGGCTCCACAGGCTGCTGCGATCGGCTTGGAGAAACCAGAAGATCAGCGGCCAGTGGATGACGGCAGATGGTGTGTACATCCCCAAAGAGCAAAACTCAAGTGACATCAGCCAGTTCAGGCCAATATCACTACTGAACGTCGAAGGGAAAATCTTCTTCTCTGTCATGGCAGCAAGGCTGACCAAGTACCTGATGGAAAACAAGTACTTGGATGTGTCAGTCCAGAAAGGTGGCATCCCAGGCGTGGCTGGCTGTGTAGAACACGCCACAATGATCTGGGACGCAATCCAAAAAGCAAAAACAGAAAAGAGAGACCTGGACGTAGTGTGGCTTGATCTGGCAAACGCATATGGATCTGTGCCCCATGAGATGATACAGTTGGCTCTTGAGATGTACCATGTGCCAAAGAACATCCGCGACATGCTCAAGAAGTACTTCAATGGCTTCTCAATGCGGTTCTCTACCAAGGAGTACACAACTGATTGGATCAACTTGGAAGTGGCATTGCAATGGGCTGTGCAATTTCCCCGATACTGTTCGTGCTGGCAATGGAACTCATCTTGAAAGCAGCAACAAACAACGCGAGACAAACAGACCTTGGCGATGGATACAAGATGCCTCCTCTCAAGGCCTTCATGGATGACACTACAGTGATTTCATCCAGAGAAGACGAGACACGTCATGTGCTGGAGAGGCTGGACGACATAGTTGCTCATCCAGAATGAAGTTCAAGCCAAAGAAATCACGGAGTCTCTCACTGAGGAAAGGAAAAGTGGCCGAATCTGTGGTCTTCAGTGTTGCCAACCAGGCCATTCCAACAGTCACAGAAGAACCAGTCAAGAGCCTTGGAAGATGGTATGATGATACGCTGAAAGACACACAAAAGAGCAAAAGAAACCAGCAGATGGCGGAAGAAGGCTTGGAGACCATTGACCAGTGTGGGCTCCCTGGCAAATACAAGGTCTGGTGTCTGCAGTTCATGCTGATACCAAAGCTCCTATGGCCTCTCTGATGATATACGACATCTGCACCAGCACAGTGGAGGCAATGGAAGCCAAAATCAACAAGTTCACAAGGAAATGGCTTGGTGTCCCACCTGTCTGACTGACATCGCGCTGTACTGTCGCCAAGCAAAGCTCAAACTACCACTGAAATCCATCCTGGAGGAATACAAAGCAGGGAAGATCAGACTTCAAAGCATGCTGGAGGACTCAGGAGACAAGGTGGTAGAAGCAATCAAGCCCCAGCTGAAGACAGGCAGAAAATGGAAAGTTCAAGAGGCGATGGATTCTGCAAAAGAAAGTCTCAAGATCAGAGAAATAACAGGACACACACAGACCAAACAGACAAGGACTGGGGGTGACCAAAACTGAATGGTGGTCAAAGGCCAAAGGAAAAGCCAAAAGAGACATGATGATTCAGGAGATGAGAAAAGAAGAAGACCAAAAAAGACTCCAAAAAGCAGTCCAGCAGAGCCAGCAAGGGCAATGGACAACGTGGGAGAATGCACTCCAAAGAAGTCTAACTTGGAATGACATTTGGCACATGGCCCCTCTCAGGATCAGCTTCATTCTCAGATCTGCATATGACCTTCTGCCTCAAATGCAAACCTGGTGAAGTGGGGGAAAACAGACGATCCTGCATGCCCCCTCTGCCATGAAAAACAAACAGTGGAGCATTTTCTAAGCTCATGTAAAGTAGCCCTGGCTCAAGGAAGGTACACATGGAGGCACAACCAAGTGCTCAAGAAATTGTACAAGTAGTCTGGGCTAGTACCAACACCACAAAAGGGAGAATCAGGACTCCAAAAGCACCCGCAACATTCTTCACGGCAGGAGGCAGCAAATCATGGCCAAGAAAAACAGTGCCACTCGAAACATGCAGGCAGAGTCTGCTGGATGGGGCAGATGACTGGGAGTGCACTGCAGACCTCCCAGAAGGGAGAGTCACCCGAAGGATCATCGCAAGAGTGGCATGAGGACAGACATAGTAGTCCACTCTAAGTCAACCAAGCAGCTGATCTGATCGAGCTCACGGTGCCATATGAGAACAGAATGGAGGCAGCTCAAATCTACAAGACTGAAAAGTATGCTGATCTGGCAAACAGCCTGAGGAGAGAAGGCATCGGGTTTCAAAGTCCTCACTGCAGAAATTGGAGTAGGGGGTTTGTAGGAACGTCTGCATACAGCCTCATGAAACAGCTCTCAGTTGCAGGGAAGGGAAAAAAAACAAGAGCCTGAAAGCAATGGCAGAAGCGGCAGAGAGGTGTTCAAGCTGGATCTGGTCAAGGGGAACAAAAGTGTGAACTTCATAAGGCTTATTTCCCTACAAATTTCAGGTGTCCCTGTGGCTCAGTGGTAAAGCGCGGGGTCATTAAGTAGAAAATGAGCATTCCAGAGCGTCATGGGTTCGAATCCCGGGCCATGGCTCGTCCAAGATGGGGAAAAAAAAAGGGGGGGCACCCAGAGGGACATCCGGAGTCATGAACCGGGGGGTGGCCCAACCCCCCTTTGAGTGTCAGGGATAAGGGCCGAAACACTTGCTTGAAGGGGGCTTCTCTTCTGAGGACTCTCTGCTGCCACGCTCTCCACGAGGGTTTTTTTCTCTGAAGTGTTGGCCCTCAACAAAGGGGGAAAAAAAAAAGTTACGAGAGGAGGAGAGGGGTGAGGGGATCTTGGGTTTGGGGTGAAGGGGGTTTGATGGGAGAGGTTACCATACCATGTTCAGACATACAGTGTGTTCAAGTTACCGACGAGTTTGAATGTAGGTTTATGATTTTTTTTTTTTTTTACCTAAAAAAAAAAAAAAAAGAAAGAAAGAAAATCAAAGAATGAAATCGTTGTGAGACACTAAAATGTTTGTGTCGATTCTTTTTTTAATTATGTTTTGTGAATTCATATTTTGTGCCTGGGAGTGAGCTCCAGACTATGGTCCAGTTACTTCCCTTTGTTTTGTATTGATCAATACGTGAGTTTAAAGGGAGAAGTCACAGCAAACCAGAACTGCCGGTCAGTTTGGGGAAAGAGAGCATTGTTGTAACATGGCATGGTCGCCTATTCGTTGAAATTTTACACATAAATGATGCATTGTTTCGCAAATGTAACGCTGAAAGGAGTAGTTCTACTGCCTGTCTGTACAGAGATTTTTTTTTTCTTAAGGATAGCACTACACCGATCCCACACTGTTGAAAAATAAATGATATCTGACAATGTATGCAGGTCGCAGGAAAACAACTGAAGTACAGCAGTACTATTGGCATAGGCCGAAGTTGGCACTGGAGGAAACATGTTTTGGGGATGCTCCTGCAAAGATTGTTGACATGAGACTGACATCTTTATCCATCATCAATCGTTACACCTAAAACAATGCTTATTTACCTGTTCCATGGAGATACGGTTCAAATCAAAGACTTTTGAGAAGAGGAGCTCAGTAACTGTTTCTAGCGAGTCAGTATAATTACATATGTAGTTTTTGCTTGGTGTATGATCATGAGTTTGAATTACACTACTCTGATATTCCTACCTCAAGGGCTTTTTCCTGCAGATATTTTTCTATCCTTTTTTATGAACAGGTTCTACTGGGTTGGAGTGATGAATGCAGCAAATAAATGTGAGAGAAACTCGAAACTCGAAATCTTTAATGAGGGTGAATAGATATGCTGAAAGCTTTTTTACACTATGCCCTCAAAATGACAATAACCAAAAGGAAGAATTACGTCGATTTGACAAAATTAAACACAGCAATAAGAAAAGCAACATTTTTTTATTTATAGAAAATAGTAAGAGAGAGAGAGAGAGAGAGAGAGAGAGAGAGAGAGAGAGAGAGAGAGAGAGAGAGTTATAACTAACCGTGAATGCAGCAAGGGAAATTGGGAAATTTCCGGAAACCCGGTTGGGGCCCCAGGGGGGAACACCCCATATAATTATTGACATAGGGGACAGTGGACGAAAGCCAGAAATTTCCCCGGTGAGATTTTTCTACTTTCCCTTAAATCAAAACACGCAGTGCAGACGCCATTTTTAATTTCGCTCTAAAATTTAAAAAACTTATGCAAATTTAAATTTAGTTTTGGGGAGGTACAGTTTTTTCCGAAGGTTTGATTTCCCTTAAAAAATTTTTTATCGTTTAAAACTTCCCATTCGAAAAAACCAACTTTGGGTTCGCTTTGAAAAAATTTTAAAGCAAAAAGGGGGAAAATATAAAATTTTTGGCAAGTGAAATGGGACTATGATGGAGAAACCCCAGGGATAAAAATTTATTCACCCATTTAAATTTTTTCAAATTTTGGGGCTGGTCAAAGCAAAAAAGGGAAAATTGGTGGAAACCTTATTAAAAGGGTTTAAAAAACTTTCTGAGGTTTGAACCAACAAGTCAAGTGGGGGCACCCAAAATAAAAGAAATGAAATTTATTTAGGGGAAATCCCTAAAGGGAAGTTTTTTGGGGCCCGGGTTTCTTTTCACCCCTTTTTAAAAATATCTCCCAAACCCTTGCACCCAATGTAAATTTTCGAAGATGATACTAAGTTTTTTACAATTTACAAAAAGATTTTGTATTCAAAACGAATCAAACAAACTGAAAAGAGGGGTCTGAGTCGGGGGGGAAATCTGTATTTCAACAAACCAAGTGTGGTGTATTGCACGTCAGGAATAAAAATCAAAATAATAAATTTATAAAATGAGGGAAAATTATGTTTTTTCCCAAAGTAGTGGCTCTTCTGAAAAAAAAAGATTTGGGTTTTTAACCCTTCGATAGCTTTTTGTCTTTTGGGACCCCACTTAAAAAGAGGGGTAAATAAAGCAACGCAGATTTTAGGTATCATAAAAAGGAGTTTTCCTTATTTAGAAAAGATATTTTTTTAAAATTTATACAAAGTTTTTGGGTCAGGCCACTTGGAGTTGCAAAAGTTTTTTGGAGCCTTTTTTTAAAAAGGGTTTCAATCAAAAATGTTAAAAAAGGGTTTTCAAAGACGGCTACCAAATTGCTAAAAGCATTCCCAAAAACTTACCCAAAAAATGAAAGATTAAAATTTTTGAACCCTGCACTCGCTAGGGGAAAAAAGGATCAGGGTACCTAATTCAAGTTTAAAAAGATCTTTAATGGCTATGATATATTGACATTGAACATTTTTTTCGGGTTGCAAAAATTTTCGGTATAGAAACTCTGAAGGAAAGTTTTTTTTTAAAGCACTGTAACACTAAAAAACAAAATTTTTAAATTTTCTTATAGATTTTCTAACCACTGGAATGAAAAAACCTACTACCTTTAAAAATTTGAAACCTGTTATTAATACTTTAAAAAGAATTTTCTAGACAATATTAAAAAATTTTAGAAAATTTGTTTCATGACAGGGGGGGAAATTGCAATAAAAAGATATTAATTGTAGCAGGGCCATAAAAACCAAAAAATGAAAAAATTTTTAGGGGGAAAACACATGAAAGACCGGAGGTCTAGGCAATAAAGCCAGCCCCTTTACTATTTACAAACTACTACTACTACTACTACTACTAAGGGAACAGGCTAAAAATCAGGCAGAGCTCGGTAGCCCCCGGGCCATTTTTCATACACGAAAAGGGTTCTCACCCATGAAAGTTTTCCCAGTTTTCTTTTTTTTGCCACCTACGAGCATGAAAAACCCTTTTGTAAAAACACCCCACCTGTATCACGCCTGTTGTAAAACTAGTTCAGACAAAAACACCCTGTACACAGCACTGTTTTTAAACCATTAAAGACACACACCTTATCACAGCACTTTTGTAGAACTCTTTTTTCAACACACACCGATCACACACTTTTGTAGAACTAAATTTTCAGACACACACCTGTACACAGCACTTTTTGTAAACTCGTTCAGACGGGGCCATTTTTCTTGTCACACAGTCACAAAAATGGAACTAAAACCCCAAAAAGCTTTTAAAGGGCCCAAAAAATTTTAAAACACTTTCGTGTAAAGGTTTTTTCTGTAATTCCCATACAGGTGAAAATGGTCACTCAAGGGGAGGAACAACCCTTTTGGGTTTCCCCAAGGGTGCACACACTAAAAACAGTTTTCAGATAAAGACTCCAGTCTTTTCCCCTTCCTCCACCAACCCGGGGGTTTGAGCAAGCTGTGCGGGGACATACGGGGGTTGGTTAGTCCTATTTTAGGGGCCAACCCTCCCCCTTCCCCTTTTCCTTTTGTTGTTTTTCCATACATCATTTAAAGATCAGCGCGGTCACCTAAGGGGGTTGTTTGCAAATCGTCGTCGGGGGCTCTTACTAGGATTTTGCCGGCACATAGGACCCTCATACCCAGCGCTCTTTAAAAACCTAAAGCCATCAAAGAAGAGCTTTTAAAATTTATTTTTTGGGGGGTTGGTATTTTAAACCCACCTAAAAAAATGCAGTTTTGTTTTAAGGCCACCATTCAACAGCAAAGGAAATAGCCAAGGGGAAACTAAACCAATGAAACCCCATGAAGACAAGGGGCCATGAGAAGCGTAACACAACCATAGTTTCAACCAGGAAAAGAAGACCGGATTCCCATCAACTGCAGCAGTTTCCAATGATGTACCCAGTGTTGGCATGCTTCTTTTTTCCCTCCCATTACCATAAAAGATTAGAATCGTTCGGGTGCATTGTTTTGCAGCCCAAAGCACAGACTTATCATTAAGACAACTGATAATGAATTAAAAAAAAAGAACCCAAAAACCCTGTATTTTTTGGTTGTAGAATTTTCGTACCAGATAAGAAAAAAAAAAAGGTTGGAGGCTTCTAAAATGGGATTTTGCCCAAAAAACAGCATGATTTCCCGGGGGGGGGGGGGGGGGGGGGGGGGGGGGGGGGGGGGGGGGGGGGGGGTATGTGTGGGGTGGGGGTTGAGTGTGTCGGGGGTGGGTGTTGTGTGTTTTTGTGTGTGTGTCAGTGAGTGGGGATGAAGAAATTTCCCGATTGTATTAGTTTTTGTTTCTTTTTTCAAATTTTTAAATTTTCTTAAAAAACCCCCAAAGTAAAGGTTGATACTCCAGCATTTTTTTGTTTGTTTTTGGGGGAACGTCTTAAAAACCGGGGAATTCAAAAACCTTCACAAGCAGTCAAAAATGCGAGACTGACAAGGGGCCCATTCTGGCCTTCGAGGGGAACTGATTGTCCTTTTCATTTTTCTGAGTGTACAATTTACTGCATGCCGGGGATGTAAAATTTTAGCCCCATTACGATTATTTTTTGGGGTTTCCTTTTCCCCCCTTTCCCCTCAGGGCCTTTCACCCTGACCCCTACCCATCCCCCAAACCCGGTGTTCCCCCCCCCCTCCCCCCTCTCTTTCACCCACTGCTTCTGATCTTCACTCTGTTGTGAACTCTTCCCCTCCTTTACCCCCTTTCCCCCCCCCTCTCTTTTTCAGCCCCCTGCTTCTAAATCTTCACTCTGTTGTGAACCCCTTCCCCCCCTTTTAACCCCTTTCCCCCACTGCCCCTCTCTCTTTCACCCAAACCTGCTTTGATCTTCACTCTTTTGTGAACTCTTCCTCCCCTTTTAATTTCCCTTCCCAACTCTGAAGCTTTGTATTAAAGGGAAATAATTTCAGAGATAAAGAGTTTTTTCCTAAGATAGTGGTGACCTTTTTTAATTTGAAAGGGATTTTGTTAGGGGAAAAAATAATCTTTTTAGTAAACAAATCAGGGCTTGATTAAATTTAAAAGTCATTACTTTTTTTAAATTTAAATTTTTGATGGGTTTGCAGGATTTCAAAAAGTTTTTCCCTTGTTTTAAAACGTTTTAAAAATTACATGGGGTTTTGTGTGTGTGGGGTGTGTGTGTGTGGGGTTTTGTTTTGGGGGGTGTTGTGTTGTGGTAGGGTGTGTTTGGAGAGAGAGGAGAAAAGAGAGAGAGAGAGAGAGAGAGAGGTTTAATGAAAAAAGGGCCCGGGAGCAGGAAGATTTTGGAAAAAACAATACAAAGCGGAAGGAGCAATAATAAAACAGATTTTTAATTTGCAGATCTGTAAAAAAATTGCTGAATTTTTTTGAGGATTCTCAGAGGGATTTTAAAATGGGAAGAAAAAAAAAAAAAAAACCCGAAAAAAATGTCAACAGGGGGGGGCAAACCATCACGGGTTTTAAAAAGGGAGCAAAAAAAGGGGAAAGGGGAGTTTGAGAGTGTATGAATTGCCAATGAACGTTTTTGATTAAAGGAAGGGGGGGAGGCGGGTTTTTCCCAGTTTTTTTTCCCAAATTCTGAGCGGGTCATTTTCCCAAATTCTTTTTTCAGAAAAGGCACGCAGCTCCGGGCCCCATGGAGTGCCCTGTCTCCCCCACATGCCCTTCCTTCCGAAACTGCTTCCATGCACTCACCTTGTCTTCCAAAAATTGTGGTGGCTTGGTTTGGAAAAGGGGGGTAAGCAGGCGCTGCCCTCTGTTCGAAAACCCAACCCTTTCCCCCTTCCCCCCCCGGATCAAAACGACATTGCCTCTCGGTGCCCTTCCCAAACCGATGTTCGACAGCTGCGAGGGTAGAGAGCAAAAAAAACGCTGAGTGGCAGCCAGGGGGGGAAAGCGTTGTGAGGATGCAGAGGGCCTGTGTTCTGCCTGCTTGTCCCAAATCAAATTTTGGCGGGAGCTTGCCAAAACCATGCTAAGACCCCTTCAATTTCGAAATCATGTCACAAGAAGCTGACGGGCCTGCCCAGCAGAACAACTGGCCAAAACACCCCCCAAATTTACTGCGCCGTCACAGCAGTGAACGGGCGGAGCTGAAACTGCACAAATCATAAACCCTTTTTTCAGGCAGTGCCTTTTTCCCAGCACATCGCAAAAGTTTTTTTTCAACTGGGAACTCGGATTGGGGCCAAAGAGAAGGGGGAAGAGCTGAAGGCTGAAGTGAAAAAAACGGAAAAGACAAGGAAAACGGCTGTAATGAAAAAGGGGGAGTATCTGTGAAACACAAAAATCGCCCATCGGTCGTGAGTGTGTTTGGATGTTTTTTGGGGTATCTGACGTAGTGTGGTTTTTGGTGTTATGTGTTGTGTGTGTGTGTTTTGGGGTGTGTGTGTGGTGGGGGTTGTGTGGGTGTGTGGGGGTTGTGTTTTATTGCATATTTTTGTCGGTTGAGCCCATGATTTTGGAATTTTTAAGGACACCCAATGGGAAACCCTTTAAAAGAGACAAGCAGCTTTTCCGAAGAAACACTGCACCCAGGGGCACAGCGATTGAGATAGCTGGAGCTGGTTACAGCTTAAAAACTTTCTTTCCCCAAACTATCTCCAACCCCAAAACACTAAAAACCCAAAGGTTGCAGCAAGCTACATGGGTGCACACATTACAAGTTGTTGATTTTGAACCACAAAAATTAATTTCCCATGCACCGTATACAAAAATGATATAAGGCAAATTCATTCCTTTTACTAATTAAATATTTTGGCCCCCGGTGAAACGAAAAAATTTTATACACACCAAACAAATGCATTTCCCTTTCCCTTTGGGCCCCCAAAAGGCGACTGTGGGGTTCTGATTGCAAGCAGCTCTGCGGCTTTGTGGGGGCGATGAAAGGGTTAAATTTTTTCATAGTCACAAGCAAAAAATTCAAAATTTTTTCAATGGGCATTTTCAGAAAAAATGTTCCATTTTCTTGCTTTTCTGGGGAAAAGTACCTTTAAAACTTTTTTGGTTAGGGTTGATTGGGGAAAAAACAGTTCTGATCTTTCAAAAATTCCCTGGCTTCATTTTCTTTAAAGCGGACAGTTTTAAATTTAATTTAAAAATATGGCTCAGTAAAATTTTTTTTCCCCCCGGGTTTTAGATTTGTTTTATGGAGGGTGGATTCAGCAGGGCACCCTTTTTGGAAAATTTTGTTGTTTATGTTAGGGTCATTGCTCTCTCTCTAATATATATTCATGGAAATATATTTAAGTAAAAACAAAAAAATTTTATGGTTTTAAAAAGGTTTTACAAAAATTTTAGTATAAAATCAATTAGTTTTAAATGGGAAAATTTAAAAACAAACTGCATCATGGAGGGTAAAAACTGCATGATCTTTACTTGAAACGGCCCGGGGGGAAACAATCCCGTCTTATTCAGAAGATAAACGTCATAATTTAGAAGGGAAACTGTCTTGGTTTCGGGAAAATAAACTTCTTTGTTTTAGAAGCCAGACTATCTTGGGAGAAGAGCGAAATGAAAAAGAGGTAGGGAACATGAACGATAAACAGTAAACAAGTGAGGTATGTTTTTTCTTTCCCCTAAGAAAACCTAACACAGATAAAATTTTAATTTAAGCTGGGAACAGCCCCTTTTAAAATTGAAAAAAGTCGACAAATTTCATAGAGAAAAATCCCAATAGAACATCAAAAAAACTATCTTCCTGTATTTTTCCCTTTTTGGAGAAAAAAGGGGCCCGCTTTGGGTATACAAACAAAAACAAAGCATCTAAAAGAATAACTTTTATTTGGGGTGCCGCCATGTTTAGTGGGCCAAATTCTGAAGTACAACCATAAACTGGAATGGCCCGTTTTTTTTTGTTTGTTTGTCTTGATTATAATTATTAAAATTACGGTTTTTAGTTTCCCTATGAGGGGTTTTTTAGTAAAAAAAAGACAAAATTTAGAAACGCCAGCTACTCTTCTAGGAATGTGGGAAATAACTTTTTTTTTCAAAATTTTTAAAAAAAAAATTGTAAATTTTTTTATTTTTTTTAAAATTTTTTTTTTAAAAAAAAAAAAAAAAAAATTTTATTTTTTTTGTTAAATATTAAAAATGGTTGAAGTTTTATTCCCCAAATTTGGGCCCGAAAATAGGAAAAAGGGGAAATTTTTTTTGCCCCTTTTTGTTTTGACCCCCGGCCAAAAATGAATTAAATTCCGAAGAAACCCCGTTCGGCCTGAAAGAAAAAACCCCCAAAATTTGAAGAAACCCCAAAGGAGAGGCCCCCCCAAAAGCGAACCCCGGGTTTCCCAAAGGGAAAAGGCCTTCCCTGGTGGAAAAAAAAATCCTCCCTTTGGACCCCGGGCCCCCCAAAACCCCAAAACCAACCGGGGGGGCTGCCCAAAACCCCGACCTTTTCCCCCCCAAAAGTTTTCCCCCTGGCCAGGTAAAAAGTTAATCACGGGTCTGGTGCTTTTTTGGGAGTTTTTTCCCGGCCCCAAAAAACACAACGGGGGTCACCCGGTTGAAAATAAGAAAAACAAAAAAAAGGATTTTACCGAAAGGCCCGGAAAAATTCAGGTTTTTTTCTTAAAAATCAAAAAGGAAAACTTTTTTGTGTTCTGCTTTTCCCCTCCCAAAAGCAAAAAACTTTTTCACAAAGTCCGGACTTTAAGAAAAGTTAAAAGGGTTTAATTTAAAATTAAAAAAAGGGAGGGAATTTTTTTTGTTTTAAAAAAAGTTTTTAATTCGGAAAAAAAAAGAAAAACAAAAAGTTGGTTTTTGCTGGGGTTTACAAAAAAACTAAATAAACAAAAAATTTTTTTACAAAAGGGAAAACTGGGTTTGGATTTGAGTTCAAGTGTTGGGATGATTTGTTTAAAAAGTTATAAAAAATTTTTTTCCCGGAAAAAAAACCCAAAAACTTTTTTATTTGGGAAAAAAAAATGGCATTATCCTTTTATTTTCCAAAAAAAAAACTAAAATAAATTTTTGAAAAATGGTTTTGGGAAAGGGGGGCCTTTTTTTTTCTCTCTTTCATCTTTTCTTTTTTTCTTCTCCCTTCTTCTCCTTAAACATCACTAATTTCATTAAATTCTGTATTTATCCAAAAACCCCTCAAATAATTTTACAAAATTTGGTACAGTTTTTTTTTATCTTTTTCCTTTTCCCCCCCTCCTGTTTTTTCAAAACCCCTTTTTCTTTTCCCCTCTTTTTTTTTTTTCCCCCTCTTTTTTTACCATTTTTCCCCTTATCTCTTCGAAAAAAACAAAAAACAACAAAAGACCCCAAATTCCACAGTTTAAAAAAACCCCCAAAAACAAACCCCACCATAAAAAACCCCCCAAAAAACGGCCGTTTACAAAACCTTTTTTTTTTTTTTTCTCCCCCCATTTTTTTTGCTCTTTCTCTTCCCAAAAAAACCACACCCCCAAATCCCACTCACACAAACAACCACCACACACCAAAACACACACACACACACACACACACACACACACACACACACACACACCACACACACACACACACACACACGCATGCTAGTTATAAACTGTTTCTTCTATATATGTCTGTCTGTCTGTCTGCCTGTCTCTCTAAACACACACACACACACACACACACACACACACACACACACACACACACACACACACACAAGACACACACTCACACAAACACACACACACACACACTCACACAAACACACACACCACACACACACACACACACACACACAGAAAGAGAGAGAGAGATAGGTAGGCAGGCAGATAGGTTGGTTGGCCAATCGATCACTCCAGGCATTAGTTCAAACTATGTAGCTGACATTACAAAAATTCAGTGCCATGAACCAACTGTCTCTGAAGGGTTTGGCTCTGTTTTCTTCTCCATGCCCTCCTCCATCCTCCCCAACAGTATTCTCTCCCTTCCCTCTCACCTGTCCTCTCCACTCCCCATTCCTTATATCTCCATGCCCTCCTCCATCCTCCCCAACAGTATTCTCTCCCTTCCCCTCTCAACTGTCCTCTCCACTCCCATTCCTTATATCTCCATGCCCACCTCCATCCTCCCAGCAGTATTCTCCCCCTTCCCCTCTCACCTGTCCTCTCCACTCCCCATTCCTTATATCTCCATGCCCACCTCCATCCCCCACAGTATTCCCCCCCCTTCCCCTCCTTCCTCCCCACCCCCCTTTCCCTTATTTTCCCAGCCACCCCCCTCCCCCCCCAACAGTTTCCCCCCCTTCCCCCTCTCCCCCCCTTCCCCACTCCCATTCCTTATTCTCCAGCCTCACACACCTCTCCGTGATGCTTTTTTTTCTTGGGGTCAGGTAGATTAGAGGAGGTGTTTGATGTAGTCTGTCCCCGGGCCCCCTTTATCCCCCCTCTCTGTTTATGGACTGTCTGTACCTGGCCCCTTTATTCCCCTCTCTGTCTGTATGGGGATGTTGTACGGCCCCCTTTTTTCCCCCCTCTCGTCTGTGTGTGACGCGTCCCTGGCCCCTTTATTCCCCTCTCGTCGTATGTGCTGTCTGTCCTCCCCCTTTAATTTCCCTTCTCTGCTTTATGTGATGCCTTAGTGATTTTTTTGAGTCTTTTTTAAACAGAAGTTTAAAAAAAAACAAAATCAAATCCCTGTTTATCTTTATATATATGCTCCAAGTCAGATATTTTTTGTTCCTCTTTTTTTTTTTTAATCCCTGATGTATTGTCTTTAAAACTTTTTTTTTTTGTCAGCGATTTGCATTTCGTTCCTTACTCACTATATATTGTAACACAGTATGAGAAACAGAAAGAAAAACACAATTTTTTAAAATTTTCCAAAAATAATTTTTTGGTAAGTGAAGACATTTTTTTGTGGACTGTGTGGGGACAGTGATTTTAAGTGTTTTGGTTTGGGGGTGGTACTGTCACTGTCATGACCCCTGTTTCCCCCCCGCCCGGGTGGGGGGAGTACTGTCCTTCATGACCCTCTGTTTCCCCCTCCCGCCCCGTTTCCTGTGGGCCATCTGTTTCTCGTTCATTTTCGAATCATCCCTTTTGAGCAAGGAATCGGGTGCGCAAATTAAAGGGGTACTTCGTTTTCTTCAGGAAAATCCCTCGTGATTTGTGATGGTTGCCATTTTATAAATACAAATGTTGGTGAAGTGTGTGTGTAACAGCCTTATTTTTCCCTGTCTATATTCACATTCATAAAAAAATGAAAAAAAATGTGATTCTGTTCAATTTGAATGTCGTAATCGTCATTAGAATGATGTTATTCTTTATAGTATGCTCTTTGCATGTTGTGTGTGTATGTTGTGGGGGGGGGTGTGAGGGGGGGGGGGGGAGGGGGAGGGGAGGGGAGCGTATTTTTATGTATGTTTTGAGTGACTATTTTTCCTAGACGGGCCTGCTTTGCTTCCTTGTTGTGTTATGCTTTTGTTTTTTCAAAATCCCCTGCTCGTCTTAGTTTTACGGGGGGTTTAGTGTCCCCTGAAAAAGTCTCTATTTGTGTCGTAAAACCCGTTGTATTTAAGTATTTGCTTTCGACAAGGGTTTTCTTTCTGTTACAGCTCCGCTGGAAATCTTTTCCCCCAAAATTGCAACAAAGCCTTTCTTGTCATCGGTTTCCGTTTTACTGGGTGGTTTTCTTTCCTGACAAAGCTTTATTTTTGCCTTTAACCTTGGTCTCATACTGTTTTACTAGTTGTTTTTGACAAACAAAAAAAAGAAATTGCCTGAGCCAAATTCACATGCACGTTTTTTTTTCATCTTTAATTTTCACTTTTTTGCGTTGACCTAAGAATGTGTTCATCAAATTTTAAAAGAATTTGAGTTTTTAAATGTATCATATCTATGTTAGCTCACAAAAGATGTCCCTTTTCTTTTTTCAATATAAGTCGACTGAAATCTGGGATCATTTGCATCAAATTTTTTCAGTTGTACATCCCAGGACCTGATGCCCCTTGACAGAAAAATTTTAAAATAAAATAAGATAAAATAATGTTGCTTTTAGCCCAGCCGACCCCGAGGGGCCCCTCAGGGCTGTCACACAGTTAAAAAAAACTCACCAGTCATTTAAAAAAAAAAAAAAAAAAAACCCTTTTCCCCAAACCCCTTTTTAAAGACATCGTCACAAAAAAACCCAAAACTTTTTAAAAATCCTTCTTTCCCAAAATCTAAAAACAGATGAAAATGTTAATTTTTCTCAAAAACCCAAAAGGGCACGCAGGCGGGGCATCCCTGAACAGGATTCATGGACTCCGCTGTAAAATGTTTGTGTCTCACATCGTGCAAGTCCCAACACTCTAAAGAACATGTTTCATTGTGAGTGGTGCATGACATGGAATGCACCACGGAGCTTCTTCACTCTTTAAAAGGTAAGAATGGGTAAAATACGAATGGCGGTGTGCAGCCGGCACAGAACCGTTTCCTCTTTACGACCACCCGACGTAGATGGGAGGAAGTCCTTAAGGTTTGGACGGATCTGAAAGAGTTTGTTACTCGTCTGTGTGTTCCAATCCTCCTGCCAGAGGTCTCTCACATAATCGTTAATTTTGGGTTTCACATCTGAACAGGGGATATAAATGTTGGACAGTTTCTCTCTTGTGGCGTTCTTGGCTAAACGATCAACCATTTCTTTCCCCGCCGATGCCAACATGGCCAGGAACCCAAGCAAGAGTAATGTTGTAACCGTCCGCCTTCAACTTGCTAAAAAGTTCAAAAAAAAGTAAAAGTTCTGGATGCTGAAGGTTGCGGCCAGCTATGGCCTCCAAAGCTGACAGCGAATCCGACAGAACCAGAAAGTCCCTCCTCGAAGAATGGGAGATTATCTTCAAAGCCAGTACTAGAGCAGTAAGTTCAGCAGAATAGACAGAAGCATCTGAATGTATATGTTCCAACAATATCTGAGAAGGAGCCCAGGGCAGTAGGCTGCACAGGCCACTCCATCCTCAGACTTGGAACCGTCAGTGAAAACTTTTTGATAGGATGGGAATTTGGAACAGAGCTCGGCATACAAAGTCTTGTACGCCAGAGAGCTGGTAGACTCCTTACGGAAAGCTGCGAGATCAAAACGAATCTCTGGTGTGAAAAAGGTCCATGGAGGTTGATCCGGAAACTTGGAAAAATCGGAAACTACTCCCAGGTCTATACCTGCATTCCGCACGTGAGGCTGCATACGAAGCCCAAACGGCGGAATACATTTCGGGTTTGTTTCAAACTTACTTTGGAACGGAGGGTCAAAAACACAGTCATAGGCAGGATTCTGCGGTTCTGAGAACAGTCGGATGTAATAATTCAAAGACAGTTTCAGCCTACGGTTGGACAATGAAGGTTCACCCGCCTCTGCGTACAGGCTGTACACAGGGGTGGTACGGAACGCTCCAAGACAGAGACGAAGCCCTTGATGGTGGATAGGGTCCAAGAGTTTGAGGTAAGACGATCTTGCGCAGCCGTACACAGCACAACTGTAGTCCAGTTTGGAACGGACCAGGGCTCTGTAGAGGTGCAACAAAGTTTTCTTATCAGCGCCCCAGTCGGTGTGTGCTACGACCCGCAGAATATTCAGTGCCCTTTGGCAAGCAGTTTTGAGGTTTTTAATATGGCTGAGAAAGTTAAGTTTTTGGTCAAAAATGACTCCCAGAAATTTGGCCTCTTTAACAGCTGGAATGGGAGATTTCCCTACTTGAAGTTCCGGATCTGGAAAAAACTGACGGAAATTATGGAAGTGAATACACTGGGTTTTTGTAGCAGAAAAGGTGAAACCGTTTTCATCCGCCCCCCCGATGGATTTTATCTACGCAAAGCTGGAGCCTGCGCTGGACACTCGGGTACAGGCTTCCAGTTGCGTAGACAGCAAAATCATCCACAAACAATGAGCAGTCTGAACCTGCTGAACTGATTGAACAATGTTGTTGATCTTAATACTAAAGAGGGCAGGAGATAGTATGCTCCCCTGTGGAACACCCAACTCCTGCTCGTGGACATCAGAGAGAGTGGTGCCAACCCGGACCTGAAACTGTCGTTCTGCCAAAAAATTTTGAATAAAAAGCGGAAGATGACCTCGAAAACCCAGATCGTGGAGATCATGAAGTATCCCCGACTTCCAGGTGGTATCGTAGGCCTTCTCCAAGTCAAAGAAAATTGCCACTGCATGCTGTCTGTTTAAAAAAGCGTTCCTAAGTGTAGATTCCAGACGAATCAAATGGTCAACTGTACTACGATGTTTGCGGAAACCACACTGTTCTTTCGCCAAAAGGCCATCGGTTTCGAGTTTCCACATGAGCCTAGCATTGACCATTTTTTCCATCAATTTACAGACACAGCTGGTCAAAGCTATGGGACGGTAGTTAGATGGATTAGAAAGATCTTTTCCAGATTTGGGGATGGGAATAATGAGGGCTGTCCGCCAAGAGGGTGGAAAGCAACCTGTAGTCCACACGTGGTTGTATACTGTAACAGGATGTTCAGACCTTCTTGCGGAAGATGTTTCAATAGTTGATAATGTATGTCATCTATACCTGGAGAGGAATCGCTGCAAGAGAGTAAGGCAGATTTCAGCTCGTTTAATGTAAAAGGAAGATTGTAGTCTTCCATGTTGTCGGATGAAAAGTTGCAGGGAGATTTTCTTTTAGGGCTTTGTTTTTGACAAAAGTGACTGATTTATTAGAAGAGGAGGAATTCTTTTCAATGGTTGAAGCAAGCAGATTAGCAACTGCTTTCTTTTCTGTTATTAAAGAATCCGAAAACTTGAGATGGTTCACAGTGGGACAGGTGTTCTTCCCTTTGATTTTCTTAATGATGTTCCACACTTTTTTCTTAGAAGTTTTTGATGTCAGCCTGGAGCAGAAGCTTCTCCAGGACCGACGTTTACTGATTTTAAAAGTGTGTCTTGATTTAGCACGGAGTTTCTGATGGGCTCGAGCGTTGGGACCCGAAGGTCGTTGGTATACTTGACGCTGAGCCCTTTTTCTAACTTTGGAAATTTGTTGGCATTCTGAATCGAACCAGGGTGTTTTGGGCATTTGAAGTTTATCGGAAGACACTGGAATACAGGCTTTAGCACATTTGATCATAGTGTTAGTCAGTGATTCAGCTGGATCCGGACTCTGAAAAAAATCAGTGTCCTGGAACTCCTTAGAAACAGTGGCTGCAAATAGATCCCAGTTTGCTTTCTTATAATTTAGATGCTGAGAGACAGAGATGTGTTCAGTTATTACAGGTTGTAGAAGGACAGGGAAATGGTCACTTCCGTGCAGATCGTCATGGATAGACCACTCATAGTCCAGGACCAGCGAGGGGTCACAAACCGACAAATCTAAACACGAAAGTGAACCTGAGGAAGAGTGGAGATAAGTTGCAGATCCGTCATTCAGACAACACAAATCCAAGTCTGAAAGGACATCCTCAATTAGCAGACCTCTGGGTGACGTACCGGCACTACCCCAAAGAGGATTGTGACCGTTAAAGTCACCCAACAGCAAAAAAGGTCGAGGGAGTTCTTCTATCAGACTGACAAGGTCCTGACGACAAACCGGGACAGAAGGTGAGAGATAAAGAGAACAGATTGTCACAGTCTTGTGGAGAGTGACTCTCGCAGCTACAGCCTGAAGGGAGGTAGACAGAGTGACAGGACTATACAACAAAGTTTTGTGTAGGAGAAGGGCAACACCGCCCGACAGTCCCAACGTGGATGGTTGTGCAGGTTTCGAAAGAATATTAAAGCCAGAAAGAGTAAAGGTCTTCTGGCTTTGAATTTGAGTTTCTTGAAGAGCCACGACAGAAGGTTTTAGAGACTGACACAGAAGCTGCAGCTCCTCGAAGTTGGAATTTAGACCACGGATATTCCAATGGAATATTGTATTATCCATGGTGCAGAGGGCGAAAAGGAGAGAGATCAGGTCATCTCCTCCTCAACATCTGCTGCTAAAGCTGTAAATTTGTTGCTTAATTTCACAGGACTATCTGCAGACCTGCTGGCAGACTTGCAACAGGTGAAGTAGGTCTGGGTTTGGGGGACGGTGGAGGTTTTTTCCTCAACTCCACCATCTCCACACTAGGTTGAACTCCCTTGCCCGCACGGGCACTGGACAGAGGAGTTCGAGGGAGGGGTGCTGGTTTTTAATCTGCCCAGCAGCAGATGTTGTAGACTGCTGGGCAGTCTGAGGGGGGCAGATTTTTTGCCTCCACCAGGGGCAGTCACTTTGGTTTGGAAGGTGGTGGACCTGCTTCCACCAGAGCTGACAGTTTTTCCTTGCAATGTCTTCGAAAACGTAAAGTTATCAGTCTGACAGCAGACTGACCGAGTTGGAACTGTTGGAACTTTCTTTACGGCCGAAGCATACGAAGAAGCTGTCGGCGACTGACTGCCCACAACCTGCTTGCGGGCTTTAAAAAAGGAGATCTTCTTTTCTGTCTTAACCCTTTGTATTGCAGATTCCTGAATCCACAGAGGACAATTCCGTGAAGAGGAGGGATGGTCGCCACCGCAGTTTGCACAATGTGCCGGATCTTTACACGGCCCATCATGGGTTGCCTTGCAGCAAATACCACACACCTCCTGCCCAGAACAACGGTCTCTGACATGGCCAAACTTCTGGCATCGGAAGCACCTCAACGGGGACGGAACGTACAACTGAACCTGGACAATCAGGTAGCCGACTTTGATGACCGGAGGCAGCACAGGGTTGCAGAATGTCAGAAAGAGGGTGTTGGTAGCCACTCTTTCTGCACCCTTCTTGACAGTCACCCTGCGCACCTCCGTCACACCCTGGGATGCCAGCTCCGTTTGATTTCTGCCTCTGAGACTCCTGATAAATCCCGGCAGCGAATCACGCCTTTAGATGAATTTAACTGTTTGTGGGGAGTTACCCTGATCTCCCTGTCCACAAGTTTCGTTGCCTTCAGCAGCTGTTCAGATTGCTTTTGTGACTTACATTGAATAAGAAAGGAACCATTCCTCAATCTCTTGATGGACCGAGGGTCACCTGCTATACCTTGAAAGCCCTTTTGGATAGCAAAAGGGCTCAAAGCTGAAAGGGGTCTTTCTTGCTCCGTTCCTGCCATAACGAGCCAGGAAGCCCAAAAACCTGTCTTCTGTCGTACCTCCATATCCGAATCGCTGTCAGAATCGAAATCCCCTGAAATAGGGGATGCTGCCTTCCTCTTTTTGGGGGGGATGATTTTTGAAAAAGCCATATTGATTGAATTTGTGTTTCATCCCTCCCTTACCCACCCACCTTGGAGTCCAACTAAGGGGCCAGGGCCAAGAAACCAATGTCTTGACCCTTCCAGGCTTCGGGAGAGACATACGACAAGCAGAAGCAACAACCCTATCCCCCCTGATCATGCTCAACTCCCGGGAACAGAGAGCTGAGCACTGCAGGGGTTTACTTGGCCAGCTGGGGAACTGCCCGTCTTGACCCAACCCCACGAAGGGGAGCCGATTAGTACACCCGGGCCAAAGTGTACTCCCTGTCTAGGAGAGGTCCGAGCCAAAGTGATGTGTTGAGAGCGCTGGCCCTCTCAATCACCAGGATCTCATTCCCCTCCGACACAGGTCGCACCGCACGGCAAACGCGGCGGATCTTAAGGAGACCACAGAGAGAAAAGGAGTGTGGAAAGAAGACTTTAAGGGGAGACGAAGATAGAAAAGGGCCAAATAAGGGAGGCAGAAAACAAGAAAAGGAGAAAGGCGGGTTACTCTTAGTCAGGATCCTCACCCTTAGCCTATCTGACATGGGAAGCCCTACCAGGGGCATCAACTCCTTACCACGTTACGCTTAGGCCAAACAGCATCTGCACCTCTCAGGGCCTAGAAGCAGTGTGAAAAAAACAGCCTATCTCCAAGTATTGATGCCCCGCCAGCAAAGCCTAAGGGATCACTGGACCACGCAAACCTCCGACCACGACAAGGTCGCAACCCCCCGGAGGGGACAGCAAATTTCTGACTTGGATGCCTGACACAAGTTGAAATACTGGCTGTCAAATCTATTTCCTGCTTAAATGGCAAAACTTATCACTTCACAGATTCACACAAAAGAGAGCTTCAAAGAGAAGCAACTCTTGTTACAAATCAGCAAGATTTCTTGGTATGTGGAATGAAGAGAGAGCCTTCTCCCAGCACATACACTGTACGTTGGCACAGCATAGTGATGTGAGCAGAGTACACATAATTTTTTTGGGTGTGTCACAGGCTAAAGTTTAATCTATGTTGTAATGAAATGCATGTTTTCTCCCCATAAGACCTACTTGTTGGAATGAAGTGCCCTTTTTTCCTGATAAATTCTGTTTTTGTTTTTTTCATTCCTGTTGCAGTGAGTGATTGTTTTTCTTACAAGAGGAAGACTTTTTGTGCCATTAACTCCTGTTGTAATGATTATTTTCTCCTGTCAAGCTTTTGGCTTTTAGTCATTAATTTATATTGAAATGAGGTGTTTATTGTTCATGACAAAACCTTCCTTTGTTTCACACATTCCTTTGTATTTTAATAATTATTCACTGTGAGTGTTTTCTCATGATCACCATTTCCTGCTAAACAAAATAATAATGTCTCTCAAATCTGCCATTGTGTTTTGCGTGTAGGCTGATCAGGTATTAAATTTTTTTGTCATCAGTCAAATCCCTACTTCTGCCTATGCGTTTATTTCACATGCATATGTTCTGCCTTGATATACATCCAGAAGGTTGTTCGTGCAGTTCAGGGGTCAGTCTGTACAAAGTTTGACCCTTGTACCCCACACAGAAGTTATATGGATAGATCAAATGGGTCTTTGGGCATGTTGTTTTGGGTATATGCATCAGTGTTCAGATAGTTCAGGAGGTCATTCTGTACCTTGATGGATTCAGGATATACACACTGAAGGTTGTTGAGCCAGTTGAGATCAATCGGTTGTTGGTTGATCTGGGTATACACACAGAAACTTTTTCAGACAGCTCAGGTCAGTCTATACCTTATTAATTAGGGTTTTACACACAGAAGGTGTTCAGAAAGTTCATGAGATCAGTCTTTACCTTGATTAACCGGGGTATACACACGGAAGGGTACAGTCAGTTCAGAGATCGTCTATTACCAAGGTTTATCTGATTGACACAACAAAAAGATTTTCAGACAGTTCAGGAGGTCATTCTTTTCCTGGGTTAACCTGGGTGTATAAAAGGTGTTCAGTCGTTCAGGAGGTCAGTATGTACCTTGGTTAACTTGGTATATAAAAGGTGTTCAGATGATTCAGGAGATAAATCTGTATGCATGTTGACTGGGTCAGACAATTCAGGAGATTAACCTGTACTTGATTGACCTGAGTGTGCACCCAGAAGGTATTCAGATAGTTCAGGAGGTCATGTATACTTAGGTTGACTTCACAAAATGAAAAGATCAGCTGTAGGTTTTCCTAAAGGGTTTATTCTTTCGATCATCAACGTCATGAAGTATGCTTGCAAGCGCACATACAATTGCGTGCTCATGTAAATTTTGTGTGTGTGTGTGCGTGTGTGTGTGCGTGTGCGTGTGGTTGTGTGTGTGTGTGTGCGCGCGCCTGCATGTATGCGTATGTGTGCATGCCTCTGTGTGTGTGTGTGTATGTTACCTTCAGGTATTCGGGTTTTGATCTTCAGTGTAATGACATTGTTTTGTGTGGTGTGTGTGTGTGGTGTGTGTGTAAGAAAAGAACAAGGAGTGGTGTATGTGTGTGGGGTGTGTGTGTGTATGCACACGTGTATTTTGTGCGTGTGTGTATGCACCTGTGTTTATGGCTGTCGTGTATGTTGTGGATAGAAAAAGAAACAAGTGTGTGTGATGTGTCTGTATGTGGTTTGTAAGAGGAGAGAGAGAGAAAGAGGAGTAGTTGTGTCTGTGTCTGTCAGTCATGATTGAGTATGAACTGCATACTGAAAGCTAGTGTTGAAGTAGAAAGTGACTTGTTCGTGGATTATAGTCTTTGTCTTTTTCCCCCTTTAGTTGTGGGGCCAGTTTCTGATGAGGCTGAGTCATGTACAGAAGATGGCTCCCCTTAGAGGGACCAGTTTCTGATGAGATTGATGTCATGTTACAGAAAGATGGCTCCCCTAGAGGGGCCAGTTTCTGATGAGATTGATGTCATGTTACAGAAAGATGGCTCCTTAGAGGGACCAGTTCTGATGAGATTGATGTCATGTTACAGAAGATGGCTCCCTTAGAGGGACCAGTTTCTGATGAGATTGATGTCATGTTACAGAAAGATGGGTCCCCTTAGAGGGACCAGTTTTTGATGAGATTGATGTCATGTTACAGAAAGATGGCTCCCCTTAGAGGGACCAGTTTCTGATGAGATGATGTCATGTTACAGAAAGATGCTCCCCTTAGAGGGACCAGTTTTGATGAGATTGAAAGTCATGTTACAGAAAGATGGCTCCCCCTTTGAGGGCAGTTTCTGATGAGATTGATGTCATGTTACGAAAGAGGCTCCCTTAGGGGACCAGTTTCTGATGAGATTGATGTCAAAGTTTCAGAAAGATGGCTCCCTTAGAGGGACAAGTTTCTGAAAGAGATTGATGTCATGTTACAGAAAGATGGCTCCCCTTAGAGGGACCAGTTTCTGATGAGATTGATGTCATGTTACAGAAAGATGGCTCCCCTTAGAGGGACCAGTTTCTGATGAGATTGATGTCATGTTACAGAAAGATGGCTCCCCTTAGAGGGCCAGTTTTTTGATGAGATTGATGTCATGTTTACAGAAAGATGGCTCCCTTAGAAGGACCAGAGTATGCTGCTGTCATCAAAGTTGGAGATGTGTCAGACGTGGAAGAGACTGGGACAAGTCGTATGGATCACAGGTAGTTATGAGTGTACTGATGGATTTAATGAAATGTTCAGAACAGCATCACAGGTATGTTTTTAGGTAAAATGATGGAATGAATGAATGCTTCAGAACAGCATCACAGTATGTTATTAGTGTAACTGATGGAATGAATGAAATGCTTCGAACAGCATCACAGGGATGGGTTTTTAGCGTAACTGATGGAATGAATGAAAAGCTCAGAACAGCATACAGGTATGTTATTAGTGTAACTGAGGAATGAATGAATGCTTCAGAACAGCATCACAGGTATGTTATTAGTGTAACTGATGGAATGAATGAAATGCTTCAGAAGTTTTAAGGCTGGAGTTTCAACATGTGAACAGTGTGCTGACTGTGTTAGTCACCTCGAGACAGAAGAGACAGCACCTTGCAGCACCTGTGACCATCTGGGCCCCCCCCCTGTTCCCTCTGGGAGCCTTAGTTCTCCCTGATCACAATCATGCAGTACAGTGAAATTGTGAAGGAAAGTGCAGTGTTCTTCCAGGAATCCAGTTTTGACCTGAGAATGCCTCTGTAGACTGAGCTGCACTGATGTGGCTCATCTTTAAGACAGGGTGTGTCACGATCATGAGCAATATCATATTGCATTGTGTTATGTCTTATTGAATTGCACTTTGCACGTTTCCTTGACACAACAGATTGGTCTGTGTGAAACCTAGTCTGCAATCCCTGGTAGAAAATCTTTCTTTATCTATCACCATAACTTCAGCTTGCTGACCACATTTAAATTATTTCAACAGATAGTTCAAGGACAGCACCGTCGTTGTCACGGATTCCTTTCTGTGTGCTAACTGTGTGCTGATGACAGGACCTCAGTGTGTCGTTTGATCTGAAAAAGTAGCCCTCAGATTAGGTGTGGTGAAGAGAGGGACACTACAGATTTGTTTCCATTCCAGGTTAGTGTGTGACCCACTTTAAGCTAACAGTCCACTATCCAGGATTGTTTCCCTTTCTCAGCTAGTGATGTGGCCTTTGCGGTCGGCTGGGCTATAAGCAACATTATTTATCTTATCTTTTCTCTCAGCTAGTGTGTGACACACTGCAGTATAATGGCCACTATGCAGGATTGTTTCCCTTTCTCAGCTAGTGTGTGACCCACTGCAGGATACCTGTCCACTATCCAGGGTTGTTTCCCTTTCTCAGCTAGTGTGTGACCCACTGCAGGATAGCTGTCCACTATCCAGGATTGTTCCCTTTCTCAGCTAGTGTGTGACCCACTGCAGGATACTTGACCACTATCCAGGTTTGGGTTCCCTTTCTCAGCTAGTGTGTGACCCACTGCAGGATACCTGACCCATAACCACGGTTGTCTCCTTTTCCAGGTTAATGTGCGACTCACGTAATGCTGTCTTCCCATTGTCAAGGATTACCCCATTTCTAGGTTAGTGAGTGATCCACTGTAGGCTGGCTGTCCAGTCCCTAGAGTTGCTGGGTTTATAAGCATCATTCTCTCTCTCTGTTCGCTGCTAGGTTATTGGTGATCTAACTTTTGGCTGTCTGCATATCTATCCAGAATTGTCTCCTTTTATAGGTTTTTGTTTGAACCCTTTTGTGGTTTGGGTGTCCACTTTTCAGGATTATCCCCCTTTTGGGTCCACTTAGGTTGTCTGTCCACAATCCAGATCTGTTTCCCATCCTGGTGCATTGTTTGGTCCACTGTCTGCACACTATAGGCTGTCTGTGCACTATAGGCTGTCTGTTCACTATAGGCTGTCTTTGCACTATAGGCTGTCAGTGTCTGTGTCTGTGGGTGTTTGTGTGTATCCTCTTGCTGAAGTTTTTGTCTGGATAGTACATAGAAGTTCCCACATTTCCTGCCATTAAAAAGCGTAGTGCTTTAATATGAAACTAGAGCCTCGGTCAATGATGCAGTAACTTCCAGCATTTCTCACAGCAGTGTCAGCATGAGGGATTGTTGTTTGAGGGTCCAGTCTGTTCTGAATCATTCCTACACTCTAATGAAAACTTTGTATAGTTTTGTCTGTATCTTTTAAAAATTTGTCCAAAAGGCTAGTAGTGATCTTTATTATTTTTTTTTTTAAAGAAAGCATCGATTGTAGGTAAATTCGTTTTACATAATTGTTTTCCTTTAAGAACGTAAATTTTATTCCAGGGAAAAACCCACTAAATGCATGATACAAACAACAGGTGTGGCTGTCAGGTTGTAGACACAGTGTGTTCAGGAGAGGAGGGTGCTGGCTGTCAGGTTGTAGACACAGTGTGTTCAGGAGAGGAGGGTGCTGGCTGTCAGGTTGTAGACACAGTGGGGTTCAGGAGAGGAGGGTGCAGGCTGTCAGGTTGTAGACACAGTGTATTCAGGAGAGGAGGGTGCTGGCTGTCAGGTTGTAGACACAGTGTATTCAGGAGAGGAGGGTGCTCCCTTTGGGTGCATGGTGTTCCCCATCATCCTGCATTTTTCAGGCAGCTTTCTGTTGCCGTGCAACCACACGTGTGTTATAACTGATGACTCCTTGCACTGACAGTCTGGATGTTTCTGTGTTTGTCTTTCAGGATGGATCACCTCCAGGTGAAGGGACTGTCACTCAAGTTCCAGACAACCTGAAAGCTGATCGTGTATATGTGAAGTGGGACTGTCAACAACGTGAACTTCCTTATTGCATGGGACGATTCAACCTCTTATGCTCTGAGGTTTGTCAGCAGAGATGAGAAAGGACTGGGCTGCTGACCAGGAATCCACAGTCAAGGAATGGGAAAGAGGCCATGTCTGTTTGTGAAGGAAACAGGACTTGGAACAGTTTGAAGGTTTCTCTTCACATCAGAAACACACTGATGTCCCATTTGGTTGATTTCCTTTCTGTGTTTATAGTATCATGCTATGATGTTACAGCAGTTTTAAAATCTATGTGTATAATACTTATGCTGTTCAGATGTAAAACATGTATTCCTACACATGCATTCAACACCCGAATCGTACACCTTTACACTCACACACATACACATGCAAGGACGTGTGTTCATAAACACACATTTTAAAGACATGCACAAATTAACCTGCATTCTCTGTATACACATGCATGCACGCATAAGCATGTGAAGATACGCACACGCACACACACACACAACAACACACACACACACACACACACGTGCACACGCACACGCACGCACAAACGCATGGACACATGCTCACACACACACACACACACACACACACACACACCACTCACACACACACACATATACGCAGGCATCCACGCTTACACACACCACGCACACGCACACGCACACGCACATACGCACACTGCACATGCACAGACATGCTTCAGATTTTTTATGATTTTTATTTCTTAATTGTGCCAGTGTATTGAGACCTAAATGAGCCTTCAACAGCAGTATTTTAACGAGTACTGTGTGATGCATTGTCCTTTAAAACTTAAACCCACAGAGGTTGTTCAGTTGGTAGCAGGTTTCATGCATGTGTTACCCGTACCTATAGAGACCATTCACTCACATAGCAGATCTGTCCATGTGATAATCTGCACCTGTAGGAGCTGTTCAGGCACTAAAGGTACTGACATGTGTTATTTGACGTACAGAGGTTGTCTTGTTATTAACAAGTGTGTCCATGTGTAACTGTACTGGCCCAAAGGGCGTTAAGTCGCTAGCAGGTCTGTCTGTGTGTTACCTGTGCCTACAGAGGTTATTCAGTCACTGACAATTTGTCCCGGTGTTACTGTACTTGCAAAGGTTGTTCAGTCACTAGCAGGTCTGTCCAATGTCTTACCTGTTCTGCAGAGGTCGTTCAGTCATGGCAGGTCCATGTGTTAACTATGCCTACAGCGATCGTCAAGACACTAACAGGTCGGTCCATATGTTATCCGTACCTAGTGAGGTCGTTCACACACTAGCAGGTCTGTCTGTCTGTTCTCTGTACCTACAGAAGTCGTTCAGGCACAACATGTCTGTGTGTGCTGCATGTACCTACAGAAGTCGTTCAGGCACAAACATATCTGTCTGTGTGCTGCATGTACCTACAGAGGTTGTTCAGTCACTAACACCAACAGGTCTGTCTGTTACCTTTTCCTACAGAGGTCATTCAGTTTACTAACCCAACAGGTCTGTCTGTTACCTGTCCCTGTAGAGGTCATTCAGTCACTAGCAGGTCTGTCCATGTGTTACCTGTCCCTGTGGAGGTCATTCAGTACTAGCAGGTCTGTCCATGTGTTACCTGTCCTGTGGAGGTCATTCAGTCACTAGCAGGTCTGTCCGTGTGTTTTCCTGTCCCTGTGGAGGTCGTTCAGTCATAGCAGGTCTGTCGGTGTGTTACCTGTCCCTGTGGAGGTTATTCAGTCACTAATAAGTCTGTCCATATGCTACCTGTATCTACAAAGGTCGTTCAGTCACTAGCAGGTCTGTCTATGTGTTACCTGTCCCTGTAGAGGTCATTCAGTCACTAACACCAACAGGTCTGTTACCCTTTTTCCCACAGAGGTCATTCAGTCACTAGCAGGTCTGTCCATGTGTTACCTGTCCCTGTAGAGGTCATTCAGTCACTAGCAGGTCTGTCCATGTGTTACCTGTCCCTGTAGAGGTCATTCAATCACTAGCAGGTCTGTCTGTGTGTTACCTGTCCCTGTGGAGGTCATTCAGTCACTAGTAAGTCTGTCCATATGCTACCTGTATCTACAAAGGTTGTTCAGTCACTAGCAGGTCTGTCCATGTGTTGACCAGGGAGATGGGAAAATCCATTGGACACTTTACCTGTCAGGGCACTGCTGGGAATCAATCCCCTGACATCAGGATTAAGATCCTGTGCTCTGACCACTTGGTACTGTGTCTGTCAGGATTCTGACCCATCTGCCACTATGACCTCTAACCTTAGGATAAGGATACTGTGTTCAGATTACTCATAATCATCAGGCTGACCCATCGTCCATTTTGACCTCTGACCTTAGGATTAACACTTTTTCATGGGAGCACCCAACCCCTGCTCTGGTGCCCCAAATCACACATGGCCACCTGCACCTGACCAGATGTCAGGCATCGATCTGTGCTCAAATCCAGCTCATTCCATTCGTATTCTGTGAATAAACAATAAGCACAGGGAGAGTATTTTGAAGTCATTTGAGTCTTGTAGCATGTGCTGCTTTGAGTAAAACGAATTTTGAATGACTTGGTGATTGTTTTCTCATTCTTTCCCTGGACACCCTGATCCAAGGAAGTAACGTAACAGTGAGACAAGTTGTCAATGAAACCATAGTGGATGATTATACCAAATAGTTATGAAAGTATCGATGCAAAAGCCTTAGAAATGTGCAGAATTGCAGGAAATATATTTGACCATGACACAGTCTCCTTTTATTTGCATTGTATCACAAACATAATACAACTGTCAAAATAAGAAGCAGTAATTAAAGATCTGTTTGGCCCATAGTTTATCAAGGATCCATGTATTACCAGATAAATCAAATGCAATGAAATTTATGTTACAGAAAATTATATAAATCATATTTTCTGTAGATGTGTGCCCTTTCGTGTTCCAATACTGAATTAATGACAGTTTGATTTTAGCAGCCTTGACCTTCAACTTAACCCCCAGAACATGTCAGGCTGGAAGGTTCCACGGCAAGTGTTAATTCAGGTAGAAGGTTAAGTGCTGTGGTCTGTCACTTGCTGTAGTCTTCAGTTTGACCCGTGTTTGGCTATGACCTCTGACCCCAATGGTTGAAGCATTCTGTTTTATATACGGTGAATGTATTAGTCAGCAGATTTGATTATCAGAGCCACCTTGGAGCATTTGTTTTTCACTGTTTCAATTATTTGTTTGTTTGATGTTTTGTAGTGATGTAACCAGCTGAGCTTGATAATTTCTTCTGGTTTTTCTTTTAGAGAACACACACACACACACGCCACACGCACACACACACACATAAACACACACAAAACACACGCGCGCACAAAACCACACAACACACACACACCACACACCACCACACACACAGATAGATGGATAGTTATAGTGATATGTTGATAGTTAGATATGTAAATGGCGCACGCACGCACGCACGCACGCACACACAACACACACTGTGTGTGTGTGTGTGTGTTCTGAATATGGTTGACATTATGTGTGTGTTACAGTTATATTCTTGATAGTTTCTAATATCAGTTCATGTAAATGTATGTTATTCTTGTCCTGAACATAACACATTTTGTATGTTTTTCTTACTGGTGTGTTTTTGACTAATCACTATCATTCTTACATGTGTAATTTATAAAATTAGATGAATGGATAAATGTCTGTTATGCAAATATTCAAGAATAAACATATTTCCCATATTTGTTTTGTTTCTGCCATGTTCTTGGTATGTTCATAAATGCGTATACATTTTTGATGAACACTGCACACATAATGTTTGTTTCTGTCATGTTCTTGATAGGTTATTATTATATTTAAAAGGTGAAGATGCTTCATGGTGCATTCCATGTTATGTACCACTCACAGTGAAACATGTTCTTTTAGAGTGTTGGGACTGGCATGATGTGAGACATATACACACTATTCACTGCAGACTCCATGAAAACCCTG
>CM031629.1:23220018-23275018 GCA_018398815.1 Conus ventricosus | reverse complement strand
TTCATCCGCGGCGAGCCTGTACATTGTTTTGTTGATCTTGAGGATGAGGCAGTCAGCGAGGTGTCGTCTGCAAATTGATCAGCAGAGTAGAATCCTCCTTGCTGCGACAGTCGGCAGTGTACAGGGTGAATAGAGCAGGAGACAGCACGCAGCCCTGGGGAGGCGCCAGTGTTGGTGGTCACAGGATCGGAGAGAGCGTGCCCAACTAGGACTCGTTGCGTTCTCTGAGTCAGAAAGCTGAAGATCCAGCTGATGAGGACCGGGTTGAAATTGCAGCAGAGAGCTTGGTGACAAGGAGATGGGGTTGGATCGTGTTGAAAGAACTGCTGAAGTCGATGAGAGCAGCTCGTGAGAAGTCACGGACGTTCTTACTCAGCGTTTCTCTTACATCTTACGGAACATGATACACCTCGAGGGCCAGCTGATGATTTTGTGTGGAACTGTACCGTATGTATGTGCCAGACTGAGCACACACACTTCGATGTCCCGTTTCTCTGTCTTAGATCGTTGGATTGCTTCCCAGATCATAGTGTCATGTTCTACAGTGACGTCTCCTTTCTGGAGTGACAGATCCAGGTACACATTCTCTTCAGGTATTAAGTCAGTCGGGCTCCAATGACAGAGAAGAATTTTTTCCCCTCGACATTCAGAATTGATATCGGTTCGCTCGGATTTTGCTCTTTGGGACTGTACACTCAATAAGCTATATCCGCTGGTCGCTGATCTTCAAGTTCTTCCATGCTGATTTTTATTATTTTTGTGAAGTCATTTAAGACACTAGGATATTTCTTACACAGCCGATAGGATATTCCATCAGATCCAGGCGAAAATGGCTCGGCTTTCATTACTATTTTCTTTATATCTTCCAGTATTGGTGGCTTGTCAGTGAACCTTTCCTCTGCACTGCAGACCGCACCAAGCCCTGGATTCCAAGTGGTACTCTACTCTAAGGTCGGAATATGTTTTCATGAGATGCCGCACAAGAGGTTTTTTGTCCGTTGCAACTGTCTCAGATTTTGGCTGCTCGAAGTTTCTGGCGAACTGGAGGGGGTCTCTAAAGAAGCAAAGTTGTACGTTCAGGTGTTCCCAGAGCTTATCCAACCCATTCGTCTCAGCTTTTGAGGCAGGTGTTATCCAAGCATCTGGATTTTTGCTAAAGTCAATGTGTCTAATTTTGGTCATTTCACTCCAAAGGCATAAATACAGGCTGCGTGCGTACACAATGTCTCAGCTGCGGTTATAGTTCGCGTTCCAGTGTGATCCCTTCACCAGTGCATCCACGTTTTGGACTTTTCGTTCATCTGATTTTTCCATTCCTCTTTTGCACCGGTGGGTGTATGTCGGGTCTCAGGCATTTGGTAATGATCAGCCTGTACAAATCCCTCGCCTGGATAATCAGCTTGGATGTCCTTGGCATCTTCGTTTGAATCATGGCCTTAGTTTTCGACTCTCATATTTTTGTGAGGTGCGCTGTTGTTCATTCATCATTGTTTGTGCCTCCCATTTTCATTCTTGGAATCTTCATGCTGCGCTCAGGTGGAGAATTTCCACCCACAGATACATGGAATTCAACTCAATTCAAACATGACAGTAGATCGTTACTTGCTAGTGTTATATGAAGTGTTGAGCCGTCAAACAAGGCAGAAAAAAACGTTACAAGAGAGAGAGAGAGAGAGAGAGAGAGAGAGAGAGAGAGAGAGAGAGAGAGAGATAAGTAAGATAAGATAATGTTGCTTATAGCCCAGCCGACCGCTAAGGGCCATATCAGGGCTGAGAGAGAGAGAGAGAGAGAGAGAGAGAGAGAGAGAGAGAGAGAGAGAGAGAGAGAACTTGGGTTTGGGGTGAAGGGTTGAAGGGAGAGGTTCCAGTACCATGTTCAGACAGTGTGTTCAAATTACCTACGAGTTTGAATATAGGTTTATGATTTTTTTTTTTATTTACAAAAAAAAAAGAAAGAAAATCAAAGAATGAATCGTTGTGAGACACTAAAATGTTTGTGTCGATTCTTTTTTTAATTATGTTTTGTGAATTCGTATTTTGTGCTGGGAGTGAGCTCCAGACATATGGTCCAGTTACTTCCCTTTGTTTTGTATTGATCAATGCGTGAGTAAGGTTAGAAGTCACGGCAAACCAGAACTGCTGGTCAGTTTTGGAAAGAGCATTGTTGTAACATGGCATGGTCGCCTATTCCTTGAAATTTTACACATAAATGATGCATTGTTTCGCAAATGTAACGCTGAAAGGATAGTTTCTACTGCCTGTCTATACAGAGATTTTTTTTTCTTGAGGATAGCACTACACCGATCCCACACTGTTGAAAAATAAATGATATCTGACAATGTATGCAGGTCGCAGGAAAACAACTGAGTACAGCAGTACTATTGGCACAGGGCCGAAGTTGGCACTGGAGGAAACATTTTTTGGGGATGCTCTTGCAAAGATTGTTGACATGAGACTGCCATCTTGATCCATCATCAATCGTTACACCTATAAACAATGCTCATTTACCTGTTCCATGGAGATACGGTTTTCAAATCAAAGACTTTTGGAAGAGGAGCTCAGTAACTGTTTCTAGCGAGTTAGTATAATTACATTGTTGTTTTTGCTTGGTGTATGATCGGGAACGTCCACTAGTCCGAGGGTTCACTTGTCCGAGGGTTCACTAGTCTTCTAATTTCCGTCCTTCTGTACCTTCATAGCGACTCCCAATATTGCAAATTACGCTATTCGGAGCTGACTCCCAATAGCGCCAGCCTAATAATTATTTTTCAAGTGACAAGGGAAGCATGCTAAACAATCTTTGACTTGCGCAGAATCCTCTTGCGCAATAATATTCATTTGCTTCCTGTCTTCTCCGAGTAGCTAAGCATTACAACTTTCAGAGCCAAACGAGAAGGAATCTCAAAAGGTAAACTTCTTCAGGTCGTTTAAGATGACAACTTGGATCGCTGTTGGCTCCAGGGGAAGAGGGTCGTGTACTGATACACAGAGACCATAAGTATCAACTGAATAAAAAACATCAAACCACATGTTTTGGCGCTGTTGGCGAAAGACGTGTGGGGCCAATGTCACAACTAATCTGTTTGATCCTGAGGAAGAAAATCCTCAAATAAGGATAATTTACCAGGAAATAAGACACATTCATAATTCTGACGTAGATCAGATCAAAAAGGACAAGTTTCTGAACGACGCAAAACAGAAAATCAGAGACAATCCCACAAAGCCTATCAAAAGAGTTTATGATGAACAAGTCGCCGCAGCTCACCAAGCGGTCGGACAAGGAGGGGGAGACAGGCCTCCTATGGTTCCGGACTTCGTTTCCATCAGGTCTCAGATGTCTCGAACTAAGACTGAGAACCTTCCGGAAATTCTGCAGAAGTTGAAAGTACAATTCTTGGCCATGGCAAGAACTTGGCGTCGATCTAGATTCATGCTCCAACAAAACAATGACTGGGGCACGCTTCTTCGGCACACATGAAAAACATTTAGAAAGTTGACGGAGTGCAACCTGTTATACATGGATGCCACGTTCAAGACGTGTCCTCGACCATACAGCAAATGCTGGTGATTCAGGCGATTACCATGGGCGCGTTTTACCATTTCTCACAGTGCTGATGACCAACAAACGATTGGAGACTACCGGCAGATCCTGGAAGCAGTCAAGCGTTAAAGTGCTGCGCTTGATAGGGCACGCTTGGGAGCCTGCATCCATTGTTATGGACTTCCAGCAAGCACTCATTAACTGCAGTGGAGACAGAATTGCCCAACACCCGGACGGAACTCTGCTACTTCCATTTCAACCAGTCCTTATTGCGCCGCATCCAAGAACTTGGACTCACAGGAGCCTACAAAAGAGATGAAAATCTCAAGAAAATACTCCGCAAAGTCATGGCTCTAGGATTTCTACCAGTGGCCCTGGTGAGGAAAACTTACATTATTGCGGAATTTACCTGGTACCCGAAGGAAGATCTATCAGTAGCCTGCCTTGTTTGACTTCTTCAATTCTGTTCATAACACTTACATTGTGGTCAATTCCCCCTCTGTCTGGAATGTTTACGAAAGGAACATGGATTGCCGAACGAACGACAACGCTGAGTCTTTTCATCGCTCGTGGAATAACAGAGTAGGCGTACGGCATCCCAACCTCTGGATATTCGTCAGACATCTAAAGACCTCCAGGCATCGACTGAAAGCGGTATCCTCAGCATGGACAGGGGAGGTCACCCAACAAGACGTCAGCGACGATGGCGTCTCCTGGTAGGACGACTCCTGGCCCTGAAAGAGAGTATCGTCATGGTGTTCGTGGCGGGCTGTGAGCCATCTGGTGCATCACAGCTGATCGAGGTTCTATCTTGTCAACAACACAACGAGAATCTTTGATTTCCGATAGCAAGGTTATACCGTGAAATCAAAAGTCACACCCAGCAGTTTTCATTTCTCAATGCTTACTATTTCAACTGACAAGGGGTTTCCTTTTTTCATTTTATGCATATAAAACTGGATAGTCATGCGTCTTGTATGCGTATGTGTGCATTTATTGTGTGTGTTTGTGTATGTGTTTGTTTGCTTGTGTTTTTTTCCCACTGCTGTGGAACCACATCTCAGACTCTTTCCCCAAGAAACCTAGTTATTTTCATTCAAAAAGACAATGTTGTGTTTAATCTTTGAATGAAGAAAGGATATTCAATTTGATTTGTTTTTATTTTGTGTGTGTTTAATTTTTGAATGAACAAAGGATATTCAATTTGATTTGTTTTTATTTTGTGTGTGTATGTGTGCGTGGATGTGCGTGGCGTGCGTGTGTTTTTCACTGCTGTGGGAACCAAATCGAAGAATATTCTCATAAAAACACTGAGTTGTTTTCATTCAAAAAGATAATGTGGTGTTTAATATTTTGACTGAAGAAAGGATTATTAAATTTATCAGGATACCGCCCCGACTGGACAATTCGAGATCGAACTGCCTACAGTTTTTAGTCATATTATTATAGCACCTTGGGATTCCTTTTGCCCGTGAGGGTCAATTAGTTATCCCACCGACCTGAATTCTGGAGAGGATCGAGCCTGGGTTGTATACAGCCTTACACATAATTTCATTGAAACTGGTTTTTAACATCGGATATCTATTTGCGGACACACACACACACACACACACACACACACACACAATTGACACAGACACAGTGAAACCTATATACGCCTTTTAAGGGGCGGTATAATAAATGGAAAATCAAGCGTCTATAGTGAACCTTCGGACTAGTGAACCCTCGGACTAGTGAACCCTACCGTATGATCATGAGTTTGAATTACACTACTCTGATATTCCTACCTCAAGAGCTTTTTCCTGCAGATATTTTTTCTATCCTTTTTTATGAACAGGTTCTACTGGTTTGGAGTGATGAATGCAGCAAATAAATGTGTGTGTGTGTGTGTGTGTGTGTGTGTGTGTGTGTGTGTGTGTGAGAGAGAGAGAGAGAGGAGAGAGAGGAGAGAGATGAGAGAGAGAGAGAGATAGAGAGAGAGAGTTACAACTGACCGTGGATGCAGCAACAGAAATTCGGAAGTTTCCGGTAATCGTGTTCAATCCAAGGGAGGACACTCAAAATAATTATTGACATACGACAGTGGACGAGAAGCCGAAAACTTCAAGGTGAGAGTTTTCTACTTTCCTTCATCCAGTAAAGAATATCACGCAGTGGTGACGACAGTTTTAATCGCTCTGATAACTTCAACTTATACTGATATTTAGTCTGGGGAGGTACAGTTTGTTCCTGAATGTTCGGTATTCTTAAACAATTTTTATCGTTTCAACTTCCTCGTTCGAAGAAAACCTACTTTCCGGTTCGCAATGGAAAGAAATTTAAGTTACGAAAGGTGAAAATATGAAAGTTTGTCAAGTGAAATAGTGGCTATGATGGGAGAAAACCCACGATAATATTTATTCACCTCATTTTCATTTTTTCAAAGTTTTGTGGCTGGTCTGAAGCTAATGGAACAGGCTGAAGATCATTGCAGAGCTCGGTAGTCAGGCACAGTTCATGACACGTAAAGTTCTCACCAGGATAAGTGTTTCAGCTTTCTTTCCTGCCAGCCTACTGAGCATGAAGAGTCTCTGTTAAAACACACCACCTGTATCACAGCACTGTTGTAGAACTCAGTTCAGACAGGCCAGTTTCTTGTCACACAGTCACAGAATGGAACTCACACCTGTATCACAGCACTGTTGTAGAACTCAGTTCAGACAGGCCAGTTTCTTGTCACACAGTCACAGAATGGAACTCAACCCCAACAAGCTGTGAAGGCCAAGACTTTCAACACTTTTTGTGTCAAGGTTTACTGTAGATTTCCCATACAGGTGAGGATGGTCACTCTATGGGAGGATGCAAGCCTTTGTTTCCAAGGTGCACACACTGGACAGCTTTCAGATGAAGACTCCAGTCTTTTCCCATACTCCAACAAGCCAGGGATTTGTGCAAACTGTGCTGGGACATACTGGGGTTGGTTGAGTCCTATTTTAGAGCCAACTTCTCCCTCCTGTCTCTTCCTTCGTTGTTTTTCCATGCATCAGTTTAAAGATCAGCTCTGGTCACTGAAGGAGGTTGCTTGCAAATCTGTCGTCTGTCTCATACTGGATATGCCTGCACAGTATGGGACCCTCATACCCAGCGCATCTTTAAAAGCCTGAAGCCATGCAAAGAAGAGCTACACATTTTATAATTGGTTGGTATCTTATCACCTCAAAAAGTGTCAGCTTTGATTGGAAGGCCATCCATTCAACAGCGAAGGAAAGTAGCCAAGTGGACTATACCACATGAAATCTAAATGGACAAGCAGCATGAGCAAGCGTAACACAACCATAGCTTCAACCAGGCAATGAAGGTGTAATTCCCATCAACTGCAGCAGATCCAATGATGTAGCCAGTGTTGGCATGCTTCTCTTTTCCCAGCCACCATCAAGGATTAGAATGCATTGCTGAACATTGCATTGTGTACACCAAAGCAGCAGACTTATCAGTAAGAAAACTGATAATGAATTGGGGAAAAAAATCCAGATTCCTTGTATTGTTATTGTAGAATTTTCAGTACAGATTTATAAGAAAAAAAAAAGGTTGGGGGCTTCTAAAATAGGATTTTGCCAAGAAATCAGCCAGACATTCAGTGTGTGTGTGTGTGTGTGTGTGTGTGTGTGTGTGTGTGTGTGTGTGTGTGTCAGTGAGTGTGGATGAAGTAAGCCCTGATTGTATGTGTTCTTGTTTCTTTAGTTCAAATTTTAAATGTTTCTGAAACATTTCCAAAGTGGATGGTTGATACTCCAGTCATTGTTGTTTGTTGTTGGTGGAACGTCTTCAAAACCAGTGTATTTCAGAACCTGTCACATGCAGTCAGAAAATGCTGAGACTGACAAGTGGTAGGTCGTGGCCTTCTGAATGAACTGATTGTCCATTCATTTTTCTGCAGTGTACAATTTACTGCATGCCTGGGATGTGAATTTTATGCCCATAATGGTTACTTTGTCACTTCTCATTCCTCGTGGCCTCTTCACCTGACTCCTACCCATCCTCCATCCCTGGCTGTTCCCTTCCCCACTCCCCCTCTCTCTTTCAGCCACTGCTTCTGATCTTCACTCTGTTGTGAACTCTTCCCTCCTTTACTCCCTCCCACCTCCCCCTCTCTCTTTCAGCACTGCTTCTGATCTTCACTCTGTTGTGAACTCTTCCTCTCCTCCCTCCCACTCCCCCTCTCTTTCAGCCACTGCTTCTGATCTTCACTCTGTTGTGAACTCTTCCCCTCCTTTACTCCCTCCCCCCTCCCCCTCTCTCTTTCAGCCACTGCTTCTGATCTTCACTCTGTTGTGAACTCTTCCTCTCCTTTACCCTCCCCCTCCCCTCTCTCTTTCAGCACTGCTTCTGATCTTCACTCTGTTGTGAACTCTTCCTCACCTTTACTCCCTCCCCCCTCCCCTCTCTCTTTCAGCCACTGCTTCTGATCTTCACTCTGTTGTGAACTCTTCCTCTCCTTTACTCCCTCCCCCTCCCCTCTCTCTTTCAGCCACTGCTTCTGATCTTCACTCTGTTGTGAACTCTTCCTCTACTTTACTCCTTCCCAGACTCTGTAAGCTTTGTATTAAAGGGAAATAACTTCAGAGATTAGATGTCTTTCCTGAGGTACTTACCCGTAGTCGGTGGTGACCTGTTCACTGCCTGAGGACTTTGTTGTGGAACAATAATCTTTTTCAGTAAACGATCATGCTTGATTAAATATGAACAGTCATTACTTTATTAAAGTTAAAGCTTTGCAGGGTTTTGTAGGATTTCACAAGATCTTTCATGACTTAAGTGTTGGAAAATTTACGAACGTGTGTGTGTGTGTGTGTGCGTGTGTGTGTGTGTGTGTGTGTGTGTGTGTGTGTGTGTGTGTGTGTGTGTGTGTGTGAGGTTTGGAATGGAGGGAAAGGGCAAGGAGCAGGAAGATGTGGAATAAACAGATACAAAGCTGGAAGGAGCAATAATCAAACAGATTTTTAACTGCAGATCTGTGAAGAATGCTAATTTTTGTTTTGTTTTTTTGTTTTGAGGATTCTCAGAAGATTTTAAAATAAAAAAAAAGAAAAGCAGAATAAATGTCAACAGCGTTTCGGACATGGACCGTCTTCAGGACTTGTAAGGAGCAAGAAAGAAGGAAGGGGGATAGTGTATGAATGTGTCAATGACGTGTTTGATTCGGGAAGGGGTGGAGTTGTGGAGGACTGGAGGTGCAGTTTGTTTCCAATTCTGAGCTGTGGTCATATTCCAAATGTATTTTTTCAGACATGGCAGCTGCAGCTCAGGCCCCATGGAGTGCCCTGTCTGCCACAGAAGACTTCACTCTTCCGAAACTGCTTCCATGCACTCACCTTGTCTGTCACAAATGTGTGGTGGATTGGATTGAAAAGGGAGGTAAGCAGGCTAGCTGCCCTCTGTGTCGAAAACAAATCCTTACTGCTTCCCACCAGGATCAAGACGACATTGCCTCTCTGGTGGACGCCTTGCCAACCGATGTGGCGACAGCTGCGATGGTAGAGAGCAAGAAAACGCTGAGTGGGAGCCATGTGTGCAGCTGTTGTGAGGATGCAGAGGGCACTATGTTCTGCCTGCAGTGTGCCATCAAACTCTGCAATACTGTTCCAAATTCCATGCTAACATTCCTGCACTCGTGAATCATATCAAGGGAAGCTGAGTGACCTATCGGCTGAGCAACTGGCCACACACCACCAAGTTACATGCGCCAGTCACAGCGGTAAACAGGCCGAGCTGTACTGCATGAGTCATGAGAGCTGATTTGCGTGCTGTGCGCTTCTTTAACACATCGCAAATGTCCAGAGCTGAATGGGATCTCAGACATGCCAAAGAGAAGGGGAAGAGCTGAAGGCTGAAGTGAAGAAAGTGGAAGACAAGGAGACGGCTGTAATGAAAAAGGTGGAGTATCTGTGCACACAGAAATGTCATTTGGGTCTGTGAGTGTGTTTGAATGTTGTTGGGTATCTGACATTGTGTGTGTGTGTGTGTGTGGGGGGTGGGGGGGGGTGGTGCGTGCGCACGCGCTTGTGTACGCACCCATGTGTACATGCATGCATTGGTGTGTGTTGTGCACATGTGTGTGTGTGTGTGTGTGTGTGTCAGTAGTAAAATTTTTTATTGAGTGGTTATAGAATAAGCTTTCCAGCCTTTTTACATCCTGCCCTCAAAACCTGTGTGATGTGATGTATGTGTGTGTGTGTGTTGTGTGTGTGTGTGTGTGTAGTTCGTTTTGGCTTTGAGTCCACAGTGAGATTTGAGCTTAAGGACATCATGGAGCAAGCTGTTGAATTGAGACATGCAACATGTCGAAGTAATATAATGCAGTCAGTGGCAAATATTTGATAATGATAGTTGGGCTGTTTAACTAAAACTTTCATCACACTACTCACAAGACCAAGCAGCTGAATACCCTCATGCCCAATGGCTACTGTGGTTCGATTGCACATCACTTTAAAGGTTATGTTTATTATACACACTTTCAGATTTAATGCTTAACACATATCATAAATGATATGAGCAAATTTTTCTATGTACTATTGATATTGTGACTTCGCATTGCTGAGTATAATTTTATGACACCACAAAAAATGCATGCTTCTGGCACAAATGGCGACTGTGGCATTCTGTTGCTGAAAGCTCTGCGGCATTATGTGGCGATGGAAAGGTTAAATTGTTTCTGATAGTCACGATATGATTTGATAGTGATTTAAGCAGGTCTAAATCATGGTTCCATTTTCTTGCTTTGCTTTGAAATGTAGCCTTCCACTTTGATGGGTTATGATTGATAAACAGACAGTCTGATCTTTCAAAGATGTCAATTTGCTATGTTTTCTAAAGTATAGTAAATTAATTAAAAATATGGACTCAGTAATTATTCTGAGATGTCTAGATATGTTGATGGAGGATGATTAGCAGAGGCACTATTCTAATTGCTGTCAGTTATGGTCTTGCTCTCTAAGATAATTCATGGATTAGCAGTAACAACAAAAACGTCAGTGTCATAAAAAGATTGACATTTGACTATATATAATTAGTACAATGAAAATTTAAAATCAAACTGCATCATGGAGATACACTGCAGTGATCTTGATCTAGAAACCGTCATAGTGGAGAAGACAATCTGTCTTGTTCAGAAGATAAGCTGTCATAATTAGAAGATTAACTGTCTTGGTTCGGAAGATAAACTTCTTAGTTCAGAAGTAAACTATCTTGGTTGAGAAGATCAAGTGTCATGATTCAGAAGATAGACTTCATGATTCAAAAGAGAACTTCTCATGATAAAGGAGTTAAATGGCCATGATACAAAAGACAGAATCACCCATGATAGTGCCGTTGTTCAGAAGATAAACTATCTTGGTTCAGAAGATAAACTGTCATGATTCAGAAGATAGACTATCATGATTCAAAGAGAACCCGTCATGATAAAGGAGTTAAATGGCCATAATACAAAGTACAGACTCACCATGATAGTGCCATTGTTCAGAATATAAACTGTCATGATTCAGAAGATAGACTATCATGATTCAAAAGAGAACCTCTCATGATAAAGGAGTTAAATGGCCATAATACAAAGAACAGACTCACCCATGATGTGCCATTGTTCAGAAGAGAAACTGTCATGGCTCAGTTCCTTAAAGTGGTTGACATTAAACAGAACATATTCCTGTATTTTCCTTGTTGAGAAGATGGCCGCTTTGATATCAAGCAAAAGCAAACATCTAAAAGAATAACTTTTATTGGGCTAGCCTGCCTGTTTAGTGGTCAAATTCCGAAGTACAACCATGAACTGGAATGGCTGTTTGTTTTGTTTGTTTGTCTTTTGATTATAATTATTAAGTTACTGTTTGAGTCCATAGTGATGGTTATGTAGTGAAATAAAGACAAGATTCAGAGCGGCCAGCTACTCTTTCTAGGAATTTGCAAATAACTTTTTTAAAAAGACTGATGTTTTATTTGTTGGAAATAAATGAACATGTGTGAAGATGTAGTTACTCTTCATTGTTGTTCATGTTATAAATATGAAGTTGAAAATGTGAATATATTATTTTGCTGCTTTTTGTTTAGATCAGTCAACTGGATGTCCAAGTGTCCAATGCCCAGGCCAAGTTCAAGGCCATGAAAGATGAGGTAAAGGCCACGTTTGATGACCTACAAATGTCTGTAGAGGCCCAGCGCCAAAAGCTGAACTTGGAAATTCAACAGAAAGAAGACGCCTTCCTGGCTGAAAGAAAATCCTCCAAATTGGACCTGGAAGACCTCAAAGGTGACCTGTCAGCTCACAGAAGTACTGCCCAACGCCTGATCTCCTCTGCCACGGACAGTTCTCTGCTGGCCATGGTGGGAAAGCTGAAGTCACGTCTGGCTGCTTGGAGTCCCAGGTGCTCCCTGACGACCCCAAGACGACAACTGGGAGTCTGACCCTGAACTCTGACACAGTGAAGAAAACAAAGAAAGCGATCACCGCCATTGGCCAGGTAACAGATTCAGGTTATCACAGGAGGCATTACTGTTGACTTGGTTGTAGTTCTGCAGTGTTTCCTCCAGAAAGTCACAAACTTGGGTCACACCTGTCCTGACTCAAGAAAAGTTAACAGGACATGTTGAGTTCTACAGGTTAAAGTGTCAGGACACTTAGGATTTTTTTTAAAGTTAGATAATTCATTTGGAAAAAAAGGAACAGCATTGTTTGTTGTTGACATGCTGTACAGAACTAAAATCAATATCAACAAAAATGATTACACAAGAGAAACTCCAGAGACATTCAGAGATTACAAAGTGTTGGGATGATTAGATAAAAAGATGTATGGATTTATTTCCGTTTTTGAAAAAAAACAACCTTTTATTAGGGGAAAAAGAGAAGAAAACACATATCAGTGTGGATTGTTGCTGGCAAGTTAAACAGAAGAACTGAAATAAATCAGAACATTGTTTTCAGAGTGAAAGGGACTGGACTTTTTGTATTGTAGTTGCTGTGTAAATGTCATGAACTAGTTATCAATAGTTTATAAATACATATCTGGCACCGTATCTGATGTTCATCAGTATCAGTCAGGATATGTGGCCATTACTTTTTAACTTTATCCACCCCCAACAAGTAGTTTTGCTGACTAATGTTTTAAGCAGTTTCTCTCTCTCTCTCTCCTCTCTCTCTCGCTTCTCTCTCCTCTCTCTCTCTCTCTCATCTCTCTTTCTATCTATTATTATCTATCTGTCTATTATATCTATCTATACTTATATTACATACATATAATTTTATCCAATTGCGTCACATGTGATAGATTTTATTCTGTTTTGAAATCAGTCGCACCATAGCCTGTTCTTCAAATTTTTCTTGTGAGTCAGAAGACTTTTTTTTTTTTTTCCCTCATTTGTTTTGACCAGTAAAAAGCATTGTATTTCTGCTTTTGACCAGAAAAAAAGAGCACGCACACACACACGCACGCACGCACACACCACACATACACACACACACAAACACACACACACACACACCACACCACACACACACACACACACCAACACAATAGCCAGTTACAACTTTTTCTTTTATCCATTCTATCTGTCTCAGTCTGGACTGTCTGTCTGTCTCTCTCTCTAAAACACACACACACACCAACCACACACACACACACACACACACACACACACACACACACACACTCATACACACACAACAAACACCCACACCACACACACACACACACACACCACTCATGCTAGTTATAAACTGTTTCTTCCTATATATGTCTGTCTGTCTGTCTGCCTGTCTCTCTAAACACACCACACAACACACCACACACCACACCACAACACATCACACACCACACACACAAGGAACACACTCACACAAACAACACACACCACTGCACACACACACACACACACACACACACCCACACACACACTCACAAACACACAACACAACACCAACACATGGAAAGAGTGAGAGTGAATAGGTAGGCAGGCGACAGACCTGGATCGGTTGGTCAGTCTGTTCACTCCAGGCATTTTGTTCAAACTATGTAGCTGACATTACAAAAATTCAGATTGTCATGAACCAACTGTTATGAAGGGTTTTGCTTCTGTTTTTCTTCTCCTTGCCCTCTCCATCCTCCCCAACAGTATTTTCTTCCCTTCCCCTCTCAACTGTCTCTCTCCACTCCCATTTCCTTATATCTCATGCCGCTCCATCCCTCCCAACAGTATTCTCGCCCTTCCATCACAATGTCTCTCACTCCCATTCCGTATATCCTCCTGCCTCCTCCATCCTCCCCAACAGTATTCTCTCCCTTTCCCCTCTCACCTGTCCCTCTCCACTCCCCATTCCTTTATCCTCCATGCCAACCTCCATCCTCCCCAAACCGTTATTCTCTCCCCTTCCCCTCTCAACTGTCCTCTCCATCCCCATTCTTATATCTCCATGCCTCTCCATCCTCCCCAACAGTTATTTCTCCCTTTCCCCTCTCAACTGTCCTCTCCACTCCCCATTCTTATTCTCCATGCCCTCACACACCTCTCATGTGATCGCTTTTTTTTCTTGTGGGTCCAGGTTGGTTAGAATTATGTTGTGAGGTGTTTGATGTACTGACTGTACCTGCCCCTTTTCTCCCCTCTCTGTCTGTATGTCGACGTCAGTACTGGCCCCTTTATCTCCCTCTCTGTCTGTATGTGACAGTCAGTACCTGGCCTTTATCTACCCTCTCCTGTTGTATGTGACTTACTGGCCCCTTTAATCTCCCCTCTCTGTCTGTATGTGACTGTACCTGGCCTTTATCTCCACTCTCTGTATGTGACTGTACTGCCCCTTTATCTCCCCTCTCTGTCTGTTATGTGACTGTACTTGGCCCTTATCTCCCCTCTCTGTATGTGGACTGCTACCTGGCCCCTTCATTCCCCTCTCTGTCTGTATGTGACTGTCTGTACCTGCCCTTTCATTCCCCTCTCTGTCTGTATGTGACTGTCTGTACCTTGGCCCTTTTTATTCCTCTGTCTGCATGTGACTGGCCTCTAGATTATTATTAGTGTTTTAGTTGAGTCATTTTAAAATAGAAAGATTTGAAAAGAAAATCCAAATCCACATGTTTTATCGTTATATATGACTCCAGCCTTCAAATATTTTTGGTTCTGGCTTTTTTTTTTATTCGTTGACTGTATTGTCCTTCAAAACTATTTTTTTGTTTCAACAGATTTTTCATAATTTCGTTACCAGTTACTATTATCTATTGTAACACAGTATGAGATACGAGAAATGAAGACATCAATATCTGATTATGTCCGTAAAATAATTTTTGGTAAGTGAAGACATTTTTTTATGTGTATGTGTGCAGGACAGTGATGTTAAGTGTCTTTGGTGTGGTGAGTACGGTCACTGTCAGCCTGATGTGGGGGGGCCCTTTGCGTTTTATTTTTTTTTTTTTTCTTTTCACCTTTCCTTCCGGTCAGCTGGGCTATATGGCAACACTATCTTATTCCTTACTGTCACTGTCATGACCTCGTCCCCTCCTCCCTGCTCCTGTTGGTGTCGGTGAGATTTATGTCACTGTCATGACCCTCTGTCCCCTCCTCTCCCGCTCCTGTGGGTTTGTGGTGACAAGTATCTGTACTGTCATGACCCTCTGTCTCCCTCCTCCCTGCTCCTGTTGGTGTGGTGGAGTACTGTCACTGTCATGACCCTCTTGTCTCCTCCTCCCTGCTCATGTTTACCTTGTCGTCCCATTCTGTTTCTCAGTTCAGGTTTCAGAATACTCCTCTTTTCCTGAGCAAGGAATCTGGTGCCGACAAATTAATGGGTACTTCAGTGTTCTTCGGGAACAATGCCTCAGTGATTTGTGAGACGTTGTTCCCACTTTATAACACAAATGTTGGCTGATAGTGTGTGTAGTAACCAATTCTTATTTTTCCTATCTATATTTCATTGCTAAAGAAATATATAACATGTGTATCCTTTTCAGATTTTTGAAGGTTGTAATAGTCATTAGATTTATGTTATTTCTTGTATAGTCAGTGCTCTCTGTGCATGCTTGTGTGTAATGTATGTATGTGGAGGGGGGGGGGGGGTGAGGGGAGGGGAGGGGAGGGCATTGCAGTATTTTTTTTGTATGTTTTGCAGTGATGATATTTTTTCTTAGACAGGGCCTTGCTTTGCTTCATCTTGTTCTTGTTATGACTTTTGTTCTTTCACAAATCCTCCTGCATCGGTCAGTTCATGTTGTATGGGGTGTTTAGTGTTCCTGATCAAAGGTCTTTATTTGTGCCAGTGATTCCTGTTGTGTTGAAGTGGTTAGCTTCTCCTGACAAAGGTTTTCTTTCTGTTAACAGCTCTGCTGGAAATCTTTTCCCTAACATTAGCAACAAAGCCTCTCTTTGTCCTCCAGGTCCTGTTGTACTGAGGTGGTTTTCTTCTCTGACAAAGCCTCTCTTGGTCATCAAGTCTGTTGTACTGAGGTTGGTTATCTTTCCTGACAAAGGCTTTATTGTGCCTATAATCCTTGGTCTCATATGGTTTACTTGTCTATTTACCGACAACACAAAAAAAAAAATTTTTTAAAAAATTGCCTGAGCCAGAAGCTCACCATGCACTGTTTCTTTTACATATATCATAATTTTCAATCTACTCTTCGGCTGTTAGACCATAAGAAATGTGTATCATCACAAAGATAAATAGAATTTGAGTTGTTTACAATGTATCTCATCTATGTTAGCTCACAAAAGACGGTCCTTCCTCTTCATCAATATAAGTCAGATCTGCAAATCTGGGATCCATTTGCATCCAACCTTTCAGGACTCTGATGCGCCATGACAGCAATTTTCGGCGCTTGGATGCTGTCAATGTTTGAAATACTGGTGTCAAATCTGTTTCCTGTTAAATGGCAAAACTTTTCAACTTACAGATTCACACAAAAGAGAGCTTCAAAGAGAAGCAACTCTTGTGACAAATCAGCAAGATTTTTGGTATGCTCGGAATGAAAGCAGAGAGCCTTCTGCTCGGCACATACACTGTATGTTGGCACAACATAGTGATGTCTGAGCAGAGTGCACATATCTTTTTATGTGTGTGTCACCAGGCGAAAGTTTAAATCTTGTTGTAATGAAAATGGGTATGTTTTCTCCCCATAAGGACCTATCTCTGTTGGCAAATAAGTGACTTTTTCTCCTGATAAATTCTGTTTTTGTTTTATTCATCCTTGTTGCAGTGAGTGATTGGTGGTTCATTAACGAGGGATAGGAAGAACTTTTTGTGCCATGAAGTCATGTTGTAATGATTATTTTTCTGTCAAAACTTTTTGCTTTTAGTCATAAATTTTTATTGTAAATGAGGGCGTTTATTGTTCACGGCTAAACCCTTCCTTTGATTTCACATAATTCCTGTTGTTTTTTTAATATTTATTCACTATGAGTGTTTTTTCTCATGATCACCATTCTGCTTGTCTAACATAAATAATAATGTCTCTTTCAAATCTACCATTGTGTTTTGTGTTGTGGTTGATCAAGTATTTAAAATTTCTCATCTTTGGGCAAAATGCAACCTTGACTATGCGTTATTTTACATGGCGTCATGCTCTGCCTCAGATATACATCCAGAAGGTGATGTTCATGCAGTTCAGGGTCAGTCATGTACAAAGTTTGACCCTTGTAAGTATACACCCCAGAAGGTACACGCTATGATCAGATCAGTCTTTGGGCTTGGTTTGTCTTGGGACATATCGCATAGGGTGTTCAGACAGTTCAGGAGGGTCAGCGATGTTAACCTTGATGAGATAGGATATACACATGAGGTGTGAGCCAGTTCAGGAGGGAGATCAGTCGGTATGTTGATGATCTGGGTATTACACAAGAAGAAGGTGGTTCAGAGGAGCTCAGGTTCAGTCTGTACCTTGATTAATAAGGGATACACACAGAAAGGGCGTTCAGAAAGTTCATGAGGTTCAGTCTAGTACCTTGATTAATCAGGGGTTTTACACACAGAAGGGTTCATAAGTTCATGAGATCCAGTCTTTACCTTGATTAAACTTCGCCGGACGGGCTTTGACTATACACGGAAGACGTTGGGAGTCCTGTGGACCGTGTCCGCGGATGGGGTAAACACAGTTTTCCCTCTTTGCAAAGCATGGGTCACACGGACCCACACCGTCATCAATGACTATATTTAAGGTCACCTGTAATTACCTTTTGAAATTTTGGTACCTATATTTTCGGAAAATTTTAGGAACAAGGAGAGGAATTGTGTGTTTGGAGCATATCTAAAATTTCATTGAAGATATCTATAAATATACGAGCTTTTGGCATTTTAAAGACCTCTGGCGTCACACATGGACCCACACCGTTATGCGAAGGTTAACCTGGGTATACACACGGAAGGTGTTACAGTCAGTTCAGAGATCGGTCTTTACAAGGATTATCTGATTGTACACAACAAAAGAAATCAGTTTGTTCAGGAGGGTCATTCTTTTCTAGGGTTAACCTGGGTTTGTAAAAAACAGGTGTTCAGAAGTTTCAGGAGGTTCAGAATGTACTCGAGTATAACATAGGGTATATGAACCAGGTATTCAGATGATTCAGGAGATCAGTCTGTATACATGTTGATCTGGGTATATAATAAGGTGTTCAGTCAGTTCAGAGGAGGTCAGTATGTACCTAGGTTAACCTGGGTATATGAAAGGTATTCAGATAATTCAGGAGATCAATCTGTGTCCATGTTGACCTGGGTTTGTATTAAACAGGTGTTCAGTCAGTTCAGGAGGTCAGCATGTTCCTCGGTTTACTTGGCGTAATTTAAACAGGTGTTCAGATGATTCAGGACAATCAGTCTGTATGCATGTTTGACTGGTGTCAGACAATCAGGGATTACTCTGTTACTTTGATTGGACCAGAGTGTGCCACCCAGATGGTATTCAGACAATTTCAGGAGATTAAATCTGTATTTTTGATTGGACCGAGTGTGCACCCAGAAGGTATTCAGAACAATTCAGGAGTTTACACTGTACTTTGATTTGGACTGAGTGTGCACCAGAAGGTATTCATACAGTTCAGGAGATTACTCTGTACTTTGATTGACCTGAGTGTGCACCAAGAGGTATTCAGACTGTTCAGGAGATTATCTGTACTTTTATTGACCTGAGTGTGCACCTGAAGGTATTCGACCAGTTCAGGAGATTACTCTGTACTTTGATTGACCTGAGTGTGAACCCAGAAGGTATTAGACTGTTCAGGAGATTACTCTGTACTTTGATTGACCTGAGTGTGCACCCAGAAGGTATCAGCAGATTCTGGAGATTACTCTGTACTTTGATTGACCTGAGTGTGCACCCAGAAGGTTATTCAGGACAGTTCAGGAAGATTTACTCTGTCTTTGAGTGACTGTTTGGGCACCCAGAAGGTAATTTCAGACAATTCTGGAGATTCACGCTGTACTTTGTTGACCTGAGTGTGCACCCCGAAGGTATTTCAGACAGTTCAGGAGATTATCTTTGTACTTTGATTGACCTGTGTGTGCACCCTGAAGGTATTCAGACAGTTTTTCAGAGCATTACTCTGTACTTTGATTGACTGAGTAGTGGCACCCAGAAAGAAGGTATTCAGACAATTCAGGAGATTACTCTGTACTTTGAATTGACCTGAGTGTGCACCCAGAAGGTATTCAGGACAATCAGGAGCGTTTCTCTGCCCCCCCCTTACTTATTGACCTGAGTGTGACAGTAGGTATTCAGACAGTTCACGGAAGATATACTCTGTATTTGATTGACCTGAGTGTTGACCCAGAAGGTATTCAGTAGTTCTGGGAGTTACTCTGTACTTTGATTGACCTGAGTAGCACCCAGAAGGTATTCAGACAATTTAGGATTACTCTGTACTTTGATTGGACCTGAGTGTTGCCCAGAAGGTATTCAGAACATTCGGAGATTACTCGTACTTTGATTGACTGAGTGTGCACCCAAGAAGGTATTCAACAGTTCAGGAGATTACTTGGTATTTGATTGACTGAGTGTGCACCCAGAAGGTATTCAGTACAGTTTTTTTTTTTTTATTTTTTATCAGGAGATTACTCTGTTCTTTGCTTGAACCTGAGTGTGCACCCAGAAGGATTCAACAGTTCAGAGAGATTATCTGTACTTGTTGTCCCTGAGTGTGCACCAGAAGGTCTATTCAGACAATTCAGGAGATTAATCTGTACTTTTATTTGAACCTGAGAGTGCACCCAGAAGGTATTCAGACAGTTAAGGAGATGTAATCTGTAACTTTGATTGACATGATGTGTGCACCCAGAAGGTATTCAGACAATTCAGGAGATTACTCTGCTACATGGATTGACCTGAGTTTGCACCAGAAGGTATTACAGAAGTTCAGGAGATTACTCTGTCTTTGATTGACCTGAGGTGTGACCAGAAGGTATTCAGACAGTTCAGGAGATACTGCTGTACTTTGATTGGCTGAGTGTGCACCAGGAAGGTATTCAGATAGTTCAGGAGGATTACTCCTGTACTTTGATGACTGAGTGTGCACCCAGAAGGTATTCAGACAGTTCAGGAGATTATCTGTACTTTGTTTGGACCTGAGTGTGCACCCAGAAGGTATTCAGACAATTCAGGAGATTACTCTGTTACTTTGCTTGACCTGAGTGTGCAACCAGAAGGTATTAAGACATCTCAGGAGATTACTTCTGTCTTTCATTGACTGAGTGTGAAACCAGAAGGTATTAGACAGTTCAGGGTTTACTCGTTACTTTGATTGACTGGGGGAAAGTGTGCAAGAAGGTATTCAGACGTTCAGGAGATTACTGTACTTGATTGACCTGAGTGTTTGACACCCAGAAGGTATTCAGACAATTCAGGAGATACTCTGTACTTTGATTGACTGAGTGGGCACCCAGAAGGTTTTCAGGACAATTCAGGAGATTACTTGTATTTCGATTGACTGGTGTGCACCCAGAAGGATTCGGACCAGTTCAGGAGATTACTCTGTACTTTGATTGACCTGAGTGTGCACCCTTGAGAGTATTCAGACAATTCAGGAGATTAATCTGGTACTTAGATGACCTGAGTGTGCACCAGGAAGGTAATTCAGACAATTCAGGAGATTACTCTGTACTTTGATTGACCTGAGGTGTGCACCAGAAGGTTTTCACGACAATTCAGGAGATTACTCTGTACTTTGATTTTGGGACTGAGTGTGCACCAGAAGTATTCGACAGTTCTGGAGATTACTCTGTACTTGATTGACCTGAGGTGTTGACCAGAGGTTTGTTCAGACAGTTCAGGAGATTACTCTGTACTTTGATTGACCTGAGTGTGCACCCAGAAGTATTTCAGACAGTTCAGGAGATTACTCTGTATTGATTGACCTGAGTGTGCACCCTGAAGTATTCAGAAATTCAGGAGATTATCTGTACTTTGGATTGACTGTGTGTGCACCCAGAAAGGTATTTCAGACAATTCAGGAGATTAACTCTGTACTTGATTGGACATGAGTGGGACCCAGAAGGGTATTCAGACAGTTATGGTGATTGACTCTGTACTTGATTGACCTGAGTGTGCACCCAGAAGGTATTCAGACAATCTTCTCGAGATTACTCTGTACTTTGAATGACTGAGTGGTGCACCAGAAGGTATTCAGATTGTTCAGGAGTTTACTCTGTACTTTGATTGACCTTAGTGTGCTCTCAGAAGGAATTAGATGTTCAGTAGTTACTCTGTACTTTGATTGACCTGAGTGTGCACCAGAAAGGTATTCAGACATTTCAGGAGATTACTCTGTACTTTGATTGGACCTGAGTGTGCACCCAGAAGGTATTCAGGACAGTCAGGGATTACTCTGTACCTTTGATTGACTCTTGTGTGTGCCACCAGAAAGTATTCAGACAATGCAGGAGATTTTATCTTTACTTTGATTGACTGAGTGTGCACCCAGAAGGTCTATCAGACAATTCAGGGAGTCTTAATCTGTACTTTGATTGACCTGCGTAAGCACCCAGAAGGTATTCAGACAATTCAGGAGATTAATCTGTACTTTGATTGACCTGAGTGTGCACCCAGTAGGTATTCAAGAAGGTCAGGAGATTTACTTGTACGCTTTGTTGACCTGAAGTGTGCACCCAGAAGGTATTCAGACTCCATTCAGGAGATTATCTGTATTGATTGACCTGTAGTGTGCACCCAGAAGTATTCAGACGTTTCAGGAGTTACTCTGTACTTTGATTGACAGAGTGTGCACCCAGAAGGTATTCAGACAGTTCAGGTGATTACTCTGTACTTGATTGACCTGAAGTGCACCGAAGGTATTAAGGACAGTTCAGGAGATTAATCTGTACTTTGATGACCTGAGTGTGCACCCAGAAGGTATTCAGACAGTTCAGGAGGTCAGTGTATAATTAGGTTGACTTCACAGAATGAAAAAGAAATCTGTATGTTTTCCTCTAGGTTTTATTCTCTTCGATCTTCAACGTTATGAAGTAAGCATGCAAGCGCAGCACCAATTGCGTGCATGTGTAAATGTGTGTGTGTGTGTTGTGTGTGTTGTGTGTGCGTGTGTGTGTGTGTGTGTGTGTGTGTGTGTTGTGTGATTGTGTGTGTGTGTGGTGTGTGAATGCGTGTGTAGTGTATGCGTATGTGTGATGTTCTGTGTGTTGGGTGTGTGTGTGTGATATGTTAACCTTCAGGTATTCTTGACTTTGTCTCTCAGTGTAATGACAATGTGTGTGCGTGTGTGTGTGTGTGTATGTGTGTGTGTGTGTGTGTTTGTGTTGTGTGTGTGTGTGTGTGTGTGTGTGTATGTGTGTGTGTGTGTTGTGAGTTACATGCACATGTGTGTCTGTGGGTATGAGTGATGATAGAAAAAGAAAGAAGTGTGTGTGTTGTGTGTGTGTGTGTGTGTGTGTGGGTGTGGTGTGGGTGTGTGTGTGTGTGTGCTAAGAAATAGAGAGAACAAGGAGTGTGTATGTGGGTGTGTGTGTTGTTGTGTGTGTGTGTGTTGTGTGTGTGGTGTGTGTGTGTGTAAGAAATAGAGAGACAGGTGGGGTGTGTATGTGTGTGTGGTGTGTTGTGTGTGTGTGTGTGTGTGTGTGTGTGTGTAAGAAATAGATGGAGAACACGGAGTGGTGTATGTGTGTGGTATGCTCCTGTGTGTATGTCTGTCTGAGATATATGTGAGATAGAAAAAGAAACAAGTGTGGTGTTTGTGTCTGTGTGTGGTTTGTAAGAGAGAGAGAGAAAGTGGAAGTAGTAGTGTGTGTGTCTGTCTCTGATGATCTGTCATTCAGTGATTAAGTATGAACTGCAGACTGAAAAGCTAGTGTTGAAGTAGAATGTGACTTGTTCTGTGGATTATAGTCTTTGTTTTTTTTCCCTTGAGTTGTGGACCAGTTTCTGATGGAGGCTGATGTCATGTTAACAGAAAGATGGCTCCTTTTGGAGGACAGAGTTATGTGCTGTCATCAAAGTTGGTGATCGTGGTTAGACATGGAACAGACTGGGACTGGAGGTGCGATCACAGGTATGTTATTAGTTAAACTGAGGGAAAAGAATGAAAATGCTACAGAAACAGCATCCAAGGTTATGGTTATTAGTGTAAACTGTTAGAATGAATGAAAAGCCGTCAGAACAGTGTAGGCTGGAAGTTTCAACATGTGTGAACAGTGTGCTGGACTGTGTCAGTCACCTCAGAGACAGAGAGACAGCAACTTGCAGCACTGTGACCCATTTGCCCAGTCCCTGTTCATCTGGCAGCCTAGTTCTCACCTGATCACAATCATGCAGTAAAAAATTTTCCGTGAAGTTCGGTGAAGGAAAGTGCAGTGTTTCTTCAGGACTCAGTTTTGACCTGAGAATGCCTCTGTAGAATGACTGCCTGATGTGGCTCATCTTTAAGACAGGTGTGTCACAGTCATGAACAATTATTTCATATTGCATTGTGTTATGTCTTATTGAATTGCACTTTTCATTTCCTTGCCACAACAGATTGGTCTGTGTGAAATTAGTCTCCTTCCCTAGTAGACAATCTTTCTTTATTATCTCCCTATAATTAGCTTGCTGACCACAGTTAATATTTCACAAGAATGTTCAAATACAACATTGTCGTCTCGGATTCCTTTCTGTGTGCTAATGATGCTGATGACAGGACCTCAGGTGTGTCGTTTCGATCTGAAAAAGTAGCCCTCAGATTAGGTGTGGTGATGACCAGGACCTCAGTGTGTCGTTTGATCTGAAAAAAGTAGCCCTCAGATTAGGTGTGGTGATAGACAGGACCTCAGTGAGTGTTTTGATCTGAAAAGTAGCCTCAGAATAGTGTGGTGAAGAGAGGGGGCCAAAAACACAAAAAAAAAGACAAAAAGGAAAACTGCTCCCAAGCTTCCATGAGCCAGAATTGAACAGTAGAGCCAGAAATTGTTTCCTTTCCCAGGTTAGTGTGCTGATGCAATGTAGACTGCCTGTCTACAGGCCAGAATTGCTTTCAACTTTCCAGGTTATAGTGTGTGATGCAATGTAGACTGCATGTCTAAGGCCAGAATTTGTTTTCCTTTCCAGGTTCGTGTGTGATGCAATGTAGGACTGCCTGTCTACAGGCCAGATTGTTTCCCCTTTCCAGGTTAGTGTGTGGTGCAATATAGACTGCCTGTCTACGGCCAGAGTTGTTTTCCTTTCCAGGTTAGTGTGTGATGCAATATAGACTTGCCTTGCTCTACTGGCAAGAATTGTTTCCCATTAAGGTTAGTGTGTGATTGCAATGTAGATGCCTGTCTTACAGGTCGGAATTTGTTTCCAGTTCAGGTTAGTGTTTGAATTGCACTAGGGCTACCTGTCCTCTGCCCAGGTGCCTGTGTGAGCCACTATAGGTTATCTATTTCATATCAAGGTTTGTCTGCTTTGTGTTGATCCACACAGGCTATTCATCCACCATACAGAATTTGTTTTCATCCAGGTTAGTTGTTTGTGAAAAAAACCCCACTTTTTAAGTCTAACAGTCCACTAACAGGATTGTTTCCCTTCTCAACTGTGTGTGAACCCACTGGCAGATACCTGTCCACTATCCAGGATTGTTTCCCTTTCTCAGCTAGTGTGTGACTCACCTGAGGATACCTGTCCACTATCGGATTGTTACCCTTTCTCAGCTTGTGTGTGACCCATGCAGGATACCTGTCCACTATTCACGGATTGTTTCCCTTCTCAGCTAGTGTGTGACCCACCTGCCGGATACCTGTCACGATTCTGGATTGTTTCCCCTTCTCAGCTAGTGTGTCACACACTGCAGGGCGATACCTGTCCACATTTTCCAGGATTGTTTCCCTTTTCAGGCAAGTAGTCGTGACCCACTGCAGGATCCAGTCCCCTATCCAGGATGTTTCCCTTTCTCAGTAGTGTGGTGACCCACTGCAGGGTGGTACCAGTCCACTATCCAGGATTGTTTCCCTTTCTCAGCTGTGTATTTTGACGTACGGCAGGAATACCGTCCACTATTCCAGGATTGTTTTTCCCTTCTCAGCTAGTGGGTGACTCACTGCAGGATACCTGTCACTATCCAGGATTGTTTCACTGTCGCAGCTAGTGTGTGACTCACTGCAGGATTACAGTCATCTATCAGGATGTTTCCCTTTCTCAGCTAGTGTGTCACCCATGAGCAGGTATCTGTCCACTATCCTTGGATGTTTCACCTTTCTCAGCTAGCCGTGTGACCCACTGCAGGATACTGTGCACTATCAGGGATTGTTTCCCTTTCTCAGCTAGTGTGTGACCCACTGCAGGATGACGTGTCCACTATTCCAGGATAGTTTCCCCTTCGCAGCTAGTGTGTGACTCACTGCAGGATACCTTTCCATATTCAGGATTGTTTTCCCCTTCTCAGCTAGTGTGTGACCCACTGCAGGATACTGTCCACTATCCAGGATTGTTTCCTTTTCTCGGCTAGTGTGTGACCCATGCAGGATACCAGTCATAATCCAGGATTGTTTCCCTTTCTCTGTAGTGTGTGACCACGGCAGGATACCTGTCCACTATTCCAGGATTGTTTCCATTACTCAGCTAGTGTGTTGACCACTGCAGCGATATCTGTCCACTATCCAGGATTGTTTCCCTTTCTCAGCTAGTGTGTGGACCCACTGCAGGATTCTGTCACTATCCAGGATTGTTTCCCTTTCTCAGCTGTGTGTGAACCCACTGCGGATACCTGGACACTAATCCAGGTTGTTTCCCTTTCTCAGCTTATCGTGCGATGACCCACTGCAGGCTACCCCCCCCCCCCCCACCTTGTCCACTATCCAGGATTGTTTCCCTTTCTCAGATAGTGTGTGACCCACTGCTGGATACCTGTTCCACTATCCAGGATTGTTTCCTTTCTCAGCTAGTGTGTGTCCAACTGCAGGATACCTGTCCACTATCCAGGATTGGTTTCCTTTCTCAGCTGTGTGGGACCCACGCAGGATACCTGGTCCACTATCCAGGATAGTTTCCCTTTCTCAGCTAGTGTGTGACCCATGCAGGTTACTGTCCACTATCCAGCGATTGTTTTATCCACCTTTCTCAGATGTGTGTTGACCTGCAGGATACCTGTCCCATATCCAGGTTTGTTTACCTTTCTCAGACTACGTGTGTGACCATGCAGGATACTGTCCACTATCCAGGATTGTTTCCCTTTCTCACTCTAGTGTGTGACCCACTGCAGGATACTGTCCACTATAAGGATTGTTCCCTTTTTCAGCTAGTGTTGTGACCCACTGCAGGATTCCTGTCTACTATCCAGGGTTGTTTCCTTTCTCAGCTAGTGTGTGACCCACTGAGGATACCTGGTCTACTATCCAGGGTTGTTTCCCTTTCTCAGATAGTATGTGTGACCCAATGCAGGATACTTTCTACTATCCAGGATTGTTTTCCCTTTTCATCTAGTGTGTGCCAACATTAGGATACCTGACCCATACGACATTTATTCAGTTTTGTCTCCCTTGATATGTTTTTTTTTATCCCTTTTGTGGTGGTTGTCCTCTTTTCAGGATTATTCCCTTTGGTCCACTTCACGGTTTTGTCTGTACACAATCCAGATTTGGTCTCCCATCCAGGTTGTATTTGTGTGGTCCACTGTCTCGGGCCATAATAGGCTGTTCTGTGTTTTGTGTCTGTGGGTGTTTGTGTGGATCCTCTTGCTGAAGTTTTTGTTGGATAGTACATGAAGTTCCCACATTTCCTGCAATATAAAAAGCGTAGTGCTTTACATATGAAACTGAGCACTCGGACAATGATGCAATAAACTTCCGTATTTCTTAGCAGCAGTGTCAGCCAATGAGGGATTGTTGTTTGATGTCCAGTTGGTTCTGAATTCTTCCTACACTCTAACATTAAACCTTTGTATAGTTTTTGTCGTATCTTAAAACAAATTGTCCCAAAAGGCTAGTAGATGATATGTTTTTATACTTTTTTTTTTAAAAGAATGCATCATTGTAGGTTAATTGTTTTAATAATTGTTTACCTTTAAGAACATAAATTTTATTCAGGGGACAAACACTAATGCATGTGGATACCAAACAACAGGTGAGGCGTCAGTGTTTTTAGACACAGTGTATTTCAGGGAGAGAGGGTGCTGGCTGTCAGGTTGTAGGAAACAGTGTATTTCAGGAGAGGAGGGTTGCCTGGCCTTGTGCATGGTGTTTCCCCATCATCCTGCATTTTTCAGGCAGCTATCTGTGCCATGCAACCAATGTGTGTTATAACTGTGACCTCCTTGCCTGCAGTCTGGATGTTTCTGTGTTTGTCTTTCAGGATTGGATCACCTCTAGGTGAAGGGACTGTTACTCAGTTCCAGAACAACCTGAAAACTGATCGTGTATCTGATGAAGTGGGATGTCAACAAAGTGATGTGAACTTCCTTATTGCATTGGGACCAATTCAACTTCTATGAACTGAGGTTTGTCAGCAGTAGATGAGAAAGGACTGGCGCTGGTGACCAGGAATCCCACAGTCATGGAATGGGAAGAGGCCATGTCTGTTTGAGAAGGAGGAAACAGGATTGGTAAACAGTTTGAAGGTTTATCTTCACATCAGAAACACACTGTTGTGCATTTGTTGATTTCTTTTCTGTGTTTATATAGTATCCAAATGCTTTGATGGTACGCAGCGTTTTAAATCTATGTGTATAAACTTATGCTGTTTCAGATGTTACACATGTATTCTACCATGGCATCAACACCCCAAATCGTTACACATTTACACTCACACACATAACACTTGCAAGGACAAGTGTTCCATAAACACACATTTAAGTCACATACACAAAATAACGGCATTCTCTGTATTAACACACATGCACGCATAAGCTATGTGAAGATTCACACACAACCACACACCACACACACACAACACACACACACACAACAGAGGCGTGCACGCAGCACACACACAAGCACGCACACACACACACACACAACACACACCACACACACACCACACACACACACACACTCGCCCATACGCACACTGCACTGCACAGAATGCTTAGATTTATTATGATTTTTATTTCATATTGTGCAAGTGTATGGAGCCCTAAATGATCCTTCAACCAGCAGTTATTTTAACGAGTATGTGTGATGCATTGTCTTTTTAATTGACCCACAGAGGTTGTTCGTTAGTAGTGGTTTCATGCATGTGCTACCTGTACCTATATAGAGGACCATTCACTCACGGAGCAGCTCTCTCATGTGATGTATCTGTTCTGTAGGAGCCGTTCAGGCACTTACAGGTACTGACATTGTGTTACTTTGTACGTACAGAGGTAGTCTTGTTATTAACAAGTCCTGTCCATGTGTAACTGTACTAGCCAAGGTGTTCAGTCATGCATGTCTGTGTGTTCCTGTGCTGCAGAGGTCATTTCAGTCCTGACAAATTTGTCCTGGGTTCCATGTAATGCAAAAGTTGTTCAGTCACTAGCAGGTCTGTCCTGTGTTACTGTTCCGCAGGGCGCTTCAGTTACTAGCAGGTCCATGTGTTAACTATGCCTCCAGCGATGTCAAGACACTAACAGGTCGGTCCATATGTTATCAGTACCTAGTGAGGTCGTTCCACACTCTAGCAGGTCTGTCTGTGTTCTCTGTACCTACAGATGTCGTTCACACACTGCAGGTCTGTCTGTCTGTTCTCTGTACCTACAGAAGTCGTTCCACAACACTAGCAGGTCTGTCGGTCCTGTTCTCTGTACTACAGAAGTCGTTCAACAACTAGCAGGTCTGTCTGTCTGTTCTCTGTACCTACAGAAGTTGTTTTTCACACACTAAGCAGGTCCTGTCTGTTTGGTACTTACAGAAGTGTTCAACACTCTAGCAGGTCTGTCTGTTGTTCTCTGTCCCTACAGAAGTCGTTTAGGCACAAAACATGTCTGTCTGTGTTGTGCATCGTATACAGAGGTTGTTCAGTCATAACTCCAACAGGTCTGTCTTTACTGTACCTACGAGGTTGTTCAGCGCTTTACTAACACCAACAGGTCTGTCAGTTGCCTTTTTCCTAAAAGGTCGTCATGTCACTAACAGGTCTGTCTGTTACCTTTTCCTACAGAGAGTCGTTCGTCACTAGCAGGTTCTGTCATGTGTTACTGTCCCTGTGGAGGTAATTTCAGTCACTGCAGGTCTGTCCATGTGTTACCGTCCCTGTGGAGGTCGCATTCTGTCATAGCAGTCTGTCCGTGTGTTACTGTCCTGTAGAGGTCATTCAGTCATAATAAAAATGTCTGTCCTGTGTTACCTGTCCTGTAGAGGTCATTCAGTCACTAGCAGGTCTGTCCATGTGTACCTTTGTCCCTGTGGAGGTCATTCATCACTAATAAGTCTGTCCATATGCTTACCTGTATCTACAAAGGTCGTCAGTCCAACATAGCAGGTCTGTCTGTGTGTTTGACCATGGAGATGGGAAATCCATTGGACACTTTACCTGTCAGGACACTGCTGGGAATCAATCCCCTGACATCCGGATTAAGATCCTGTGCTTGCCCACTTGGTGCTGTGTTGTCATGATTCTGACCCGTCTGCCACTAGGACCTCTGAACTGTAGGATTAAGATCCTGTGCTCTGACCACTTGGCTACTGGTCTGTCGGATTCTGACCCGTCTGCACTATGACCTCTAACCTTAGGATTAAGATCCTGTGTTGCTCTGACACTTGGCTGCTGTGTCTGTCAGGATTCTGACCCATCTGCCACTATGACCACTAACCTTAGGATGAAGGATACTGTGTTCAGATTTCTTCGGCTATAATATCAGGCTGACCGACGTCATTTTGACCTTGACATCGGAGAAAACACTTTTTCACGCAGCACCCAACCCCTGCTCTGGTACCCCAAAACACACATGGCCAACCTGCACCTGAACCCTGCCCTGGTGCCCCAAAACACAAAACATGGCCACCTGCACAGACCTGCTCTGGTGCCCCAAAACAATGGCACCTGCACCTGACCCCTTTTCATCTTATTAACAACCCTTTCCCTTTTTTGGTTCTTGGTGTCAAACACAAATATGAAATTTTGACGTCATAGTCTGCTGCTGCCGTGGTACAGTGTTGGCTGAAGCGAAATGCGCTCTTTCTCTCTCTCTCTCCTTTTCCTTCTCTGCTGCCACTAGTGTGCGTGTGTTGTCAGCTGAGCAGACGGTGCCACGGGAATTAGCTACCACCCATCAAGACCCGCGTGAAATGGATCGCACAGAAGACTGCAATGCCTTCTCTGCGCCCGGGGTGTGACTACACCCGTGCGCTCTGGATAGGGATGGAGGAGTCTTTACTCTTTAAAAAGTATGGGTGTACCAGCCCCCGTGACGTCGTTTCCCACTAGTTCAAACGATGCACTCAATTACGTCATTACTTTTTTTACACACTTTAATAAAATTTTCTGAGCTCAAAGACTTTAAGGTTCTTGAGGAACTCTTAAAATTTCAGAGCGATACATAAAGGAGTTTTCGAGATATTTCACTTTTATTGTGCGTCTGGGTGTGGGCACACCCACATTCAACGGTAAAGTTTTAAGGATACTGTGTTCAGATTTTTTGGGCTATAATCATCAGGCTGACCCATCGTCCATTTTGACCTCTGACCTTAGGATTAACACTTTTTCATGCAGCACCCAAACCCCCTGCTCTGGTGCCCCAAATCACACATGGCCACCTCCCACCTGACCAGATGTCAGGCATCGATCTGTGTTCAAATCCAGCTCATTCCATTCGTATTCTGTGAATAAACAATAAGCACAGGGAGAGTATTTTGAAATCATTTGAGTCTTGTAGCATGTGCTGCTTTGAGTAAGGGAATTTTGAATGACTTGGTGATTGTTTTCTCATTCTTTCCCTGGACACCCTGATCCAAGGAAGTAACGTAACAGTGAGACAAGTTGTCAATGAAACCATAGTGGATGAATTATACCAAATAGTTATGAAAGTATCGATGCAAAGCCTTAGAAATGTGCAGAATTGCAGGAAATATATTTGACCATGACACAGTCTCCTTTTATTTGCATTGTATCACAAACATAATACAACTGTCAAAATAAGCAGTAATTAAAGATCTGTTTGACCCATAGTTTATCAAGGATCCATGTATTACCAGATAAATCAAATGCAATGAAATATTAATATGTTACAGAAAATTATATAAAATCATATTTTTCTGTAGATGTGTGCCCTTTTCGTGTTCCAATACTGAATTAATGACAGTTTGATTTTAGCAGCCTTGACCTTCAACTTAACCCCCAGAACATGTCAGGCTAGGAAGGTTCCACAGCAAGTGTTAATTCAGGGTAGAAAGGGTTAAGTGCTGTGGTCTGATCACTTGGCTGTAGTCTTCAGGTTGACCCGTGTTTGGCTATGACCTCTGACCCCAATGGTTGAAGCATTCTGTTTTATATACGGTGAATGTATTAGTCAACAGATTTGATTATCAGAGCCACCTTGGAGCATTTGTTTTTCACTGTTTCAATTATTTGTTTGTTTGATGTTTTGTAGTGATGTAACCAGCTGAGCTTGATAATTTCTTCTGGTTTTTCTTTTAGAGAACACACACACACACACACACACACGCACACACACACATAAACACACACAAACACACACGCGCGCACACACACACACACACACACACACACACACACAGATAGATGGATAGTTATAGTGATTTTGTTGATAGTTAGATATGTAAAATGCGCACGCACGCACGCGTGCGCGCACGCACGCCGCACGCACGCACGCACGCACGCACGCACCCCACACACACACTGTGTGTGTGTGTGTGTGTTCTGAATATGGTTGACATTATGTGTGTGTTACAGTTATATTCTTGATAGTTTCTAATATCAGTTCATGTAATGTATGTTATTCTTGTCCTGAACATAACACATTTTGTATGTTTTTCTTACTGGTGTGTTTGTGACTAATCACTATCATTCTTTACATGTGTAATTTATAAAATTAGATGATGGGTAAATGTCTGTTATGCAAATATTCAAGAATAAAACATATTTCCCATATTTGTTTTGTTTCTGCCATGTTCTTGGTATGTTCATAAATGCGTATAACATTTTGATGAACACTGCACACATAATGTTTGTTTCTGTCATGTTTTGATAGGTTATTATTATATTTTAAAAGGTGAAGATGCTTCATGGTGCATTCCATGTTATGTACCACTCACAGTGAAACATGTTCTTTTAGAGTGTTGGGACTGGCATGATGTGAGACATATACACACTATTCACTGCAGACTCCATGAAAACCCTGTTCAGAGATGTCCCACCTGATATATTTTTGAATTCTGAGGAATATTAAATTTTTCTTCTGATCTAAGATTTTATAGAGGAAAGATTTTTAACAGAATTTGCTGTGTGTTTTTGGAAGGTGTGTTTTAAAGAGTTGTGTGAATTTTTTTTTCTAATCATGACTTGTCAGTTGACTTCAATGTGGTGACAACCCTGATATGGCCTCTTGCGGTCAGCTGGGCTGTAAGCAACATTAGCTTACCTGACCTTCACTCTTTTCCTTGCAAGAACATACAAATGTGTATGGCCATATGGTCAGGTGCCAATCTCTGTTCAAATCAAGCACGTTTAATCCTTTTTCCATTCATGAATAACGAATGAAAAGAGAGTGGAAGCCATGCCATCTTGTATTGGATGGTGCTGGGATGGAGTGAACTTCAAATGATTTGATGTTTTTTCTTCTCAGTTTCTTTGTTGTCCCAACGTCATTGGCCTGTGCGGTAATGTTACAGTGAGCCAAGTGTTAGGTGACATTTTTAGTGGACAATCTGGGCCAGCAACTGTACAAGTTGAAACAGAGAGCCATGTACATTTATGTACTGGCAGAAAATGTATTTGGCAATGACGCAGGCAAGTTTTATTTGTGTTTCATCATGAATATGATAATACTACTCTCAGAATAAGAACTGTTCATGATGTGATGAAAAAATCGCTTCAGCCACTGTTTATCAAGCAGCCGTGTGCCACTGGAGAATCAAAACACAAGAAAATATTGTATGTTGGTAAAAAATCATATTTCTCTAGGTGTGAGTTCTTCATGTGACAATCCAGAGTTATGACAGTATGAGCACAGCAGCCCGGATATTCCTGGTGAATCACAAACACAGGCTGGGCTGGAGGGGTTGCACAGGTCGACACTATACTGGGCTGAAAGGGTTAAATAACATACACAGACTGTTCTCGTCTTATTGTATTCTTTGATATACTTCTTGATAATGATAATGGTAATAATGATTATAATAATAATGTTAATGGTAAAAAATGATTAAATAATAAGGATAAAAAACATTCCCTTTTTTAAAAAGCGCCGGGCCCAAAAGGTTCTAGGTGCTGACAATCCATACTCCCCCGTGTAGGGCAACGGGCTCCCCTACCGGGGTTAGTCCCCGACTGAAGACTCCTTTGCCAGTGTTTTAATTCAGTCATTTTCCGTGCCCCCAGTCAAAAAATTTTTTCCCCTAAATTTCCAAAATTTCCTCCCTTTTTAAATTTTTCCAGGCAGGGTGCATCCATGTTAACTTTTCATCCAGCCCAACAGCCAAACTGGCCTTCTTTTCCGAAAGTTGGTGATGGCATTTTTGTGTGTGAAAATTTTTTATGTTCATTCAACACAAAACCCCGGGTTTGAATCTCATTTGAAAAGGGACTGTTGGGGAAAATGGATTTCCCAGAACCCAATTTTTTATTTCCGAGGGAAAAACCCCCCTTACCAAAACACCGGGCAAGTTTCCCAACCCACAACCTCAAAATCACCAAGATGACTTCGGGCCCGCTTTTAACCACTAAATTTTTTTTTGGGCACCCCCCCCCCCCCCCTCAAGTTTATGTTTATGCAAAAGGGATATTTACTCAACATTAGAACAATGAACCCCACCCCAAATTAGCTGAAAAAACAAAACATCCATTTGGGGGAGAGGGTGGAGAGAAACCAGTTTTTCCCTTTTTTCCCCCCCAAAAAATTTTCTTTTCTTTAAAACTGGTCATAATGACATGTTTTTAAAAGAAATAAGTAATTTAAAGCAATTTATCAGCAAAACATAGTTAAACGGTCAAAATGACATGCCTTTAAAAAAAGGAAATCATATTTTGAAAGTTGAGCAAAACCCTATTTAAAACGGGTCATAATAAAGGGGCCTTTGAAAAAGGGTATCATATTTGAAAAGTATCAGCAAAAACATGGGTTAAAAACTGGCTTTAATGACATCCTTTGAAAAGGGATCAGTATTTGACCAAGTAGGGGCATAACTTTATTAAAAGGGGTCAAAATTTGACTTTTCCCCTTTGGAAAGTATCCAGTATTTAGCAATACCAAGCAAACATATTTAAAAACGGGTCATAATGACAGGGCCTTTGAAAAAGAAACAGAAATTTGAGCAAGTATAAAGCAAAAAAATATTTAAACTGGTTATTGAAAAAGACGTCCTTTAAAAAGTTTCATTTTTTGGGACATTTTTGAGATAACTTATTTAAAAATCAAATGGTCAAAATCCATGCCTTTGAAAAAAGAAATCATTTTTTGAGCAAAGTACGGCAAAACCCAATTTTAAAATGGTCATAATGGAATGCCTTTGGGGGAAAGTATCAGTTTTTGGAAAAGTACAAGTAAAACATATTTAAAAAACTGGCATAATGACTGCCTTTGAGAAAGTATCGTATCTGAGAGTATCGGTGCGAAAGGGGAAACCACCCTTTTCCCCACGAGGGAGGCGGGACATGCTGACTACATTCCCCACCCGGGCCATGTCTGTCGCCCTTGGGCCAACCGTGATAACCCATTTGGTTGGGAACCCAGCTCACTCTGAATGGTCATGGAAGTACAAACGGAGGACGGGGGGGCTGACACCGGAACTGCCCCATTTTCCCAAAGGAAAAAAAATCGTAGTTTGCCTTTTTGGGCACACCAACTGCAGGGGAGACCATTTCAAATTTGGGTTTTTGTTTTTTTTTAGTACCTAAGTACTTGTGTATTTCGACAATCTCAATTTGGCTCACCTTTGATCATAAAGGGGTTTGGGGTGCGGGGGCTTGTTTTTCCCTAAAGTCCATGACGGTCTCCTTGGTTTTGGACACATTCAGCCCCAGATGTTTCTGCTGCCCCAACCCACCCAGTTCTTCCCCCGGGTGCCTGTACATTTTTTTTGTTGACCCTTGGGATGAGGCCAGAAAGCGGGTGCCCCGTCGGAAAATTTGTTTCAGCAGGGGAGAATCCCTTGCTGCACAGTTGGCGTGTAAAAGGGTGAAAAAAAGGGGCAGGAGACAGCACGCAGCCCTGGGGAGCGCCAGTTTTGGTGGTCACAGGGTCGAAAAAGGGGCAGGGGCCCAACTCAAAATCGTTGTGTTCTCTGGGGTCAGAAACTGAAGATCCAGTGTTAGGCCCGGGGGAAAAATTTGCGCGGAAAAGCTTGGTGACAAGGAGAGGGGGTTGGGGTCATTTTTAAATGGGGGCTGAAGTCGTTAAAAGGGGGCCCCTTTGCGAAAGGGGTAGGCTTCTCGGGGTGCAGTAGACACTGTGGAGGGGGGGGAAAGGTTGGCTCTTCAGAACGCGGTTTGTGGGAATAACCCAAACTGAAAAGATCCTGAGGCTTTTTCTGTCCCCAAACCCTCAGCGGGCAAAATATTTTTTCTCAGCGCACTTAAGGGGGGACAAATTGTGGGCTACGGGGCCCTGTAGCCCATTCAGGGTTGCTGGAGAACTTTTCTGGGGGACAGGCACAAAGTTAGGTTTTTCCAGATGGGGGGGTGGACCCTCGTCAAGGGACCTCTAAGACTCACATTTGGGACCGGAGCTGAGGTCACGGCATTCCCGCAGCGCCTACCTGATTTTTGTCGGGGCCCTGCAAAATGCGCACTTTGACCTTCTTAAAGGGATGCCCCTTAAATTTCCCATCGACTGAAAAGGTGTTTGGATGCCAGTGCGACCTGCCCCCTCCTGCATCCCCGGGGGCGGCCTCCACTAAAGCCCCCGACAGTCAAACCGGGCATGGGAAATTTTTCAGCTTCTCGGGCCAGGCTCCTTCTTCCGGGGTCTGGGGGGGGGGGTTTTTGCTCCCCTTTGGGGCCGGTGATTGCCCCCAAAGTCTCTCCATTACTACCGGGTGTCGCCCCCCCGGGAAGTTGCTCCACCCGGGAAGTAAGGGCTTTTGGGCCCCCCTGACTGTCCCTGGAGCTGTTTCCCTGGGCTACCTTTTTTTCCCCACCCCCCTGTCACCCCCTCAGGAACGCTCCTCTTTTGTCCCAACATTTTTTTTCTTTAACCCGGGTTTCCGGGGGTTTGGTTTTTTTGGGGGTTTAAATTTTTGGCAGGAGGGTCTCGAGGACAGGGGGTCTTCCAGAAGGAATGAGGATGAAGGGCGTCAGCATTAAACGTGAAGTTTGGATGGGAGAACATGCCCAGTCTGTTTCTTTAAAAAAGCTCAAAACAAAATTTCTTTTAAACCCTTCCATTGCAAAGTGAGACGACTGAAAATCGGAAATCTAAACAAATCTTAAAAAAAATTTTACGAACCGCCCAGAGAAACGGGGCAAAGATCAAAGACAAAAAAAAACGCTTTTTGGGCCCCTTTTAAGGTTTCTTCAGGCAAAATAAAAAAAAAATAGGACAAAAAAATTTTACATACTTTGATCCTTCGGGATTTCCCACCCGAAAGGGAAGGCTTTGAATGAGAACGAAGTTTTGGGAAGGGGAAATAATGGGGTTTTCCCAAAGTCAAAATTTGGAGGGTAATTTATTTTGCTGATAGGAATACTAAAAATGGCCCTAAAAAAGAAAAAAAAAAATTAAAGACATTTTTACTACCCCCCTTTTGGGGTGACAATACCTTTTAGAAACCTGTAGATGGGAAAAACAGAGTGGGTTGGGAAAATTCTTAAACAGCAGGGTTCCCGGGGAAAAACCTTCCCGCGGGGGTTTGGCATTTTAAAAGGCCAGGGGTTTAAATCTCAAATAAAATAAGCAAACAAAAAAAAAAAACTGAAAAAAAAGTTCTACCGCTTTTTTTTCCCGCCTTCTTGCTATGATCTTTTCCAAATACATCAGGGGAGGTTTTTCTTTTTTTCCAATGAGTATTCTGGGAAAAAACGAAGCCCCCTTTTTTTCCAAAAGGGGGGTTTTGGGGGAAAAAACCCAGCAGTTCGGAATTTAGAGCCTTTCCCTTACTCTACTCAAAGGGGGCGAAATATGTTTTCATGAATCTGCACTTAAGTTTTTTTTTCCCCTTTGTAACGGGGTCTCAATTTTGGCTGCTGGGTTTTTCCTGGCGAACTGGAGGGGGGCCCTCTAAAAAGCAAAGTTGTTTTTGTTGAGGTTTCCCCAGGTTTTACCCAAACCCCCCATTCTTTTTAAAGTTTTTAAAAGGTAGGTGTTATCCAAGCACGGGAAATTTTTGCGTAATTCAGTGTCAAATTTTTGGTCTTTTCCCACCCCAAAAGGGCATAAATACGGGGCGGCGTGTGTACACTTTCTCCAACTGGGGTTTATGGGTTCGCTTCCCAGTGTACCCCTTCCCACCAGTGAAAAACCAGTTTTTTTGATTTTTTCCGTTCATTGTTTTTTTTTCCCATTCCTCCTTTTGAAAACCGGGGGGTTTGGAAAGGTCGATTTAAAGGCATTTGGTAATAAACAAGCGTTTTACAAAATCCCTCGTCGGGAAAAAACCAGAGGGATGTCCTTGGCACGTTCTTTGGGAATTTCATGGCCTTTTTTTTCCCGACTCTCTTTTTTTGTGGGGTGCGCTGCTGTTCATTTTTTTTGTTTGTGCCTCCCATTTTCATTCGGGGGGATCTTCGCTCGCCAGTGGACAATTTCCCCCCCACGGGAAAACAGGGGGGAATTAAAATAAATTTTCAAACATTTGACAATAAAACCGTTACTTGCTCGGTTTATGAATGTTGGGGACCCGAAAACAAGGCGGATAAAAAACTTTACAAGAGAAGAAAAGGGGGAGAGAAGAATTTGGGGTTTTGGGGGGTTAGGGTTAAAGGGGAGGGGTTCCATACCATTTTCAACAGACAGTGTGAAAAATACCGACAGTTTAAAACTGGGTTTATTTTTTTTTTATTTAAAAAAAAAAAGGGAAAAAAAAAAAAAAAATTTAAAAGAATAAAACTTGTAGACACTAACATGTTTGTGTCATTCTTTTTTTTAATTATTTTTTGGGAAGCCCTTTTTTTTGGGGGCCGGGGGGACTCCAACAAAGGGTCCAGTTTTTCCCTTTTTTTTGTATTGATAAATTGCGTGAAAAGGGTAAAAAGTCACGGGCAACCAAAACTTGGCCCTTTGGGAAAGGGGAAGCATTTTAACAGGGCATGGTGCCTTTCCCTTGAAATTTTACAAAAAATGATGCATTGTTTCAAAAAAATGTAACGCAAAAGGGAGTATTTCCCTTCTGCCTGTCTATACAAAGTTTTTTTTTGGGGATAGCACAAAACCTTTCCCACACTTTTGGAAAAAAATGATATCTGACAATGTATCAGGCCGCAGGAAAACAACTAAATTTCGCATTACTACTGGCCCCGGGGCCCAAATTTGGGCCCACTGGGGGAAAACATTTTTTGGGGATGCTCTTCAAAATTGTTGACATGAACGGGCCTTTTTTATCCTCTCAATGGGTTACACCTAAAAAAATCCCTTATTTACCTTTTCCCAGGAGATCCCGGTTCAAATCAAAGACTTTTGAGAAGAGGGCTCAGTAACTGTTTCAAGGAGCCCCAGTAAAATTTTTACTTATGTATTTTTTTGCGGTGTGTATGATAAGGGATTTTTTAAATTACATCCCCCTGATTTTCCCTACCTCAACCTTTTTCCGCAGTTTTTTTTCTACCTTTTTTATAAAACAGCTTTACGGGTTGGGAGTGAGGATGCGAAAAATAATTGAGAGAAACTAGAAACCTTTAATGGGGGTTAAAAAATAAAAAAATTTGCTGAAGCTTTTTTACACTATCCCCTCAAAATGCCAAAAACCCCAAAGGAACAAAAACGGCGTTTTAAACCCAAAATTTAAAAAAAGCAATAAAAAAAAGCAACAATTTTTTTTTTTTAAAAAAGGAAAGAAAGAGAAAAGAGAGGAGGGGAAGAAGAGAGAAAATTTAACTGACCGTGAATGCAGCAATGGAAATTGGAAATTTTTCCGGTAATCGGGTTCGGCCAAGGGGGGGGCACTCATAAAAAATTATTGACTTTGGGGACAGGGGACAAAAAAAGCCAAAACTTCCAGGTGAGGGGGTTTTTTTATTTCCCCTTCTCATATAAACAGGCTGAGGGACATTTTTAATGGGCTTTTTTTTTTAAAAAAAAAAAACCCCAAAATTTATGCAAAAAATTTTGTCTGGGGGGGTAAAATTTGTTTCCTGAATGTTTGATATTTTAAACAATTTTTTTTCGTTTCATTTTCCTCATTCCCAAAAAAACCACTTTGGGTTGCAATTGAAAAAAAATTTTAAGGGTTACGAAAAGGGGTAAAATGGGAAAAATTTTGGAAAGTGAAATAGTGGCAAAGAGGGAGAAAACCCCGAAAAATTTTATTCACCTAAATTTTCTTTTTTAAAAAGGGTTTTTGGGGCGGGGCTGAAGTTTGTTGGAACAAACGGAAGATCTTTTGCAGGGGCTGGGTAGATTCACCGTTTCATGACACTAAATTTCCAAACCCAGGAAAGTGTTTCAGTTTTCCCTTTCCTCCCCAACCTACTGAGCAAAAAGGGTCTCTAAAAAACAACCCCTTTGTACCCACAGCACTGTTTAAAACCCCATTTCGACGGGCCAGGTTTCTTGTACACGTCACAAAATGGAATCAACCCCAACAAGCTTTTAAAGGGCCAAAGACTTTCAAAACTTTTGGGGCCCCAAAGGTTTTTTTTTTTCCCCATACGGTAGGAGGGGCGTCTATGGGGGGGAAAAAGGGCCGGTTTTTTCCAAGGGTGCCACACTGGAAAAGCTTTCAGAGAAGACCCCCGGGTTTTCCCTTTCCCCCAAAAAGCCGGGGATTTGGCTAGCTGTGCGGGGGCCCTACGGGGTTGGTTAAGCCTATTTTTGGGAGCCAATTTCCTCCCCCTTCTCTTCCTTCGTTGTTTTTCCATGCATCTTTTTAAAGATCAGCACGGGGCCCCCTAAAGGGGGTTTTTTGGGAAAATTTGTCGTCTGTGTCCCCCTTACTGGGAAATCCTGCACAGTAGGGGACCCTCATACCCATTTTTAAAAAACCCTAAACCCAATGAAAAGGGAAGAGCTCAAAAATTTTATAATTGGGGGGAAAATCAAACCCTCAAACAGTTTTTAAAGCTTTGTTTGGAAAGGGCCCATCCATTAAAACCAGCGAAGGAAAGTAGCCAAGGGGGACTATACCAATAAAAATCATAAATGGAAAGGGGGCCAGGGGCAAGCTTAACACAACCAAATTCAACCAGGCAAGGAAGGTGTGATTCCCAAATCAAATGCAGCAGACCCAATTTGGAAAACCAGGGTTGGCGCTTTTTTTTTTCCCCAACCACCTTAAAAGGATTAGAAGCATTGCGTTGCATTTTTGAACACCCCAAAAGCAGCAACTTATCATAAGACAACTGAAAATTTGAATTAAAAAAAAAATCCGATTCCGGGGTATTTTTATTGTAGAATTTTCATTTCAGATTTATAAAGAAAAAAAAAGGTTTGGGGGGCTTCTAAAAAGGATTTTCCCAAAAGAAATCGGGCCAGACATTCAGTGTGTGTTTTTGTGTGTGTGGGTGTGGTGTGTGTTGTGTGTGGGTGTGTGTGTAGAGGAAGTAACCCTGATTGTATGTAGTTTTGTTTTTTTTTAGTTAAAATTTTAAAATGTTTCTGAAACTTTTCCAAAATGGATGGTTGATCTCGGGTCATTGTTGTTTTTGGGGGTTTGGAACGTCTTCAAAACCAAAAGTATTCCAGAAACCCGGGGGCTTTCAGTCAGAAAATGCGAGAGACAAGTGGCAGGGCGTGGCCTGAGTGGGGAAATGATTGTCCTTAAATTTTTTCCCTTTTGGGGAAAAAATTTACGCATGCCAGGGAGGGAATCTATGTTTCCTAATGGTTACTTGGTCACTTTCCCCCCTTAATTTCATGGATGCTTCACCCCGAATCCTAACCCCTCCCCAATTTCCCCGGCTGTTCCCCTCCCCCCCCCCCTCTTTTCTTTTAGCCACCTGTTTTGATCTTTTCTGTTGTGAAAATCTTCTTCTCCTTTACTCCCTTCCCCCTCCCCCTCTTTTCTTTCAGCCCCTGTTCTGATCTTCACTCTGTTTTGAATCTTTCCCCCCTTTTACTCCCCCCCCCCCCCCCTCTCCTTTTTTAAACCCTGCTTCTGATTTCACTCTATTTTGAACTCTTTCCCCACCTTTTACTCCCTTCCCAGACCCTGTAAGGGGTTTTTTTTAAAGGGGAAAAAATTTCCCTTTAAAAATTTTAAAATGTCTTTCCGAGTTTGTCGGTGGGGACCCGTTCACCCGCCTGAGGGCTTTTTTAGTGGAGCAATAATCTTTTTTAGTAAAAGACATGCTTGATTAAATAGAAAAAGTTTATTTAAAGTTAAAACCCTTTTCAGGTTTTTTCAGGATTTTACAAGATCCTTTTTTGTTTTCACAGTGTTGAAAATTAAAAAGTGTGTGTGTGTGTGTGTTTTGTGTGGTGTGGTGTGTGGGGTTTTGGGGTTGTGTGTGTGTGGGGGAAGAGAGAAAGAGGAGAGAGAGAGAGGTTTTTGGGAAAGGAGGGAAAAGGGCCCGAGGGGGGAAGAAATGGAATAAAAAAATACAAAACGGAAGGAGCAATAATAAAACAATTTTTTTAAATGCAGATCTGTAAAAAGGGTTTTAATTTTTTTGGGGTTCTTTAATGATTTTTAAAATAGGAAGGGAAAAAAAAAAACGAACAAAAGTCACAGTGTTTTGGTCATAACCTCTCAGGTTTTTTTAAGGAGCCCAAAAAAGGAGGGGGGGGGGGGGGGGGGTGTTTTTAGGGTCAATGAACGTGTTTTATTGGAAGGGGGGGGGGGACTGTAGGTGCATTTTTTTTCCCCAAATTTTGAGCGGTGGTTCCCTTAAATTTCCCAAAAGTATTTTTTTCAGGGCATGGCAAACTGCAAACTCCCCCCCCCATGGAGTGCCCTTTTTGCCCGGGGGACTTCACCTTCCCAAAAATGCTTCCCGGGACTCACCTTGTTTTGGGGCACAAATGGTGGGGGGCTTGGGTTTAAAAGGGAGGTAAGCAGGCCCCGGCTGCCCTTTGTTCGGAAACCAACCTTCCCCTTCCCCCAGGGGCAAGACGGGGCTTTTCCCCCTTTGGGGGAAAGCCTTGCCAACTTGGGCTTTGCCACAGCCCAAGGGGATGGTAAGAACAAGAAAAAGCTGAGTGGGAGCCTGGTTTCAGCTGTTGTGGGACCCCAGGGGGCTGTTTCTGTCTGCAGTGTGCCCCTAAAAATTTTAGTAGCTGGCTGGGAAAATTTTGCAAGACCCTTCAACTCGAATCAAGCACGAGAAGCGAGCAAACCTGGGCAGCAGAAAAAAATGCCCACAACCACCAATTTTCATGCGCCAGTCCCCAGCATTTAACAGGCTGAGCTGGACTGCACAAATCAGGGGGAGCGGGTTTGGCAAAGCAGGCGCTTCTTCACACATGCCAAGTTTTCTTTTTAAAATGGGATTCGGGGTTTGGGCCCAAAAAGGGAAAAGGGGAAAAAGGGTGGGAAGGGGTGAAGTGAAAAAGCTGGGAAAAACAGGAGACGGCCCGTAATGAAAAAGGGGAGGTTTTTGAAAAAACAGAAATCCCTCATTTGGGTCTGGGAGTGTGTTTTTTTGGGGTTGGGGTTTTTGAAAGTAGTGTGGTGGTGTGTGTGTGTGTGTGTTGGGTGGGGTGGGCTGTTTTTTCCCATGAGTTGTGACTTTAGGGGCCAAACCTGGAGCAACCTTTAAAGGAAAGATTTTCAGCATGTCAGAAGTAATTCGCTCTGGCAGTGGGACAAACCTGGATGGGCTGGAGCTGTTTACCCCCTTAAACCTTTCATCACCAACATCTCCAAACCCAAGCAGCTGAAAAAAACCCGCCCCTGCAGCCCCGGCACAGGGGGTGCACTACATTTCAAAATTTTTTTGTTTTTGGGAAACCCCACAAAACCCCCGGGTATCACCATGTACAAAAATGTTTGAGGCAAATTTTTTTGAGTTTCTAAATAGATATTTTGGGCCTTTTGGGGTTTTGAAAGTAAAATTTTTAACCACAAAACAAATACATGCCCTTGCCATGGCCCCAAAAAAGGCGTTTTGGCAAATTTTGATTTCAAGCCTCTGCCTTTTGGCAATGGGGTTTAAGGTTTTACAGTCACAAAAAATATAATTTAGGTTTTTTTAAAAGACAGATCCGTAAAAATGTTCCATTTGCTTGCTTTTTCTTTGAAAGGGGCCTTTTACACTTTGGGGGGGTTAATTGAAAGGACAAAACAGTTTCCCGATCTTTCAAAGAGGGGCATGGGCTTCATTTTCCCGAAAAACTGACAGTTTAAATTTTGTTAAAAATTTTGGGGCCCGTAAAAATTTTTTCCCGCTGATGTTTTTGATATGTTTGATGGGGGTGGATTCGCAGGGCACTTATTGGGGAAAAAGGGTGGTTATGGGTTTGTGGTTTTTTGCCCTTTTTAATATAAATTCTGGGGTATATTTTCATGTAACAACAAAAAACGTCTGGGGTTTTTAAAAAAAGGTTTTACAAATTTTGAGTTTTTTATTTAATGTTCAAAAGAAATTAAAATAAAAAGGGATCATGGAGAAAAACCCTGCATGACTTGAACTTGAAACTGGGCCCTGGTGGAAAAGACAATCTGTTTTTAGTTCAGAAGATAAACGGGCATAATTTTTTAAAGGGAAACTGTCTTTGGGTTTGGAAGATTAAAAATTCTTAGTTCAAAACAGACTATCTAAGATCTTTGGGTTTAGAAAGATCGGAAAAGAAAGGGGGTAGGGGAAAAGTAAATGAAAACAGTAAACATTTAGGGATTTTTGCTCCCATTAAAAAAAAACCCTTAAAAACAGAGTAACTTTTATTCAAAACTGGCCAAACCTTTTAAAATTGAATAAAGTCAGCAATACATAGACGAAACCAAATTTGAACTTCAAACAGAACAATTTTTTCCTGAAATTTTTTCCCCGTTGGAGAAAAAAGGCCTCTTTGGGTATAAAAAGCAAAAAAACAAAAAAATTTACAAGAATAACTTTTAAATTTGGGTAGGGCCCGCCTTTTTTAGTGGTCCAAATTCTGAAGTACAACCTTTGAATGGGGAAAAAAAGGCTTGTTTGGTTTTTTTTTGTTTGTCGTGGGTTATAATTTAAGTTACGTCTGGTCCATAGTGGGGTGAGTTATGTGGTTTAATAAAGGGGCAAAATTCAGAGCGGCCAAATACTCCCTTTAGGAATGTGCAAATTAAAATTTTTTTTTTTTTTAAAAAAATATTTTATTTTTTGGGAAAAAAATGAAAAGGTTTTAAGATGTATTTATCTTCATTGTTGGGTCATGTTATAAATATGAAGCTTTAAAATGTGAATATTTTATTTTTTCGCTTTTTGTTCAGATTTATCAACTGGATATCCCCAAATGTCCCATGGGCCCCGGCCAAGTTTTTAAGGGCCTTTAAAGATGAGGTCAAGGCCACGTTTGAAAGAAAAACCCAAAAACCTGTAGAGGCCCCGGCCCAAAAACCCCGAACTTGGAAATTCAACAGAAAGAAGCGCCTTCCTGCCCTTTTAAAGAAAATCCTCCAAAAATTGGGCCTGGAAGACCTCAAAGGTAAACCGTCAGCTTTAAAAGAATTCTGCCCAACGCTGATATTTCCCTGCCACCGAAAAGTTTCTCTGGGTGGCCGGGGGGAAAAAGCTGAAATCACGTCGGGCCCGCTTTGGAAATCCCAGGTGCCCCGGAGACCCCAAGACGACAACGGGATTGGGCCCTGAAAATCTGACACAGTCAAAAAAAACAAAGGGAAAATGATCACCGCCATTTGGGCCCGGGAACGATTCAGGGGATTTACCGGGGCATTGCGTTGACTTGGGTTTTAGTTTGCAGTGTTTCCTCCAGAAAGTCATAAAAATTGGGTCACCCCCTGTTTCCCGGGCTCAGAAAAATTAAAAGGGGCATGTGGAGTTTCTACAGGTTAATGTTTTCAAGACGCTTAGGTTTTTTTTATAACTTTTAAAAACTTCTTTTGGAAAAAAAAAGGGAAAAGCATTTTTTGTTGTTTTACTTGTATAAAAGAACTACAATCAATATCAAAAAAAATGATTTTCACAAAAAAAACCACAGAGACATCCAAGATTACAAGGTTTTTGGGGTGATTTGATTGAAAAAGGGGATGGATTTTAAATTTTCCCTTTTTTTAAAAAAAAAAAAACCCAAAAAAAAAAAAAAAACTTTTATATAAAAGGGAAAAAAAAAAAAGAAGAAAAAAACCCTAATCAGTGTGGATTGTTGCTTCAAGTTAAACAGAAAAAAAATGAAAAAAAATTTAGAACATTGTTTTTTAGAGGGAAGGGGGCTGGGGCTTTTTATTTTTAGTTGCTGGGCTAATTCATGACTTTGTTATCACTAGTTTAAAATACTATCTGGCATACAGTATCAGATTAAACGTTTTAACATCCCGGCTTAAATGGCATTAAATTTTGTAAATTTTCCCAACCCCATACAAGCAGGTTTTCTGATTATGTTTAAAGGTTTTCCCCTCCTCTCTCCCTCTCCCCTCTCTCTCTCCCCTTCTCTCTTCTCCAAAAAGAGAGGAGAGAGAGAGAGTGGGAAAGAATCAATATCACCAACGTGGACCCCCATTACAAAATTGAAAAGATTTTTGGTTTGGGTCCCCCTTTAAAAAGAACATCTTGTTTACTCAATAAAATTGTCATTGTCATTTTTTTTTTTTTTTTTTTTTTTTTTTTTTTTTTTTTTTTTCTCTCTCTCTCCTTTTTCTCTTTTGCCCCCTCACCCCCCTCTCTCTCTCTCTTTTTGTTTTCTATTTTTTGGGTTTTTCTTCTCTATTTTTTTTTTTTTTTGGTTCTCTTTTCTGTTTTTCTCCCCTTTTGACCCTCGTCAATGACCTCTAAGACTCACAGTAAGTACCGGAGCTCGAGCGTCACGGCATTCCCGCAGCAGCCTACCATGATGTTTGTCAGGTCTGCACAATGCGCACATTTGACCTTCGTTGAAGATGTCCCTCTGACTTCATCGACTGAGAGGTGATTTGGATGCCAGTGCGACCTGCCACCTCCTGCATCCCGCGGGCGGCGCTCACACTGAAGTCCCCGACAGTCAAACCTGCATAGAACATGTGCAGCTCTCTCTGCCAGGCTCCTTCATCACTGGTCTGGAGAGGGTAGGGACTGTTCTGCTGCCCTGTGCCGGTGATTGTCCCCGAAGTCTCTCCAGTACTACCTGGTGTCGCCCTCCCTGAAGTTGACTCCACCCTGGAAGTAAGAGGCGTTTGGCCCCCCTGAGCTGTCGCTGGAGCTGCTTCCTGGCTACCTTCTCCACCATCCCCCTGTCACCTCCTCAGGAACGCTCGCTCTCTTTGTGCCATCATTTTTCTTCATAAGTCCCGGGTCTTCCAGGGGCTGGTTGTTGGGGTAAATCTGGCAGGACTGTCTCGAGGACAGTGGGTCTTCACAGAAGGAATGAGGATGAATGGCGTCAGCATCAACGTCGAAGCTGATCGAGAACACTGCCCAGTCTGTTTCTTTCAAAAGCTCACAACAAAATTTCTGTTAACCTATCGCATTGCAAAGTGAGACGACTGCAAATCGGAAATCTAAACAAATCTTAAATAAATGTTTACGAACCGCCCAGAGAAACGTGACAAACGATCTAAAGACAAAACACACGCGTTTTGGACCTCTAAGGTCTCTTCAGGCAAAATACAAACCATAGGACACGGAAAATTTACATACTTTGATCCTTCAGAGTTCAGCCGCAAGAAGGCATGAATGAGAACGAAGCTGTTGAAGGAAATAATGTGAGTTCCAAGTCAAAATGGATGTAATTTATATGCTGATAGGAATACTATTATGGTCAATAATAAGAAAAAATAAATTAAGACAGGATACTACCACCCTTGGTGACAATACCAATAGCACACTGTAGATGGGAAAAACAGAGTGGGTTAGAATTCTTAAACAGCAGGGTTGCCGGGGAAAACATCCCAGCTGCGATGGCATGTTAAAGCCAGTGTTTAATCATCAAATAAAATAAGCGAACAATAAAAAACTGAAAAACAAGTCTCATACCGCTTCTTTTGCCGCCGTTCTTGAACTATGATCTTTTCCAAATACATCAGGGGAGGTTATTCTTTCTTTCCAATGAGTATTCTAGTAAAAACGAAGCTCCCTTTTTTCCAGATGGGGTTTTCGGAAATAACAGTCAGTTGCGGAATTTAGAGCCTTTCCCTTACTCTACTCTAAAGGGCGAAATATGTTTTCATGAATCTGCACTTAAGTTTTGTTTTTCCCATAGTAACTGGGTCTCAATTTTGGCTGCTCGAAGTCCTGGCGAACTGGAGGGGGGTCCTCTAAAAAGCAAAGTTGTGTTGTTGAGGTTTCCAGAGCTTATCCAACCCATTCGTTTTCACAGCTTTTAAAGGTAGGTGTTATCCAAGCACTGGAATTTTGCGTAATTCAGTGTCTAATTTGGTCATTTCCACTCCAAAGGCATAAATACAGGGCGGCGTGTGTACACAATTCTCCAACTGCGGTATAGGTCGCTTCCAGTGTATCCCTTCCCACCAGTGCAAAATCCAGTGTTTTTTGACTTGTCCGTTCATCTGATTTTTTTTTCCCATTCCTCTTTGCAAACCGTGGGTGTAATGTCGAGTCTCAGGCATTTGGTAATGAACAAGCGTATACAAAATCCCTCGTCTGATTACCAGCATGATGTCCTTGGCACGTTCGTTGAATCATGGCCGTAGTTTTCCCGACTCTCATTTTTTTGTGAGTGCGCTGCTGTTCATTTAATCATGTTTGTGCCATCCCATTTTCATTCTGTGGATCTTCAGCTGCGCCAGTGGACAATTTCCCACCCACAGACAACATGGAATTCAACTCAATTCAAACACTGACAATAGAACACGTTACTTGCTCGGTTTATGAATGTTGAGGAGCGCAACAAGGCGGATAAAACGTACAAGAGAAGAGAAGAGAGAGAAGAACTTGTTTTGGGGTAGGGTTGAAGAGAGTTCCATACCAGTCAACAGACAGTGTGCAAAATGACCGACAGTTTGAAACTAGTTTATATTTGTTTATTTACAAAAAAAGGGAAAAAAAAAAGAAAATCAAGAATGAAAGCTTGTAGACACTAACATGTTTGTGTCATTCTTTTGTGTTAATTATGTTTTGAAGTCCGAGTTTGGGGCCTGGAGAAGACTCCAACAAATGTCACAGTACTCCCGTGTGTGTGTATTGATCAATGCGTGATAAGTAGAAAGTCACAGGGCATACCAAACAGCTTGGTCATTTCGGAAAGATAGCAGTTTTAACAGGGCATGGTCGCACGGGATTCTTGAAATTTTACACAAAATGATGCATTGTTTCGTAAAAAAATGTAACGCGAAAGAGTAGTTCTTCTGCCTGTCTATACAAAGTTGTTTTCTTGGAGGATAGCACACAACCATTCCCACACTGTTGAAAAGAAATGATATCTGACAATGTATCAGTGCCGCAGGAAAACAACTGAGTACAGCATACTACTGGCACAGGGCCGAAGTTGGCCACTGGAGAAAACAGTTTTGGGATGCTCTTCAAAATTGTTGACATGAACTGCCATTTTGATCCTCATCAATCGGTACATACACCTAAAACAATGCTTATTTACCGGTTCCAGGAGATACCGGTTCAAATCAAAGACTGTTGAGAAGAGCGCTCAGTAACTGTGTTCAACGAGTCCCAGTATAATTACATATGTAGTTTTTTGCGTGTGTATGATAATGAGTTTTTGAATTACACTACTCCTGATATTCTACCTCAACTGTTTTCCGCAGAAGTTCTATCCTTTGTTATGACAGCTTCTACGGTTGAGTGAGATGCAGCAAATAATTGAGAGAAACTCGAGAAAGCCTTTAATGAGGTTGAAAAAAATAAAAGAAATGCTGAAGCTATTTTACACTATGCCCTCTAAATGACAATAACCCAAAGGAACAATTAACGGTCGATTTAACAAAATTAAACAAAGCAATAAGAAAAAGCAACAATTTTTGTTATAAAAAGAGGAAAGCAGAGAGAGAGAGTGAGAGAAGAAGAGAGAGAATTACTGACCGTGAATGCAGCAATGGAAATTCGGAAGTTCCGGTAATCGGTTCGTGCCAAGGGAGGGGCACTCATAATAATTATTGACATACGACAGGGACAAGAAGCCATAAACTTCCAGGTGAGAGTTGTCTACTTCCCTGCATCATATCAACAGTGCTGACGACAGTTTGAATCGGCTCTAATAACGCAACTTATGCAAATAATTTAGTCTGGGGAGGTACAATTTGTGTTCCTGAATGTTTGATATCTAACAATTTTTATAATCGTTTCATCTGCCTCAGTTCCAAGAAAACCGACTTTCGTTCGCAATTGAAAAGAAATTGAAGGTTACGAAAAGTAAAATAGGAAAGGTTGGAAAGTGATATAGTGGCTAAGAGGAGAAAACCCCGATAAGATATATTCACCTCAATTTCAGTTTATCAAAGGTGTTTTGCTGGGCTGAAGCTGATGGAACAAACGGAAGATCATTTGCAGAGAGCTCGTAGAGTCACCAGTTTGCATGACACTAAAGTGCTCAACCCAGGAAAGTGTTTCAGCTTTCCTGTCCTGCCCAACCTACTGAGCATAAAGATCTCTGTAAAACAGACACCTTGTATCCACAGCACTGTTTAGAACTCTCAGTCAGACAGCCATGAGTCTTGTACACAGTCACAAAATGGAACTCAACCCCAACAAGCTGTTGAAGCCAAGACTTTCACAACACGTTTGTGGTTCCCACCCTCAAGGTTTTCTTAAGTTCCCATACAGTGAGGATGGGCGCTCTATGGGAGGAACAAGGCCGGTTTCCAAGGTGCCACACTGGACAAGCGTTCAGAGAAGACTCCGCGGCTCCCTTCCTCCAACAGCCTGATTTAGGCTAGCTGTGCTGGGACCTACGGGGTTGGTTAAGACCTATTTTAGAGCCAACTTCCTCCCGCCTTCTCTTCCTTCGTTGTTGTTTCCATGCATCTGTTAAAGATCAGCACTGGGCACCCTGAAGGATTGTTTGGCAAATCGTCGTCTGTGTCCTCCTTACTAGAGATCCTGCACAGTATGGACCCTCATACCCACTTTAAAAAAGCATGAAGCCAATGCAAAGTAGAGCTCTACAAAGTTGGATAATTGGGTGTAAATCGAAACACCTCAAACAGTGTCAAGCTTTGATTGGAAGGCCATCCATTCAACCAGCGAAGGAAAGTAGCCAAGGGGACTATACCACATGAAATCATAAATGGACAAGCGTCCATGACAAGCGTAACACAACCAACTTCAACCAGGCAAGGAAGGTGTGATTACCCAATCAACATGCAGCAGATCCAATGATAGACCAGTGTTGGCAGCTTCTCGTGGTCCACCACCTTCAAGATTAGAAGCATTGCGTTGCATTGTGAACAGCCCAAAGCAGCAACTTATCATAAGACAACTGATAATGAAGTTAAAAAAAAATCCAGATTCCGTGTATTGTATTGTAGAATTTTCAGTACAGATTTATAAGAAAAAAAAGGTTGGGGCTTCTAAAAGAGGATTTTGCCAAGAAATACAGCCAGACATTCAGATGTGTGTTGTGTGTGTGTGGGTGATGGTGTGTGATTGTGTGTGGGTGTGTGTGTAGAGGAAGTAACCCTGATTGTATGTAGTTCTTGTTTTCTTTTAGTGTCAAAGTTTTAAATGTATCTGAAACATTTCCAAAATGGATGGTTGATACTCAGTCATTGTTGTTTTTGGTGTTGTGGAACGTCTTCAAAACCAACGTATTCCAGAACCTGGGCACATGCAGTCAGAAAATGCGAGACGACAAGTGGCAGTCGTGGCCTGAGTGGGAACTGATTGTCCTTCATTGTTTCGGCTGTGTAAACAATTTACAGCATGCCAGGGAGGGTAATGCTATGTTCCATAATGGTTACTTGGTCACGGTCCGCCCGCTTCCCCAGTTCCTCATGGATGCTTCACCCCGAATCTCTAACCATCCGCCAATCCCTGGCTGTTCCCCTCCCACGCCCCCTCTCTCTTCAGCCACCTGTTTCTGATCGTAATCTGTTGTGAACTCTTCTTCGTCCTTTACTCCCTGCCCACTCCCCCTCTCTCTTTCAGCACTGCTTCTGATCTTCACTCTGTTTTGATCTTCGTCCTCGCCTTTACTACTCCCCGCCCCCCTCCCCCTCTCCTCTATCAGCCTCTGCTTCTGATCTCACTCTATGTGAACTCGTCCTCACCTTATAGCGTACTGCCCTTCCCAGACCGGGGGGGGGGGGAGGCTGTAAGGTGTTGGAGTAAAGGGAAAATTTCACTTCAAAGATAGAGATGTCTTTCCTGAGATAGTCGGTGGGGACCTGTTCACCTGCCTGAGGACGTTGTAGTGGAGCAATAATCATTTTCAGTAAATGAGCATGCTTGATTAAATAGAACGTCATTTAAAGTTAAAGCTCTTTGCAGGTTTTGCAGGAGGTCACAAGATCGTCATGTTTTCACAGTGTTGAAAATTAACAAGTGTGTGTGTGTGTGTGTGTAGTGTGGTGTGGTGTGTGTTGTGGTGTTGTGTGTGTGTGGGGGAAGAGAGAAGAGAGAGAGAGAGAGAGAGGTTTTGGAATGGAGGAAAGGCCTGAGAGGAAGAAATGGAATAAACAATACAAAGCGGAAGGAGCAATAATAAAACAATTTTTTAACTGCAGATCTGTAAAAATGCTGAATTTTTGAGGATTCTCAATGATTGTTAAAATAGGAAGAAAAAGATAAAACAGAACAAAAGTCACAGTGTTTTGGTCATAACCATGCGTCAGAGTTGTAAGGAGCCAAGAAAGGAGGAAGGGAGATAAGGGGGGGGGGGGTAGATGTAGGAGTCAATGAACGTGATTGATTCAGGAAGGGTGGGGGACTGTAGGTGCATTTGTTTCCCAATTCGAGCGGTGGTCCATTAATTCCAAATGTATTTTTTTCAGACATGGCAAGCTGCAGCTCCCGGCCCCATGGAGTGCCCTGTCTGCCACGGAGGACTATCACGCTTCCGAAAACTGCTTCCAGGCACTCACCTTGTTCGGGTCACAAATGGTGGTGCTTGGATTGAAAAGGGAGGTAAGCAGCCCTGGCTGCCACTTTGTTCGGATACCAACCGTCCTCTTCCCCCAGGTACATGACGACTTTGCCTCACTGGTGGAACGCCTTGCCAACTTGACTTTGCCACAGCTGAGCGATGGTAAGACACAAGAAACGCTAGAGTGCAGCCTGGTTGCAGCTGTTGTGAGGACCGCAGAGGCGCTGTTTCTGTCTGCAGTGTGCCATCAAACGTTGCAGTAGCTGGCTGGAAATTCCTGCTAAGACCCTTCAACTCGAATCAAGCACAGAGAAGCGAGCAAGCCTGAGTCAGCAGAGCAACTGCCACACAACCACCAAGTTTACATGCGCCAGTCCACAGACAGTGAACAGGCTGAGCTGGACTGCACAAATCAGGAGAGCGGATTTGGCAATGCAGTGCGCTTCTTCACACATCGCCACGTTTTCTTTCAAACTGGGATCTCGAGTTGGCCAAAGAGAAGAGGAAGAAGCTGAAGGCTGAAGTGAAGAAGCTGAAGACAGGAGACGGCTGTAATGAAAAAGGGGAGGATCTGCAACACACAGAAATCCGTCATTTGGGTCTGGGAGTGTGATTTTTTTTGGAAGGTTGTGTGTTATCTGAACGTAGTGTGGTGGTGTGTGTGTGTGTGTGTTGGCGTGGGGTGGGCTGTGTATCCCATGAGTTGTGACTTTAGGACATCCTGGAGCAACCTTTAAAGCGAACGATGCAGCATGTCAGAAGTAATACAGCTCTGGCAGTGCACAGCCTGTGATGAGAGCTGGAGCTGTTTACCACCTTAAACACTTTCATCACCAACGATCTCCAAGCGCCAAGCAGCTGAAAACCAGCCTCTGCAGCAGAGCACAGTGGGTGCACTACATACAAAGTCAAGTCTTTGATTTTGGAACCCCACATAGATGACGCGACCACTGCTATACACCATGTACAAAAATGATTTGAGGCAAAGTGTTATTCTGAGTACTAAATAGATATGTGCCTTGGGAATCTGAAAGTAATTATTATAACACACACAAACAAATACATGCCATTGCCATGGCCCCAAAAATGGCGTCTGTGGCATTCTGAGTGCAAGCCTCTGCCTTCTTGGCAATGAAAGGGTTAAGGTTTCTCACATGTCACAACATATAAGTCAGATTATTTAATGACAGATCCGTAAAACGTGTTCCATTTGCTTGCTTTTGCTTTGAAATGTACCTTCGACACGTGGGCTGGGTATAGATTGATGGACAAGACAGTTTCCTGATCTTTCAAAGAGGTGCATGGGCTTCATTTTCCTGAAAGCTGACAGTTTAAATTTAGTTAAATATATGGCCAGTATAAGTGTTCTGCTGATGTCTAGATATGTTTGATGGAGGTGAGATTCAGCAGCGGCACTTATTGAATTTGGGTGTGTTATGGTTAGTGGTCAGTGCGCACTTCTTATATATAAAGTTCTGGAATATATATCATGTAACAACAAAAAAGCGTCTGGGGTTATAACTGGTTTGACAAATTTGAGTATATATCAATAGTACAAATGAAATTATAAATAAAACGGCATCATGGAGATACCCTGCATGAGCTTGAACTTGAAACTGTCCGTGGTGGAAAAGACAATCTGTCTTAGTTCAGAAGATAAACGGTCATAATTTTGAAGGTAAACTGTCTGGTTCGGAAGATCAAACTTCTTAGTTCAAAGCAGACTATCTAAGATCTTGTTGAGAAGATCGGATGAAAGGAGGTAGAACAGTAAATGAGAAACAGTAAACACTGAGTATAGTTTGCTCCCATTAAAGAAAAACCCTAACACAGAGTAACTTTTATTCAAGACTGGCCAAGCCTTTTAACTTGAATATAGTCAGACAATACATAGACGTAACACTCTATTTGAACTTCAAACATGAACAATCTTCCTGAATTTTTCCTTGTTGGAGAAAAGAGGCCTCTTTGGATATACCAGCAAAAGCAAAACCTCTACAAGAATAACTTTTAATTTGCTATGCCTGCCGTGTTTAGTGGTCCAAATTCTGAAGTACAACCATAGAACTGGGGAAAAAAACATATGGCTGTGTTTGGTTTGTTTGTTTGTCGTGATTATAATTTAAGTTACGTCTGGTCCATAGTGGGATGAGTTATGTGTTGAACTAACAGACAAGATTCAGAGCGGCCACTACTCCTTCTAGGAATGTGCAAATAACTTTTTATTTTTTAAACTGATATTTTATTTGTTGAAAGAAAATGAACAGGTTGAAGATGTATTTATCTTCATTGTGGCTCATGTTATAAATATGAATGCTCAAAATGTGAATATTTTATTTTTGCGCTTTTTGTTCAGATCATCAACTGGATATCCAAGTGTCCGATGCCCAGGCCAAGTTTCAACGCCATGAAAGATGAGGTCAAGGCCATCGATGGTGAATGAAACTCCAAAGTCCTGTAGAGGCCCAGCGCCAAAAGCTGAACTTGGAAATTCAACAGACAAGAAGTCGCCTTCCTGCCCCTTTGAAAGAAAATCCTCCAATTGACCTGGAAGACCTCAAAGGTAACCGTCAGCTTCAACAGAAGTCTGCCCAACGCTGATATCCCTGCCACCGACAGTTTCTCTGCTGGCCAGGGTGGAAAAGAGCGTGAAGTCATCGTCGGGCTGCTCTGGAGTCCCAGGTGCGCCCGGAC
>CM031629.1:23185018-23217518 GCA_018398815.1 Conus ventricosus | reverse complement strand
TTGTATTGACACTTTTTATTCTAACCTAACAGAAGCAATTTTAAATGCTGCCACTGAGTCTATTCCAGTTTTAAAAGGATCATCAAACCCAAAACATAGTGGAAACATATGGTGGACAAAAGAATGTGAAGAGGCTGTGGCACATAAAAAAAAGAATCTTTTAAACTGTGGTTAAAATCTGTTATAGCAAAACAAAAGGAAATGGCCAAGAAGAAAGATCAGGTCAGTTATTCTTCTAATGATATAGATAACAATATAGAAGAACTTTTTCAAGATATGAAAAGAGCAAAAATTCACAGCAATAAAGTTGTGGCCCGAGCCAAGAAAAACTACTGGACTAACTTTTGCAATACTGAAGTACATGAATCAAAAGATCTACATAAAGTCTGGGCAAAGGTGAAAGAAATGAAAAACGGATTCATGCTACCAATCTTTCCCATAAAGATAGAGAATAAGCAATTTCTAACGTCTAAAGAAAAAGCTGAACTGTTTCTTGACACATTTACTAGCAACAGCTTATCCACAAATCTGGATGCTGATAGTGTTCATTACAGAAATAAAGAGGAAAGTAGAGATTCCTATGTTGATCTAAATCCTGACAATACACACTATCTTAATGCACCAATTCAGTTTGATGAATTTATTGAAGCACTGGAGTCATTTTCTTCAAATAACTCTTCTGTTGGTTTGGATGGCATTTCTTATCAGTTTCTGACTCATTTACCATTTAATTGGAAAGAATTGTTATTTTCGTTTTACCAAAATGTTGGTTAAATGAAGCTCTTCCTAAAATCTGGAAGCAGTCAATTGCAATTCCTATTCCAAAACAAGGTAAACCGAGATCAGATATAAGTAGTTATCGACCAATAACTTTAACTTCCCATGCCGGTAAATTATTAGAAAAATTATACAGAAAAGATTATTTTATCACTGTGAAAAACAAAATATCATTCCTACATGTCAAGCTGGGTTTAGAAAAGGACGTTGCACAACAGACAACTTAGTTAAACTTACAACTAAAATAAAGAAACAATTCTCCAAAAGAAAAAGTACACTTGCCACATTTTTCGATTGTACGAAAAGCTTATGATAGTGTTTGGCATGCACGACTTTTAATAAATTGAAAAAAAATGGAATAACAGGTATAACCAGAGATAGTGGAAAGGAGATTTCTCACTTCAGCCGCGCGCTGAAGCCACGCCGCGAGCAGGACCCACCACCCTCTTCCGCTCGGGGAGTAAACAGAGAAAGTTTCTGGTATGCCGTACTCTGGCACCGGTACATTCTGGTCAAAATGGCGTGGTGTGCAGCTCCTAACTGCAACCATTCGCGGAAAAAAGGATGGCGAATGTTTCGTTTCCCCAGGGATGAAGCAAGGTATGTTTTTTGTTTTAATAAAGAGTTCAAATTGTAACAAAGACCAACAATCATGAGATGTGTGGGGTGTGTCAGTGTGGTGGACGGTGTGTGTGTCAGCATCACGTGTGTGTGTGTGTGTGTGTGTGTGTGTGTGTGTGTGTGTGTGTGTGTGTGTGTGTGCCACTGTGTGTGTGTGTGTGTGTGTGTGTGTGTGTGTGTGTGTGTGAGTGTGTGCCACTGTGTGTGTGTGTGTGTGTGTGTGTGTGTGTGTGTTGGTGTGTGTATGTGTGTGTGTGTGCCACTGTGTGTGTGTGTGTGTGTGTGTGTGTGTGTGTGTGTGTGCCACTGTGTGTGTGTGTGTGTGTGTGTGTGTGTGTGTGTGTGTGTGTGTGTGTGTAAATCAGTTGTTCAGTAACCAGCTGAACGTCAATCATACTGCAACACGAGATTGTCCGTTGATCGGGATAATGTCTTATTGCAGAAGTCAACAAGGGGTACAGAACTGTCGGCGAGAAGATCTTCGACAACGATCAGCAAAGTACCTCAATGAAAACTGTCACTTGTGTATTGAGCACTTTGAGGACAACCAGTTTTGGAATGTCAACAAAAAGGCAGAATTAGGCCTTCTCAGTTCTGCAGTACCAACAATTTTCAAAGTCCCAAATTCTCCATCGAGTGTGACAGGGAAAAGAAAACTGCCCACCCCTGTGGACAGCAAACCCCCAAACAGCCACGGACGACAAAGAAGAAGACACAAACACCTACTGGTAAGTATGTCCTTCTGCTATTAGATTGAAACTTTCCGCTGCAGCTTGAACCGTAGACTGAAATGCTTTCCTGATTGAGCATTACTTTCATGATGCCGGGAAGAAGAAACGAATTCAGCTTTTGAACATTTTGAATGTTGGATTTTGTTAACTTGAATAACATAAACACAAAAAATGAACTCTCTCTCTCCTCTCTCTCTCTCTCTCTCTCTCCTCTCTCTCTTCTCTCTCTCTCTCTTCTCATGCCAAGGTTTTTTTGTTTTACAGAAGAAGCTGATATGTCAACACCAGCTGTAGATTCGTCAAGTGCCAGTCTCGGGGGTTTATCGAAGCTGACTGACCGGTTATCAACCGCTGAACATGGACAGATGTCGGGCACGCATGGTGCTTCGCTTGAGAAAGACATGGGCGACAGTGATGACTTGACATGCGCTGCTGGACAATGTGTCAACATGCCAGACTTCGTGCTGCAGCTATTTATCAACATAAGGCTGCACTTTTTTCTCAAGGACAACAACAAAAAGTTTGCCTCCATGTCCGGCAGGCAAAACAGAAAAATGATGAAACTGTCCCACACGTGAAAGCGAGTCATGCCAAAGATCAAACCGGCCTGCTTGAGAACTGAGGACAAAACAAATAGTGAAAAAAGTGACAGGCTGCTTTGCCTACCGCTGTGCGGTATATATAGTTTGTACTGCTAGACTAATTGTCTCATGTTCGTTAGAGGACTTTGGCATTATCTAATGATATCCTTAGACACATGATCTGGATAATTTTGTTTTGTTCATGTCCGAACCATCGGTTTGGGAGAGACGTACATACCGTATTGATACTATTGATTTTGATCGTCCAACATAGCATAATGTTAAATGTTTGTGCCGGAGAGAGAGAGAGAGAGAGAGAGAGAGAGAGAGGTCGTAGGCCTTTTGTAGTACTGTTGCATTTACTATTTGCTGAACTGGAAAAAAAAAACAACAACAAACAGCAGCCACACGCCTTGTGCAATTTTCAAAACTGCGCCATAACAGCGGGGCCAAGACACGCCGTGTTTTACCTCCCAGCAGGAAGGTGGCGGTGCAGTTTCCCCCTTCCGCCGACGCCGCGCGAGCAGGCCAGGCCGGCTTCAATTCTGGCAGTAAGCGCACATAGCCAGTGAGAAATCTCCTTTCCACTATCTCTGGATATAACTTATCATTACATTAGTAATTTATTATCAGATAGGTCAATACAAGTCAGACTGGGAAATGTCTACTCTTCAACGAAAAGAACGAAAAGAATTGATATTGGCATTCCACAAGGATCTGTACTAGCTCCATTATTGTTTAATATATTAATTCATGATCTACCAAACTGTCTATCAAAAACAACAAATGTTGTGCAATACGCAGACGATATAGCTATTTGGATCAACACATCTTTGAGAAAACATACTAACAAAAGAACTGTTCATTACGTTCAGAACATATACCAAAGAGAACTCAATAATCTAAATCAATATATGAAAGAAAATGGATTGAAGTTGTCTTATGAAAAGACTTATCTTATGCTTTTTAATAATGGTGAAAATCCTAAAACTCTTCCTCAGTTAGTATTGGATGGAAACCCTCTTGCTTATAAGCATTCTGTTAAGTTTTAAGGTGTACATTTAACATCAAAATTAAATTGGAAAGTTCATATTGAATATTTGATTTATAAAGCAAGAAAAAGATTTATTTTTTTAAAAATCATAAATAAACAGACATGGAGCCAAAATACCAAAACATTACTAACACCTTGCAATTTCTTTAGTTCGATCAGTACTCTCTTTTGGACAAGAGGTGTATTTCAGTGCTTCAAATACTCTTTTAAATAAGTTACAAAGCATAGATAGTAGGGCTATCAAGCTAGCTCTTGGTGTCCCTATGTACTCTAACACTCATAGAACATATAAAGAGAGCAACATGTTGTCATTAACAGAACATCGAAAATTAGCAGTTTCAAAATATATAATCAGAAGTCTGTCTGTCGTTAATAATACACAGGAAGAAATATTCTTAGATGCAGAAACAGAATTCCCAAGAGAGCAAAAAACATAACACTTCTTCAGCCTATCAAGAATTTTACTGAAGACGTTATGAGTAAAAGCAAAATAGATATTCACAATATTTCAGTCATGCCTATTATGCCAATGATGCCACCATGGGAACAAAGAAAGGCAAAGTTTGATATAGAATACAGCAGTTACAGCAAAAATGAAGAAGAGAATTTATTAGTTGCTGACGTTCGCCTTCATTTAGATTCAAATATTCAAATCATCTAAAAATTTTCACTGATGGCTCCGTATTAGAAACGTCAGACAGTGGTGCAGGTTTTGTTATTCCTTCGCTCAGAATAGAAAAGTCATATTATTTAGGCAAAGGTGTTTCAATATTTACGTCTGAATTATACGCAATAATGCAAGCTTTAGAATTCATTTGTGATCTACCTTATTCCACTTAAACATCTTACTATGTGTTGATTCAAAATCAGTTTTACAAACGCTCAAGCAAAACAGCTGCAACGGTCGTAACGATATTGTCTTTGAAATTAAGTATTTAATTCATCGTGTTGCTATAAAAGGTATTGGTATTGACTTTTACTGGGTGCCATCCCATTCTGGGCTCTTTTGGAATGAGGTTGCTGATAGAGCTGCTAAAACGAGGAGCTTTCAATAACTCTGACAGTTTCAAATGAGAAACTGCATTATCAAAAGATGAAATGTACTCCTTGTTGGAAAAATCCACGTGTACTAGTCCATCTGCTTCTAGATCTAAAGTCTTGACATATATAGTAGACCTATAATTAGTTTACTGTACAAAATATGACTAAACTCGTGGGAAAGCTAAGTACGCAAAAGTTAATTGTATTTGCAATCTTAAACTAACAATTCATCACTTACTATTAGAATGCCCAATTTTGCTTCCTAGATACCGATTGAATAACATGGAGTTTTTTTCTGAAGTATACAACATAAGGGCCCTTTGAATGATAAAAAAATTGAAAATTTTTTTGATTGAAAAATTTATTCTATCCACACCTTTTTGAAGTTTATTTCTGAATTTTTTTTCACTTGTTCTTTTTTTTAAAGGGGGGAGGGGTAATTTTTTTGGCTTTGTTCAAAAAATCACTATCCTTGTAAAACAGACTTTAAACAAAAATATTCTTTTACACACACTAGAAAGAGAAGAGAAAATGGGTAGCGGGCAGACTGTGGGTTGGGTTTTTTTCTGTCACTCCAGGCATTAGTTCAAATTTTAAACTGTATTACCAACTTTCCCAGTGCCATGAACCAACTTCCCCCCTGAAGGGGGGGGGGTTCTCTTGTTTTCATCTCCATGGCCTCCTCCATCCCCCCAAAGAAAATTCTTTTCCCTTCCCCTCTCACCTGCCCCTGGGGTTCCCTTTTTCCCCTTTCCTTATATTTTCCAAACCCCTCCCCATCCTCCCCCAACAGAATTCCCCCCCCCTTCCCCTTAAACCTGTCCCCCCCCACTCCCCCTTCCCTTATATCTCCATGCCCCCCCCCTTCCCATCCCCCAAACCCAGTATTTTTCCCCCCTTCCCCCCCCTCACCTGCCCCTCTCCACTCCCCATTCCTTTTTAATCTCCAATCCCTCACACACCCTTACCGGGCCCCCTTTATCTCCCCCCCCTGTTTTTAAATGTGCCCGACTGAAACCTGGCCCCTTATCTCCCCCTTTTCTGTTGTTTTGGGGGGGCTGACTGTACCGGGCCCCTTTTCCCCCCCCCTTCTGTCTGTATGTAAATGTCTGTCCCTTTGCCCCTTTTTCCCCTCCCCTCTCTTCTGAATTTGCTGTTTGTAACGGGCCCTTTTTAAATCTCCCCCTCTTTTCTGAAATGTAAACTTTTTTTGTAACTGGGCCCCTTTATCCCCCTCTCTGTCTGAAAGTGACGCCCTGACCTGACCCTTTATCCCCCCCTTTCTCGTCGTCTGTGCCCTGTCTGTACCTGACCCTTTACCCCCTCCCCTGTCTGTATGTGACTTCTGTCCCTTTGACCCTTTATCTCCCCTCTCGGGCTGTGCCCTGCCCTGTACCTCCCCCTTTATCTCCCCTCCCCTGTCTGTATGTTCCGTTTTGTACCTGCCCCCTTTATCCCCCCCCCCTCTGTCTGGGACTGCTGAAACCTGACCCTTTATCTCCCCTCTCTGCCCTGAATTGACTGACTGTACCTCCCCCTTTATCCCCCTCTCTGTCTTAATTGACTTCGGGTCCCTGCCCCCTTTTTATCTCCCCCCTCTGTCTGTATGTGACTTTTTGAAACCTGCCCCTTATCTCCCCCTCTTCTGTTAATTTTGACGGGTTTTAAACGGGCCCCTTTTATCTCCCCTCTCTGTCTGAAATTTTACTGTCTGTCCCCTGACCCTTTATCTCCCCTCTCTGTCTTTTTGTACTGTCGGGACCTTGCCCCCTTTATCTCCCCCCCCTTTCCCGAAAAGGACGCTGTCCCTTGACCTTTATCTCCCCTCTCTGTCTTTAAACCTTTCGTACCTGACCCTTTATCTCCCCTCCCCTTCGAAATTGACTGTCTGTCCCCTGACCCTTTTTTCCCCCTCTCTGTCGGTTGACTGTCTGTCCCGACCCTTTTATCTCCCCCCTGTCTGTATGGGACTGTCTGTCCTGCCCCTTTATCTCCCCCCCTCTGTGGGGATTGCTGTCTGTACCGGGCCCCTTTTTATCTCTTCTCTCTGTCTGTATGTGACTGCTGTACCTACCCCCCTATATCCCCCTCTCTGTCTGTAGTGATTTGTCTGTACCTGCCCCTTTATCTCCCCTTCTTCTGTATCAAACTGTACCGGGCCCCCTTTTTAATCTCCCCCCCTTCTGTATGTGCCCTGACTGTACCCCCCCCCCTTTATACCCCCCTCGTCCTAGGGTGAACGTCTTTACCTGACCCTTTATCTCCCCTCTTTTTTGTATGTAAGTGACTGTCTCTCCCTGACCCCTTTATCTCCCCCTCTGCCCGGGTATGTGATGTTTTGAAAACCGGGCCCCAAAAACCCCCCTCTCGTCTGTATTTTGACGTCGTACCTAAACCCCTTTATCTCCCCTCGGGGCGAATTTGACTGTCTGCACCGGGCCCCTTTTTCTCCCCTCCTGTCTGTATGTGACTGTCAGTACCTGGCCCCTTTATCCCCCCTCTCTGTCTGTATGTGACTGTACCGGGCCCCCTTTAAAATCTCCCCTCTTTTGTCGGGTATTGACTGCCCTGTAACCTGGCCCCTTTAACTCCCCTCTCTTATGCGACTGTCTGAAACCGGGCCCCTTTATTCCCCTCCCCTGTCGTATTTTGACTGTCCCGGGCCCCCTTTTAAAATCTCTCCTCTCTTTTCGGGTATTGACGGGTCTGCACCTGGCCCCTTTTTATCTCCCCTCCTGCTGTATGTTCTCCCCTTTTCTGTTTTTAAAGGAACGTCTTTTCCTGGCCCCTTTTCTCCCCTCCTTTCTGTATGGGGACTGTCTGTACCGGGGCCCCTTTAAAACTCCCCTCCCTGTCTGTTGCCCTGTCTGTACCTGGCCCATTTATCTCCCTTTTCTGTATATGACTGTCTGTACCGGCCCCCTTTATCCCCCTCTGTCTGTAAGTAAACTGTCTGTACCGGGCCCCTTTTAAACTCCCCCCCTCTGTCTGTAGGACTGTCTGACCGGGCCCCTTATTCCTCCTCTTTCGGGTATGTGCCCTTCTTTTCCCTGGCCCCTTTTTTTCTCCCCTCTCGCCCTGTATGTGACTGTACCGGGCCCCTTTTTAAATCTCCCTTTTCTGTCTGTATTTAACTGTCTGTCCCCGGGCCCCTTTATCCCCCCTCTCTGCCCTGTTTTGCACTGCCCCTTTTTACCGGGCCCCCTTGACCCACCCCTCTCTGCCCTTTAGGTGATTTGTCTGTACCTGGCCCCCTTTTATCCCCCCTCTCTTTTCTGTATGCACTGTCTGTACCGGGCCCCTTTATCTCCCCCTCTCTGCTGTATTGCCCGGGGGGTCTGTACCTGCCCCCTTTTATCCCCCTCCTTTTTTGTAGGGGACTGTCTGAAACCTGACCCCTTTATCTCCCCCCTTTGTTTCTATGACTGAACCGGGGGGCCCCCCCTTTATCTCCCCCTCTGTATGTAAAGGGTCTGCCCTGACCCCTTTTAAATCCCCCCTTTTCTGTCGTATGGACTGTACCGGGGCCCCCTTTATCCCCCCTCTCTGCCTGAAATGCGACTGTCTGTACTGCCCCCTTTTAAATCCCCCCTGCCCGCTTATCCCGACTGTCTGAAACCGGGCCCCCTTTATCCCCCTCTTTCTGTAGTGACTGTACCGGGGCCCCTTTATCCCCCTCTCTGTCGTATGTGACGGGTCTGTACGGGCCCCTTTATCTCTCCTCTCTGCGAAATGCGACTGTCTGAAACCGGGCCCCTTTTATCTCCCCCTTTTTCTTCTGGATGGGACGGTCCCGGGCCCCCTTTATCCCCCTCTGTCTGTTTGGGCGACTGTCTTTACGGGCCCCCTTTTCCCTCTCTGTCTTTATCACTTTTCCTGTCCCGGGCCCTTTTTATCTCCCCTCTCTGCCCTGTATGTGACTGTCTGTCCCGGGCCCCTTTTAAATCTCCCCTCCCCTGTCTGTATGTGACTGTACCGGGCCCCCTTTATCCTCCCTCTCTGTCTGTAGGGCGACTGCCCTGTACCGGGGGCCCCTTTACCCTCCCCTCCTTTTCTGAAAGGGGACTGATGTACCGGGCCCCTTTTAAATCTCCCCCTATGCTGTATGTGACTGTCCCGGCCCCTTTTAAATCTCCCCCTCCCCGTCGTTCGACTGTCTGCCCTTTGCCCCTTTTCCCCCTCCCTGTCGTTTTCGCTGTCTGTACCGGGCCCCCTTTTCCCCCCTCCCCTTTTTGTATGTGACTGTACCTGGCCTCTTTATCTCTCCTCTCTTTCCTGAAAGGGAAATTGGTTACCGGGCCCCTTTACCCCCCTCTCTTATTTTCCCCGACTGTACCTCCCCCTTTAAAATTCTCCCCTCTCTGTCTGTATGTGACGGGTTTTGAAACGGGCCCCTTTATCCCCCCTCTCTGTCGTATGTGACTTTTTCGTACCGGGCCCTTTATCTCCCCCTCTTTCTGTATGTACTGCCCGGTACCGGCCCCTTTTCCTTTCCCCCTCGTCTTTTTTGGACTGTCCTACCGGGCCCCTTTATTTTCCCCCCTCTCTGTTTTTAAATGTACGGGTCTGTACCTGGACCCTTTATCTCCCCCTCTGCTGTATGTACTGCTGTCCCTTTGGCCCCCTTTACTCCCCTCCCCTGTCTGTAGGGTGACGGGTCTGTACCTGGCCCCTTTTAATCTCCTCCCTCTGTCTGTATGTACTGCCCTGTACCGGGGCCCCCTTTATCCCCCTCTCTGTCTGTATGTGACTGTCCTGTACCGGGCCCCTTTTAAATCTCCCCCTCTGCCCTTATTTTAAACTTTTCGGTACCGGCCCCCTTTTTATCTACTCTCTCTGTCTGTATGGGGATTTTGCCTGGCCCCTTTTTTGTCCCCTTTTCTGTCTGTATGCAATTTCCCTTGAAACCGGGCCCCTTTTATCTCCCCCTCTCTGCCCTGTATGCGACTGCCCTGAAACCGGGCCCCTTTATTCCCCTTCTGTCTGTATTGACTGAAACCGGGGCCCTTTTTTTCTCCTCTCTGTCTGTATGTGACGTCGTCCCCGGGCCCCCTTTTAATCTCCCCTCTTTCTGTATGCGACTGTTTTACCTGGACCCTTGATCTCCCCTCTCCCCTTTATGTAAAGTCTGTACCGGGCCCCCTTTTTGTCCCCCTCTCTGTCTGTATGTTTTTTGGGGACCGGGGCCGCCTGCCCCTTTTATCTCCCCTCCCCGCCCTGTATTGCTGCCCTGTACCGGGCCCCCTTTTAAACCCCCTCACGGGTCTGAAAATTGGGACGGGGGCCCTGACCGGGCCCCTTTATCCCCCCTCTCTGTCGTAGGGACTGTCTTTACCGGGCCCCCTTTTTAAAATTCCCCCCCCTGTCTGTATGTAAACTGTCCTGCCCCCCTTTATCTCCCCTCTCTGTCTGATGCGACTGTCTGTACCGAACCCTTAAATCCCCCCTCTCTGTCTGTAGTGACTGTACCTGGCCCCTTTGTCCCCCCCTTTTCTGCCCTGTAGGGGAACTGTCTGTACCGGGAAACCCCCTTTCTCCCCTCTCGGTCGGGTATTGACTGTCTTCCCTTTCCCCCTTTATCTCCCCTCTCTGCCCCTTTAAATGTGACTGTCTGTACCGGGAAACCCTTTTTAATCTCCCCTCTTTTCCCTGTATTGACGGTCTGTCCCCCCAAACCCTTTTTATCTCCCACTCTTTCGTATGTACGTTTTGGGCCTCCCCCTTTTAAATCTCCTTTTCTCTTCGGTATGTGACGTCTTACGGGGAACCCTTTTTCCCCCTCTCTGTCTGTATTCCCGTCTGTACCGGGCCCCTTATCTCCCCTCGTCTGTAGGGACTGTCTTACCGGGCCCCCTTTTAAATCTCCCCTCTCGTCTGTAGTGACGTCTGAAACCGGGGGCCCCTTTTAAACTACCCCTCTTTTGTATGTGACATTAACTGGCCCCTTTACCTCCCCCCCTTTTTTGTATGTGACTGAACCGGGCCCCTTTATCTCCCCTCTCCGTCTGAAAGTGACTGTCCCGGGCCCCCTTTATCTCCCCTCCTGCCCTGTAGTGACTGTACCTGGCCCCTTTATCTCCCCTCTCTTCTGTATGCGACTATTTTAAACGGGCCCCTTTACCCTCCCCTCTCTGTCGTATGCGACTGCTGTACGGGCCCCTTTTAATCTCCCCTCTCTTCTGTAGTGCCTTCGAAACCTTTGGCCCTTTATCTCCCCCCTCTGCCCTGTAGGGTGACTGTACCGGGCCCTTTTTAAATCCCCCCTCTCTATCGAAAGCGACTGCCCGAAACCGGGGCCCCTTTTATCCCCCCCTCTCTTCTGAAGCGACTGTCTGTACCGGGCCCCCCTTTATTCCCCCTCTGTCTGTATGTGACTGAACCTGGCCCCTTTATCTCCCTCTCTTCTGTATGTGCCCGGGCCTTTTACCGGGCCCCCTTTAAACCCCCCCTCTCTGAAATGCGACGGCCCGTCCCGGGACCCTTGATCTCCCCCCCCCTGTCTTTATGTGACTGTCGTCCCGGGCCCCTTTAAACCCCCCCTCTCTGTCCTGTATGCGAACCCCCGGGACCTCCCCCTTTTCCCCCTCTCGTCTGAAAGGACTGTCCCGGGCCCCTCTACCCCCTCTCGGCGGGGGTATGTGACTTAACGGGCCCCTTTTTCTCCCCCCCTCTCTGAAATGTGACTGAAACCTGGCCCCTTTACTCCCCCCCTCTGCCGTATTTTGACTGTAGGGGGCCCCCTTTTAACTCCCCCCCTCTGTCTGTTTGTGCCCTGAAACCGGGCCCCCTTTTAAACTCCCCTCCCCTGTCTGTACGACTGCCCTGTACTGGCCCCCTTTTATCTCCCCTCTCGGGCCGTATTTGACGGGTCTGTACCTGGCCCTTCTCTCCCCTCTCTGTCTGTATGTGGCCCTGCCCGTACCTGGCCCCTTTATCTCCCTCTCTCCCTGTATGTAAACTGTCTGTCCCTCCCCCTTTTTATCTCCCCTCCTGTCGGGTATGTGACGTCTGAACCCCTCCCCCTTTTTATCTCCCCTCTCTGTCGTATCCCGACTTTTCCTGTACCGGGGCCCCTTTATCCCCCTCTCTTCGAATCGCCCTGCCCCTGCACCTGACCCCTTTATCCCCCCCCTCTCTGTCTGTATGCGACTGTCTGTACCGGCCCCTTTTCCCCCCTCTCTGCTGAAATGTGATTTGTCTGTACCTGCCCCCTTTTCCCCCCCTCTGTCGGGATGGGACTGTCTTCCCGGGGGGGGGCCCCTTTATCTCCCCCTCGGTCTTATGTGACTGTCTGTACCGGGCCCCCTTTTTATCTCCCCTCTCTTTTTTTTTTATGCGACTGTGTACCGGGCCCCTTTATCTCCCCCTGGTCTTATTGACGTCTGTCCCTGGCCCCTTTATCCCCCCTCTCTGCCCTGATGTGACTGTACCTCCCCTTTTTAATCTCCCCTCCCCTGTCGAAATTTACTGTCTGTACCGGCCCCTTTAAATCTCCTCCCCTCTTTTCTGTATGTACTGTACCTCCCCCCTTTTTTCTCTCCTCTCTGTCTGTATGGGACTGTCTGCCCGGGCATCTTTTTCTCCCCTCTCTGCCCTGAAAGCGACTGTCTGTACCGGGCCCCTTTTTATCTCCCCCTCTCTGTTTTAAATGCGACTATTTTCCCGGGCCCCTTTAACCCCCCTTTTCTTCTGTATTGACTGTACCTGGCCCCTTTATCTCTCCCTTGTCGTAGGTGACTGTCTGTCCCCGGGCCCCCCTTTATCCCCCCCTCTGTCTGTATAAAACTGTCTGAAACCTGGACCCTTGATCCCCCCTCTCTGTTTTTTAATGTGACGGGCTGTACCTGCCCCCTTTTAAAAACCCCCTCCCCGTCGGATGGGACATTTTACCTGACCCTTTTACCCTCCCCTCTCGTCTAAATGTGACTGTCTGTACCTGACCCCTTTATCCCCCCTCTCTGTCGAGTGACTGTCTTTACCTGACCCCTTTATCCCCCCCTTTTGTCTGAAAGTGATGTCGTACCTTTGGGCCCCTTTATCCCTCTCTCGTCTGTATGTGCCCTGTCTGTACCCCCTTTTAATTTCTCCCCTCTCTGTCGGGGTATGTGACGTCTGTACCCCCCCCTTTTTATCTCCCCTCCGTCTGTATGTGACTGCCCTGCACCTGGCCCCTTTATCTTCCCCCTCTCTGCCCCTGAATTGACTGCGTCCCCGGGCCCCCCTTTTAATCTCCCCCTCTGTCTGTAGGGTGACTTTTCGGGAACTTCCCCCCTTTTAAATTTTCCCCTCCCCTGTTTTAATGTGACGGGCTGTACCTACCCCTTCATCTCCCCCCTCCTGCTGAAAGGGGACGGCCCTGTCCCTGACCCCTTTACTCCCCCTCTCTGTTTGAAATGTTTTAAACCTTTGGCCCCTTTTATCCCCCCCTTTTCTGTCTGTAATGTGACGGGACTGTCCCTCCCCGGCCCTTTTAAATTTCCCTCTCTTTTGTCTTTATTGACTGTTTGTACCGGGCCCCTTTTAAAATTCCTCTCCCCTGTCTGAATGGGGATGCCTCTAGACGTTTAAATTAGTGTTTTTTTTGAGTCATTTTTAAAACAAAAAATTTGAAAAAAAAAACAAATCCAAATTTTTAAATCATTTTTAATGACCCAGGGCCCTCAGATATTTTTGTTCCTGGCTTTTTTTTAAACCCCTTTATGTAATTTTCTTTCAAAAACTTTTTTTTTGCAGCAGATTTGGGATAATTTCTTACCAGGGTTTTTCACTAAATATTGAAACCCCGGGATGAGGGTACAGAGAAAAAAAGAAAAATCAATATCTGGGAAAATTCCACAAATAAAATTTTTGGGAAGTGAAGACATTTTTTTTTTTTTTGGACCCGTGTGTCAGGACAGTGATGTTCCGGGGAAAATGTCTTTGGGGGTGGTTTAGTACTGTCACTGTCCAAACCCCCTGTCTTCCCCCTCCCTGCTCCTTTTCACCTGTCGTCCATCTCTGTTTTTTCTTTTTTCCCGTTTCAGAAATCACTCCTCATTCCTGACAAGGGAAACTGGGGGCCGACAAATTAAAAGGTTTCTTCAAAAGTTCTTCAGTGACAAAGCCTCAATGAATTTTTGGGTGAGTTTTTTCCCCCCTTTTATAAAAACAAATTTTGGTGATAGTGTTGTAGTAACAATTCTTTTTATTTTTCCCAACTATCTATATTTTCATTGCATAAAGAAATATAAAAGTGTGTATTCATTTTTAGATTTGAAAGTTTTTAAAAGTCTTTTGAAAAAATGTTATTAAATTGTATAGTCATGCCTCGTGTATGCTGGTGGTGATGAAAAAGGGGGGGTGGGGTGAGGGGGGGGGGGAGGGGAGGGCCCTGTAGTAAATTTTTTTGTAAGTAGCAGTACAAAATTTTTCCCAAACAGGGGCCCTTTCTTTGCTTTACTTTTATCTTGTTATGACTTTTGGGTTTTTTCAAAATCCTCGCACGTCAGTTCATGTTTACTGGGGGTTTTTAGTGTCTCCGACAAAGGGCTTTATTTGTGCCATAATACCTTTGTATTGGGAAATTATTACCCCGACAAGGCTTTTCTTTCGTTAACCGGGTCCGCGGGAAAACTTTTCCCCAACATTGCAACAAAGCCTCTTTTGGTCATCAGGTTCTGTTGCACTGTAGTGGTTATCTTCTTTCCAAAAAGCCCCTCTTTGTCATCAGGCCTGTTGCAAATGTAGTGGTTTTTCTTTTCCTAACAAAGCCCCTCTTTGTCATCAGGGGCTTTCACTGTAGTGGTTTTTCTTCTCCTGACAAAACCTTTCTTTTTCATCAATCCTGTTTTTAAATGATGGTTAAACTTTTCCTGACAAAGCCTTTATTTTGCCCCGAAATCCCTTGGTCTCATCATGGTTTTCTTCTGTTTATGCCCAAAAAAAAAAAAAAAAAAAAAGAAAATTTCCTTACCCCAAGTTCACATGCCTGTTTTTTTTTTTCATCTTAATTTTTTACTTTTTTGGGGTTTTGAGCCATAAGAATGTGTATCATCAAATATGAAAAAAAATTTAGGTTTTTTACAATTAACATCATCTGTGTTAGCCCACAAAAAAGACGGGGCCTTTTCCTCCCTCAAAAGAAGTCAGATTTTTGGGAAAACTGGGGTCATTTGCATTCCCAACCCTTTCCCCATTTTTTCTCCACCCGGGCTCTGAAGCGCCTTTACAAAACAAATTTCAGGGCTTGGTCCCCGACACAGTTTAAATACTGGGTGTCAAAAACAATTTCCTGCTTAAAAAGGCCGAAGTTTTCACTTTTACAGAAAACACACAAAAAAGCTTCAAAGAGAAGCAAAATCTTTTTTCAAATCCAAATTTTTTTGGTTTGTGGAAAAGAAAGAGAGAGCCTTCTGCTCAGCAATCCCCTGTACGTTTGGGACGGGAAAGTGATGTGGGCAAGTACACCCTATCTTTTTTTGGGGGTGTCACTGGCTAAAGTTTATTCTAAAAATTTTAAAAGAAATTCATTTTTTCCCCATAAGCCCCGTCCTTTTTTTTTCCCTTCATTAATTCCCGCCACTGAAATTTAAGTTTTTTTTTTTTTCCTGAAAAAATTCTGTTTTTTTTTTTATTCATTTCCCGTTGCAGTGAGTGATTGGGTTTTTAAAAAGGGAAACTTTTGGAATGGCCAATTGGGTTTCCCCTTTGTAAATTTATTATTTTAAACCTGTCAAAGCTTTTTCTTTTTTGTCATTAAAATTTTTATTTTAAAGAGGTTTATTGTTCCCCTTTACTAAAAACCCTTTCCCTTTTTTCCCACATTCCTGTTTTATTTTTTTAATTTTTCACTAAGAATTTTTTTTCTCATGATCCCCCCTTTCCTTTCTGTAAAAAAACAAAAATTTCTTTTCAAACGCCATTTGTTTTTGCGTGAAGGGGTGATCAAGTATTTTAAAAATTTCTCATCATTGGGGAAATGCACCTCTGACTATGAAATTTTTTTTACATGCATGTTTCTGCCCTTTACATACATCTAGAAAAGGGGTTTTGCAATTCCCGGGGGCAGTCGTAAAAAAGTTTAACCCCGAATTCAAAAGATAGAAACAAACAGTCTTTGGGCATTTTTTCTTGGGGTAAGCATAGGTGTTTTAGGAAAAATTTTGGAGGTCCCGCGGGACCTTTATGGGTCAGGAAATTTCACACTGAAGGTGTTGAGCCAGTTCAGGAGATCAATCGGTATGTTGATTGATCTGGGTATACACACAGAAACTGTTCAGACAGCCTCAGGTCAGTCTATACCTTAATTAATCAGGGTATACACACAGAAGGTGTTCAGAAAGTTCATGAGATCAGTCTTTACCTTGATTAACCTGGGTATACACACAGAAGGTGTTCAGAAAGTTCATGAGATCAGTCTTTACCTTGATTTACCTGGTATACACACGGAAGGTGTACAGTCAGTTCAGAGATCGGTCTATACCAAGGTTTATCTGATTGTACACACAAAAAGAGTTCAGACAGTTCAGGAGGTCATTCTTTTCCTAGGTTAACCTGGGTGTATAACAGGTGGTCAGTCAGTTCAGGAGGTCAGTATGTACCTAGGTTTAATTGGGTTTTTAAACAGGTATTCAGATGATTCAGGAGATCAGTCTGTATCCATGTGGACCTGGGTATATAAACAGGTGTTCAGTCAGTTCAGGAGGTCAGCATGTACCTAGGTTAACTTGGGTATATAAACAGGTATTCAGATGATTCAGGACATCAGTCTGTATGCATGTTGATCTGGTGTCAGACAATTCAGGAGATTAATCTGTACTTTGATTGACCTGAGTGTGCACCCAGAAGGTATTCAGATAGTTCAGGAGGTCAGTGTATACTTAGGTTGACTTCGCAGATTGAAAAGATCAGCTGTAGGTTTTCGTCTAGGTTTTATTCTCTTCAATCCTCAGCGTTATGAAGTATGCACGCAAGCGCACGCACAGTTACGTGCAGGTGTAAATGTGTGTGTGTGTGTGTGTGTGTGTGTGGGGAGTGTGTGTGTGTGTGTGTGTGTGTGGTGTGTGTGTGTGTGTGTGTGTGTGCGCGTGCGTGCATATGTGTGCACCTGCGTGTGCGTATGTGTGTATGCCTCTGTGTGTGTGTGATATGTTACCTTCAGGTGTTCTTGACTTTGATGTTCAGTTTATGACATTGTGTGGTGTGTGTGTGTGTGTGTGTGTGTGTGTGTGTGTGTGTGCATGTGCACATGTGTGTCTGTCTGTCTGTGTATGTGTGAGATAGAAAAGAAAGAAAGTATGTGTGTGTGTGGGGTGTGTGTGTGGTGTGTGTGTGTGTGTGTGTGTATGTGTGTGTGTGAGTGTGTGTGTGTGTGTGTGTGTGTGTGTGTGTGTGTGTGTGTGTGTATTTGTGTGTGTGTGTGTCTTTGTGTGTGTGGTGTGTGTGTGTGTGTGTGTGTGTGTGTGTAAGAAAGGGAGGGTGGTGTGTGTGTGTGTGTGTGTGTGTATGCACTCGTGTATGTGTGGGTGTGTGTGTATATGCACATGTGTGTCTGTCTGTCTGTGTATGTGTGAGATAGAAAAAGAAAGAAGTGTGTGTGTAGTATGTGTCTGTGTGTGTGTGGTGTGTAAGAGAGAGAGAGAGAAAGAGGAGTGGTGTGTGTGTGTGTGTGTGTGTGTGTGTGTGTGTGTGTGTGTGTGTGTGTGTGTGTGTCAGTGATTGAGTATGAACTGCATACTGAAAGCTAGTGGTTGAAGTAGAATGTGACTTGTTCTGTGGATTATAGTCTTTGTTTTTTTCCCTTGAGTTGTTGCACCAGTTTCTGATGAGATTGATGTCATGTTACAGAAAGATGGCTCCCCTTAGAGGGACCAGTTTCTGATGAGATTGATGTCATGTTACAGGAATACTCTTAGAAGGACCAGAGTATGCTGCTGTCATCAAAGTTGGAGATCGTGTCAGACGTGACGGGACTGGAGGTCGGGAGACTGGAGCTGTGACTGGAGGGGTGGATCAGAGGTATGTTATGAGTGTAACTGATAGAATGAATGAAATGCTTCAGAACAGTGTAAGGCTGGAGTTTCAACATACATGTGAACAGTGAGCTGACTGTGTTAGTCACCTCAGAGACGGAAGAGACAGCACCTTGCAGCACCTGTGACCCATTCTGCCCAGCCCCTGTTCCATCTGGCAACCTTAGTTCTCACCAGATCACAATCATGCAGTATCAGTGAAATTGTGAAGGAAAGTGCAGTGTTCTTCCAGGAATCCAGTTTTGACCTGAGAATGCCTCTGTAGACTGAGCTGCACTGATGTGGCTCATCTTTAAGACAGGGTATGTCACGGTCATGAGCAGTATCATATTGCATCGTGTTATGTCTTAATGAATTGCACTTTTGCACGTTTCCTTGACACAACAGATTGGTCTGTGTGAAATTTAGTCTGCCATCCCTGGTAGACAACTTTCTTTATCTATCATCATATACTTCAGCTTGCTGACCACAGTTAATATTTCAACAGAATTGTTCAAGGACAGCACTGTCGTTGTCACGGATTCCTTTCTGTGTGCTGACTGCATGCTGATGACAGGACCTCAGTGTGTCGTTTGATCTGAAAAAGTAGCCCTCCGATTAGGTGTGGTGAAGAGAGGACCTCAGTGTGTCGTTTGATCTGAAAAAGTAGCCCTCAGGTTAGGTGTGGTGATGACAGGACCTCAGTGTGTCGTTTGATCTGAAAAAGTAGCCCTCAGATCAGGTGTAGTGAAGAGAGGACCTCAGTGTGTCGTTTGATCTGAAAAAGTAGCCCTCAGGTTAGGTGTGGTGATGACAGGACCTCAGTGTGTCGTTTGATCTGAAAAAGTAGCCCTCAGATGAGGTGTGGTGAAGAGAGGACCTCAGTGTGTCGTTTGATCTGAAAAAGTAGCCCTCAGATGAGGTGTGGTGAAGAGAGGACCTCAGTGTGTCGTTTGATCTGAAAAAGTAGCCCTCAGATCAGGTGTGGTGAAGAGAGGACCTCAGTGTGTCGTTAGGGGCTACCTGTCCTCTGCCCAGGTGCCTGTGTGATCCACTATAGGTTATCTGTTCACTATCCAGGTTTGTCTTGCTTTGTGTGATCCACTACAGGCTATTCATCCACCATACAGATTTGTTTCCCTTTCCAGGTTAGTGTGTGACCCACTTTAAGCTAACAGTCCACTATGCAGGATTGTTTCCCTTTCTCAGCTAGTGTGTGACCCACTGCAGGAGACCTGTCCACTATCCAGGATTGTTTCCCTTTCTCAGCTAGTGTGTGACCCACTGCAGGATGCCTGTCCACTATCCAGAATTGTTTCCCTTTCTCAGCTAGTGTGTGACCCACTGCAGGATGCCTGTCCACTATCCAGGATTGTTACCCTTTCTCAGCTAGTGTGTGACCCACTGCAGGATGCCTGTCCACTATCCAGGATTGTTTCCCTTTCTCAGCTAGTGTGTGACCCACTGCAGGATACCTGTCCACTATCCAGGATTGTTTCCCTTTCTCAGCTAGTGTGTGACCCACTGCAGGATACCCGACCCATAACCACGGTTGTCTCCTTTTCCAGGTTAATGTGTGACTCGCATAATGCTGTCTTCCCATTGTCCAGGATTATCCCCATTTCCAGGTTAGTGAGTGATCCACTGTAGGCTGGCTGTCCAGTACCTAGAGTTGCTGGGTTATAACAGACCTGTGCACTTTACGATTTTTGCATATAATCTCACGAAATTTAATACAGCTATACGATTGTACGTTTCAAAACCAAATTGTACGAAATTTTGATGAACGAGCTTACGAAAATGCGCTGAACACGTAATCCGGCCGAGTCCAAGAGTCTGGTCCAACTTTTAAAAGTTCCGATGGCGCATGCGTACTTCCTGCCTCTATGAATGCATCAACATTGCTTCTCAGCTTCAACTCGCGCGCATGAAACAGACAACGAAAATTCAGATTCATTGGTAGAAGCTGTGATCCAAAAGAAAAAGAAATATGAACAGAAGTACAAACCAGCGTATCATACTATTTTCAAGTTCATTACTGCGTCAAAGAAGGGCGATACGTTCGCACACAGCACCACGTGTAACTGTCAAATCGCGATTGCTACAGTGGTCGCTTTGACATTCAGCGGCACATCAGTAGCAAAAGCCACAAGGGAAACAGTGATTCTGGAAAACGGTAGGCAATGAACATTCAAAGCTTTTTTGTGAAGTGGAGTTCTGTAGGCACTTCTGATGAGAGACTGGAACATCAGACTACTCGCTGAGAGGGACAAAAAGCTCCAAGGCTTGAAAATGGAACCGATACATCTTCCACAACCCAAACTGTACTTTTGCAAGTTGCAAAGAGTTGACAGATGCCGACGCGATCATCTGAAACGCGGTAGGCAGGCCTATAACGCTGGGCCTATCAGTGGGCTTTCTGTTTAGTAAGCTTAGCTAGCAGACGACGCAAAGCTGCGGGCAGTGGCTTGTGTCTTCTGCTGGTGTGTTGCTGCAATCCAGCTTTTTTGACGTCACGGGTTCCACAGTGCAGACGCGGTGCTAATGTTCGCGGCATGTAGCTGACTTAACATTTTCGCTCATGCTATCTATGTTAAAATGTTCCCTTTATAGAAATTCATTTGAAGAGTGGGGCAATAATGATGAAAATATTATTACCCAAATAATTGTAGGTACATAACATGACGGATTGCGAACATGCGAACATAACAAACAGTTTGGGGAACAGCTATATGCTGAGTTCTTGAGTGACATTTACAGGATAGATTCCTTTTCCCGCCTTGTCTACCCCCCCCCCCCCCCCCTTCCCTGGGAACCCTGAAGGAGCTGGAATCACCAAAGTCTGAAATAAAGTTCACATCATAATTGTTATGCTCTTCAGAAAGACTGGTTAGCTTATCAACAGTGAAAAAGTGCCCATAGTAGCATATGAAAGAAATAGATTACTTTAAGATTTTTTTCCCAGTTATGTCCATCAGTACAGTAAAAACTAAAGTGAAGAGAGAGTTATTTTAAAGTGTTATAAAAGAAAATTCACATCAGTTAATGTTCTTGTTAATTTCCTGAGCAAAGGCTTTTACCCATCAGAGGATACTGGCAAGGAACTTGGATTAGTTTGACAATCATTGATTGTTAAAGAAGCCAATTTAATGCATTTCATGAAAATACATCTTTTATAGTAATAAATTTTCAGTGTTTCTAATGTCTGGAATGCATTCAGTATTGTTTCTTACGCAGCTACTTTGCGCTGCAAAAGCTTACACATTTTACACACAATTGTACACATTTTTTACCCAAAACCTACACATAGAATTTCTGAGGGGTAACCAGGTCTGTTATAAGCATCATTCTCTCTGTCTGTTCGCTGCTAGGTTATTGTGTGATCTACTTTTGGCTGTCTGCATATCTATCCAGAATTGTCTCCCTTTATAGGTTTTTGTTTGAACACTTTTGTGGCTGTCAGTCACGTTTCAGGATGATCTCCCTTTGGTCCACTTCAGGTTGTCTGTCCACAATCCAGATCTGTCTCCCATCCTGGTGCATTGTTTGGTCCACTGTCTGCACACTATAGGCTGTCTGTGCACTATAGGCTGTCTGTGCACTGTAGGCTGTCTGTGCACTGTAGGCTGTCTGTGCACTGTAGGCTGTCTGTGCACTGTAGGCTGTCTGTGCACTGTAGGCTGTCTGCGCACTGTAGGCTGTCTGTGCACTGTAGGCTGTCTGTGCACTGTAGGCTGTCTGTGCACTGTAGGCTGTCTGTGCACTATAGGCTGTCTGTGTCTGTGTCTGTGGGTGTTTGTGTGTATCCTCTTGCTGAAGTTTTTGTCTGGATAGTACATAGAAGTTCCCACATTTCCTGCCATTAAAAAGCATAGTGCTTTACATATGAAACTAGAGCCCTCGGCCAATGATGCAGTAACTTCCAGTATTTCTTACAGCAGTGTCAGCATGAGGGATTGTTGTTTGATGTCCAGTCTGTTCTGAATCTTCCTACACTCTAATGTAAAGTTTGTATAGTTTTGTCTGTATCTTTAAAAATATGTCCAAAAGGCTAGTAGTGATCTTTTTATTTTTATTTTTTTTAAAGAAAGCATCGATTGTAGGTAAATTCGTTTTACATAATTGTTTTCCTTTAAGAACGTAAATTTTATTCCAGGGACAAACCACTAAATGCATGTGATACAAACAACAGGTGTGGCTGTCAGGTTGTAGACACAGTGTATTCAGGAGAGGAGGGTGCTGGCTGTCAGGTTGTAGACACAGTGTATTCAGGAGAGGAGGGTGCTGGCTGTCAGGTTGTAGACACAGTGTATTCAGGAGAGGAGGGTGCTGGCTGTCAGGTTGTAGACACAGTGTATTCAGGAGAGGAGGGTGCTGCCTTGTGCATGGTGTTCCCCATCATCCTGCATTTTTCAGGCGGCTTTCTGTTGCCATGCAACCACACATGTGTTGTAACTGATGACTCCTTGCACTGACAGTCTGGATGTTTCTGTGTTTGTCTTTCAGGATGGATCACCTCCAGGTGAAGGGACTGTCACTCAAGTTCCAGACAACCTGAAAACTGATTGTGTATATGTGAAGTGGGACTGTCAACAACGTGAACTTCCTTATTACATGGGACCAGACAACCTCTATGATCTGAGGTTTGTCAGCAGAGATGAGAAAGGACTGGGCTGGTGACCAGGAATCCACAGTCAAGGAATGGGAAAGAGGCCATGTCTGTTTGTGAAGGAAACAGGACTTGGAACAGTTTGAAGGTTTCTCTTCACATCAGAAACACACTGATGTGCCATTTGGTTGATTTCCTTTCTGTGTTTATAGTATCATGCTATGATGTTACAGCAGTTTTAAATCTATGTGTATAATACTTATGCTGTTCATATGTACACATGTATTCCTACACATGCATCAACACCCCGAATCGTACACCTTTACACTCACACACATACACATGCAAGGACGTGTGTTCATAAACACACATTTAAGGGGGGACTTGACACCTATTTTGGGGCATTTTTGTTTCTCACCTTCTACATGAGCTATTGCCATGAAATTTTGAACAAAGGGAGATAACTGTATGAATGCCTTTTCTACAAAGTTTTAGAGGTGTAGGTAGTATATGAAGGATTTTATTATTTTTTAACTCTAGATTCAGTCACGAAATTCGGGTATGCTCTTGCCCCTCTTGGGATATCTACAATTGTAAAGTTAGGAAGCTTTAGTGAGTACAGAATGAAAGATCAGTATCAGAGTTACAAAGTAAGGTCATTTGCAGATATGTCTACACTCATGTTATGGAGACATACCCTCTGTACTTTAGATAAAATTTGAAAACCGTACACATATGACTTTAAAAAAATATATCGGGCAAACTATCAAAGATACACACTTTTTGATTGTCTCACTTTGTTCAGGAGCCATTTTTACACCTATGTGCAAAGTTTTATGGCAATAGCTGCTGTGTAGCTCATACAAAAGTGGGGCAAGCTCGCACCTAAGGAAGAAAAACAAGTTTTGAGAAATTAAGCTTCAAAGATAATGTTTTACTTAGAACATTCATAACTAATTTTGCTAACTCTCAGTCACACTGCTGTTTGCATCTTGTAAGTTTGGTACCTTGACAGTGTTTTTATCCATAGATATATGGATTTACTATACTGAACATGATGACTTAGAACTGTCCAGCCCCGTAGACCTCTCCTTCTCTGTCACGTCTTTTCTGTTGTTCTTTACGCCTTGCTATCTCAACTGAACTCTTTTCCTCCTCTCTTTCTCTTTGTCTGATGACTTTTTGGTGGCTTTGGACACCCTGGAAATGTCCTCTTTCAGTGCATACTCCTCCAAAGAGGATCCTACCACCAAATCCAGTTCCTTCATCACATCCAGGAGGGCGGTGGAGCCTTTGTTGAAGCGTTGGAGCAAGTATCGAGCATAACATAGTTAAACTGGTCATAATGATGTGCCTTTGAGAAAGTATCAGTATTTGAACAAGTATGTTGTTGTTTCCTAATCTTGAATTGTTTCTTACCTGTTGTCAGGATTTTTTTTAACCCGGTGTTCCCCATGGGATGGCGGGGGGGGGGGGGGGACTCTTTCATTGCAGATAGCTCTCCCCCCCCCCCCCCCCCCCCCCCCCCTCCTTTTGGACGTTCTGTGCTCATAGCTCATATCTTCCTCTTTTCTGTCACTCTGTGACTGTGCCTTTTTTTGAAAAATTCACGTTTGTCTTTTGTTCCTGTCATCAACTGTTTTTTCAGCCTTTGTGCACCATTCTCCTGTCTTTGTTCAGGAAACCTTTTTTTTGTGTGCTGTAGCAGTTTATAACATGCCAGCTTTTTTGTTGTGATCAGGCAGTTAGGCAATGACAATTGATATACAGTACTGAAAGAGGACGCTCGATGTCCATTCTGCTGTGCACGTTTCCCCCATATGGATTTTCTGTGTATTCTTTTTAAAGACATTTGAATGTTTTCAGTAAGTTTTACAATTAAAAAAAAAAAATAATGTGAATGCTTGATGCTGTTCGGTGCAGCCTATGAAATTGACAAAAGAAGTCATTAGTTCAGGTACACTGTCAGCGCAGCCTCATTGAATTGACAAACAAGTCATTAGTTCAGGTACACTGTCAGTGCAGCCTCATTAAAAATTGCCCAAACAAAGTCATTAGTTTAGGTACTGTCATTGCAGCCTCATTGAAATTGACAAACAAGTCATTAGTTCAGGTACACTGTCAGTGCAGCCTCATTGAAATTGACAAAAGAAGTCGTTAGTTCAGGTACACTGTCGGTGCAGCCTCATTGAAATTGAAAAAAGAAGTCATTAGTTTAGGTCCCACTGTCATTGCAGCCTCTTTGGGAAATTGACAAAAAGAAGTCATTAGTTTAGGTGCCTGTCATTGCAGCCTCATTAAAATTTGGGACAAAAGAAGTCGTTATTTCGGGTACACTGTCAGTGCAGCCTCATTGAAATTGAAAAAAGAAGTCATTATTTTCAGGTACACTGTCAGTGGCCCTCATTTGAAATTGACAAACGAAGTCATTAGTTCAGGTACACTGTCAGCGCAGCCTCATTGAAATTGACAAACGAAGTCATTAGTTCAGGTGCACTGTCAGCCAGCCTCATTGAAATTGACAAACGAAGTCATTAGTTCAGGTGCACTGTCCAGTGCAGCCTCATTGAAATTGACAAACGAAGTCATTAGTTCAGGTACACTGTCAGTGCAGCCTCATTGAAATTGACAAACGAAGTCGTTAGTTCAGGTGCATGTCATTAACTGCTTTCATTGTTTGCTTCTTGTCTGTGATTTGTTGTTGTCGGTTATCTGACGTGTTTATAATGTGACTCTTTTTTCCCTGTAGAATTTGACCTGAAAAGGCTTTTTGTTGGTGGCTGGCTTTAGCATCATTATTAAAACTTGAAAAACTGAAAACTGAGAAGCTCTTCACAGAGCAGAACAGCTGGTGCTTTTTGGTGCTTGTCCCCGATTTCTTATGGAAGCGCTGTTCGAGGTAGGGTGTCTGCGGATTTCTCCCGTCTCTTTCCTCTACTGTGTGGGTCCACAACTAGACTAGAATCTTCATGTCATTCCAGGTGTGTGTGTTTTGTGTGTGTGTGTGTGTGTGTTTTAAGAAGACCTTAAGTGCCTGGAATAAAAGTACTTCACATTTGATGGAGTGTTTGTGTGTGTGTTTTTGTGTGTGTGTGTGTGGTGTGTGTGGTGTGTGTGTGCTGCGTGTATATGTGCCCCGTGTTTGTTTTGATATTAAAATTTTTTTCTCACCGAACATCTTTGTGTGTGTGGAAAAAAAAGATATTTATAGTAAAGATGCTTGGAGAGGGGGGGGGGGAACCTTCACACTTGCACACACACACACACACACACACACACACACACACACTCACACACAAAATATATATATATTAAATAATATAAATTATATAGATATATATAGATTCATTCAACAATACAACATGACTTTCCCCTTTTTAAGCACAAAATAAGGAATAAATGAGCACAATAATTTCATTACCATGCAATGAATCGCAAAAAAGTATGATTATTTCAATAGTAAAAGAAGAGAATCAAGTCAAAACTGATTCAGGGATAAAAAAAAGAAAGAAAAGATTTATGATAAAGATAGCTTGGAATGGGGGGTTTCCTTCACATTAGCAGAAAATTGCACACTTAAAACACTTATACACACACAAACACACACACACCACACACACACACCCCACACACACACACATACAAAACACATACATTGTATAAGCATTTCAACATTTAAAACAGAACATTCCCTAATAGGCTTGAAAGTGGGGATTAATAAGAACGAATTTTCAATGCCACGCAATGATATCACCAAATGTATGATTACAAATACAGTAAAAGAAGACAAAGTCAAATAATATAATTCATGGATAAAAAAGTAAACACACCTTGAAGGGGGAGGTCCATCAAATAACACACACGCACACACACACACACACACACACACACACACACACCACGCAACCACACACACACATACACACACCACACCACACCACCACACATGCACACACACAACACACACACACAACACACACACACACACACATAACACACAAACATGCTGCACCTCATCAAAAACGCAGGCATAAAAAAAGAATAAAATGAGAACAAAAAATCAGCAGTGCAATGTTTTCTAACAATTGTAATTACTCCCCTGTAAAACGGGACTTAAAATACTTAATAGGGGGCGGGGTGAGGGTTGGGGAACATACACACCTACGCACACACACACACACACCCCACGTGCGCGTGCAACACCCCACACTCGCACACACACACATACACGCGCGCACACGCACACACACACACACACACACACACACACACCACAGGCGCACATGCAGCATACCACAGGGGTCAGTAGTTAAACCAAAAGAACAGGTAGGAATAATTTGAGATAACATACCCATGTATAGCTGTTCAGTCTCATCCACCATCCTTCATTAATCCACACTGCCTTCATCCAGCCCTGAGTCTCTCACACTCTGCCCACATGTCCATCATTAATCCCCCAGTGCCTTCACCCAGCCATAATTCTCTCAACTCTGCCCCATGTCCATCATTAATCCACACTGCCTTATCAGCCATAATTCTTCTCCCCAAACTCGCCCAATCTCCATCATTAATCCACACTGCCCTTCATCCACCCATAATTCTCTCACACTCTGCCCACATGTCCATCATTAATCCACAGTGCCTTCATCCAGCCTAATTCTCTCACACTCTGCCCACATGTCCATCATTAATCCACAGTGCCTTCATCCAACCATAATTCTCTCACACTCTGCCCACATCTCCATCATTAATCCTCACTGCCTTCATCCAGCCATAATTCTCTCACATTTTGGGCCCACTTTCTCCATCATTAATCCACAGTGCCTTCATCCAGCCATAATTCCTCACACTCTGCCCACATGTCCATCATTAATCCACAGTGCCTTCATCCAACCATAATTCTCTCACACTCTGCCACATGTCCATCTTTAAAATCCACAGTGCCTTCACCCAGCCATAATTCTCTCACACTTTGCCCACAGGTCCATTTATTAATCCACACTGCCTTCATCCAGCCATAATTCTCTCACACTCTCCCCACATTCCATCATTCCCTTTTCCTCTTTCACTCATCATTCATACTTCAGTATCTCAGGCTTGCCACGCGCTTCTCGCTTCCTGGTTGACTCTCCCATTGAAGAGGTGTACGGCAGATGGTAGGAAGGAGTCCTTCAGTCGGTTGGTCCAAGCATTTGAAGCTCCTCAGCACCGGAAGATTCTCTCCGGGGCTCTTGGGATGCCAGCACCTTGGGGGAGTGGGGGTGGTTGTTCTGCTCGATCTTGCCAAGCTTCTTAGTGGCCACACCTGGGAACCACGCGCTCGGGGGCACCAGTCTTCCCCCACGATGGAGGCTGCCTTGCGACTACCTTCTCCAGCGGTCCAGTCTGTCGTCTTGGCGCTACTGTGGTAACACAGTTGGTTTGAAGGCCAACTCACTCTGAATGGTCGACTGGTTGTACAAACGAGGATCTGTGGGCTGACACGGAACTGTCACAGTTTTCTCAGGAAGAAAAATCGCTAGTTTGCCTTCTTGCACACCACATCTGCATTGGGAGACCATCCAGTTGGCTGTCGATGATAGTACCTAATTACTTGTAGTACTCGACAATCTCAACTGGCTCACCATTGATGAAAGAGGGGTTTGGTTGCTGGGGTTGTTCTTCCTAAAGTCCACGACGATCTCCTTGGTCATGGACACATTCAGCTCCAGATGATTCGTGCTGCACCAATCACCAGTTCATCGGCGGCGTGCCTGTACATTGTTTTGTTGATCTTGAGGATGGGCCAGTCAGCGAGGGGTCGTCTGCAAACTTTATCAGCAGAGTAGAATCCTCCTTGCTGTGACAGTCGCAGTTGGGACAGGGTGAAGAGAGCAGGAGACAGCACGCAGCCCTGGGGAGCGCCCGTGTTGGGGTCACCAGGGTCAGAGAGAGCGTGCCCAAAATCGGACTCGTTGCGTTCTCTGAGTCAGAAAGCTGAAAGATCCAGCTGATGAGGACCGGGTTGAATTGCAGCGGAAAAAGCTTGGTGACAAGGAGACGGGGTTTTGGGGCATGTTAAAGTTTCTGTGAAGTCAATGAAAGGACCCTTGGTATGAGGGAGGCTTCTCGGGTGCATGTAGACACTGTGGAGGAAGGGGAGGATGGGATCTTCAGTACAACGGTTGCGGGAATAAGCCCAAAATGAAGAAGATCCTGATGCTTCTCTGTCTCCAACCTCAGCAGGCGAAGGATGATCTTCTCAGCGCCCCTTTAAAAGGGGCAGAAAATGAGCGCTATGGGCCCGTAGTCATTCATGGTGACTGGAGAACGTTTCTTGGCAACAGGCACAATAGTTTTATGATTTCCAGATTGCTGGGATGGAGCCTCGTCAATGGACCTCTGGAAGAGCTCACAGTAGACCAGAGCTAGAGCGTCATGGCATTCCCACAGTAGCCTACCAGTTGATGTTGTCAGGGTCTGCAGCACTGCGCACTTTGAAACCCTTCTTGAAGGATGTCCTTTATTCATCGACTGAGATGGTCATTGGATGCGCATGCGACCTGCCACCTCCTTTCATGGCCCGCTGCTGCTCTCCACTGAAGTCCGCGGTCAAAAACCCGGCATAGAAGGTATTCAGCTCTCTGGCCAGCTCGGCTTCATCACTGGTGTGGAGAGGGACTTTCTGTTGTTTGTGACCGGTGATTGTCCCGATGTTCTCTCCAGTACTACCCGGTGTTGCCCTCCCGGAAGTTGGGCTCCACCCTGGATGTTTAAGAGGCGTTTGTCCTCCCTGATCTGTTTCTGGAGCTGCTTTTGGGTGCCTTCTCCTCATCCCTGTCACCTCTCAGGAACGCGTCTCTCTTCTTGTGCAACAATTTCTTCATACCCGGGTCACCCAGGCTTGTTTTTTGGGGTAAATCTTGCATGACTTGGGCTCGAGGACGGTGTCTTCACAGAAGGAGGTGAAGGAGAGATGGCGTCGGCAGTCACTGTCTCCACAGAAGGAGATGTAGGATGAGATGGCGTCGGCGTCACGTCCAGGCTTGGATCAGAGAACACTGCCCGGTCTGTTCTTTCAAAAGCGTCACACAAAACTTCTGTTGACTCTAGTTGCAAAGTGAGACGATGCAGGCGGAAATTTTAAACAAATCTTAAATAAATGTTAACGAACCGCCCAGAGAAACGTGGACAAACGAGTCCACAAGACAAAACACAACGCATTTTGACCCCTAAGGTCTTTTCAGGGAAGATACAAACAAACAGGACAACGAAAATTCACTTAGCTTTGATCGCTTCAGAGTTCAGCGCAAGGAAGGGGTTGAATTTAGAACGAGGCTGTTGGAAGGGAAATAATTTGTGACCCAAGGTTGTAATGTGGTAATTTTATTGCTGATAGGAATACTAATAATGGTCAAAATATTGAAAAAATAAATTAAGACTGGATTACTACCACTCTTGGTGACAAACGGCATAGCAGCTGTAGTATGGGGAAAACAGAGTGGGTTTGAGGATTCTTAAACAGCAGGGTTGCCGTGGAAACAGTCCCAGCGGTGGATGGCGATGTTTAAAGCCAGTGGTTTATCGTCAAATATAATAAGCGAAAAATCAAAAACTGAAAAAAAAGTCTCACCGCTTTCTTTTGCCGCCTTCTTTTGAGCTATGGTCGTTTTTCCCAAAAAACATCAAGGGAGGTTATTCCCTTTTTTCAATGTAGTATTCTAGGAAAAACGAAGCTCCCTTTTTTCCAGAATGGGGGTGTTCGGGAATAACCCCGACAGTTCGGAATTTAGAGCCTTTCCCTTACTCTACTCTAAAGGTCGAAATATGGTTTCATGAGATGCTGCATTAAGTTTTTTTTGTCCATAGTAACTGTCTCAGATTTTGGCTGCCGAAGTTCCTGGCGAACTGGAGTGCGTCTCTAAAGAAGCAAAGTTGTACGTTCAGGTGTTCCCCGAGCTTATCCAACCCATTCGTCTCGCTTTGAGGCAGGTGTTATCCAAGCATCTGGATTTTTTCGTAAGTCAGTGTCTAATTTTGGTCATTTCACTCCAAAGGCATAAATACAGGCTGCGTGCGTACCACAAAGTCTCCACTGCGGTTTTAGTTCGCGTTCCAGTGTGATCCATCCCACAGGTATCCCGTTTTTTCGTTCATCTGATTTTTCCCATTCCCCTTTTGCACCGGTGGGTGGTATGTCAGGTCTCAGGCATTTGGTAATGACAGCCTATACAATTCCTCGTCTGGGATAATCAGCATTTGGGTGTCCTTGCCATGTTCGTTTGAATCATGGGCCCAGTTTTCCGACTCTCATATTTTTGTGAGGTGCGCTGTTGTTCATTCATCATTGTTTGTGCCTCCCATTTTCATTCTGTGAATCTTCATGCTGCGCTCAGTGGAGAATTTCCACCCACAGATACATGGAATTCAACTAATTCAAACACTGACAGGGAAAACTCGTTACTTGCTAGTGTTATATGAAGTGTTGCGCCATCAAACAAGGGAGAAAAAAAGTTACAAAGAGAGAGAGAGAGAGAGAGAAAAGAGAACTTGGTTTGGGGGGAAGGGGTTTAAGGGAGAGGTACCAGTACCATGTTCAGACATACAGTGTGTTCAAATTTCCGACGAGTTTGAATGTGTTTTTGTTTTTTTTATTTTCAAAAAAAAAAAGAAAGAAAATCAAAGAAATGAAATCGTTTGTGAGACACTAAAAAGTTTGTGTCGATTCTTTTTTAATTATTTTGTGAATTCGTATTTTGTGCCTGGGGGGTGAGCTCCAGACTATGGTGCAGTTACTTCCATTGTTTGTATTGATAATGTGTGGAAGGTAAAGTCACGGGAAACCAGAACTGCAGTCAGTTTTGGAAAGAGAGCATTGTTGTAACATGCCGTGGTCGCCTATTCCTTGAAATTTTTCACATAAATGATGCCTTGTTTCGCAATGTAACGCTGAAAGGAGTAGTTCTACTGCCTGTCTACACAGATTTTTCTCTTGAGGATAGCACTACACCGATCCCCCACTGTTGAAAATAAATGATATCTGACATGTAGCATGTCGCAGGAAAACAACTGAAGTACAGCAGTACTACTGGCACAGGGCCGAAGTTGGCACTGGAGGAAAAAATGTTTTGGAGATGCTCTTGCAAAGATTGTTGAATGAGACTGCCATCTTTATCCAAACATCATTTGTTCCCCCTAAAACAATGCTTATTTACCTGTTCCATGGAGATACGGTTTTTTAAATAAAAGACTTTTGGGGAAGAGGAGCTCAGTAAACCCGTTTCTAGCGAGTTAGTATAATCACATATGTAGTTTTTGCTTGGGTGTGATCGGGAACGTCCCACTAGCCGAGGGTTCACTAGTCCGGGGTTTACTAGTCCGAGGGTTCACTAGCTTCCCAAAATTTTCCCTCCTTCCGTCCTTCCCTAGCCGACTCCCATATTGCAAATAACCTCGAGTGACTCCCAATATTGCAAAAAACGCTATTCGGAGCTGACTTTCCCCAAAATTGCAAATAACGCTTCTGAGCTGACTCCAATATTGCAAATAACGCTATTCGGAGCTGATCCCAATATTGCAAATAACGCTATCGGAGCTGACTCCCAATATTGCAAATAACGCAATTCGGAGCCCGACTTCCCAAAATTGCAAATAACGCTATTCGGAGCTGGGCTCCCAATATTGCAAAAAAACGCTATTTCGGAGCTGACTCCCAATATTGCAAATTACGCTAATTTGGAGCTGACTCCCAATATTGCAAATAAAGCTATCGGAGCTGACTCCCCAAAATTGCAAAAAACGCTATTCGGAGCTGACCCAATATTGCAAATAACGCTATTCGGAGCTGACTCCCAATATTGCAAATAACGCTATTCGGAGCTGACTCCCAATATTGCAAATAACGCTATCGGAGTGACTCCATATTGTAATAAGCTATTCGGAATGACCCAATATTGCAAATAACCTATTCGGAGCTGACTCCCAATATTGCAAAAAACGTACGGACCTGACTCCAATTGCAAATACGCTATTCGGAGCTGACTCCCATATTATTGCACATACCGCTTATATCGGAGCTGACCCAAAATTCAATTTATTTGGGCAAAATTTTTACGCTA
>CM031629.1:23173108-23184018 GCA_018398815.1 Conus ventricosus | reverse complement strand
GAAGAAATGCCAGCTTTTGACCTTAAGTACCCCGCGCTTGCTTCGTACAGAAATTTTAGTCTAAAACCTCTGTACATTTAAATAAACTTAATGATGTTGCACCAGTCTCGAAGCGTCCAAACACAAAGCTTTGTTCGCTGAGGAAAGATCGCGCGTCTGGGTACAGTACGGTGGCTGACTCGTTACGGGCCTAGCTGGGGTCAAAAGGCCAAAGCGTTGAATGAACTAAATGCTGTGGCTTGTGAGTTGGGTTGGCGCGGCCGTGGCCAATCTCTGTTCAAATCAAGCACATTAATCCTTATTCCATTCATGAATAACGAATTGAAAAGAGAGTCGAAGCACATGCCATCTTGTATTGGATGGTGCTCGGATGGATTGTGAACTTTTCAAACGATTTGATATGTTTTTTTTCTCAGTTTCTTTGTTATCCCAACGTCATTGGCCTGTGTGTGGTAATGTTACAGTGAGCCAAGTGTTAGGTGAAATTTTAGTGGGACAATCTTGGCCAACAACTGTACAAGTTGAAACAGAGAGCCATGTAAATTTATGTACTGGCAGAAAATGTATTTGGCTATGACACAGGCAAGTTTTATTTGTGTTTCATCATGAATTGATAATACTACTCTCAGAATAAGAACTGTCATGATGTGATGAAAAATCGCTTCGCCACTATTTATCAAGCAGCCGTGTGCCACTGGAGAATCAAACAAGAAAATATTGTATGTTGGTAAAAAAATCATATTTCTCTAGCTGTGAGTTCTTCATGTGACAATCCTGAGTTACGATGATATGAGCACAGCAGCCCGATATTCTGCTGAATCACAAACACAGGCTGGGCTGGAGGGGTTGCACAGGTCGACACTATACTGGGGTTGAAAGGGTTTTTTAAATAACATACACACTGTTCTCGTCTTATTGTATTCTTTGATATACTTCTTGATAATGATTAATGGTAATAATGATTATAATAATAATGATAATGGTTAATAATGATTATAATAATAATGATATATGGTAATTAATGATTATAATAATAATGATAATGATAATGGTAAATAATGGATTATAATGATAATGATAATGGTAATAATGATTATAATAATAATGATGATAACATTGCATTTATAATAGCGCCAGGCCAAAGGTTCTAGGTGCTGACAATCCATACTCTCGTGTACGCAACAGGCTGCCTACCTGGGTAGTGCCGACTGAAGAGCTGCCTGCCAGTGCTTTATTCAGTCATTTTCCGTGCCCCCAGTCAACAATTGTTCACTAATTTCCATATTTCCTGCATTCTTTCAATTTCTCATGCAGGGTGCATGCTTATGTGTAACATGTCATCCATACAACAGCCAAAACTGGCCTTCTCTTCCGAAAGTTGGTGATGGCATTTTATGTGTGTGACAGATTTTATGCGTGCAGTCATACACAGAACCTCGGTTTGTAGTCTCATTTGAAAAGGACTGTTAGGGAAATGGAGTCACGAACCAATGTTACTTCCGAGGGAAAAATCCCCCTGTACCAAAACGCTCGGCACGAGATTCAAACCCACAATCTCAGGATCACCAGAGAGACGACTCGGGCGCTCTCTACCATCTGATCTTTTATGCACCTCCCCCCCCCCCCCCCCCCCCTCAAGTTTATGTGTTATGCACAAGGATACTACTCAACATTAGAACAATGGCACACATCCCAATATGCTAGAAAAAAAAACACATCCATTTTGGGGGAGAGGGTGGAGAGAAACCAGTGTTTCCTTTTTTTTCCCCATCCAAATTTTCTCTTCGTTAAACTGGTCATAATGACGTGCCTTTGAGAAAGTATCAGTATCTGAGCAAGTATCGAGCATAACATGGCTAAACTGGTCATATGACATGCCTTTGAGAAAGTATCAGTATTTGAGCAAGTATCGAGCATACATGGCTAAACTGGTCATAATGACATGCCTTTGAGAAAGTATCAGTATTTGAGCAAGTATCGAGCATAACATTGTTAAACTGGTCATAATGACATGCCTTTGAGAAAGTATCAGTATTTGAGCAAGTATCGAGCACAATACTCTGATCTGTGCGAAGACATGCCTAGCCTTGGCTAGGGGCCTGATTTTTTTTATTTTTTTAGTTTCCTAATCTTGAATTGTTTCTTACCTGTTGTCAGGATTTTTTTTTAACCCGGGTTCCCCATGGGGATGGGGGGGGGGACTCTTTCATTGCAGATAGCCCCCCCCCCCCCTTTGACTTCTGTGCTCATAGCTCATATCTTCCTCTTTTCTGTGACTGTGCCTTTTTTCTTTTCTTTTTTATAAAAAACTCACGTTTGTCTTTTGTTCCTGTCAACTGTTTTTTCAGCCTTTGTGCACCATTCTCCTGTCTTTGTTCTGGAAACCTTTTTGTGTGTGTGCTGTAGCAGTTCATGACATGCCAGCTTTTTTGTTGTGATCAGGCAGTTAGGCAGTGACAATTGATATACAGTACTGAAAGAGGACACTCCATGGCATTCTGCTGTGATCAGGCAGTTAGGCAGTGACATTTACTGATATACAGTACTGAAAGAGGACACTCCATGGCCATTCTGCTGTGATCAGGCAGTTAGGCAGTGACATTTACTGATATACAGTACTGAAAGAGGACACTCATGGCCATTCTGCTGTGATCAGGCAGTTAGGCAGTGACATTTATGATATACAGTACTGAAAGAGGACGCTCCATGTCCATTCTGCTGTGCACGTTTGCCCCATATGGATTTTCTGTGTATTTTTTAAAAAGACATTTGAATGTTTTTCAGTAAGTTTTTACAATTATAAAAAAAAAATAATGTGAATGCTTGATGCTGTCAGTGCAGCTCATTGAAATTGACAAACGAAGTCATTAGTTTAGGTTACACTGTCATTAATGCTTTCATTGTTTGTTTCTTTTCTGTGATTTTTTGTTGTTGTCGGTTATCTGACGTGTTTATAATGTGACTTATTTTTTCCCTGTATGAATTTGACAGACCTGAAAATGCTTTTTGTTGGTGGCTGGGCTTTAGCATCATTATTAAAACTTGAAAAACTGCTAACCTGAGAAGCTCTTCACAGAGCAGAACAGCTGGTGCTTGTTGGTGCTTGTCGCCGACTTCTTATGGAAGCGCTGTTCGAGGTAGGGTGTCTGCAGGATTTCTCCTTGTCTCTTTCCTCACTGTGGGGGTCACAACTAGACTAGAATCTTCATGTCATTCCAGTGTGAGTGTGTGTGTGTGTGCACGTGGTATGTGTGTTGTGTGTGTGTGTGTGTGTGTGTGTGTGTGTGTGTGTGTGTGTGTGTGTGTGTGTGTTTTAGAAGACCTTAAGCGCCTGGAATAAAAATACATTACATTCTGACTGGAGGTGTGTGTGTGTGTGTGTGTGTGTGTGTGTGTGTGTGTGTGTGTGTGTGTGTGTACACGCGCATGCATGCGTGTGTATACACGCATGCATGCGTGTGTATGTGCGCATGTTTGTTTGATATCAAAATATTTTCTCACCAAACATCTTTGTGTGTGTGGAAAAAAAGATATTTATAGTAAAGATACTTGTAGGGGGGACCTTCACACACACACACACCCACACACCACACACACCCACACACACACACACACCACACACACACACACACTACACACACACACATATATAGATAGATAGATAGATAGATAGATAGATAGATAGATAGATAGATAGATAGATAGATAGATAGATAGATAGATAGATAGATCATTTAACAATGCAACATGACATTCCCTGTTAAGCACCAAGTAAGGAATACATGAGCACAATAATTTCATTACCATGCAATGATATCACAAAAAGTATGATCATTTCAATAGTAAAAGAAGAGAATCAAGTCATATCTTAATTCAGGGATTAAAAAAAAAAGATTTATAATAAGATGGGTTGGAAGGGGTGGTCCTTCACATTAGCAGAAAATTGCAGACTTGCACACACACACACACACGCACACGCACACGCACACGCACACACACATACACACACACACACACACACACACACACACACACACATTGTATAAGCATTTCAACAGTAAAACAGAACATTCCTAACAGGCTTGTTGTAGGGAATAAATAAGAACAGAATTTCAATGCCACGCAATGATATCACCCAATGTTATGATTATTAACACAGTAAAAGAAGACAATCAGAGTCAAATGATATAATTCATGGATTAAAAAGTAAAAGATAGCTTGAAGGGGGGAAGTCATCAAATTTACACACTTACGCGCGCGCGCACACACCACACACACACACACACACACACACACATACATACATACATGTGCACACACACACACACATACACACAAACACACACTGCCAACCCATCAAAAACACAGGCATATAAAAAAAGAGAATAAATGAGAACAAAAAATTATCAGCACCTGCAATGATTCTAACAATTGTAATTACTCGCTGTAAAACAGGACTTAAAATACTTAATAGGGGGCGGGTGAGGGTGGGACGAACATACACACCTCGCACACACTCAAGCATACACACATACGCGCACACACACACACACCACACACACTCACACACACACACACACACACACACACACACACACACACACAGGCACACACGCAAGCATGCCACAGGGGTCAGTATTTAAACCAAAAGAACAGGTAGGAAACAAATCTGAGATAACGTACTCCATGTATAGCTGTTCAGTCTCATCCACCATCCTTCATTAATCCACACCTGCCTTCATTCAGCCATAATTCTCCCACACTGTGCCCACAGGTCCTATCATTAATCCACACTGCTTCATCCAGCCCTAATTCTCCCACACTGTGCCCACAGGTCCATCATTAATCCACACTGCCTTCATCCAGCCCTAATTCTCCCACACTGTGCCCACATGTCCATCATTAATCCACACTGCCTTCATCCAGCCCTAATTCTCCCACACTGTGCCCACATGTCCATAATTAATCCACAGTGCCTTCATCCAGCCATATTCTCTCACACTTTGCCCACATGTCCATCATTAATCCACACTGCCTTCATCCAACCATAATTCCCTCACACTTTGCCACATGTCCATCATTAATCCACACTGCTTCATCCAGCCATAATTCTCTCACACTCTGCCCACATGTCCATCATTAATCCACACTGCCTTCATCCAGCCATAATTCTCTCACACTCTGCCCACATGTCCATCATTAATCCACACTGCCTTCATCCAGCCATAATTCTCTCACACTCTGCCACAATGTCCATCATTAATTAATCCACACTGCCTTCATCAGCCATAATTCTCTCACACTCTGCCACATGTCCATCATTAATCCACACTGCCTTCATCCAGCCATAATTCTCTCACACTTTACCCACAGGTCCATCATTCTCCCTTTTCCTCATTCACTCATCATTCATACTTCAGTATTCTCAAGGACTTGTCACGCGCATTCTCGCTTCTCTGGTTGACTCTCCCATTGAAGAGGCGTACGGCAGATGGTAGGAAGGAGTCCCTCAGTCGGTTGGTCCAAGCACTGAAGCTCCTCATGGACCCGGAAAGATTCTCTCCTGGGTTCTTGGGATGCAAGCACTTGTGGAGTGGGTGGTGGTTGTGTCTGCTCGGATCTTGCCAAGCTTCTAAGTGGCCACACCTGGGAAGCACGCTCTCAGGGGCACCAGCACATCCCCCACGATGGAGGCTGCCTTGCTGACTACCTTCTCCAGCCGGTCCATGTCTGTCGTCTTGGCACTACTGTGGTAACACAGTTGGTTGAAGGCCAGCTCACTCTGAATGGTGACTGGTTGTACAAAACTGAGGATCTGTGGGCTGACACGGAACTGTCGCAGCTTTCTCAGGAAGAAAAATCGCTAGTTTGCCTTCTTGCACACCGCATCTGCATTGGGAGACCAGTCTAGTTGGTTGTCGATGATAGTACTAAGTACTTGTAGTACTCGACGATCTCAACTGGCTCACCATTGATGATGAGGGGTTCGGTGCTGGGCTTGTTCTTTCTAAAGTCACGACGATCTCCTTGGTCTTGGACACATTCAGCTCCAGATGATTCGTGCTGCACCAATCAGCCAGTTCATCGGCAGCGTGCCTGTACATTGTTTTGTTGATCTTGAGGATGAGGCCAGTCAGCGAGGTGTCGTCTGCAAACTTGATCAGCAGAGTAGAATCCTCCTTGCTGCGACAGTCGGCAGTTGTACAGGGTGAAGAGAGCAGGAGACAGCATGCAGCCCTGGGGAGCGCCAGTGTTGGTGGTCACAGGGTCGGAAGAGAGCGTGCCCAACTCGGACTCGTTGCGTTCTCTGAGTCAGAAGCTGAAGATCCAGCTGATGAGGACCGGGTTAGAATTGCAGCGGAGAAGCTTGGTGACAAGGACATGGGGTTGGATCGTGTTAAAAGCACTGCTTGAAGTCGATGAAGAGGACCCTTGCGTATGAGGTAGGCTTCTCGAGGTGCATGTAGACACTGTGGAGGAGGGGGAGGATGGCATCTTCAGTACTGCGGTTGCGGGAATAAGCAAACTGAAGAGGATCCTGATGCTTCTCTGTCTCCAATCTCAGCAGGCGAAGGGATGATCTTCTCAGCGCCCTTAAAGGGGACAGAGTGAGTGCTACTGGCCTGTAGTCATTCATGGTGACTGGAGAACGTTTCTTGGCAACAGGCACGATGGTTGATCATTTCCAGATTGCTGGGATGGAGCCCTCGTCAATGGACCTCTGGAAGAGCTCACAGTAGACCGGAGCTAGAGCGGTCACGGCATTCCACAGCAGCCTACCAGTGATGTTGTCAGGGTCTGCAGCACTGCGCACTTTGACCTTCTTGAAGGATGTCCTGACTTCATCGACTGAGATGGTGATTGGATGCGCAGTGCGACCTGCCACCTCCTGCATGGCCCGCTGCTGCTCTCCACTGAAGTCCCGACGGTTCAAACCTGGCATAGAAAGTGTTCAGCTCTCTGGCCAGCTCGGCTTCTATCACTGGTCTGGAGAGTGGGACTTCTGCTGCCTGTGGCGGTGATTGTCCGATGTCTCTCCAGTACTCCTGGTGTCGCCCTCCCAGAAGTTGGACTCCACCCTGGATGTGAAGAGGCGTTTGTCCTCCTGATCTGACTCTGGAGCTGCTTCTGGGCTGCCTTCACCTCATCCCTGTCACCTTCAGGAACGGTCTTCTTCTTGAGCAACATTTTCTTCATACCGGGGTCACCCAGGGCTGTTGTTGGGGTAAATCTTGCATGACTTGGTCTCGAGGACGGTGTCTCCACAGAAGGAGATGAAGGAGGAGATGGCGTCGGCAGTCACGTCCAGGCTTGGATCAGGAAACACTGCCCAGTCTGTTGTTTCAAAAGCGTACACAAAACTTCTGTTAACTCTAGTTGCAAAGTGAGACGAGTGCAGGCGGAAATCTAAACAAATCTTAAATAAATGTTAACGAACCGCCCAGAGAAACGTGGACAAACGAGTCACAAGACAAACCACAACGCATGTTGACCTCTAAGGTCTTCTTCAGGCAAGATACAAACAAACAGGACAGCGAAAATTCACTTAGCTTTGATCGCTTCAGAGTTCAGCGCAAGGAAGGCGTTGAATGAGAACGAGGCTGTTGGAAGGGAATAATGTGCGAGTCCAGGTCGTAATGATGATAATAATATTATTGATAGGAATACTAATAATGGCCAAATATTGAAAAAATAAATTAATACAGGTTTACTACCACTCTCGGCGACAATAAGGCAATAGCGCTGTAGTATGGGGGGAAAGGAGAGTGGGTTAGAGGATTCTTAAACAGCAGGGTTGCCGTGGCAACAGCCCCAGCGGCGAAGGCGATGGCGATGTGATGCTAGTGGTGGTGTATCAATACTAGCAATGTATTACTGATGATACTGCTAAACACATTGTGAAGGTTAAGGTAATAAAAGCATGATATGGAAATATGTTTAGAAATACATTTTTATATTAATCATAATAAATAAATGAAATGAAATGAATAAATAAATGAAACATAGGCCTAATGATACTAAAGGTATTAATACTAATACTAAGGGGGGGGGGGGGGGGGACAACCAAGAACAACAACAAAAACCAAGGGGAGGGGGAGAAGGGAGGACAGGACGAACAGAAAGGAAATAGAAGACATAAAGTATGGGAAGGATGGAATCTAATAGGTATATTAATGTTATATTAATAGTTGTGATAATAATTGTGATTGTACTCTACAGTATATGGTAGTGATGCTATGGGAGGCTAGAAAAGTGGTAAGCTGGAATGTCAGAAATATTGTAAAGACAATGATTACATTAATGAAAGTAGTAAATATAAACATTTGAAATAGTTGTGAAGTTGTAACAAAAGGTATATAATTAGATAAATAATTAAATGAAATGAAATTTTAAAAAATATGTTTGCAAACACACACACATACACACACACACCACACACACACACACACACCCACACACACACACACACGAATAAAAACAACAGTCGGTTCACGTTCAGACTTGTATTTTAAACACATTTTCGCTGTAAACAGCTTCGTCAGGCCAAGGTACGATGATAAAAGCCTCACATCAAGTTAAAAGGACAAAGCGCTGATGGTGAACTCCTATTCAGGTAAACCAGGTAAAATCAGGTAATAAGAGGTCAACAATTGCCGCATGCAGGACATTAATCACAGCAATAGGCCCTCCAACCACACTCGCACACACACACACACAGACGCACAGACCGACAAACACACACACACACGCACGCACGCACGCACGCACGCACGCACGCACACACACGCACCCCCACACACACACACACACACAAGTATACATACATATACATAGATACACATATATACGCACACATACATAATATATATATATATATTATATATATATATATATATATAATATATATATATATATATATATATATATATATATATATATATATATATATATATACTGACTTCCATAAAAAACGCGAAAACAAACAAGCTGAAGGTTGGGGGTGAATTTTATTGGTCACAATTGTACAGAGTGGAAGCGAGAATTCAACGTGATTTGATTCATTACACCGGTAATGTGTGAAAAATGTCATCAGCAATATGTCTTTTGTGTGGAAAATCCAAGGTCACGTGACAAACCAGCTTGAAGTCCTAATACCGTGTGTGGCCACCATTTGCGTTGACAACTGCTTGACACCTGCGGCTCATTGAGTGGACCAGGTGGTTGATGCGTCCCCTTGGCACACCAGCCCACACATGGACGATGGCCTGGTGAAGTTGAGCCGCTGTTGCTGGTCGTGGACGCAGGAGGTCCAACCGTCTGCCAAGTTCATCCCAAAAATGTTCTATTAGGTTTAAATCGGGACTGAGGGCTGGCCAGGGCAGCACATTGACGTTGTTATGCTGAAGGAATTGCTGGGTGGCCCTGGCGGTGTGTGGTCTTGCATTGTCCTGTTGGAATGTCCAGTTTGGGGGTTGCGCAAAAAAAGGATCGACTTGGGGTCTGAGCACCTGGTTGATGTAGTGCTGTGCATTGACACCCTGTCTGCGACCAGGACCAATGTTCTGAAAGATGACTGGTCCTATGGCGTGGTTAATGCCAATTGCACCCCATATCATAACGTTCAGGCCTCCCCAGGGGTTCCACTCTACCACACAGGAGTCAGCATAGCGTTCACCAGGTCGACGCCATATTCTGACACGACCGTCAGCCATGTCAATACAAAAATGGCTCTCATCTGAGAACAGTATGCGTCCCCACTGCTGCCTGCGCCAGTTGATTTGGCTTGTGCCCACTGCAGCCTGTCCTGCCAGTGTCTTGGTGTCAGTACCGGACCTCTGTGAGGACGCCTACATGCCAGCCCGTTCTCCTGAAGATGCCGCCGCATAGTGTTGAGGCTGATTCGTTGCTGGAGATTCCCAGGCACCTGTCGAGCAGTGTTTTGCGGCTGTTTGCCGCCTGTCCGGCAGATGGGTTCGAACAAGATGGCGATCCTCTCTTTGTGTGGTGACCCAAGGACGGCCTGGCCGGGGACGATCATCAGTGGTACCAGTGACTCGCATGCGGTGCTGCAGACGATAGATGGTTGAGATGTGGACGTTAAAGATGTTGGCGACCTGCCTGGCATCCACACCAGCCTCCAGATGGCCTAGGGCACGATTGCGTTCCTCTGCTCGTAGTCTTGGCATCTCTGTAGCGCTTAGACGGCAAGTCGTTACCTGAACCTTGTAGCGCGGCTTTATAAAGGCTGCATGCCTGCGTACTTGTCGCTGGTTAACTTTGCTCTGCATGGTGTGCACGTGCCTCACATGCAGCAACCAGTTTGCCATTTTTGTTGACCCCCCAATGCCGGGAATGATGTGTTGCTCACACAATTTTTTCACTGCACGTGAGTCTTGGACCAAAACAACTTGCCACAATGGTTCAATATTGTATATTCACCCCTTTTCACCCGAAAAATAGCCTTTCAATTTTTTGCGTTTTTTATGGAAGTCAGTATATATATATATATATATATATATATATATATATATATATATATATATATATATATATATTATATATATATATATATGCATGCACACACACACACACACACACACACACACACACACACACACACAACACACACATGTATATCACCGAGTAAGATGGGGAGGAGAGAGTGGAGAGAGAGAGAGAGAGAGAAAGGGCAGAGAAAGAAATGGGGGGGGGGGGGGGGGTGGAGGGAGAGAGAGAGAGAGAAAAAAAGACGGCGGTGGGAAGGGAAGGAGAGGGAAGGCGCCGAGGTAGAAACGGAAGGCATAGGGGGGGGGGGGGGGGGGGGGGGGGGGAAGGGGGGAGCCGAGGGTGGACGAGGACAGCCGGGCAAGAGGAACAAGAACAAGACGAGGGGACCAAGAAAAAAACAT
>CM031629.1:23140910-23172108 GCA_018398815.1 Conus ventricosus | reverse complement strand
ACCACCAGACTTGTGCGCCTTGACAGCAAATTTCAGACTTGGATGCCTGACACAAGTTGAAATACTGGCTGTCAAATCAATTTCCTGCTTAAATGGCAAAACTTATCACTTCACAGATTCACACAAAAGAGAGCTTCAAAAGAAGCAACTCTTGTTACAAATCAGCAAGATTTCTTGGTATGTGGAATGAAAGAGAGAGCCTTCTGCTCAGCACATACACTGTACGTTGGCACAGCATAGTGATGTGAGCAGAGTGCACATATCTTTTGTGCATGTGTCACTGGCTAAAGTTTAATCTAGTTGTAATGAAATGCATGTTTTCTCCCCATAAGACCTGTCTTTGTGTCACTAATTCCTGTTGGAATGAAGTGACTTTTTTTCTCTTGAAAAATTCTGTTTTGTTTTATTCATTCCTGCTGCAGTGAGTGATTGTTTCTTAAAAGAGGAAGACTTTTTGTGCCATGAAGTCCTGTTGTAATGATTATTTTCTCCTGTCAAAGCTTTTGCTTTTAGTCATTAATTTATATTGTAAAAGGTTTTATTGTTCACTGACTAAACCTTCCTTTGTTTCACACATTCCTGTTGTATTTTAATAATTATTCACTGTGAGTGTTTTTCTCATGATCACCATTTCCTGCTCTAACAAAATAATAATGTCTCTCAAAACCAGCCGCCGTGGCGAAGTGGTTAGCGTCGCGGACTCCCGGCTGGAGGTCATGGGTTCGAATCCCATCAGAGTCATGTGGGTTTTTTTCTGCCCTGACCGGCTCCTACCCAGAGTTGAGTTTGCTGCGGACTCAGTTGGGAAGACTGGGACCACACAGTCAAGTTTCATCCACTTAATGGATGCGTTTCTGAGAGTGTTGCGCAAATTTCATGACCAACACTGCAGGTGCCTGTATCTCTCGGGCCTGGTTGACGCCAGGATATATTATGAAAGGAAGCGTAGAGTACAGCCCTGTCATGTAGTCTCAGACCGAAATGAAATCCGTAGCATCATCTTAATCATCCTCATTCCCATTGATCAGATTTAAAAAAAAAAAAAAAAAAAAAAAGTCTCTCAAATCTGCCATTGTGTTTTGCGTGTAGGCTGATCAAGTATTTAAAATTTTTTGTCATCAGTCAAATGCTACCTCTGACTATGCGCTATTTCACATGCATATGTTCTGCCTTGATATACATCCAGAAGTGTTCGTGCAGTTCGGGGTCAGTCTGTACAAAGTTTGACCCTTGTACACACACAGAAGTTATATGGATAGATCGATCAGTCTTTGGGCTTGTTGTCTTGGGTATATGCATCAGTGTTCAGACAGTTCAGGAGGTCATTCTGTACCTTGATGGATCAGGATATACACACTGAAGGTGTTGAGCCAGTTGAGAGATCAATCGGTATGTTGGTTGATCTGGTATACACACAGAACTGTTCAGACAGCTCAGGTCAGTCTATGCCTTATTAATTAGGGTATACACACAGAAGGTGTTCAGAAAGTTCATGAGATCAGTCTTTACCTTGATTAACCTGGGTATACACACGGAAGGTGTACAGTCAGTTCAGAGATCGGTCTATACCAAGGTTTTATCTGATTGTACACACAAAAAGAGTTCAGACAGTTCAGGAGGTCATTCTTTTCCTAGTTAACCTGGGTGTATAAACAGGTGTTCAGTCAGTTCAGGAGGTCAGTATGTACCTAGGTTAACTTGGGTATATAAACAGGTGTTCAGATGATTCAGGAGATCAATCTGTATGCATGTTGATCTGGTGTCAGACAATTCAGGAGATTAATCTGTACTTTGATTGACCTGAGTGTGCACCCAGAAGGTATTCAGATAGTTCAGTGTATACTTAGGTTGACTTCACAAATTGAAAAGATCAGCTGTAGGTTTTCCTCAAGGTTTTATTCTCTTCGATCATCAACGTCATGAAGTATGCATGCAAGCGCACATACAATTGCGTGCTCATATAAATGTGTGTGTGTGTGTGCGTGTGTGTGCGTGTGTGTGTGTGTGTGTGTGTGTGTGTGTGTGTTGCGTGTGTGTGTGTGTGTGTGTGTGTGTGTGTGTGTGTGTGTGTGTGTGCGCGCGCCTGCATGTATACGTATGTGTGCATGCCTCTGTGTGTGTGTGTGTGATATGTTACCTTCAGGTATTCTTGACTTTGATCTTCAATGTAATGACATTGTGTGTGTGTGTGTGTGTGTGTGTGTGTGTGTGTGTGTGTGTGTGTGTGTGTGTATACATGCACATGTGTGTCTGTCTGTGTGTGTATGTGTGAGATAGAAAAAGAAAGAAATGTGTGTGTGTGTGTGTGTGTGTGTGTAAGAAAAGAACAAGGAGTGGTGTATGTGTGTGTGTGTGTATGCACACGTGTATGTGTGCGTGTGTGTATGCACCTGTGTGTATGCACCTGTGTGTATGGCTGTCTGTGTATGTGTGAGATAGAAAAAGAAACAAGTGTGTGTGTATGTGTCTGTGTGTGGTTTGTAAGAGAGAGAGAGAGAAAGAGGAGTAGTGTGTGTGTCTGTGTCTGTCAGTCAGTGATTGAGTATGAACTGCATACTGAAAGCTAGTATTGAAGTAGAATGTGACTTGTTCTGTGGATTATAGTCTTTGTCTTTTTCCCCTTGAGTTGTGGGACCAGTTTCTGATGAGATTGATGTCATGTTACAGGAATACTCTTAGAAGGACCAGAGTATGCTGCTGTCATCAAAGTTGGAGATCGTGTCAGACGTGGACGGGACTGGGAGTCGGAATCAGATGTATGTTATTAGTGTAAACTGATGGAGTGAATGAAATGCTTCAGAACAGCATCACAAGTATGTTATTAGTGTAACTGATGGAATGAATGAAATGCTTCAGAACAGCATCACAGGTATGTTATTAGTGTAACTGATGGAATGAATGAAATGCTTCAGAACAGCATCACAGGTATGTTATTAGTGTAACTGATGGAGTGAATGAAATGCTTCAGAACAGCATCACAGGTATGTTATTAGTGTAACTGATGGAATGAATGAAATGCTTCAGAACAGCATCACAGGTATGTTATTAGTGTAACTGATGGAATGAATGCATGGGTGAAACCACACGTCGGAAAATCCGGAATCGGATTTCGTATTGGTCGTTTGTCCGGAAAATCCGGACATCGGCGTTCGTTGTGGTCGATTTTCCTTTTTTTGGGTAGTTTTCGGTGAAGCTGCGTTCTTGAACAACTCGCGCATGCGCCGTCCAAGTTGTTGCAAAACTTGTCTGCCGATTTGCGCCATTTTCACGATAGCCTACAGCGTGTTCACGTCGCACGTCTTCACGTCGCAACGATCTTCTTCACGTCGGAACGATCCCGTCGACCTAGATCTAGTCTGAATCTGCTGCACTTCATTCTCTTCTTGACCACGATGCCGTTTGTGGCTGTGAATGAAGCACGTCGCTGATCGATGCTTCTGTCCCCAACAAATGGTCTTGGCGATGGCTGACGAAAGAGGTCCGGACAATGATGGCGAAATGGGAAAGGGCGACACATTTCTGACTTGGTGCCGCAAAACCACAGCTGCTGGCGTTGCCCGGTGCATCGTCTGCTTGCAGGACATCAAGTATGGAAGCTCTGGCATAACGGCACTCAAAAAGCATGTCAAATACAAGAAACACAGGAAAATGCAAAGGTAGGCAACGCTCTCTCTCTCTCTCTCTCTCTCTCTCTCTCTCTCTCTCTCTCTCTCTCTCTCTCTCTCTCTCTTATCATGTTGCTATGTTGAATTGTCTGTATGAATGATATGTGCTGAAGTAATGTATGCTTGACAAGGACAGATTGTAAGACTAGGCTTTGGCCTAAAATCTTCATCCTTGGGTATTAAAGATCAATCAATCAATCAATCAATCAATCTCTCTCTCTCTCTCTCTCTCTCTCTCTCTCACACACACACACACACACACACACACACACAGTTTTTAGAATAGGAGTGGGTGGTCGGCTTTTATTGTGGTTTTTTTTTTTTTTTTTTTTGGGGGGGGGGGGGGGGGGGGAGGGTTGTCAAAATAGTGTGCTAGATGAACATAGACAGATGCTCCTGAAAAGGAAGGCTTGTGTTCAGAGCACCATTAGAAAGTTTTTTTAAGTAGGTATAAGAGGACACATGCTTCAAAGACTTGTGAGCTGTGTATACTACATTGGACTTATGAATGTATAGACTTCCAGGATACCTTGCTTGAGCATCTGGGCTTGGACACTTTCTGCAAGGTTTTGTGTTAATATGTGCTGTATGGACTCCTTCATGAATGTGATCATGTGGGCTATAAGAATAGGCCTACTGTTCTTGGACATCTGCGTTGTAAATATTATTTGAACACCTGTGGGTTTTTTTTTTTTTTTTTGGATAGTGGGCTTTTTCAATTTTGTAACTGCTCAGTGATGAACATCTGGACACCTGGTGCTGCTGGATAATGCTGAATACATTCCTTGGACAAGTACTGCACCAGTCAGTAAGTAAATTCTGCATAACATACTAATTTATGCTGGTTTAGTGATTTTATTATTCTTTAAGGATTTCACAAGTTTTGGGTGTTTTCTTTTTTTTTTTTCGTTGGGGGGGGTGGGGGGGGGGGGCAGCATAAGGGTTTCTCTGGACACTACATTATCTTATTGCACTTATAACAAAATCTTGCTGAAGAGTAAAACCTCAAAAGTGGGGCTGATTTATGAAACGAAAATGGTAAAAATGCTTCAGCTTCAGTGGCTTTTCGCCCCCTTGCGACCCCCGTCAAGGGCTCTGCTCCCTTGACCCCGCCAGGGCCCTCCCCACCCCCTTGACCCCCACCTTTCTGATTTTTTCAATTTTCCCAGGTTTCACTCCCATGTGAAAGAAATGCGGTGCAGTACGTGTAGGTCTCGAGTTTCAACATGTGAACAGTGAGCTGAATGTGTTAGTCACCCTCTGAGACAGAAAGAGCAGTTACTGCAGGCACCTGTGACCCTTTCTGCCATCCCTGTTCATCTGACAGCCTAGTTCTCTCCTGATCACATTCATGCAGTATCTATGAAATTGGAAGAAAGTGCATGTTTCTTCCAGGAATCCCGTTTTGACCTGAGAATGCCTCTGTAGACTGACTGCCACTTGTGCTCATCTTTATGACAGGGTGTGTCACAGTCATGTCATGAACAATATCTATAATTGCATGTGTTATGTCTTATGTTTTGCACTTTTGATTCCTTGACACAACAAGTTTGGTCTGTGTGATATTAGTCTACCATCCTTGGTAGACAATCTTTCTTTATCTATCTCCATTGGTACTCCACTTGCTGACCACAGTTAATATTTCACAATTTGCTCAAGGAAAAACTCGCGTGTCACGGAATTTCCTGTCTGTGTCTAACTGCATGCTGATGACAGGTACCTCAGTGTGTCTGTTTGGACCTAAAAAGTATTCCCTAGATCAGTGTGGTGAAGAGAGACCTCTGTGTCGTGTGATCTGAGAATAGTAGCCCTCAGTATCAGTTGTGTGATACAGGACCTCAGTGTGTCGTTTGATCTGATACGTACCCTCAGATCAGGTGTGGTGATGACAGGAGCCTCAGTGGTACGTTGAGCTGGAAAAAGGACCCTCAGATTATTTGTGGGTGAAGAGGAGGGACCTCATGGAGTCGTTTGATCTGAAAAAGTACTCCACAATCAGTGGGGTGATGACAGACCTCAGTGTGTCGTTTATCTAAAAAGTAGCCCTCTAAAGATGTTAGGTGTGGTGAAGAGAGGACCTCAAGTGTGTCGTTTGATCTGAAAAAGTAGCCCTCAGATCAAGGTGTGGTGAAGAAGTGACACAACCACAAAGCAAACAAACAGTAAAGTGCTTCCAAACTTCCATGACCAGATTGAACAGTAGAGCCAGTATGGTTATCCCCTTTCCAGGTTTGTGTGATCAGTGTTGACTCCTATCCTACAGGCCAGAATTGTGTTCCCTTTCCAGGGTTATGTGTGTTGAATATAGACTCGCTGCAACAGGGCCAGAATTGTTTCCCTTTCCAAGTTCAGTGGTGGATCACTACGGGCTACCTGTCCCTCTACCCAGGTGCCTGTGTGATCCACTACAGGTGTTCTTTTCACTATTCCAGGTTTGTCCTGCTTTGTGTGATCACTACTGGCTATTTATTCACCGTACAGATTTGTTTCCCATTCCAGTTATGTGTGGACGCCACTGCAGGATACCAGCCACTATCCAGGGATTGTTTCCTTTCTCAGCTAGTGTGTGTGACCCACTGCTGGATATCTATCCACTATACAATAGTTTTCCCTGTCTCAGCTAGTGTTGACCCATTGCATGATTAAAACCTAATCCTCATCCAGGATTGTTTCCCATTCTCAGCTAGTGTGTGACCCACTGCAGGATATCTATCCTCTATACAGAGTGTTTCCCTTTCTCAGCTATGTGTGACCCAGTGCAGGATACCAGTCGCACTACCCAAGATTGTTTCCTTTCGGCTTTCGTACAGGGGGATTTTTTTTCCCCCGGAGTAAACATTGGTTTCTGACTCCATTTCCCATACAGTCTTTCGAATGAGACTATAAACCGAGGTTGCCCGGGTGAACGCACGCATAACATCGTGCACACACGTAAAATCCACACCAACTTGGCGGAAGTGTACAGTTTGGCCGTGTAATGATGACACTTACTCTTAGCACGCATGCCCTGCGTGAGAATTGGAAAGAATGAAGAAGTACGGAAAATGAATGAACGATGACTGACTGTATGACACGGAAACACGAATGAAGCGCCGCTGGCACTCTTCAGTCGGCACTACCCAGGTTAGGCAGCTCCCGTTGTGTTAACGAGTGGTTGTTTGTAAAGCGCTTAGAGCTTTGTCCTTCTACCGAGAAGTAGCGCTATATAATATCATTATTTTTATTAATATATAACCACATTTAGCCAGAATTGTCTCCCTTGATAGTTTTTTGTTTCATCCCTTTTGTGGCTGGCTGTCCTACCTTTCAGGATGTATCTCCCTTTGGACCACTTCAGGTTGTCCTGTCCCACAGTCCAGAATGTCTCCCTACCTGGTGCATTGTTTTGGTCCACTAGTCTGCACACTATAGCTGGCTGTGCACTATTGGCTGTCTTGTGCACTATGGTAGGCTGTCTGTGCACTATAGGCTTCTGGCTACTATATGCCGTCTGCACACTAGAGCTGTCTGGTGCACTTTAGGCTGTCTTGTTCACTAATAGGACTGTGTGTGCATCTTTAGTTAGCTGTCTGGGCACTATAGGCTGTCTGTGTTTGGGGTCCGGGGGTGGTTGTGTGTATCCTCTTGCTGATGTTTTTTGGTCTGATAGTACAGAGAAGTTCCACATTTCCTGCATTAAAAAGCGTAGTGCTTTACATATTGGAAACTGTAGCCCTCGTCCAATGATGCAGTTAACTTCCCGTATTTCTTTACAGCAGTGTAGCATGAGGGATTGTTGTTTTATGTCCAGGTCTGGCTCTGAATCCTGCTAATTTAGCTAATGAAAACTTTGTTAGTTTTGTCTTATCTTAAAATAATTGTCCAAAGGCTAGTTGGTATACGTTTAATACTTATTTTTTATAAGAGGCATCCATTGTAGGGTAATTCTTTTACATAATTGTTTTCCTTTAAGAACGGGAATTTTATTCCTGGGACTAACCACTAAAGCAGTGATACAAACAACTAGGTGTGGCTGCGGTTGTAGTACACAGTGGTATTCAGGAGAGGAGGGGTCTGGCGGTCAGGGTGTAACAACACGGTGTAATTCAGGAGAGAGGTGCTGGCCTGTGCATGTGGTTCCCCATCATCCCTGCATTTTTCAGCGCTTTGCTGTTGCCATGCACCACACATGTGCTATAACTGGCCTGACTCCCTTGCACTGAAGTCTGGATTTTCTGGTTTGTTTTCAGGAGGGATCACCTCTCCAGGTGAAGGACTGTCACTCTAATTTCTGGCAATAGAGTTGCAGTTTGTGAAGTGGGACTGTCAACAACGTGAACTTCTCATTGCAGGGATATCCCTACCCTAGGCCGGAGTTTGTCAGCAGAGATGAGAAAGGACTGGGCGGTGACCAGGATTCCACATCAAGGATTGGAAAAGGCCACATCGTTTTGTGAAGGAAACAGGACTTGGAACAGGTTGAAGTTTCTCTTCGGCATCAGAAATACACCTGATGTGCCTGTTTGGTGATAGTTCCTTTCTGTGTTTATGTATCATCTATGTTTACAGCAGTTTTAAATCTATGTGTATATACTTAGCGTTCCATAGCACACAGGTAATTCCCTACACATGCACAACGATCAACACCCCGAATCACTACTCGTTTAACCCGTACCACACATACACAATGCAGAGGACGTGTGTTTCATAAACACTCATTTAAAACACTTTCACAAATTAAGCTGCAATTCTCTGTATACACTTCATGCACGCAAACATGTGAAGAGCACACACTCACACACACACACTACACACACAACACACACACACACACCACACACACGCATGACACAATGCCACTCTCACACAGCAGCACACACACACCACACACACACTACACACACTCCACACACACACACACATACGCAGGCATCCACACATGCGACAGCACACACTACAACCCACACACACATGCATCACACACACACACACACACACACACACACCACACACACTCACACACACACACACTCCACATGCACAGGACATGCTTCAGATTTATTTCTGATTTTTATTTTCATTATTGTGCAAGTGTATGGAGACCTAAATAAGTCCTTCAACAGCATTATTTTAAAACGAGTACTGTGTGATCATTGTCCTTTAACATGACCCACAAAGGAGTTGTTCAGTTGGTAGCAGGTTCATGCATGTGCTACAGTACCTATAGAGACCATTCACTCACTACAATCGTCTCCATGGGTGTGATGTATCTGCAACTGGAGGACTGGTTCAGATTGCACTAACAGGGACTGACTGTGTTTTTGTGTAGCGTACAGAGGTTGTCTTGTAAATAATCAAGTCTGTCCAGGTGTTTCCTGTACTGGCCAAGGTCGTTCAGGTCACTAGCTAGTACTGTTTTTGACCTTGCCTGCAGAGGTCAGTCAGTCACTAGGACAAATTGTGTCCCTGGATTAACTCTACTTGGCAGAGGTCGTTCAGGGGTTCACTGGCAGGTCTGTCCTTGTGTTACCTGTTCTGCAGCGGTCCGTTCAGGGTGTCACGAGCAGTCCTTGTGTTTACTATGCCTACAGCAATTGTCAAAGACACTAAAAGGTCGGTCCATAGGTTATCTGTACATACTGAGGTCAGATCACACTCCTAGCAGTCTGTCTGCGGTCGCTGTACCAAAGAGTCCGGTCAGGCACAAATCATGTCTGTCGGTTCTTCTGTACCACAGAATCGTTCAGGCACTAAACATGTCGTCTGTTCGCGGTTACCTCAAAGTCTCAGCACAATCCATGTCTGGCTGTTTCTCCTTACCTACTAAGTCCTTCAGCACAACATGTCTGTCTGTTTCTCTGTACCTACAAAGCGTCAGGGCACAAACATTCTTTCTGTTCTCTGTACCTACAGAAGTCGTTCAAGCACAAAAATGTCTGTCTGTTCTCTGTAACCTACAGAATCGTCCAGGCCACAACATGTCTGTCATTTCCTGTACCTAAAGAATCGTTCAGGGCGAGCACAAACAATGTCTGTCTGTTCTCTGTACCTTCAGATGTCGTTCAGGCACAAACTTGTCTGTCTGTCTCTGGAGACAACAGAGGTCTCCAGTTCCTCTAACACCACATGTCTTCTGTTCTCTGTACTTACTGAAGGCGTTCAGTTTACTTACACAACAGGTCGGTCTGTACCTTTTCCTACAAGGTCGTTCAGTTACTAACACCAACAGTCTGCTGTTTACCTTTTCCTACAGAGTCATTCAGTCACTAACACCAGCAGGTCCTGTCTGTTACCATTTCCTACACTGGTCGTGTCAGCTACTAAAAACCAACAGGTCTTTCTGTAGTCTTTTTCCTACAGAGGTCTTCATCACTAACACCAACATCTGTCTGTTTCCTTTTCCTACAGAGGCGTTCAGTTACTACAGTCTGGTCTGTTTCTTTGTCCTCACAGTGAGGTCGTTCATCACTAACAGGTCCGTCTGTTACCTTCCTACAGAGGTCGTTACTGTTACTAATCAGGGCGTCTTTAACCTTTTCTACAGAGTTTGCTTCATCTCTAACCCAACTGTCTGTCCTGTTACCTTTTTCCAACTGAGGTTGTTCATCACTAAACCAACAGGTCTGTCTGTGACCTTTTCCGACAGAGGTCATTCAGTTACTTAACAACCAACAGGTCTGTCTGTGTACCTGTTCCTACAGAGGTTGTTTCAGTCTCTAACGACCAACAGGTCTTCTGTTACCTTTTTCCTACAGAGGTCGTTTCAGTTACTAACACCAACAGTCTGGCTTTTACCTTTTCCTACAGAGGTTTTTTCAGTGACCAACAGGTCTGTCTGGTACCTTTTCCTACTGAGTCGTTCAGTCACTAAACACCTACAGGTCTGTCCTAGTTACCTTTTCCTACAGAGGTCGTTCAGGTCACTAACACCAACAGGTCTGTCTGTTACCTTTCCTACGAGAGGTTGTTCATCACGAACACCACCAGGTCTGTCTGTTTACCTTTTCCTACAGAGTCCGTTTTCAGTCACTAACACACAACAGGTCGTCTGTTACCTTTTCCACTGAGGTCGTTCATACTAACACCAACATGTCTGTCGGTTACCTTTTCTTACGAGAAGGTCGTTCATTCACTGAACCTGGTCTGTCCTGTTACCGTTTCCTACAGAGGTCGTTGCAGTTACTGACCATTAACATTCCTCTGTACCTTTTCCTACAGAGGTCGTTCAGGTCACTAACACCATCAGGTCTGTCTGTTACCTTTCCTACAGAGTCCGTTGCAGTCACTAACAGGTCTGTCTGTTACCTTTTCCTACAGAGTCTTCATTACGGACCCCAACGGTCTGTCTGTTTACACTTTTCCTACAGAGGGTCGTTCCTTTACTGACACCGAACAGGTCGGTCTGTTTCCATTCCTACAGAGGTTGTTCAGTCACTAAACACCATCAGTCTTCTGTTACCTTTTTCCTAACAGAGGTCGTTCAGTCACTAACTACCAACAAGTCGTCTGTGAACCTTTTTCCCTACAGTGTCGTTCAGTTCACTAACACCAACGGGTCTGGTCTGGTAACCTTTTCCTAACTGGAGGGCGTTCTGTTACTAACACCAACCAGGCTGTCTTTACCTTTTTCCTACGGAGGGTACGTTCTGGTTACTACACCACAGTCTCCTGTTAACCGTTTCCTACAGAGGTCGTGTTCCTGTTACTACACCAACAGTCTGTCTGTTACCTTTTCCTACAAGGTAGTTCAGTACTAACTGGCTGTCTGTTACCTTTTTCCTACAGGAGTCGTTCAGTTACAGCATCCAACAGGTCTGTCTGTTACGCTTTTCCTTCAGAGGTCGTTCTGTAACTAACACAGCAACAGGTCTGTCTGTTACATTTTCCTACAGAGGACGTTCAGCACTAACACCAACAGGGCCGTTTCTGTTATCTTTTCCTAAAAGGGTCGTTCAGGTTACTAACACACCAACAGGTCCGGTCTGTTACCTTTTTCCTACAGGAGGTGTTCAGTTACTATTCACCAACAGGTCTTGTCCTGTTACCTGTCATTCAGTTACTAACACAACGAAAGTCCTGTCTGTTAACCTTTTCCTAACTGAGGTCGTTTCATCACAACAGGTATGTCTGTTACCTTTTCCTACAGAGGTCGTTCGAGTACTGACACCAACAGGTCGTCTGTTACCTTTTACTACAGAGGTCGTTCATTACTAACACCACAGGTCTGTCTGTTACCTTGTTCCTACTGAGGGTTCTTCAGTTACTTACGACCAACAGTCTGTCCTTTCCTTTTCCTACTGAGGTCAATTCAGCAGTCACTAACCACCAACAGGTTCTGTCCTGTTACCTTTTCCATACAGATTGTGTCATAACTAACACCAACAGGTCTGGTCCGGTACCGTTTTCCTGCAGATGCGTTCAGTTACTAACACCAAGCAGGTCTGGCCTGTTACCTTTTCCTACAGAGTCGTTCAGTTACTGACACCAACAGAGCTGTCTGTTACCTTTCCTACAGATGTGTTCATGTGTCACTAACATTGTCTGTCTTACCTTTTCCCTACAAGAGAGCGTTCAGGGTACACTGACATTACCAACAGTTCTGTCTTCTGTTACCTTTTACCTACAGAAGGTCGTTCAGTTACTGAGCACCAACAGGTCTGTCTGTTACCGTTTTTCCTACAGAGTTGTTCAGTCACTAACAGGTCTGTCTGTTACCGTGGCTACTAGGATCGTTTCAGTGGACTGACAACAACAGGTCTGTTATTTTACCTTTCTCCTACAAGGTCGTTCAGTTTACTGACCCCAAACCAGCTGTCCTGTTACCTTTTCCTACATGAGTCGTTCAGTTACTGACACCAACAGTCTGTCTGTTTACCTTTTCCTACTGTGGTGGTCAGTCACTAACACCATACAGGCAGTCGTTACCTTATCCTACAGAGTCGTGTCAGATCACTAACACCACAGGCCGGTCGGTTTAACCGTTGTCCTACAGGAGGCGTTCATTATTCACGAGCAGGTCTGTCTCTGTTACCTGTTCCCTACAGAGTCTTCAGTACTGACACCATCAGGTCTGTCTGTTTAACCTTTGGACATATTGGGCTTCAGTTACTAACACCACAGGTCCTCCTGTTACCTTTCCTTCAGAGGTCGTTCAGTACTAAACACCAACAGGTACTGTCTGTTACCTTTTCCTACTGAGGTCTTCAGTCCACTAGCAGTCTGTCCCCTTGTGGTACCACATGTCCCTGTGGGAGTTCTTTCACGTCACTAGCCGTCTGTACCGTGTGTTACCTGTCCCTGTAGAGGCATCAGTCACTAGCAGGTCTGTCCGTGTGTTACCTGTCCCTGTAGAAGTCGTTCAGTCACTAGCAGGTCTGTCCGTGCTTACCTGTCCTTGTAGATGTCATTCAGTCACTAATAAGTCTGTCCATATGCTACCTGTATCTACAAAGGTCGTTCAGTCACTAGCAGGTCTGTCCATGTGTTGACCAGGGAGATGGGAAAATCCATTCAACACTTTACCTGTCAGACACTGCTGGGAATCGATCCCCTGACATCAGGATTTAGATCCTGTGCTCTGACCACTTGGCTACTGTGTCTGTCAGGATTCTGACCGTCTGCCACTATGACCTCTAACCTTAGGATTAAGATCCTGTGCTCTGACCACTTGGTCACTGTGTCTGTCAGGATTCTGACCCATCTGCCACTATGACCTCTAACCTTAGGATTAAGGATACTGTGTTCAGATTTCTTGGCTATAATCATCAGGCTGACCCGTCGTCCATTTTGACCTCTGACCTTAGGATTAACACTTTTTCACGCAGCACCCAACACCTGCTCTGGTGCCCCAAATCACACATGGCCACCTGCACCTGACCCCTGCCCTGGTGCCCCAAAACACACATGGCCACCTGCACCTGACCCCTGCCCTGGTGCCCCTAAAACACACATGGCCACCTGCACCTGACGCCTGCCCTGTGTGCCCCAAAACACACATAGCCACCTGCACGACCAGATGTCAGGCATCGATCTTGTGCTCAAATCCAGCTCATTCCATTCGTATTCTGTGTATAAACAATAAGCACAGGGAGAGTATTTTGAAGTCATTTGAGTCTTGTAGCATGTGCTGTTTGAGTAAGGGAATTTTGAATGACTTGCTGATTGTTTTCTCTTTGTTTTCCTGGACACCCTGATCCAAGGAGTAACGTAACAGTGAGACAAGTTGTCAATGAAACCATAGTGGATGATTATACCAAATAGTTATGAAAGTATCGATGCAAAAGCCTCAGAAATGTACAGAATTGCAGGAAATATATTTGACCATGACACAGTCTCCTTTTTTATTGCATTGTATCACAAACATAATAATACAACTGTCAAAATAAGAAGCAGTGATTAAGATCTGTTTGGCCCATAGTTTATCAAGGATCCATGTTTTACCAGATAAATCAAATGTAATGAAATATTAATATGTCTGTCAGGATTCTGACCCGTCTGCCACTATGACCTCTAACCTTAGGATTAAGATCCTATGCTCTGACCACTTGGTCACTGTGTCTGTCAGGATTCTGACCCATCTGCCACTATGACCTCCGCCTCAAAAACAACAAAAAGAAAGGAAACATCAGGTTAAAGTTCAATCTGGAGAAGCTAAAAGACCCTAACATAAAGAGCATTTCAAGCAAATATTGGAGGAAAATTTGCACCTCTACTTGTCCTGGCAAATGAAGACATCAACATAGAATCCTTCACCGACTCCTTCAACAAAGCTGTCACAGAAACAGCAGCAGAAGTGCTTGGTAAACATCGGCCAAAGAAGAATCCATGGGTCACACGACGAAATTCTGGAACTTTGTGACAAACGTCGTGAATTGAAAAACAAAAAGAACAACCCAGAAGGAAAAGAAAGTACAATGATGTCAACAAGAAGGTTAAAACAGTGATGAAGGCAGGCATGGAATCTTGGATTGACAACCAGTGCCAAGAGATTGATTATAATTTGAAAAACACATCAGCAAAGCACCTATAAAATTGTCAAGGACCTAACGGAAAGAAACAAGCCAGGATAACAACGATCCATGGACAAAAACGTAAATGTCTCATCGTATGATATAAGATACCTACACATGACATAATACGGTTCTGAGCTTTTCATCGCACAAACGCTGAGAAATTCATCAATCCTGTGTCGCACACCGGAACCAACAAATAACAGCAAGATAAATATAACACGTGATGAAATCATTAGAGCCTTATCAACAATGAAAACGTCATGAAAATAAGCCCGGATGTGTCACACCAAGACAACTCGCCCCCATCGACCAGCGAAGCTAGCGGCCAAGCAGGCGATCCAATGCCTGGACATGTTACTTGCAATAGCACCAGAATTCTGGAAACCGGGGAATGGCCTACTCCCTGGACCCGTAACTTATCATCACGCCTCACCGCTGAAATACACAGGCAACCTACAGCAATGCCAAAATTATCGACGATTAGCCTCATCACCACCCAATCTAAGTTATGCTGAAAGTAATCTAAATAGACTGGAACCCCCAAGGCTGAAAAGATCATCGCTGATGAACACGGGGTTCCAGGCCAGGACGAAAGTGACCAGAGAACAAATATTCAACCTAAGAATACGTGTGAGAAGTACAAACCAAAACCAACAACATCTGTACCACGTATTCATAACTTCAAGAAGGCCTTCGACCGAGTGTGGCATGAAGCAGTTATGGGCAACAATGAACTCTCCATCATCATATTTCCAAAACTCATGGGAACTATTGATAGCCTCTACAATTATAGCCACCAGTGCCGTTTTCTTCGTAACAACATAGCTGAGTGGTTTCCGTATCTACTCGTGGGTGCACAGGCTGGTTTCCTACTCTCCCCACCATTTCAATGTCTTCCTTTTGAGCACAGCTAGATTGTGACTGATGCGCTAAAGACCAGGAAGGAACTGTAACCATTTAGGCGTGCGCACAAAAGCAAATCACCAACCTCCGTTTTTGCCGACGTCCATAGAGACTAGCTGAAACGAACAAGAGCTAGTGCAACGCTGACATCAACTCAACAACGACCTCTGCTGATAAGGCATGGATTTAAAGGCGGAAAAGAAAAGGTCATGACTAACAACCCTATCGGCTTACCCAAGACATAACCCATCAACAGCAACAAGCTTGAACCAGTCATCACAGTTAATTACTTGGGGGCAACATCTCAAGTAGGATCAAGACCTGAATCATCTCAATAGTCACAACCACAGCAAACTGCTATTCTACTTCAACGCCTCTTTGGAGTAATTCTAAACAACATCTCCATCAGCTCAAAGATTAGACTGATGCATCTAGTCAAGGCGATATCTTATGATGCTTGTGATCATGGACGTTGAATTCAAGACCTTGAGAAACAATCCAATCAATGAAATTACGTGCTTCAAACACTACCTCCTTGGCATCTCATATCAGTGATACATCACAATGTGGAAGTAAAAGCGCATCGCGTGAAATGAATTTGGTCATATCGTCATCTCCTAACCTCAGTAAAAAGACTCCAACTGAAATGGTATGGCACACATCACACGTTCTCAGGCCTTGCCAAGACAATCCTGCATGCAGGCACCGTACCAGACAAAGGCAAGAGTCGACAATGGAAAGATGGAGGATAACATCACGGAATGGACAGGCCTGCGCTGTGAAGACTCATTCGCGAGGGCGGCGGAGAAACAGAAGTTGGAGAAGGATGTTGTCACTGCTTCATGGGGTGCCCCTACTGACGCGACCTCTAAGGACCTAGTCAAAGTCAAGTCAAGTTGCCCGTTTATGTGTTTTTCCAATACTGTATTAATGACAGTTGATGTTTAGCAGCCTTGACCTTTCATCTTTACCCCCGACATGGTCAGGCTGGAAGTTACATCCACCACGGCAAGTGTTAATTCAGGTAGAAAGGGTTAAATGCTGTGTCTGATTACTTGGCTGTAGTCTTAGTTTGACCCGTGTTTGGCATGACTCTGACTCCCAATGTTTAAGCATTCTTGTTTTATTATATGGTGATTGTATTAGTCAACAGATTTGATTATCAGAGCCAAACCTTTGGAGCATTTGTTTTTCACTGTTTTCAATTATTTGTTTGTTCGATGTTTTGTAGTGATTTAACCAGCGAGCTTGATAATTTTCTTCTAATTTTATTAGAGCAACACACGCACAAAACACACACACACCCACACACACACACACTACACCCACATCTCACTCATACACTCACACGCGCACACGCACACACATAAACACACACACACAAGAACACCACACAAACCCACACACACACTACACACACACACAGAGATACTCGTGTGCATCCGGATACTACATATCATGACGAAGGTTGATGGCTCGGAGACATGCCTGTCATAGTAACGTCTCCAGTGGCAAAGAGAAGAGCTATCAATTGACATTGCACACGCTCACTGAACGAGCAAAAGCTTCTCGGAATCCTGAACCCGCATGTGTAAGTTCTGCAGGTAGAGTGAACGATTTGCAGGGAACAAGATCCAGAGAAATGCAGCACGAATTGCAGATATGCGTCAAGGAGCCAAAGCCTCAATTTCCTAAAGCCAAGATTGTGGTGAGTCAAGTGGGCTCCTGTCCAAAAATAAGATAGCTAACATTAAGAAAGATCTGTCAAACGCAATGATAAACAGAAATACAGACGTGAACACGACTTTAACTTTCGTCTCCTTTAACGAGTTGAAAGGGTGGAAGACAACAGAGTCGATCGCTGACGACGTTCACCCCGACGACCAGAGGAGCGAGCACCATCGCGAGACCCTGGGCAAACACTGCATGGAATGTTTGGGAAAAGCCACCGGAGGAGACCCCAACCTTTCGTTTACAGTTGCCCAGGTCTCACACCCTCCCGCTTTTCCACGTCCTGGTTCTACTAAACCTGGTCCTACTTTGACTCTCACTTTTAACTCCAATCGACAAATTTTCTGTTTTCTTCTGCAGTCATATCTAAGATATTAATGTCCAAATGATATGATTATTGTGATAGATATTATATGAAAGCACACAAAAAAAGCCAAACTTTACATTTTTATCAGTGGAATGTCGTTCTATAACGAAAAATTTATCTTACTTAAATCAATATTTAGTAACAAATAAGTTTCATGTTTTATTACTACAATCTTAAAGGGAGCTGTGATAAATTTCCTCATCTACCTGGATTTTTAACCATACCTCCAGTTTTACGAACAATGTTGAGACAGAGTGCAAACAGCCATATATGTTGCGTGTAGACCTGGACTTTTTTGTGAAAGAACTCCTCCAGTATCGAATAGTATTTCTCTGTGTCATCTGTGGCAGCCATGGTTAAGTTTGCTTCATCTTGATTCTTAATGTTGCATTCATATTTATCTTCCAAAAGTCCTATAATAAGAACACTGAATGGTTGAAAAGTTCCAAGATCTAACGGATAATGGTTATAGGGGTGATTTTAATGCACCCCCCTTTCTGGGATAAAGAGTGTTCCTATATTTCTAGTAGACCGTTTGTTAGATAACCTCGCGGATTCTGTTCTTTACATACGGAATAATGGAAACATAACTCGTATTCCAGATGTATCTAACCATAATCCCTCAGCATCGATTTAACCATTTTGTATCTCCAACATGTAGTTCAATGCAGTGTGGGAAAACGAAGTGACTCTTTAGGTATCAGAGTCATATTCCATCTAATATCTTTAAATAACATAGCAGCAGAAGAAAACAACACCGAAGATGTTCCCAAAGTTTAATTACAAGTGTGCAGATTGGTCACTTTTCAAAGACACCCTTAAAAACATAGATTTAGATTATTTTTTTAAAAAATCTAACGATCAGTATGATAAATTAGTGCTAAATTATTCTCACAGCAGCAGAGAAATCGATCCCAAAAATCAAAAAAAGCACAAAACAAAAAAACATAATGGAAATTGGTGGTGTAACAAGGAATGTGAACGCGCAAATAACAAGAAAAATGAAAAATTAGATATATTGTAAGAAAAGAGGTCAACAATAAATCATGAAAAAATGAAAAAGAACGGGTAAAGAAAGTGATGATGCCAATAGAATATGCAAAATTGCAACACTGGAATGAATTGTTTGTAACACTGAGAGTGAAACATTGCAAGGATATGGGAAAGTTGGAAGAAACTGAAAGCTATGAAAAATGGATTGACATCACCACAGTATCCCATAAAAATAGATAAAACAACAATTGTACCCACTGCCTGAAGAGAAAGCAGATTTTTTTGTAAAACCCTATTCGCTGATGTCAGCCGCGCTGATGGGCCTAACAAACTCTGAGACCGAACTTATAGCGAAAAAGAAGAAAGTAATATAACATATGATAATCCAACCAACAGATAATAGCATTAACAATTAATGCTCCTATAAACTGTACAAGAAGTCAATAAACCATTAAGCCATTCCACTAAGGAAACATCATTGGTTTCAGATGCAATATCTAATCAGATGCTAAAGAATTACCTGAAAATCTTGTGGTTATTCTTCAAGCTTTGTTACGTACTTGCTGAACAGTAGTGACCATGCCCAAAAATGGAAACAGACAATTGTTGTCCCTGTTCATAAACACGGAAAGTCTTCTTAGCGATCCTAAAAACTACAACCTAAAGCATTAACATCACACGTCGGTAAACGCTCAAAAGAATTGTGCTGAATAGACTAGCACAATACTGTGAAAAAAATGACATCATCTATTAAATCAAGCTGGCTTTCGTAAAGGGATAGCAACATCAGAAATAAGAGTGAAATTATCAACAAATGGTTTTATAAAGAAACATTTGCAAGACGTAAATGTGTCCTGGCTTTACATTTTTGACATAAACCAAGGCGTACGATCAAGTGATGGCATTCACAGCTATTAAACAAACTTAAAAATATTGGACTATCAGGAAATGTATACAATTATGTTAAATGCTTTCCTCCAAAGATAGAGTAATACAAAACAAGGGTAGGAAAAACATATTCCACCAGCGAACTTTGTCAATGGGAACCCTCAAGGTCAGTGTTAGCTCCGCTTCTTTTTCCTCATTGCTATTGCATGATTTTGCCAACCTAAGTTATCTAAAAAGGTAGTCCTCGTCAAATTTGCAGACGACATATGCAGGTGGATGGAAGTAGCTCTTTAAAAAGAAAACTCCACAGCGTAATATAAATTTCATCAAAAAGATCTATCAAGGCGAACTAAATAGGATGGCGAATACATGAAGTTAAATGATAAACTTGTCATTGAAAAAACAAACTTCAGTCTTTTCAATAGTGGTAATAATCCAAGAAACTGCTGTTTTTTACATTGGCGTAACACCTCTTAATACGTAACAGAAGTTAAATTCCTAGGAGTCCATTTTACATCTAAACTATCATGGAACACTCCTTATTGATTACTTATTAACAAAGGCGAGGAAGAAACTTGAAATTTCCTTAAAATTATTTGTAAAGAAAAATGGGGACAGAACTCCATCCCCACATTGATAACGTATATGTAAATTCTTTAATGATGTCGAAAATAACATATGCCCAAAAGTAATCTTTAGCGCTCCCTTAAATTATCCCTATTGAAAAAGCTTGAAAGTATGAATGCAAGGCTTTAAAATTAGCACTTGGCCTCCGTGCATGCATCTTCTTCTCGGACTATTACGAAAGCGCAGATGCTTGCCCTTAGATGAATACAGAGAGTTTAGCGTGTTGTAAATTTGTTATCAAGAGTACAACTAATAAAACGCACATAGATCTAAATCAAAAAGGAGGTCAGATATTGACTTTCCTAAAAGACAAAATCTATAGCTTCTCAAAAAACACTGGCAACTTACACATCCAAAATGTAGACCCGATCTGGTGTTTCAATCGATAACATTGCACTATCCATTAGACCGTTTATTTTCTCCTATAACACCATGGGAGCTTAATAAGGCATATTTTGATATTGATCAAACCATTATTAAAAAAGATGAAAAACATAAATTTGTTAGCAAGCTATAATCAAAATTCATGTTTGAGAAAGAACTATTCAAATTATCAGAAATATTACCCACAGTCGGTTCGTGCATTGAATAAACAAACAGGTTGTGCATTCTTAATTCCATACTTAAGATGGAGAAAGCATTTTATAATATCGGAATAACAAATCGATTATTTTACAGCAGAATTAACAGCAGCGATACTCCTGGCTTTAAATTAAACCTTTTAAACTTTCCCAAGAACAGTATTTCAAATTCTGTTCTGTGTTGATTCTAAATCAGTTCTTCAGGCATTAAAAGTTTCAATTGCACACAAGACCGGAAATGAAATCATAGAGATAAGTTGCATGATACACATCTGATTGCAAGAGGAACCCATGTAGCTTTTTGTTGGATTCCTTCAACATTGTTCTATTCATTACATTGCAATAAAGTAGACAGGCAGCTAAACGTGGAGTCCAAAAATAGGTTTTGATTCAGAATTGTTATGATTTCCCTTATCATACATGAACAGTGTATCTTATGAAGTCGCATATCTGGAAAGCTTTCGAATATAGTAGTATGGTAGATCACATTCAATAAAGATCAGTTTGATATTAAAAGAATCAAAGAGAATTTTAACTTTAATAGAAAATACTCCTCGTTTATGTACAGGTGGAAACTTAATGCATTTAAAACAAAAAAAGTAAAAAAAGCGTTAGTTTGCGTATGTGGAAACAAAATACTCCAGTCATTGTTTCATGCAGATATGATAAAAACCATTCCAGTATTGAAGCAAAATACTGTGCGGGCTATTTTTGAGTCACCAGCTTAACTATGAATTCCTTTGTGCACCTAGAACGCACCCCTATTGGAAGATACTTATAATAACATTTTATAAATTTTTATTTGCGGGTAAGGAGAAAGGAGGAGGGTTTGGAAGTGGATAATTATATGGTGGGGATGGGAGGGGAGGTGGGGGGGAAGCAAAGTTTTTTGTTGTTTTTTTTAAACTACTTTCTTTGCGTTTTGACTTTAAAATTGATTAGTTGTGGGTTTTAAAGTATTTGTTTGTATGTTAATATCACTCTCGTTTGACTTATGAAAGATATTTCGCACACTTACACTTCCACAACTATCTCACTCACCACACTATGCACAACACACACACACACAACAACAACACACGACACACACACACGACACACACACAACACAAACACACACACACAACACACACCACACACACACACACTCACACACACACACACAACACCACACACACACACACACACCACCACACCTGCCGCATGCCCGCACGGCACGCACACTTACACACTCACTCACGACACACTCCACACACACACACACACACCTCACACACAACCCACACACACATCACACACATTCGCGTGCACGTGCACCCATACATTTTTCACATGCACACAATATGTCACGCTTGCAATGCGAATTACTTCCGTACACTTTCACGTCTTTTTTTTTTTTTTTTTTTTTTTTTTTTTTTTTTTTTGTCTAATTTCACGAATAGTGGATAGACGTAAATGAAAGGACACACACACACCCAGATAGATATAGTTATAGTGATATGCTGATAGTTAGATATGTATATGCGCGCCACACCACTTACACACACACTACACACACACACACACACACACACACTCGCACACTCACACGCACACACATGCACACACACATGCATGCACGCACACACACTGTGTTGTGGTGTGTGTGTGTTCTGAATATGGCTGACATTATGTGTGTGTTACAGTTATATTCTTGGATAGTTTCTAATATCAGTTCATGAAAAATGGTATGTTATTCTTGTCCTGAACATAACACATTTTGTATTTTTTCTTACTGTTGTGTGTTGTGACTAATCACAAGCATTCTTACATGTGTAATTTATAATATTAGATGAATGGATAAATGTCTGTTATGCCAAATATGTCAAGAATAAACATATTTCCATATTTGTTTTGTTTCTGCATGTCCTTGGTTATGTTCATAAATGCGTATACACTTTTGATGAACATCTGCACACATATGTTTGTTTCTGTGCATGTTTCTTGATAGGTTATTAATTATCTTTTTAATTCTTTCCAGACGAGCCGCGCGCACTTGCACCTCATTCCGGCGCCGTGCGCTCGTGCACAGCGATAATTTCCCTGCTGACGCACAGATTTGGCCACTTTTTATTTATTTTTACGTAGCTCTACAACAAACTGACGGTCTTGTGTTAGGTGTCACAGGAAAGAACAAACACTCAACTCCAATCATCAACAGATCCACTTTGTAATACATTTTCAAGCACTTCATTGCACAGAAATTGTTAGCATCCCTTCGCCTGAACCGAGATTTCTTTCCCGACACAGGAAACAGTGCCGAGTGGTCGGGGCTCTCTGTGCGTTGTTCCAAAGGTCGTGAGTCAGCCAAGTTCACACAGGCCACTGAAAGTAGGGTCGACATCTCGATCCAACATCCCAAGACTAGTTACAGAGGTTTTTTCCCTTGACCATTCATTGGAAAGTGAGGAAATTTTTTATGTTCCCGTCGTCCACTATTGGACGACTCGCTCAAGGGAGAGAAAATCCTGTCTCACTATGGACTACTGGCTCAAGGGAGAGAAATCCTGTCGTCCACTATTGGACGCTCTCGGCTGGTAAAGGTTTAAAGGTGAAGATGTTCGGGTGCATTCATGTTATGTTCCCACTCACAGTGAAAACATGTTCTTTTCGAGTGTTGGGACTTGCATGATGTGAGACATACAAACACTATTCACTGGGGCAGAAAAACACCCTACCAGAAAACCATGTTCAGAGATGCCCCACCTGATATGATCTTTGAAGTTCCTGAGGAATGTTACATTTTTCTTCGTGATCTAAGATTTTATAAGGAAAATTTTTTTAAACAAAATTTGCTGTGTGTTTTTGGAAGGTGTGTTTTAAAGAGTTGTGTATCATTTTTTTTTTCCTAATCATGAACTTGTCAGTGACTTCAATGCGGTGACAGCCCTATATGGCCCCTGCGGGTCAAGCTGGCTGGTAGCAACATTAGCTTACCTGACCTGTAACTCCCTTTTCCTTGCAAGAACATACAAATGGTGTATGGCCATATGGTCAGGTGCCAATCTCTGTTCAAAACAAGCACGTTTAATCCTTTCTCCATTGTATGATATAACGAATGAAAAGAGAGTCGAAGCCAGGCCACTTGTATTGGATGGGGCTCGGATTGATGACCTTCAAATGATTGTGATTTGTTGTGTTTTTTGTCAGTTTCTTTTGTTATCCCAACGTCCATTGCCATGCGGGTAATGTTACGAGTGACCAAGTGTTTAGATGAAATTTTATGACAAATTTGGCAACAACGACAAGGTTAAAAACAGAGACCATTTAAATTTATGTACTGGCAAAAATGTATTGTGGCCTATGACACAGGGCAAGTTTTAATTTGTGTTTCATCATGAATATGATAATACTACGCTCAAAATAAGAACTGTTCATGATGTGATGAAAAATCGCTTCAGCCACTAGTTATCAAGCAGCCGTGTGCCACTGGAGATTCAAAACACAAGAAAATTTTGATATTGTAAAAAATCATATTTCATCTAGGTGTGAGTTCTTCATGGCAATCCAGAGTTATGACAGTATGAGCACGAGAAGCAGCCCCGATATTCCTGCTGAATGATAATATGAGCAGCGAGCAGGCCCCCGATATTCTTGTGAATCACTAACACAGGCTGGAGGGGTTGCTCACGGTTCGACACTATATTCCTGGGCTGAAAGGGTTAATTAACAGACACGACTGGTTCCTCGTCTTATTGTATTCTTTGGTGATGGTGTTGAGGGTAAGGGGGTGTGCACGTTGAAGGACAGGCAGATGGTAATTAATTGCAGGACCAATGGGACAGCACCCAGTCATGAAGACACAGGACGGAATTGGAGTTTCTCTTCTTTTATTTCTCCTCCCATGGCAAGGAGCTCGAACCAGGAACACTGCCTGGGAAATCTCTCTTTCTCTCAGCACTCACGCACTGAGCACTCTCTGCACCTCACGTCAGTCGCTCACTCTCGGACACTAGGGGAACACTGATCGCACTCCACTCAGCGCGTAAAATAATATATACGAAGGTGACCCGGACCGCAAAGCAGAGCGCCAACGCAGCGCCGCACATCAAAATAGCCTCGCGGAGGCAAATGACATAATTTTGTGCTATCTGCCGCCGCTTCTTCGCGTTTCTAGCTCGCACGTCCGTTCAAAGTATCCAAACAAATATTTCATATCGATGTGAAAACCTCAGAACCCAAGGAATAAAACACAATAAAGTCATACTAGACAATATCTGTGGCTGTGTCGAGTTATTGGCAATTGAAGTCCGAGAATGAACCCACTTTTAAACGACCCTTTACGTCATATTTTCTTTGTTTCCATGAAAAATAAACCAAAACAGCATGAAATATTTTTGTAATGAATAAAAAAGTTTGAATTTCCTCTTTCTATACATATAAATTTCATTATCCAAGATGCCGTCCAAGCGGAGAATTTTGCGTTTAAAGTTTGATAGAAAACACAACTTGCCTTAAATCACTACATGGCCGTTGCCACGTGCTTCGAACACTTCCCTTTTTCTTCTTCTTCCTAAAATACTGGTTCACTCAAAAACAAGTAGGTCACCAGCGCGCAAGTTAAAAAGTAAAATAAAATAACATAAAACAGTGCGACTCAGACTGTTGGCCCCTGGAGCAAATTTTGGCAACAAGGGGTCGCACTCGATATTCAAGAAGTTAAAAGCAATGGCCAAATTCAGGCCCATGTAATACTAAAATATCTGGGGAAGTAAAAATAGAAAATCGTCAATATGCAGATCTCAAAACTGTCGAATCAATTTGTTTTTTAAATGAGATTGCATTTGTGGCAATCTTGATGGCACCCGGCAGTGAGTTCCACAGCCATACAGAACTGGGATAAAAAGAATGTAAGTGGCTGTCAATATTTGATGCAGGTATGGTATAACATTGACCGCCACTTCCTGGTGCTACTTTTATTCAATACTAGTTGTTCCATTGGAATATCAATTACTTTAGCTCTGCCTTTGAAGAAGATGTTAAGTTTGATAAAAGCTCTTCTCTCTTCTAAGGGTTTCCATTCTAATTTCCTCATGTTCTTCCTAGTATTCCCCTTTTCTCTGATGTGGTTCCCTGTTACGAACCGTGCTGCTCTCTTCTGAATCTTTTCGAGGTTATCAATGTCCTTTAGATGGTAAGGATCCCAAACTGAGCAACCATATCCAGTACTGGTCTAACCAGTGTTTTGTAGCAGTCGTCTTTAACCTTTTGGGGGCAGTCATTGATATTCCTGTATAAGAAAGCTAAGATGTTATTTGCTTTCTTACATACTAAATTGTAATGTTCTTCCATTTGAGATGACTATCTATAATCACGCCTAAATATTTTGCAGCATTAGTTTCTTTAAGAATAGTATATATGGATAGAATAATCTGATCTAATTGGTGAGCGTTGCTACATATACGCAACACTTGGCACTTTTGGGGATGAAATTCCATTTTCCAAGTTCTTTCCCACTCTTGTAAAGCGTTTATATCTTCTTGTAGAATGCGTGTATCATTCTTGCTTCTGATTGTTCTATAATACTAAGCTGTCAGTTGGTATACCTCACTCAATTCATTGGCACATAATTTTAAGAGCTTGCCGGGAACGCCATCGGGACCAGTAGCTTTGTTTTCATTGATGTTGGTCAGTAACTTAAATACTCCTGCTTTGTTTACTTTGATGTTTTGCATTTCAGGAGTTTATCATCATCCTTTAGTCTAACGTTAATTAAAGGTTTGGGATTTGAGAAAACTGAACAAAACTGCTTGTTTAGTAAGTTTGCTTTCCTTCAGGGTCCTGTATTAGGTTATTCTGGTTGTTTCTCAGGTCTGGAATCCCAATGTTGTCCGGTCTCTTACTCCTTATGTTAGACCATAACTTTTTGTTTTGATGATCACCTTCTGAAATCATCGAATTAACATAATTGGAGTGAGCAAGCCTACATTCTCTCTGACACCTTCTCTTAATATGTTTATACCTAACCAGTAATCTTTCTGAATTAGGATGTAGTTTCAATTTCATAAAGAAACGATGTTTCCTTCTCAACAAACGTTTAGTTTTGTAGTAATCCATGGCTGGTGGGTTCTTGCTTGAAGTTATTTTAGTAGTATGTTGTCATCCATAATAAATTCCAAGTTAGTTTTTATACACTTCCAAAGGTCACTGGGCATTATCTTTAACACTATGGGACCTCAAAAATAGACGACTGAAATCATGAGTATCCCTGCGCATTTTGGTAAATTTGCTTGGTTCCAGAGTCTTATGGTACGTTTAGGGGGTTTTCTTCGAAAGGGTGAAAGTTGCTCTCTAAGAGAATTATGTTTTGATCACCCAGGGCCTGCAATTAATTCCTGATTGCCTAAAGCGCCTGGACAATTGGTAAAAAATAAATCCAGGAATGCCTTACCACGAGTGGTGCTTCAACTGACTGCACCAATCCAAGGTCTTTGGTGGCATCAAAAAAATGAGTATTAATATTTTTACTGTACTGATTACCAAGTATGGCATCTTCACCCCAATCAATATCTGGTAAGTTAAAGTCTCCACCAATCCATAATATTGCCTTCCTATTGGCCAAACAATGTTAGAAATGTCTCTGCAGATAGACGAACATACATTTTCATCTGAGTCTGGAGGTCTGTAAACTGATCCAACAATGACAGGTCTCTTATTCTTAAAATTAATCCTACAAAATAAACTTCACTTATTTTGCCTTGATATAAAAACTCACTGGCTAAGTTCTTCCTAATGGCAATCAAGACTCCCCCACCTCTTTTTCCAAGTCTGTCCTTTCTATAAATATCAAAATCCTCCATTAGAAGTTCACTGCTGGATGTTCCAGTTTTCTAGCCAGTTTCTGTTCCAATTACAACATCAATGTTTTTTTTCGGTGACTAAATTACTGAGTTCTTCCTTTTCTTGATAAGAGATTGAAAATTTACGACTATGCATTTAATTTTTATCTTTTTCTCTTAATGATTTGGGGGTTCAGTTGCACTTTATGATTTGGGATTTTATCAGTTTTAGAATCAGGGGTGGATGCAAACTTAGGACAAAATTTTAAGTTTTCTTTTGGGGATCGGTCTGGTGAGATAGGGTCAAAACGGTTGCTTTCTGAACTGCAGTCTTCAATAGAATCTTCAAAAAGTCTCGAACTAAAGTTTGGAAGCCCGCGGGTAAAAGAATAAAACGTTATTCCGTTGAAATGGTCCATCGGATGATAATTCTTATATAATTTCGGTTGCTTCTATCATAGAAATGGAGTTATTAAAAATATTTCGATTGGGAAGTCCGAATTTCATGAAACGACAATTTAGATCAAAACTCCGACAGTAAACAAAGAAGGCGACTCGCTAAAGGGACCGGGGCTGTCAGTCATTTCGTATAGTCGCAAGCTTGTACAGAAAAGATCATAGGCATGCGATATACGAAATGAAAGCTTATGGACTTTACTTTCAATGTGCATTCATGGATTCTTTGGATTCTCTCATACTTTTTATGAAATCAAGAATTATTCACGGTTTGTTCGTCGGACAGTTCAAAATGGCGCCAAGATTAATTCGTCGAAATACCAGTTTTAGGGAAAATATGGCTTCTCAGTCCAACACGATGGTAATGAATAGAATACATTAATCTTTGTGACTTCAGCGACGTATACACAACTATATAGGTTCTGAGGTATTCATGATTTAAAAAATTTACACAATAAAAATGAGATCAATCGATCAAGGGAGGTAACGGGAAGACAACTCATGAACAAAATATCTCGTCTACGATGGGTGACCAAGAAATATACACTGTTAGCACCCGGCTACACTTTGATGATATACTTCTTGATAATGATAATGGTAATAATGATTATAATAATAATGATAATAACATTGCATTTATAAAGCGCCAGGCCAAAGGTTCTAGGTGCTGACAATCCATACTCTCGTGTACGCAACAGGCTGCCTACCTGGGTAGTGCGACTGAAGAGCTGCCTGCCAGTGCTTATTATTCAGTCATTTTCCGTGTCCACCAGTCAACAATTGTTTACTAAATTTCCATATTTCCTGCATTCTTTCAATTTCTCATGCAGGGTGCATGCTATGTGTAACATGTCATCCATACCAACAGCCAAACTGGCCTTCTCTTCCGAAAGTTGGTGATGGCATTTTGTGTATGTGCAAGATTTTATGCGTGCATTCATACACAGAACCTCGGTTTGTAGTCTCATTTGAAAAGGACTGTTAGGGAAATGGAGTCAGAACCAATGTTACTTGCAAGGGAAAAATCCCCCTGTACCAAAACAGCCTGGCAGAGATTCAAACCCACAACCTCAGGATCACCAAGATGAACGAGTCAGGCGCTCTAACCATCTGATCTTTTATGCACCTCCCCCCCCCCCCTCAAGTTTATGTGGTATGCACAAGGATACTACTCAACATTAGAACAATGACACACAATCCCAATATGCTAGAAAAAAAAACAACAACAACATCCATTTTTGGGGAGAGGGTGGAGAGAATCTAGTGTTTCCTTTTTTTCCCCATCCAAATTTTCTCTTCATTAAACGGGTCATAATGACATGCCTTTGAGAAAGTATCAGTATTTGAGCAAGCATTGAGCATAACATAGTTAAACTGGTCATGATGACATGCCTTTGAGAAAGTATCAGTATTTGAGCAAGTATCGAGCATAACATAGTTTAAACTGGTCATAATGACATGCCTTTGAGAAAGTATCAGTATTTGAGCAAGCATTGAGCATAACATAGTTAAACTGGTCATAATGACATGCCTTTGAGAAAGTATCAGTATTTGAGCAAGTACCAAGCATAACACAGTTAAACTGGTCATAATGACATGCCTTTGAAAAAGTATCAGTATTTGAGCAAGTATCAAGCATAACATAGTTAAACTGGTCATATGACATGCCTTTGAGAAAGTATCAGTATTTGAGCAAGTATCGAGCATAACATAGTTAAACTGGTCATATGACGTGCCTTTGAGAAAGTATCAGTATTTGAGCAAGCATCGAGCATAACATAGTTAAACTGGTCATAATGACGTGGCCTTTGAGAAAGTATCAGTATTTGAGCAAGTATCGAGATAACATAGTTAACTGGTCATGATGACGTGCCTTTGAGAAAGTATGGGTATTTGAGCAAGTATCCAGCATAACATAGTTAAACTGGTCATAATGACGTGCCTTTGAGAAAGTATCAGTATTTGAGCAAGTATCGAGCATAACATAGTTAAACTGGTCAAATGACGTGCCTTTGAGAAAGTATCAGTATTGAGCAAGTATCGAGCATAACATAGTTAAACTGGTCATAAATGACGTGCCTTTGAGAAAGTATCAGTATTTGAGCAAGTATCGAGCATAACATAGTTAAAAACTGGTCATAATGACGTGCCTTTGAGAAAGTATCAGTGTTTGAACAAGTATCGAGCATAACTCTGATCTGTGAGAAGACATGCCCTGGCTAGGGCTGATTTTTTTTTTTTTAGTTTCCTAATCTTGAATTGTTTCTTACTTGTTGTCAGGATTTTTTTTTTTAACCCGTTTTTCCCCCCCTCCCCCCCCCCCCCCCCCCCCCCCCCCCCCACCCCCCCCCCCCCCCCCCCCCCCCCCCACCTTTTGGACGTTCTGTGCTCATAGCTAAATATCTTCCTCTTTTCTGTGGACTGGTGCCTTTTTTTTTTTTTTTAAACTCACGTTTGTCTTTTGTTGCTGTCACAACTGTTTTTTCAGCCTTGTGCACCATTGTCCGTCTTTGTTCTGGAAACCTTTTTGTGTGTGTGCTGTAGCAGTTTATGACATGGCAGCTTTTTTCTTGTGATCAGGCAGTCACGCATGACAATTGAATACAGTACTGAAAGGGACACTCCATGTCCATTCTGATGTGATCAGGCAGTTAGGCAATGACAATTGATATACAGTACTGAAAGAGGACACTCCATGTCCATTCTGATGTGATCAGGCAGTTAGGCAATGACAATTGATATACAGTACTGAAAGAGACGCTCCATGTCCATTCTGTTGTGATCAGGCAGTTAGGCAATGACAATTGATATACAGTACTGAAAGAGGACGCTCCATGGCCATTCTGTTGTGATCAGGCAGTTAGGCAATGACAATTGATATACAGTACTGAAAGAGGACGCTCCATGTCCATTCTGTTGTGATCAGGCAGTTAGGCAATGACAATTGATATACAGTACTGAAAGAGGACGCTCCATGTCCATTCTGTTGTGATCAGGCAGTTAGGCAATGACAATTGATATACAGTACTGAAAGAGGACGCTCCATGTCCATTCTGTTGTGATCAGGCAGTTAGGCAATGACAATTGATATACAGTACTGAAAGAGACGCTCCATGTCCATTCTGTTGTGATCAGGCAGTTAGGCAATGACAATTGATATACAGTACTGAAAGAGGAC
>CM031629.1:23130910-23135910 GCA_018398815.1 Conus ventricosus | reverse complement strand
TGTCTCCAACTTCAGCAGGCGAAGGATGATCTTCTCAGCGCACTTAAAGGGGACAGAAGTGAGTGCTACTGGCCTGTAGTCGTTCATGGTGACTGGAGAACGTTTTCTTGGCGACAGGCACAATAGTTCATGATTTCCCGATGGCTGGGATGGAGCCCTCGTCAATGGACCTCTGGAAGAGCTCACAGTAGACCGGAGCTAGAGCGTCACGGCATTCATTTCCCGCAGCAGCCTACCAGTGATGTTGTCAGGGTCTGCGGCACTGCGCGCTTTGACCTTCTTGAAGGATGTCCTGACTTCATCGACTGAGATGGTGGTTGGATGCGCAGTGCGACCTGCCACCTCCTGCATGGCCCGCTGCTGCTCTCCACTGAAGTCCCGACGGTCAAACCTGGCATAGAAAGTGTTCAGCTCTCTGGCCAGCTCGGCTTCATCACTGGTCTGGAGAGGGACTTTCTGCTGCCTGTGGCCGGTGATTGTCCCGATGTCTCTCCAGTACTGCCTGGTGTTGCCCTCCCGGAAGTTGGACTCCACCCTGGATGTGAAGAGGCGTTTGTCCTCCCTTATCTGTCTCTGGAGCTGCTTTTGGGCTGCCTTCTCCTCATCCCTGTCACCTCTCAGGAACGCGTCTCTCTTCTTGTGCAACATTTTCTTCATACCCGGGTCACCCAGGGCTTGTTGTTGGGGTAAATCTTGCATGACTTGGTCTCGAGGACGGTGTCTCCACAGAAGGAGATGAAGGATGAGATGGCGTTGGCAGTCACGTCGAGGCTGGGATCAGAGAACACTGCCCAGTCTGTTGTTTCAAAAGCGTCACACAAAACTTCTGTTAACTCTAAGTTGCAGAGTGAGACGACTGCAGGCGGAAATCTAAACAAATCTTAAATAAATGTTAACGAACCGCCCTGAGAAACGTGGACAAACGAGTCACAGACAAACCACAACGCATTTTGACCTCTAAGGTCTTCTTCAGGCAAGATACAAACAAACAGGACAACGAAAATTCACTTTGCTTTGATCGCTTCAGAGTTCAGCGCAAGGAAGGCATTGAATGAGAACGAGGCTGTTGGAAGGGAAATCATGTGTGAGTCAAGGTCGTAATGATGATAATAATATTATTGATAGGAATACTAATAATGGCCAAAATATTGAAAAAATAAATTAATACAGGATTACTACCACTCTTGGCGACAATAAGGCAATAGCAGCTGTAGTATGGGAAAAAGGAGAGTGGGTTAGAGGATTCTTAAACAGCAGGGTTGCCGTGGCAACAGCCCCAGCGGCGAAGGCGATGGCGATGTGAATGCTAGTGGTGGTAGTATCAATACTAGCAATAGTATTACTGATGATACTGCTAACAACCATTGTGAAGGTTAAGGTAATAAAAGCATGATATGGAAATATGTTTAGAAATACATTTTTATATTAATCATAATAAATGAAATGAAATGAAATTAATAAATAAATGAAACATAATGATACTAAAGGTATTAATACTAATACTAAAGGGGGGGGGGGGGGACAACCAAGAACAACAACAATAACCAAGGGGAGGAGGAAGAGTGGAGGACAGGAAGAACAGAAAGGAAACAGAAGATATAAATTATGGGAAGGATGGAATCTAATTGGTATATTAATAGTTACAGTAATAGTTTTGATAAATAATGGTGATTGTAACTCTACAGTAATGGTAGTGATGCTATGGGAGGCTAGAAAAGTGGTAAGCTGGAATGTCAGAATTATTGTAAAGAACAATAATTACATTAATGAAAGTAGTAAATATAACATTTGAAATAGTTGTGAAGTTGTAACAAAAGGTATACCTGATTGGATAAATAATTAAATGAAATGAAATTTAAAAAAAATGTTTGCAAATATTACACACACACACACACACACACACACACACACACACACACACACACACACACACACACACACACACACACACACAATAAAAACAACAGTCGGTTCATGTCTCAGACTTGTATTTTTAACAAATTTTCGCTGTGAACAGCTTCGTCAGGCCAAGGTACAATGATAAAAGCCTCGCATCAAGTAAAATGACATATCGTTGATGGTGAACTCCTATTCAGGCAAACCAGGTAAAATCAGGTAAAAAGAGGTCAACAATTGGCGCATGCAGGACATTATTCACAGCAATAGGCCCTCCAACCACACTCACACCACACACACACACACACACACACACACACACACACAGACGCACAGACCGACAAACACACACACACACACACACACACACACACACACACACACACACACACGGACGCACGCACGCACGTGCGCACGCACGCACGCACGCACGCATGCAAGCACACACACACGCACGCACGCACACACACGCACCCCCCCCCCCCACACACACACACACACACAAGTATACATACATATACATAGATATAGATACATACGCACACATACATAATATATATATATATTAATATATATATATATATATATATATATATATATATATATATGCACACGCACACACACACACACACACACACACACACACACACACACACACACACACACACACACACATGTATATCACGGAGTAAGAGAGGGAGGAGAGAGTGGAGAGAGAGAGAGAGAAAGGGGCAGAGAAAGAAGGGGGGGGGGGGGGGTGGAGGGAGAGAGAGAGAAAAAAGACGGCGGTGGGGTGTGGGGGTGGGAAGGGAAGGAGAGGGGAAGGCGCCGAGGGAGAAACGGAAGGCATGGGGGGGGGGGGGGGGGGGGGGGGAATGGGGGAGCGAGGGTGGACGAAGATAGCCGGGCAAGAGGAAACAAGAACAAGACGAGAGACCAAGAAAAAGAAACACCTGACAAACATGCATGTGACCACACATCCACATCCACAACTGCACCCATGCAGCATGATCAAAACAAAACAAAGGTGCACCCCCCCTCTCCCCCAGTTTATCAAAATATGGTCACACGAAAAAAAGAGGGGGGGGGGGGAGTAGGAAAGTGGAAGCAGCAATGGGAGAAGGGGGTAGCGGAGAGGGGGGTTGTAGGGCGGGGCACCAGGGAGGGTGGGGGTACATATATATATATATATGTATGTGTGTGTGTGTGTGCACGCGCGCGCGCACGTGCGAGAGAGAGAGAGAGAGAGAGAGAGTGTGTGTGTGTGTGTGTGCATGGATGTGTGTGTGTGTAGGGGGGGGGGGGGGGGGGGGGGGGCTTCCACATAGTTATAAACATCTACACAACATTCGCACAAGAAAGAGGGAAGATGGAACAGAAGTTCGTGTTGAGGAAATAGTGTATGAAATTTAAAAAAAAAACAAATGAAGAAAATGGAGTGGACAAGTATCTGAATAAACAATAGACTGATGTGAGAAGTAGAGAGAGTGTAGTGAGAAGGGAGAGGAAGATAGCTGTAAGTTATGTGTGAGGTAAACAGTGGGAGATATGGTAGCATGTGTGTTTTGTGAGAGGATATTGTGGGCTGAAATTGCAGTGGTGGATAGGTACATGTTACTTTATGATGCTGATGCTGTGAGGGTGCAGGGAAGAAGGGGGTGGGATTACACACTAACTGGGGGAGGGGAGGGGCAACATATTCACACCTATACACAGTCTCTCTCTCTCTCTCTCTCTCTCTCTCTCTCTCTCTCTCTCTCTCTCTCTAATAAATAAGTTATTGCATCTAAGTATTATCACTATTTTAATTCTACAATTAACGCTTGCAATGGGATTAGTGATAATAGGACATAATGCTCATAAGTATAATGGTAAAATGATAATGACGGAAATAACAACAATGACATCAGTGTTGTTGTAATGATGTAATGATGGTGATGAAGATAACAGTAAAGGTAATGATATGATGATAGTGATACAGTAATAATGGTTTTAAGTAATATTGGTAGGATAATATTAGGTGGAAAGGAGCTGAAATGCTCAATGAACAACAGCAGACAGTACCAGAATGATGACAATAATGATAGTAGCAATGGTAAGTGCAGTAACACTAGCGGAAACAACAGCACCAGGAAAGGGATGAAAACGACCAACGATAAAGGAGCTAGCATTCTATTTAGTGTGTGTGTGTGTGTGTGTGTGTGTGTGTGTGTGTGTGTGTGTGTTCCGTTTGTAATGTCAGCCTCATTCATTGGTTCCCCCCCCACCTCCACCCCCCAGCCACCGCCATCCCCTCCAACACCACTACACACATCATTACTAGGGTGGGAGAGGGGGGGGGGGGTAAGTTGATTGGTGTAGCAAATGAAGAGACTCAGACGGTGTAGGAAAAGGGAAAAGGATGATAACTGCAACCTATGTCTGAGGTAAACAGTGGGAAGTAGGGTAGTATGGGTGCGTGTAGGTGTAGGAATTTCAGGCTGGAGCTGCAGAGATGGAATGGTAATACTACTTTTGGACGTTGATGCCATGAGGATGGACGGTGCCCAGTTTGGCAATGAGATGAGATTCCTGCATAAGACGTTCCAAGTTGTCACTCTTTGATTGCCGAAGTGCCAGGACTTTGACATTGTCGATGTTGTGTTGGGCGTGGTTGAAGTATAGAGCGACTGGTTTGGGCCGATGGTGGCGGATGTCGGCCCGGTGTTCAAGATGCGCGTCTCAAGTGTGCGAGATGTCTCGCCTACATAGATCTTACCGCACAGCTGGCAGTGGATGGCATACACAATGTTGTGGCTCTGGCAGGAGAAAGTGCGTTTAATAGTGAAAGAGCCTGTGGGGCCATGTAGGATGGTGTCTGGTTTGGTGAGAGAGCAGATTTTGCAGTTGGGTTTTAAGCAGGGGAAAGTACCTGGTGGCTTAGGTGTGGAGATTTTGTTCAGCTTAGAGCGCACCAGTAGGTCTTTGAGGTTTTTGTCACGCTTGAAAGTGATCATTGGTTTGGTCTCAAAGGCAGGTTTATGATTTTCCACTATGTGCCAGTTAGACTTCAAGATCCTGCAGATGGGCAGATTGTGAGGATGGAAGAGAAGGCAGGCGGTGGG
>CM031629.1:23106231-23130810 GCA_018398815.1 Conus ventricosus | reverse complement strand
GATCTTTGTTTTAACACAGACATTTCATTTGAAAAAAAAAGGAAACTATGGTTGTTGTTGACATGCTATACAGAAATAAAATCAGTATCAACAAAAAATGATCACACAAACAAACTCCATGAGACCTTCAGAGATTACAAAGTGTTGGGCAGATTAGATATGAAAATGTATGACTGATTAACTGTAAAAAAAAAAAAAAACCCACTTTTATACAGGGAAAAAGAGTAGAAAACACATTTCAGTGTGATTGTTGTTTGCAATTTAAACAGAAGAACTGAAAAATAAATCGAACATTGTTTCAGAGTGAAGGACTGGACTTTGTATTTGTGGTTAGCTGTGCAAATGCATGACTAGATCTCTAATAGTTATATATACATAACTTGCACACAGTATCAGATTATCATCGATATCAGTCACCTAAGTGGCATAACTTCTTATTTACCCAACCCCATACAAGCATGTTTGCTGACTTATGTTTAAAGACAGTTTCTCTCTCCTCTCTCTCATCCTCACCCCAGATCGCCTCTCTTCCTCACTCTCTCTCTCACTCTCCTCCTATCTTCACTCTCATCCTCTCCATTCTCTCTCTCACTCTCTCTTCTCTCATCCTCTCTTCTCTCTGTATAATATATATATATATAATATATAAATATATAAATATATATATATGTATATATATATATATATATATAATGAATAAAAGCATATCTTAAAACCGGGACTTACAAATTTTTTTTCGAGGTCTTTCCTCTCCCGCAGGTTTTAGTACTTTACAAAAAAAAAAAAAGGCCGGAACTATACTACCAGCTATATATATATATAAATATATATATTTATATATATATATCTGTCATGATGGTAAAAAGGAAGGTTAAAACCAAGATTCAAACCTCGACAAATTTGTTTCTAGCGGCTGCCTGTCATCAGGAGGACTCTGTTGCCCACCGTCCGTGTTATATAGCTTGTGGGCTCACGTTTGCGGTTGTTTGCACCGTGGCGGTTGGCTCACTGTTTGTTTGGGGCTTACATGTTTTTGTTTTATGATGTGTTCACTAACAACGATTCCAATTTATGCCTGCAGTTGTTTACTATTTCTGTTTTGGTGTTTAAAGTTGCTTAAGTGTGTTTGTCATATAATTAACCATTTTTCAGTTAAGCATAGTTGCACCCATTTTTGAAACATTCTGTATGGATGATTCTTCTTTTTTATGATTTTCCAGGATATATTGTAGCTTGTGTTTGCGTCTTTAAGTTTCCAGATATATTTGCTCATTTCTGTTTGGTTTTTATATTTTTCTTTATTGAATGACTGTTAGTGGTTTTCATATCTGGTTTTGAAGTGGTTTTCAGTGATCCCTATGTATGTTTCTTTTTCATTTTCTGATGTTACAGTGGCCTGGTATACAATGTTGTTGTGGAGACATTTATTGTTTAGTGGGCACTGCTCCTTTCTCGTGCAATTGCAAGAATTCCTTCTTCACCCTTCTTTGCTGTGTTGATTTTCATTTTGTTGGATGCGTCAGTCAGGTTTTTGAGGTTGGGCATACATGAGTACGATAGTTTGACAGTGTTTTTGTTAAATATTTTGGACAGTTTGTGCTCTTTTGGAAATGAAGTTGCTAGGATTTTGAAGAATTCTTTCCCTATGTTTGTTTTGAGTTTCCCGTCGTATGGGGGGTTATACCATATGATTTTCTTTTCCTATTTTTCTTGCTTTTATTTGTGTTGTTGTCCGGGTTGTATTGTAGTTTGTAATTGTATCCACTTGTTTGTAGTGCCTCCTGGTATTCCACTGCTGCATTGTCGAACACTCTCTCATTGCATGACAGGTTGATAGTCTCTTGTTTATGCCATGGGGTATGGTCTTTAATACAGATGGTGGATGGTTACTTTTGGTGTGTACATAAAGAGGTGTATCATTGGGTTTCTTGTATGGTTTATATATATGGTTGTTGAGATCCAGTGTTATGTCTAAGTAGTTCACTACCTTTTTGTTTGCTTCAATGGTGATCTTTAAGTTGTGGTTTTGGAAGATTTTGCATAGTTCTTTCTTCTTGTTTTCGATGGTTCTTGGGTTGTTTGTTAGTGCAGCAAGGCCATCGTCTCTGTACAGTCCGACTTGTTTTTCCGAGTTTTTTCTTGTTTGTTGGACAGCATGAATATCCGACCAGTTCACATGTTTCTGCACCATCATATGAACCCATGGTTACGTGAATGTTGAGTTTCTGTTGGTTTTCCTGATCCAGGTTTCATTTCTGCTGTGTAGTAATGTTTTCTTGGTGTGGAGAATGATTTCCATTTCTGACCCTGTTATGTCTGTGTGGTTACTGGCAAACTTCAGGGCTTTGGAGAGTAGTTCCTCATCTATGGATGGGTAAAAGTCTACTATGTCAAATGTGATAAATACTGTATTACTTTGTTTATTGAGTTTTTTGAACCATTGGATAACTTCGTATGTGTTCTTCCAGAGGTTGTAATCAGAGTTTGATTTTATGTCCTTTGTTATTTTTTCCAGAATTTTCTTGCTTATTTTGCCTAATTCAGATTTCGATGGGTTTATTAGTCTGCATGTTGGATTGTTATGAAAGTTGGGTTTGTGGTCTTTGAGTGTTATGAAAGCTTCTTTTGTTGCTGTCGCTTCTATCCTGTCACTTAGGTCTATGCGCTCTGCAAGTTCTTTATCTTTAGTGCGGATACTGTCATGTATATTTTTGTCAGCTTTTTTGTAGTTTTTCTGGATGTTTTTGTCAAGGAGTTGAGAATATTCCTTTGGTTCCATTTTGTAGTAATTGCTAGTTTTGTCAGCCTTCACAAATATTTTTTTTGTCATTTTGTACTTGTTTTATTTGGTTTTTTAATGTTGTTTGGAAATCGTTGTTAGATTTTTTGAATTCAATATTGGTTATCATTCTTTTCATTTGGTCTTCAAAGCGTTTCATATCGTCTATGACTGGTGGTGATCGCCATGATTTGAAATCGTAGGTGTTTTTGTCCTCTTTTTTTGCATTCGGGTTCAGGAAAAAGAATGCTTTCCATCTCATATTGCGTACGAACTTTTCGGTTTGTTCTATTAATCTTTTTAAGTAGAATTGTGGGTTAGAGAACGGTATGTTTTTTTTTTGACTGCCTAAAATTGATTTCCTCCATTTTAAAATCTTTCGGGCCACAGTGCTCAACGTGAGGAGCAATCAAGATGAATATAACCAAAGAGCCTAAAATGATTTTAAAAGTGCTCGAACCCCTTGGGGAGCAACATTTGTCAATGATGTTAAAAAGGAAGGTTAAAACTCAAGGTTAAAACTCGACAAATTTGTTTCTAGCGGCGTTGCGCTGTCATCAGGATGGTCTCTGTTTGCCCACCGCCGATGTTATATAGCGTGTGGGCTCACGTTTGCGGTTGTTTGCACGTGCGGGTTGGCTGCACGTGTTTTTTGGGGCTTTCAGGTTTTTGTTTTGGATGTGTTCACTAACAACGATTTCCATTTATGCCTGCAGTTGTTTACTATTTCTGTTTTGGTGTTTAAAGTTGCTAAGTGTGGTTTGCATAGTATTAACCATTTTTCAGTTAAACATAGGTTGCACCTTTTTGAAACATTGCTGTATGGTGATGCTCTTTTTATGATTTTCCAGGATATATTGTAGCTTGTTATATGCATACATATAATTTTATCACATTGCATCACATGTTGATCAATGGATTTTATTCTGTTTTGAAACAATCACACCATAGACCTGTTCTTCAAATCTTTTCTTGTGGTCACATGACTCTTTTTCTTTTTTTTTCCCTCATTTGTTTTGACCAGTAAAAAGCATTGATGTGTCTGCTTCGACCAGAAAAAAGGGCAGGCACACACACACACACACACACACACACACACACACACACACACACACACACACACACACACACACAGAAAGAGAGAAAGAGAGAGAGAGAGAGAGACAGGTAGGCACGCAGATAGGTTGGTTGGCCAATCAATCACTCCAGGCATTAGTTCAAACTATGTAGCTGACATTACCAACATTCAGTGTCATGAACCAACTGTCTCTGAAGGGTTTTGCTCAGTTTTCTTCTCCATGCCCTCCTCCATCCTCCCCAACAGTATTCTCTCCCTTCCCCTCTCACCTGTCCTCTCCACTCCCCATTCCTTATATCTCCATGCCCTCCTCCATCCTCCCCAACAGTATTCTCTCCCTTACCCTCTCACCTGTCCTCTCCACTCCCCATTCCATTATCTTCATGCACACACCTCTCCGTGTGATGCTTTTTTTTCTTGAGGTCAGGTAGATTATGATGTGAGGTGTTTGATATACTGTCTGTACCTGGCCCCTTTATCTCCCCTCTCTGTCTGTATGTGACTGTCTGTACCTGGCCCCTTTATCTCCCCTCTCTGTCTGTATGTGACTGTACCTGGCCCCTTTATCTCCCCTCTCTGTCTGTATGTGACTGTACCTGACCCTTTATCTCCCTCTCTGTCTGTATGTGACTGTCTGTACCTGGCCCTTTATCTCCCTCTCTGTCTGTATGTGACTGTCTGTACCTGGCCCCTTTATCCCCCCTCTCTGTATGTGACTGTCTGTACCTGGCCCCTTTATCTCCCCTGTCTCTCTGTATGTGACTGTCTGTACCTGGCCCCTTTATCTCCCTCTCTGTCTGTATGTGACTGACTGTACCTGGCCCCTTTATCTCCCCTCTCTGTCTGTATGTGACTGTCTGTACCGGGCCCCCTTTTATTTCCCCTGTCTGTCTGTATGTGACTGTCTGTACCTGGCCCCTTTATCTCCCCTCTCTGTCTGTATGTGACTGTCTGTACCTGACCCTTTATCTCCCCTCTCTGTCTGTATGTGACTGTACCTGGCCCCTTTATCTCCCCTCTCTGTCTGTATGTGACTGTACCTGACCCCTTTATCTCCCCTCTCTGTCTGTATGTGACTGACTGTACCTGGCCCCTTTATCTCCCCTCTCTGTCTGTATGTGACTGACTGTACTGGCCCCTTTATCTCCCCTCTGTCTGTATGTGACTGTCTGTACCTGACCCTTTATCTCCCCTCTGTGTGTGTGGCTGTCTGTACCTGGCCCTCTATCTCTCCTCTCTGTCTGTATGTGACTGTCTGTCCCTGACCCTTTATCTCTCCTCTCTGTCTGTATGTGACTGTCTGTACCTGACCCTTTATCTCTCCTCTCTGTCTGTATGTGACTGTCTGTACCTGACCCTTTATCTCTCCTCTGTCTGTATGTGACTGTCTGTACTGGCCCCTTTATCTCCTCTCTCTGTCTCTATGTGACTGTCTGTACTGGCCCCTTTATCTCCCCTCTCTGTCTGTATGTGACTGTCTGTACATGGCCCCTTTATCTCCCCTCTCTGTCTGTATGTGACTGTCTGTACTGGCCCCTTTATCTCCCCTCTCTGTCTGTATGTGACTGTCTGTACTGGCCCCTTTATCTCCCCTCTCTGTCTGTATGTGACTGTCTGTACTGGCCCCTTTATCTCCCCTCTCTGTCTGTATGTGACTGTCTGTACTGGCCCCTTTATCTCCCCTCTCTGTCTGTATGTGACTGTCTGTACATGGCCCCTTTATCTCCCCTCTCTGTCTGTATGTGACTGTCTGTACCTGAACCCTTTATCTCTCCTCTCTGTCTGTATGTGACTGTCTGTACCTGACCCTTTATCTCTCCTCTCTGTCTGTATGTGACTGTCTGTACCAGTCCCACTATCTCCCCTCTGTCTGTATGTGACTGTCTGTACCTGGCCCCTTTATCTCCCCTCTCTGTCTGTATGTGACTGTCTGTACCTGACCCTTTATTTCCCCTCTCTGTCTGTATGTGACTATCTGTACCTGGCCCTTTGTCTCTCCTCTCTGTCTGTATGTGACTGTCTGTACCTGACCCTTTATCTCCTCTCTCTGTCTGTGTGTGACTGTCTGTACCTGGCCCCTTTAATTGCTCTTTCTGTCTGTATGTGACTGTCTGTACCTGGCCCTTTGTCTCCCTCTCTGTCTGTATGTGACTGTCTGTACCTGACCCTTTATCTCCCCTCTCTGTCTGTATGTGTCTGTCTGTACCTGGCCCCTTTATCTCCTCTCTCTGTCTGTATGTGACTGTCTGTACCTGGCCCCTTTATCTCCCCTCTCTGTCTGTATGTGACTGTCTGTACCTGACCCTTTATCTCCTCTCTCTGTCTGTATGTGACTGTCTGTACCTGGCCCCTTTATCTCCCCTCTCTGTCTGTATGTGACTGTCTGTACCTGGCCCCTTTATCTCCCCTCTCTGTCTGTATGTGACTGTCTGTACCTGGCCCTTTATCCCCCCTCTCTGTCTGTATGTGACTGTCTGTACATGGCCCCTTTATCTCCCCTCTCTGTCTGTATGTGACTGTCTGTACATGGCCCTTTATCTCCCCTCTCTGTCTGTATGTGTCTGTACCTGACCCTTTATCTCCCCTCTCTGTCTGTATGTGACTGTCTGTACCTGGCCCCTTTATCTCCCCTCTCTGTCTGTATGTGACTGTACCTGGCCCTTTATCTCCCCTCTCTGTCTGTATGTGACTGTCTGTACCTGGCCCCTTTATCTCCCTCTCTGTCTGTATGTGACTGTCTGTACCTGGCCCTTTATCTCCCTCTCTGTCTGTATGTGACTGTACCTGGCCCCTTTATCTCCCTCTCTGTCTGTATGTGACTGTCTGTACCTGACCCTTTATCTCCTCTCTCTGTCTGTATGTGACTGTCTGTACCTGGCCCCTTTATCTCCCCTCTCTGTCTGTATGTGACTGTACCTGGCCCTTTATCTCCGTCTCTGTCTGTATGTGACTGACTGTACCTGGCCCTTTATTCCCCTCTCTGTCTGTATGTGACTGTCTGTACCTGCCCCTTTATCTCCCCTCTCTGTCTGTATGTGACTGTCTGTACCTGGCCCTTTATCCCCCCTCTCTGTCTGTATGTGACTGTACCTGGCCCCTTTATCTCCCCTCTCTGTCTGTATGTGACTGTCTGTACCTGACCCTAAAGTTATCTCCTCTCTCTGTCTGTATGTGACTGTCTGTACCTGGCCCCTTTATCTCCCCTCTCTGTCTGTATGTGACTGTCTGTACCTGGCCCTTTATCTCCCCTCTCTGTCTGTATGTGACTGACTGTACCTGGCCCCTTTATCTCCCCTCTCTGTCTGTATGTGACTGTCTGTACCTGGCCCCTTTATCTCCCCTCTCTGTCTGTATGTGACTGTACCTGGCCCCTTTATCTCCCCTCTCTGTCTGTATGTGACTGACTGTACATGGCCCCTTTATCTCCCCTCTCTGTCTGTATGTGACTGTCTGTACATGGCCCCTTTATCTCCCCTCTCTGTCTGTATGTGACTGTCTGTACATGGCCCCTTTATCTCCCCTCTCTGTCTGTATGTGTCTGTACCTGACCCTTTATCTCCCCTCTCTGTATGTGACTGCCTCAAGATGATTATTAGTGTTTTTGTTGAGTTGTTTTAAAACAGAAAGATTGGAAAAAAATCAAATCCACATGTTTTATCATTATATATGACTCACAGCCTTCAGATAGTTTTGTTCCTGGGTTTTTTTTTTATCCCTTGATGTATTGTCTTTTAAAGCTATTTTTTGTCAGCATATTTGCATAATTTGTTACCAGTTATTCACTACATGTTGTAACATGGTATGAGATACAGAGAAATGAAAAACATCAATATTTGAATATGTCCATAAATTATGTTTGGTAAGTGAAGACATTTTTTTATGTGGACTGTGTGCAGGACAGTGATGTTCCGGGAAAGTGTCTTTGGTGTGGTGAGTACTGTCACTGTCATGAACCTCTGTCTCCCTCCTCCCTGCTCCTGTTTCACCTGTCGTCCATCTCTGTTTCTCTGGTCAGTTTCAGAATCACTCCTCTTTCCTGAGCAAGGAATCTGGTGCTGACAAATTAATGGGTACTTAATGTTCTTCAGTGAAAATGCCTCAATGAATTGTGATGAGTTGTCCCACTTTATAAACACAAATGTTGGTGATAGTGTGTGTGGTAACAATTCTTTTTATTTCCTATCTATATTCTCATTGCATAAAGAAATAAAAACGTGTGTATTCATTTTCAGATTTGAATGTTGTAATAGTCATTAGAATTATGTTATTACTTGTATAGTCAGTGCTCTCTGTGTGTGCTTGTGTGTGTATGTATGTGGAGGGGGTGGTGTGAGGGGAGGGGGAGGGGAGGGCATACATTATTTTTATGTATGTATGCAGTGACTTTTTTTCTTAGACAGGGCCTTGCTTTGCTTCACTTGATCTTGTTATGACTTTTGTTCTTTCACAAATCCTCTGCATCATCAATTCATGTTGTACTGGGGTGTTTAGTGTCTCCTGACAAAGTCTTTATTTGTGCCAGTAATACCTGTTGTATTGAAGTGATTAGCTTCTCCTGACAAGGCTTTTCTTTATGTTAACAGCTCCTGCTGGAAATCTTTTCCCTAACATTAGCAACAAAGCCTCTCTTTGTCATCAGGTGCTGTTGTACTGAGGTGGTTATCTTCTCCTGACAAAGCCTTTCTTTGTCATCAGGTGCTGTTGTACTGAGGTGGTTATCTTCTCCTGACAAAGCCTTTATTTGTGCCTGTAATCCTTGGTCTCATCATGGTTTACTAGTCTGTTTACTGACCAAAAGAAAGAAAAAAGAAATTGCCTGAGCCCGAAGTTCACATGCGTTGTTTTCTTTCATCTTAATTTTCACTTTTTTGCTGTTAGAGCCATAACAATGTGTACAATTAAATATAGATAGAATTTGAGTTGTTTACAATGTATCATCATCTAGCTCACAAAAGACGGTCCTTCTCTTCATCAATATAGTCAGATCTGCAAATCTGGAATCATTTGCATCCAACTTTCTCAGTTGTACGTCACCAGGACTCTGACAGCAAATTTCAGACTTGGATGCCTGACACAAGTTGAAATACTGGCTGTCAAATCAATTTCCTGCTTAAATGGCAAAACTTATCACTTCACAGATTCACACAAAAGAGAGCTTCAAAGAGAAGCAACTCTTGTTACAAATCAGCAAGATTTCTTAGTATGTGGAATGAAAGAGAGAGCCTTCTGCTCAGCACATACACTGTACGTTGGCACAGCATAGTGATGTGAGCAGAGTACACATATCTTTTATGGGTGTGTCACTGGCTAAAGTTTAATCTATGTTGTAATGAAATGCATGTTTTCTCCCATAAGACCTATCTTTGTGTCACTAATTCCTGTTGGAATGAAGTGACTTTTTTTCTCTTGATAAATTCTGTTTTTGTTTTATTCATTCCTGCTGCAGTGAGTGATTGTTTCTTAAAAGAGGAAGACTTTTTGTGCCATGAAGTCCTGTTGTAATTATTATTTTCTCCTGTCAAGCTTTTGCTTTTAGTCATTAATTTATATTGTAAAGAGGTGTTTATTGTTCACTGACTAAACCTTCCTTTGTTTCACACATTCCTGTTGTATTTTAATAATTATTCACTTATGAGTGTTTTTCTCATGATCACCATTTCCTGCAAGATCGTCTTACCTCAAACTCTTGGACCCTATCCACCATCAAGGGCTTCGTCTCTGTCTTGGAGCGTTCCGCACCACCCCTGTGTACAGCCTGTACGCAGAGGCGGGTGAACCTTCACTGTCCAACCGCAGGCTGAAACTGTCTTTGAATTATTATATCCGACTGTTCTCAGAACCGCAGAATCCTGCCTATGACTGTGTCTTTGACCCTCCGTTCCAAAGTAAGTTTGAAAACAACCCGAAATGTATTCCGCTGTTTGGTCTTCGTATGCAGCCTCACGTGCGGAATGCAGGTCTAGACCTAGGAGTTGTGTCCAATTTTTCCAAGTTTCCGGATCAACCTCCGTGGACCTTTTTCACACCAGAGATTCGTTTTAATCTTGCAGCTTTTTGCAAAGAGTCTACCAGCTCTCTGGCGTACAAGGCATTGTATGCTGACCTCTGTTCCAAATTCCCATCCTGTCAAAAAGTTTTCACTGACGGTTCCAAGTCTGAAGATGGAGTGGCCTGTGCAGCCTATTGCCCTGGGGCTCATTCTCAGATACTGTTGGAACATATTCATTCAGATGCTTCTGTCTATTCTGCTGAACTTACAGCTCTGGTTTTGGCTTTGAAGATAATCTCACATTCTTCGAAGAGGGACTTTCTGGTTCTGTCGGATTCGCTGTCAGCTTTGGAGGCCATAGCTGGCCGCAACCTTCAGCATCCAGAACTTGTACATTTCTTCGAACTTTTTAGCAAGTTGAAGGCGGACGGTTACAACATTACTCTTGCTTGGGTTCCTGGTCATGTTGGCATCGGCGGGAACGAAATGGTTGATCGTTTAGCCAAGAACGCCACAGAGAGAAACTGTCCAACATTTATATCCCCTGCTCAGACGTGAAACCCAAAATTAACGATTATGTGAGAGACCTCTGGCAGGAGGATTGGAACACACAGACGAGTAACAAACTCTTTCAGATCCGTCCAAACCTTAAGGACTTCCTCCCATCACGTCGGGAGGTCGTAAAGAGAAACGGTTTTTGTGCCGGCTGCCCCACCGGCCATTCATATTTTACCCATTCTTTCTTTAAAGAGTGAAGAAGCCCGTGGTGCATTCCATGTCATGCGCCACTCACAATGAAACATTTTTCTTTTGGATTGTTGGGACTTGCACGATGTGAGACACAAACATTTTACAGCGGAGCCCAAATTGAAGATCCTGTTCAGGGATGTCCCCCCCTGATGTGATCCTTGAGTTTTTGAGAGAGATTAACATTTTTTATCTGTTTTAAAAGATTTTAACGGCAGAAAGATTTTTAACAAAAGTTTCTGGTGCGTTTGTAGACGATGTCATTAACGAGATTTGTGAAAATGGGTTTTTTTATTTATTTATTTTTTTTAAATGACTGGTGATTTTGATTTTAACGTGGGACAGCCCTGATGTGGCCCTTTGCGGTCGGCTCGGCTATAAGCAACATTATCTTATCTTATCTCTCCTGCTCTAACAAAATAATAAGTCTCTCAAATCTGCCATTGTGTTTGCGGTAGGCGATCAAGTATTTAAAAAAATTTTGTCATCAGTCAAATGCTACCTCTCCCTATGCATTATTTCACATCCCATATGTTCTCCCTTTGATATACATCCAGAAGGTGTTCATGCAGTTCAGGGGTCATCTGTACAAAGTTTGACCCTTGTACACACACAGAAGTTATATGGATAGATCAGATCAGTCTTTGGGCATGTTGTCTTGGGGTATATGCATCAGTGTTCAGACAGTCAGGAGGTCATTCTGTACCTTGATGGATCAGGAATACACACTAAAGGGGTTTGAGCCCAGTTGAGGAGATCAGTCGGTATGTTGGTTGATCTGGGTATACACACAGAAACTGTTCAGACAGCTGAGGTCAGTCTATCCCTTTAAATAATTAGGTATACACACAGAAGGTGTTCAGAAAGTTCATGAGATCAGTCTTTACCTTGTTTAAACCCTATACACGCGGAAGGGTACAGTCAGTCAGAAAATAAACTTTTACCAAGGTTTATCTGATTGTACACACAAAAAAGGTTCAGACAGTTCAGGAGGTCATTCTTTTCCTGGGTTACCTGGGTGTATAAACAGGTGTTCAGTCAGTTCAGAAGGTCAGGGTGTACCTAGGTAACTTGGGTTATAAACAGGTATTAAAAGATTCAGGAGATCAGTCTGATGCATGTTGATCTGGTGTCAGACAATTCAGAGATTAATTGTACTTTGATTGACCTGAGTGTGCACCCAGAAGGTATTCAGATAGTTCAGGAGGTCAGTGTATACTTAGGTTGACTTCAAAAAATTGAAAAGATCACTGTAGGTTTTCCTAAAGGGTTTTATTCTCTTCGATCATCACGTCATGAAGTATGCATGCAAGCGCTTACACAATTGCGTGCTCATGTAAATGTGTGTGTGTGCGTGTGGTGTGTGTGGTGTGTGTGTGTGTGTGTGTGTGTGTGTGTGTGTGTTTTGTGTGTGTGTGTGCGCGCCGCGCCTGCATGTATGCGTAATGTGTGCATGCCTCTGTGTGTGGGGTTGATATGTTACCTCAGGTAATTCTGACTTTGATCTCAGTGTAATGACATTGTGTGTGTGTGGTGTGTGTGTGTGTGTGTGTGTGGGGTGTGTGTACATGCACATGTTTTGTCCTGTCTGTGTTGTGAAATGTGTGAGATAGAAAAAGAAAGAAATGTGTGTGTGTGGTGTGTGTGTGTGTGTGTGTGTGTGTGTGTGTGCGGTAAGAAATAGAACAAGGATGGTGTATGTGTGTGTGTGTATGCACACGTGTATGTTTTGCGTGTGTGTATGCACCTGTGTGTATGGCTGTCTGTGTATGTGTGAGATAGAAAAAGAAACAAGGGGTGTGTGTATGTTCTGTGTGTGGTTTGTAAGAGAGAGAGAGAGAAAGAGGAGTAGTGTGTGTGTCTGTGCTGTCAGTCAGTGATTGAGTATGAACTGCATACCTGAAAGCTAGTATTGAAGTAGCATGTGACTTGTTCTGGGGTTAATGGGTCTTTGTCTTTTTCCCCCTTGAGTTGTGGGGACCAGTTTTTTCGATGAGATTGATGCCCATTTTACGGAATACTCTTAGAAGGACCAGAGTATGCTGCTGTCATCAAAGTTGGAGATCGTGTCAGACGTGGACGGGGCTGGGTATCGCATTCACAGGTATGGTTATTAGTTTAACTGATGGAATGATGAAATGCTTCAGAACAGTGTAAGGCTGGAGTTTCAACATGTGAACAGTGTGCTGACTGTGTTAGTCACCTCAGAGACAGAAGAGACAGTACCTTGCAGCACCGTGACCCATTCTGCCCCAGTCCCTGTTCAATCTGACAGCCTTGTTCTCACCTGACACAATCATGCAGTATCAGTGAAATTGTGAAGGAAAGGGGCAGTGTTCTTCCAGGAATCCAGTTTTGACCTGTGAATGCCTCTGTAGACTGAGCTGCACCTGATGTGGCTCATCTTTAAGGGACAGGGTGTGTCACAGTCATGAACAATACAATTGCATTGTGTTATGTCTAATTGAATTGGACTTTCATTTCCTTGACACAACAGATTGGTCTGTGTGAAATTTAGCCTGCCATCCCTGGTAGACAACTTTCTTTATCTATCTCCATGTACTTCAGCTTGCTGACCACAGTTAGTATTTCAACAGAATTGTTCAAGGACATCACCGTCGTTATCACGGATTCCTTCTGTGTGCTAACTGCATGCTAAAGACAGGACCTCATGTGTCGTTTGATCTAAAAAACGTAGCCCTCAATCGGGTTTTGGTGAAGAAAAGACCTCAGTGGTCGTTTTGATCTGAAAACGTAGCCCTCCAATTAGGTGTGGTGTTTGACAGGACCTCAGTGTGTCGTTTGATCTAAAAAAAGTACCCTCAGATCAGGTGGGGGGTGAAGAGAGGACCTCAGTGTGTTGTTTGATCTAAAAAAGTAAGCCCTCAGATTAGGTGTGGTGAAGAGGGGACCTCAGTGTGTTTGTTTGATCTGAAAAAGTAGCCCTCAGATTAGGTGTGGTGAAGAAGGACCTGAGTGTGTCGTTTGATCTGAAAAAGTAGCCCTCAGATCAGGTGTGGTGAAGAGAGGACCCTCAGTGTGTCGTTGATCTGAAAAAAGTAGCCCTCAGATCAGGTGTGGGTGAAGACAGGCCCCTCAGTGTGTCGTTTGATCTGAAAAAGTAGCCCAGATCAGGTGTGGTGAAGACAGGACCTCAGTGTGTCGTTTGATCTGAAAAAGTGGGCCCTCAGGTTAGGTGGTGAAGACAGGACCTCAGTTCGTTTGATCTGAAAAAGTAGCCCTCAGATCAGGTGTGGTGAAGACAGGACCTCAGTGTGTCGTTTGATCTGAAAAGTAGCCCTCAGATCAGGTTGGTGAAGAGAGAGAGACAAAACCACAAAACAAACAAACAAGAAAAATGTTTCCCAAAAAGCTTCCATGATCCAGAATTGAACATTTAAGCCAAATTGTTTCCCTTTCTAGGTTAGTGTGTGAGCAATGTAGACTGCCTGTCTACAGGCCAGAATTGTTTCCCTTTCCAGGTTAGTGTGTAAATGAAAATAGACTGCCTGTCTACAGGCCAAATTTTTTTCCCTTTCCAGGTTAGTGTTGATGCAACATAGACTGCCTGTCTACGGGCCAGAATTGTTTCCCTTTCCAGGTTAGTGTGTGATGCAATGTAGACTGCCTGTCTTACTGGCCAGAATTGTTTCCCTTTCCAGGCCCAGTGTGTGATGCACTAGGGGCTACCTGTCCTCTGCCCAGGTGCCTGTGTGATCCACTATGGGTTTTGTCCTGTTCACAATCCAGGTTTGTCCTGCTTTGTGTGATCCACAACAGGCTGTTTCATCCACCACACAGATTTTTTTCCCCATTCCAGGTTAGTTTTGTGACCCACTTTAAGCTAACAGTCCACTACCCCGGATTGTTTCCCTTTCTCAGCGAGTGTGTGACCCACTGCAGGATACCTGTCCACTATCCAGGATTGTTTCCATTCTCAGCTAGGGGTGTGACTCCACTGCAGGATACCTGTCCACTTTCCAGGATTGTTTCCCTTTCTCAGCTAGTGTGTGACCCACTGCAGGATACCTGCCCACATCCAGGATTGTTTTCCCTTTCTCAGCTAGTGTGGGGACCCACTGCAGGATACCTGCCCACTATCCAGGGTTGTTTCCCTTTCTCAGCTAGTGTGTGACCCACTGCGGATACCTCCCCCACTATCCAGGATTGTTTCCATTCTCAGCTAGTGTGTGACCCACTGCAGGATACATGTCCAACTATCCAGGATTGTTTCCCTTTCTCAGCTAGTGTGTGACCCACTGCGGATATCTGTCCACTACCAGATTATTTCCCTTTTCTCCTCAGCTAGTGTGTGACCCACTGCAGGATACCTGTCCACTATCCAGGATTGTTTCCCTTTCTCAGCTGGGTGGTTGACCCACTGCAGGATACCGTCCACTATCCAGGATTTTTTCCCTTTCTTAGCTAGTGTGTGACCCACTGCAGGATAACCTGTCCACTATCCAGGATTGTTTCCCTTTCTCAGCTAGTGTGTGACCCACTGCAGATCCTGACCCAGAACCACGGTTGTCTCCTTTTCCAGGTTAATGTGTGACTCAGGTAATGCTGTTTTTCCCATTGTCCAGGATTATCCCCATTTCTAGGTTAGTGAGTGATCCACTGTAGGCTGGCTGTTCAGTACCTAGAGTTGCGGGGTTTAAAGGCATCATTCTCTCTGTCTTTCGCTGCTAGGGTATTGTGTGATCTGCTTTAGGTGTCTGCATATTTATCCAGAATTGTCTCCCTTTATAGTTTTTGTTTGAACCCTTTTGTGGTTGGGTGTCCACTTTTCGGGATTACTCCCTTTTGGGCACTTTAGGTTGTCTGTCCACAATCCAGAAACTGTCTCCCATCCTGGTGCATTGTGTGGTCCACTGTCTGTGCACTATAGGCTGTCTGGCCCCTATAGGCTGTCTGTGCACTATAAGCTGTCTGTGCACTATAGGCTGTCTGTGCACTGTAGGCTGTCTGTGCACTGTAGGGTGTCTGTCTGCACACTATAGGCTGTCTGTGCACTATAGGCTGTCTGTCTGCACACTATAGGCTGTCTGTGCACTGTAGGCTGTCTGTGCACTATAGCTGTCATGCACTATAGGCGTCGTGTTTTGTGTCTGTGGGTGTTGGTGTGTATCCCTTGCTGAAGTTTTTGTCCTTGGATATACATAGAAGTTCCCACATTTTCCTGCTGTTAAAAAGCGTAGTGCTTTACGTATGAAACTGGCCCTCAGCCAATGAGCAATAACTTCCAGTGTTTCTTACAGCAGTGTCAGCATGGGATTGTTGTTTGATGTCCAGTCGTTCTGAATCTTCCTAACACTCTAACATAAACTTTGTAAGTTTTGTCTGTATCTCAAACAAATTGTCCAAAAGGCTAGTAGTGATCTTGTTGGATATTTTTATACTTTTGTTTTGAAAGAAACATCAATTGTAGGTTAATTCGTTTTACATAATTGTTTCCTTTTAAGAACGTAAATTTTTATTTCCAGGGACAAACCACTAAATGCCTGTGATACAAACAACAAGTGTGGTGTCCGGTTGTGGACACAGTGTATTCAGGAGAGGAGGGTGCTGGGTGTTTAGGTTGTGGACAGTATTCAGGAGAGGAGGGGTGCTGGCTGTCAGGTTGTAGACACATGTATTCAGGAGGGGGGCTGGCTGTCAGGTTGTGACAGTGTAATTTAGGAGAGGAGGGTGCTGTCAGGTTGCAGACACAGTTATTCAGGAGAGGAGGGTGCGGCTGTCAGGTTGTAGACACCCGTGTATTCAGGACAGGGGGGTGTTGCCTGTCAAAGGTTGTAGACACAGTGTATTCAGGAGAGGAGGGTGCTGGCTGTCAGGTTGTAGACACAGTGTTTCAGGGGAGGAGGTGCTGGCTGTCAGGTTGTAGACAGTGTATTCAGGAGAGGAGGGTGCTGTCAGGTTGTAGACACAGTGTTTTTCAGGGGAGGAGGGTGCTGGCTGTTTAGGTTGTAGACAGTGATTCAGAGAGGAGGGTGCTGGTTGTCAGGTTGTGGACACAGTGTAAATTTAGGAGAGGAGGGTGAAGCTGCAGGTTGTAGACCCGTGTATTCAGGAGAGGAGGGGGCTGGCTGTCAGGGTTTTAGACACAGTGTATTCAGGAGAGGAGGGTGCTGGCTGTCAGGTTGAGACACAGTGTATTCAGGAGAGGAGGGTGCTGGCTGTCAGGTTTTTAGACACAGTGTATTCAGGGAGAGGAGGGTGCTGGGTGTCAGGTTTTTAGACACAGTGTTCAGGAGAGGAGGGTGCTGTCAGGTTGTAGACACAGTGTATTCAGGAGAGGAGGGTGCTGGCTGTCAGGTTGTAGACAGTGTATTCAGGAGAGGAGGGTGCTGGCTGTCAGGTTGTAGACCCCAGTGTATTCAGGAGAGGAGGGCTGGCTGCAGGTTGTAGACGTGTATTCAGGAGAGGAGGGTGCGGCTGTCAGGTTGTAGATACAGTGTATTTAGGAGAGGAGGTGCTGTCAGGTTGTAGACACAGTGTATTCAGGAGAGGAGGGTGCTGGCTGTCAGGTTGTAGACACAGTGTATTCAGGAGAGGAGGGTGCTGGCTGTCCCGGTTGTAGACACAGTGTAATTTAGGAGAGGAGGGTGCTGGCTGTCAGGTTGTAGACAGTGTATTCAGGAGAGGAGGGTGCTGGCTGTCAGGTTGTAGACACAAATGTATTTAGGAGAGGAGGCTGCTGGCTGTCAGGTTGTAGAAAAGTGTTTCAGGAGAGGAGGGTGCTGGCTGTCAGGTTGTAGACACAGTGTATTCAGGAGAGGAGGGTGCTGGCTGTCCGGGTTTTAGACAGGGTATTCAGGAGAGGAGGGTGCTGGCTGTCAGGGGTGACACAGTGTATTTAAGAGAGGAGGGTGCTGGCCCGTCAGTTGTAGACCACAGTGATTCAGGAGAGGGGGGTGCTGGCTGTCAGGTTGTAGACACAGTCTATTCAGGAGAGGGGGGTGCGCCTTGTGCATGGTGTCCCCATCATCCGCAATTTTCAGGCGGCTTTCTGTTGCCATGCAACCACACATGGTTATAACTGATGACTTTCCCTTGCACTGACAGTCTGGATGTTTCTGTGTTTGTCTTTCAGGATGGATCACCTCCAGGTGAAGGGACTGTCACTAAAGTTCCAGTCGACCTGAAAAAATGGAGTTGTACATGTTAAGTGGGACTGTCAACAACGTGAACTTTTTCATTGCATGGGGTTTTCTCAACAAGTATGCTCTGAGGTTTGTCAGCAGAGAAGAGAAAGGACTGGGCTGGTGACCAGGAATCCACAGTCCCAAGGAAATTGGAAGAGGCCACGTCTGTTTTTTGAAGGAAACAGGACTTGGAACAGTTTGAAGGTTTTCTCTTCACATCAGAACACACTGATGTGCCATTTGGTTGATTTCCGTTCTGTGTTTGTAGTATCATGCTATGATGTTACAGTAGTTTAAAATCTATGTGTAAATACTTATGCTGTTCATATGTACACATGTATTCCTACACTGCATCAACACCTCGAACGTACACCTTTACACCCCACACACATACACATGCAAGGACGTGTGTTCAAAAAACACACATTTAAAGACACATTCACAAATGAACTGCATTCTCTGTATACACACACATGCACGCATGAGCATGTGAAGATTCACACGCGCGCGCACACACACACACACACACACACACACACAAAACACACACACACACACACACACACACACCCACACACGTATGGACGCACGCATGGACACATGCTCTCCTCTCACACACACACACACACATGCACGCAGGCATGCACACAGGCACACACACATACACAAACACACACCATAAAACACACACATACACACACACACACACACACACACACACAAAATGCACATATTCATATGCACATACGCACATGCACATGCATAGACATGCTTCGATTTTATTTATGATTTTTATTTCATAATTGTGCAAATCTATTTTAAGACCTAAATAAGCCTTAAACAGCAGTATTGTAACGGTACGGTTGATGGGATTGTCCTTTAAACTTGACCCACAAAGGGGTTTTTCAGTTGGTAGCAGGTTTCATGCATGGGGCTACCGTACCTATAGAGACCATTCACTCACTAGCAGATCTCTCCATGCGTATATATCTGCACCTGTAGGCCCTTACGGCCCTAACAGGTACTTACATGTGTTATTTGTACGTACAGAGGTTGCTTGCTATTAACAAGTCTGTCCATATGTTTTCCTGTACTAGCCAAGGTTTGTCAGGTCGCTAGCAGTCTGTCTGTGTGTTACCTGTGCCTACAGAGTCATTCAGTCACGACAAATTTGTCCAGGTGTTACCTGTACTTGCAAAGGTTGTTCAGTCACTAGCAGGGCGTCCATGTGTTTCCTGTTCCTGCAGAGGTCTTCAGTCACTAGCAGGTCCATAATTATGTTGACTATCCTACGGCAATTGTTTAAGACACTAACAGGTCAGTACATGTGTTATCTGTACCTAGTGAGGTCGTTCACACACTAGCAGGGCTGTCTGTCTGTTTTCTGTACCTACATAAGTCGTTCACACACTAGCAGGTCTGTCTGTCTGTTCCGTACCCACAGAAGTCGTTCAGGCACAAACATGTCTGTCTCTGTGCGCATGTACCAACAGAGGGCGTTCAGTCACTAACACCAACAGTCTGTCTGTTACCTTTCCTACAGAGGTCGTTCAGTTACTAACACCAACAGGTCTGTCTGTTACCTTTTCCTACAGAGGTCGTCAGTCAAATAAAATGTCTGTCTGTTACCTTTTCCCACAGAGGTCGTTCAGTTTACTAACCCAACAGGGCCCGTCTGTACCTTTTCCTACAGAGTCGTTCAGTCCTAACAGGTCTGTCTGTTACCTTTTCCTACAGAGGTCGTTCAGTTACAACACCAACAAAGGGTTTTCTGTTACCTTTTCCTACAGAGGTCATTCAGTCACCAACAGGTCGTCTGTTACCTTTTCCTACAGAGGTCATTCAGTCACCAACAGGTCTGTCTGTTACCTTTTCCTACAGAGATCGTTCAGTTACTAACACCAACAGGTCTGTCTGTTACCTTTTCCTACAGAGGTCGTTCAGTCACTAACACCAACAGGTCTGTCTGTTTCCTTTTCCTACAGAGGTCGTTCAGTCACCAACAGGTCTGTCTTACCTTTTCCTACAGAGGTCGTTCAGTCACTAACACCAACAGGTCTGTCTGTTACCTTTTCCTGCAGAGGTCGTTCAGTCACCAACAGGTCTGTCTTACCTTTTCCTACAGAGGTCGTTCAGTCACTAACACCAACAGGTCTGTCTGTTACCTTTTCCTACAGAGGTCGTTCAGTCACTAACACTAACAGGTCTGTCTGTTACCTTTTCCTACAGAGGTCGTTCAGTCACTAACACCAACAGGTCTGTCTGTTACCTTTTCCTACAGAGGTTGTTCAGTCACTAGCAGGTCTGTCCATGTGTTACCTGTCCCTGTGGAGGTCATTCAGTCACTAGCAGGTCTGTCCATGTGTTACCTGTCCCTGTGGAGGTCATTCAGTCACTAGCAGGTCTGTCCATGTGTTACCTGTCCCTGTGGAGGTCATTCAGTCTCTAGCAGGTCTGTCCATGTGTTACCTGTCCCTGTAGAGGTCATTCAGTCACTAGCAGGTCTGTCCATGTGTTACCTGTCCCTGTAGAGGTCATTCAGTCACTAATAAGTCTGTCCATATGCTACCTGTATCTACAAAGGTCGTTCAGTCACTAGCAGGTCTGTCCATGTGTTGACCAGGGAGATGGGAAAATCCATTGGACACTTTACCTGTCAGACACTGCTGGGAATCAATCCCCTGACATCAGGATTAAGATCCTGTGCTCTAACCACTTGGCTGCTGAGTCTGTCAGGATTCTGACCCATCTGCCACTATGACCTCTAACCTTAGGATTAAGATCCTGTGCTCTGACCACTTGGCTACTGTGTCTGTCAGGATTCTGACCCATCTGCCACTATGACCTCTAACCTTAGGATTAAGGATACTGTGTTCAGATTTCTGGCTATAATCATCAGGCTGACCCGTCGTCCATTTTGACCTCTGACCTTAGGATTAACACTTTTTCACGCAGCACCCAACCCCTGCTCTGGTGCCCCAAAACACACATGGCCACCTGCACCTGACCAGATGTCAGGCATCGATCTGTGCTCAAATCCAGCTCATTCCATTCGTATTCTGTGTATAAACAATAAGCACAGGGAGAGTATTTTGAAGTCATTTGAGTCTTGTAGCATTGCTGCTTTGAGTAAGCGAATTTTGAATGACTTGCTGATTGTTTTCTCATTCTTTTCCTAGACACCCTGTTTCAAGGAAGTAACGTAACAGTGAGACAAGTTGTCAATGAAACCATAGTGGATGATTATACCAAAAAGTTATGAAAGTATCAATGCAAAAGCCTCAGAAATGTACAGAATTCCAGGAAATATATTTGACCAGGACACTGTCACCTTTTATTTGCATTGTATCACAAACATAATAATACAACTGTAAAAATAAGAAGCAGTGATTAAAGATCTGTTTGGCCCATAGTTTATCAAGGATCCATGTATTACCAGATAAATCAAATACAATGAAATATTAACATGTTACAGAAAATTTTATAAAATCATATTTTCTGTAGATGTGTGCCCTTTTTGTGTTCCAATACTGAATTAATGACAGTTTGATTTTAGCAGCCTTGACCTTTCAACTTAACCCCCAGAACATGTCAGGCTAGGAAGGTTCCACGGCAAATGTTAATTCAGGGTAGAAAGGGTTAAGTGCTGTGGTCTGATCACTTGGCTGTACTCATCAGGTTGACCCGTGTTTGGCTATGACCTCTGACCCCAATGGTTGAAGCATTCTGTTTTATATACGGTAAATGTATTAGTCAACAGATTTGATTATCAGAGCCACCTTGGAGCATTTGTTTTTCACTGTTTCAGTTATTTGTTTGCTTGATGTTTTGTAGTGATTTAACCAGCTGAGCTTGATAATTTCTTCTATTTTTTTCTTTTAGAGAACACACACACACACACACACACACACACACACACACACACACACACACACACACACACACACACACACACACACTGTGTGTGTGTGTGTGTGTGTGTGCGTGTGTGTGTGTGTGTTTGCTTGTTTTGAATATGGTTGACATAATGTGTGTGTTACTGTTATATTCTTGATAGTTTGTAATATCAGTTCATGTAAATGAATATTATTCTTGTCCTGAACCTAACACATTAGTAAGTTTTTCTTACTGATGTGTTTGTGACTAATCACTATCGTTCATTACATGTGTAATTTATAAAATTAGATGAATGGATGAATGTCTGTTATGCAAATATCAAGAATAAACATATTTCCTTTTTTTGTGTGTGTGTGTATCTGCCATGTTCTTGGTATGTTCATAAATGCGTATACACTTTTGATGAACACTGCCCACATAATGTTTGTTTCTGTCATGTTCATGATACATGTGTGTGCACTTTTGTTAAAAACAGCGCATGTAGTGTTTGTTTCTGCCATGTTCTTGATAGGTTATTCAGACCTGTTTACCCCCAACATTACCTTTCAGTAGTCATGATGACCTGTGTCAGTAGTTTGGGCTCAAATTTGAGCAACTGTCAGTGGTCACCACAACTTCTGCAGCATTTGATCTCTTTGGCAATTTTTGAGTCTGGGCATATGCGTTCGATTGCCTTTGTGAGAGTGTCAGCTGCTGCGAATGGCAGATTATGTTCCACCAAGAATTCGCATATCAGAGCCTCTGACCGTGTCACCTCTAGCTCATCACGCTGCTGTGTAAAGAAGCCTTGCAGAGTGGATTGTTTTCCCTTAGTTCTCTCGAATTGTTCGTGTCTGGCACTTTTAACATGTCTGAAACAGTCGTTCTTTCCGCCATGCACACAGCTGAAGTCCGTGTCACAAACAGTGCACCGCACATATGCTTCTCCCTTTTTCGATGCCTGTAAACAAGACCACTCCTGTGTATACTCCGAAAACGCTGTGCAGGAGGCAGCCGGGCTTTTTTCTTTGGTGGAGAGGTGCAAGGGTCAGTTGATTCACTGGCCTTTTCTTTTTCCCTTTTTGTTGACATTTTCGCGCGAATCGACTGAGCAGACTGGAGCAGACACACACGCGCGCGTGCGTGCACGCACGCACGCACGCACGCACGCACGCACCACACCTACCAACACAGGCTCACTTATCAAGTTCATCGGTTCAAGCGTAAACAATACAATTTTGCATGCAGTACATAAAAAGTCAGGTCAGAATAATAGACACAGCATTTAGATATTGTGGTTGAAGAAGGCTTTCCTAAAGAAGTATGTTTTTAACTCTGACTTGAATTTAGATAATGTGGGCAGGTCACTTAAGCTGTCAGGAAGAGAATTCCAAAGAGTGGGCGCACTAAAGCTAAATGCTCTCTCACCGACTGTCTTTAACGAGCGCCTAGGAATTTTCAGAAGTTTTTGAGAAGATGAGCGAAGAGACCGAGAAGTTTGATAGGTGGACAGAGAAGCAGAAAGATACTGCGGGAGTGTCCCATCAAAGTAACGATAGGCAAAAACTGCGATTTTGAACTGCCATCGATAACAAAGGTCTAATATGCTCATTTTACACTTTTTGAGAACAAGCCAAGCTGCACTGTTTTGTACTCTTTGTAATCGTGCAAGCTGTTCTGAAGGAAGTCCTGCTAACACAGAGTTACAGTAGTGTAGTCGGGACATTGCCATGGCCGTGATGAGTCTGATTGTTGCCTGTGTGAAGAGGTAAGACTGAATAGAAACAATACGTCACAATTCCAGGAAGCATGCACGACAAACATTAGATATTGGTTCTGCATAGAGAGCGTTTGATCAATGCTGACACCTAAATATTTCACTGACGCTTTGAAAAGTAAAACAACACCATCAATTTCTGCCGACTCAGCTTTAACCATCTTGACACGAGAGGAGGTACCAACAGCCATGATCTCGGTTTTGTCACTATTCAGCTTGAGTTTGTTGCTGGTCATCCAGACTTTTACATCCCTAAAACATGCGGTAATATCTGATTGAGCACCCTGAAAATCGCTGGTGGTTGCGCTCTTAGAGAGTTCAGTGTCATCTGCGAATTTGTGGAAGTCACAGCCATGGGCAGAAATAACGTCAGATAAGGGCTGAGAATAAAGGGTAAAAAGAACTGGTCCAAGGAGAGAGCCCTGGGGAACACCATACAGAAGAGGATTAACGATTACCGTCTGTGTCCTGTCAGAAAGGTATGATGTGAACCATTTGAGAACTATATCGTCAAATCCAAAAGTAACCTTAAGTCTCTTGATAGAGTGGTCAAGAGTATCAGAAGCAGCACTGAGGTCGAGCAATGCTAGAAGGGAGACCAGTTTATCGTCTGATTTTACAAAGCAGGCAGTCTAAGACACTCACAACTGCAGTCTCTGTGCTGTGGTTTTTCCTATAAGCGGACTGACACACTTCCAGGAGACCATTTTCTGACAAATGGGATTGGAGCTGCTTCAATACAACACGTTCAAGGATTTTAGAAAGAAATTGAAGATTCGATACTGGTCTAAAATTCTTCATATCATTTGCGTCAAGACCACTTTTCTTCAACAAAGGTGTGACAACAGCATGTTTGAACTGTGGAGGGACACAACCAGATGCGAGAGATTTGTTCACAATGGACGTAATCAACGGCACCAGATGTGAGGCATACTGTTTTGTGAGGGGAGTGGGATAGGGTCAAGGATACAACTTTTACCAGGAGAATGAGCAACCAAATCAAAAATCTGCTTTTCACCAACGGGTTCAAAACAGGAAAATAAAGGTCCATCATACAAATCAAAAAGAGCAGACCGGCATGAATCAGAGTCAAGATTGTCTCTTACACGCTTTATCTTGTCAGAAAAGAAATCACTGAATTGCTGTGGGAGATCTGAGGCCAGTATATTGCAAGGAAATGATAAT
>CM031629.1:23003731-23103731 GCA_018398815.1 Conus ventricosus | reverse complement strand
AAAAAGCGAAATACTCTCGTACCCCTCGCACTCCTTCAACTTGCCCCTCGGCACTCCTTAAATCTGCCATCGCACTCCTTAACTCTGCCCTCGGCACTCTTCACGATGCCCCTCGGCAACTCCTTCACTCTGCCCCTCCGCACTCCTTATCCTCATTGCCCCTCGCACTGCATTAACTCTGCCCCTCGGCACTCATTCACTTGACCTCGGCACTACTTCACTCTGCCACTCGGCTATCACTAATTCTGAACCTCGGAACTCCTTAACTCTGCCCCTCGGCACTGCCTTAACTCTGTCCCTCGGAACTCCTAAACTCTGCCCCTCGGCACTCCTCATATATGCCCTCGGCACTCACCTTAACTTGACCCTCGGCCACTCCTTACCTCTGACCACTGGCACTCCTTAACTCTGCCCCTCGGCACCTCTCAATCTCTGCCCCTCCGCACTCCTTTAACTCTGCCCCTCGGCACTCCTTAACTCTGGCCCATCGGCTCTCCTTCTCTATGCCCTCGGCTCTCCTTAACTCTGCCCCTCGGCTCTTCTTTTACTCTGCCCCTCGGCATCCTTTAACTCTGTCCATCGGCACTCCTTCACTCTGCCCCTCCGGCACTCTTCACTCTGTCCCGCGGCACTCCTTCACTCTGCCCCCGCGGCCACTCCTTCACTCTGCCCTCGGCACCTCCTTAACTCTGCCCTTCGGCACTCCTCAATCTATGCAGCGGGTGACGGGAAGGCGGCGCCCACTCACTTTTTATTTGAGCACAGAATGTGGTTAAGCCCCACGCTGCGCGATTCTATGAACGATGTCAGTTTGAGGTCAATCACGGTCCAGTTATAACACCAACCCAAACCACGTATCACCTTCACCCTTCCCTCCAGCATTTCTCCTCTCCCACTCCCCCCTCTCTGTCATTTCGCCTTCTCAAAAAGAAAAAAAAATCTATGCATATTTTAACACATGAATTATTAAAAGTGCCCTATATCAGAAGTGTACTTTAGCTTTATAACTATCCGTGACCTGATCTTAATTGCAGCTGAATGTCCTCGAACTCACTTTTCAAGTGTATTTATGTTAAACTCTTTACTGCTCTCGAACTGCGAAGCGCATTTTGTCTGTGTTGCATGTGGGAAAAATAAAGGGGAATCAATTTCAAAACCAATTACGTTTACTGTGTCAGGTACTCAACGGACACTTCATGGAGGGTTCAGGTTCTCATACGACATTTCATGGAGCGTCAGGTATCAACGACACTGCATGGAGGTCAGGTCTCAACGTACTTCATGGAGGTCAGGTTCTCAACGTCACAGCATGGAGGTCAGGTATCAACAACATTTCAGGTGTCAGGGTACTCAACGACACTTCCTTGGTGGGTCAGATTCTCAACGTCACAGCAAGGAGGTCAGGTTTCACGGAACTTCATGGAGATAAGGTTACTCAGCGTCACTGAGGTGGAGGTCAGGTACTCAAACGACACTTTTCTTGGAGGGTCCAGGAACTCAACGACAATCATGGAGGTCGGGTTCTCAACGACACTTCATGGTTGGTCAGGTTACTCGAGCATTCCACAGACAGGGAGCGTCAGTACTCAACGTCCAAAACTGAATAGAGGTCAGTTAATCCAACGTCACTGCATGGAGGTCAGGTATTTCAACGTCACAGCATGGAGTGGAGGTCAGGTACTCAACGTCAACCAGCATGGAGGTCAGGTACTCAACGTATCAGCATTGAGGTGTGGTATCTAGTCACTGCACAGTGGTCAGGGTACTCAACGTCACTGCATAGAGGTCAGGTTCTCAACGGTCACTGCGTAAGAGGGCAGGTACAACAACGTCACAGCATGGTGGTCAGGTACTCACGTCACTGCATGGAGGTCAGTGTACTCAAACGACACAGCATGGAGGTCAGGTACTACTACGTCACAGCTTGGAGGTCTGGTTACTTCAACGTCACAGCATGCGAGGTCAGTTACTCAACGTCACTGCATGGAGGTCAGGCACTCAACGTCACAGCTTGGAGGTCGGGTACTCGACGTCACTGCGTGGAGGTCAGTACTCAATCGTACAGCACGGAGGTCAGGTACTCAGACACAGCATGGTGGTTCAGGTACTCAACGTCACAGCATGGAGGTCAGGTACTCACTAAACTGCACGGAGGTTAAGGTACTCAACGTCACAGCACAGAGGTTCTGGTATTCAACGTCACAGCATGGGAGGTCAGGTTACTCAGTCACAGCTTGGAGGTGCAGGTAGTCTAACATCACAGCATGGAGGTCAAGTACTCAACGATCAACGTCACAGCATGGAGGTCTAGTTAATCATCGTCACATCATGGAGGTCAGGTACTCAAGTCACTGCTTGGAGGTCAGGTTATCTACGTCACAGCATCGGAGGTCAAGTACTCACGTCACAGCATGGAGGTCAGGCAATCAATAGTCACTGGCATTGGAGTCAGGGTATTCAACTTCACAGCATGGAGGTCAGTTACTCAACGTCACAGCATAGAGGTCAGGCACTCACACGTCATCTGCATGGAGGTAGGCACTAAACGTCACAGCAGGTGGTCAGGTACTCAACGTCAACAGCATGGAGGTCAAGGTACTCAAGTCAACATATGTAGGTCAGGTACTCAATACGTCACAGCATAGTGGTCAGCACTCAACCGTCACAGCATGAGGTCAGGACTCAACGTCAAGGCATGGTGGTCAGGTACTCATCGTCACAGCAAGGAGGTCTGGTACTCATTACGTACTGCTACTGAGGTCAGGTATCAACGTCCACAGAATGGTGGTTTGGCACTCAACGTCTCAGTCACTGCATGGAAGTCAGGTACTCAAAGTCACAGCACAGAGGTCAGGTACTCACGTCACAGCATGGAGGTCAGGCACTTCATGTCACAGTCACTAGCATGGGGTCAGGTTATCAACGTCACAGCATAGAGGTCAGGTACTCAACGTACAGCATGGAGGTCAGGCACTCAAACGCACAGTCAACTGCATGGAGGGTCAGGTACTCAACGTCACAGCATAGAGGTCAGGTATCAACGTACACAGCATGGAGGGGTCGGTACTCAACGTCACTGCATGGAGGTCAGGCACTCAACGTCACAGTCACTGCACAGAGGTAGGTACTCAACGTCACAGCATGGTGGGTAGGTATCAACGTCACAAGCAAGGAGGTCAGGGTATCAACGTCACAGCTTGGAGAGTCAGGTACTCAATGTACAGTCACTGCATAGTGGTCAGGTTACTCAACAGTCACAGCATGGAGGTTCAGGTACTCAACGTCACAGCACAGAGGTCAGGTACTCAAACGTCCACAGCATGGAGGTTAGGCAATCACGTCACTGTCTACTGCATGGAATTCAGGTACTCAACGTCTCAGCAAAGAGGTCAGGTACTCAACGCTTCACAGCATGGAGGTCAGACTCAACGTCACAGTCACTGATGGAGGTCAGGGGGACTCAAACGTCCAGCCATAGAGGTCAGGTACTCAACGTCACAGCATGGAGGTCAGGCACTCAACGTCACACGTCCACTGCTTGGAGTGTCAGGTACTCAACGTCACAGCATAGAGGTCAGGTATCAACGTCACACAGCATGGAGGGGGGGTTTTTTTTTTTTTTTTCAGGTACTCAACGTCTCAGAATGGTGGTCAGGCACTCAACGTCACAGTCACTGCACAGGGTCAGGTACTCAACGTCACAGCATGGTGGTCATGGTACTCAAGGTCTCAGCAAGGTGGTCAGGTACTCAACGTCACAGCATGGTGGTAGGTACTCAAGGTCACAGTCACTGCTTAGTTGGTCAGGTACTCACGTCACTGCATGGAGTGTCAGCGTACTCAACGTCACACAGCACAGAGGTCAGGTACTCAACCGTCACAGATGGTTGTCAGGCACTTCAAAGTGCACAGTCACTGCATAGAGGACAGGTTAAGCAACGTCACAGCAGAGGTCAGATACTCAAACGCTCACAAGCACAGAGGGTCAGGTACTCTACGTCAAGCATGGAGGTAAGGTAATCAACGTAACAGCTGGAGGTCAGGTTCTACATCGTCACAGCATGGGGAGGTCAGGTACTCAACGTCACTGCATGGAGGTCAGGTACTCAACATCACGCATAGAGGTGAAGTACTCATCGTTCTCTGCATTAGAGGTAGGTATCAACGTCAATGCAGAGAGGTCAGGTTACTCAGCGTCACAGCATGGAGGTCAGGTACTCAAGTCGCTTGCATAAGAGGTGAATGGTACTCAACATCCAATGCATAGAGGTCAGGTACTCGACATCACTGGTGGAGGTCAGGTAATCAATGTCAATGCATGGTGGTCAGGTACTCATTGTCACGGCATGGAGTTCTGGTTTCTCAACGTCACTGCATAGTGGTGTGGTACTCAAGTCTCAGCATGGAGGTCAGGCATTCAAAGTCACAGCATGGAGTAGTCAGGTACTCAACGTCACAGCACTGAGGTCAGGGACTCAACTTCACAGTCACTGCATGGGAGGTCAGGTACTCAACGTCACAGAAACAGAGGTCACTGGGTACTCAACGTCACAGCAAGGAGGTCAGGTACTCAACGGTCACAGCATGGAGGTCAGGTTACTCAACGCACACAGTCATGCATAGAGGTCAGGTACTCCAGTCACAGCATGGAGTGTCAGGTCAGAACGTCACCCAAGCACAAGAGGTCCAGGTACTCTACATCACAGCATGGAGGTCAGGTACTCAATGTCCAGCATGGAGGGTCAGGTACTCAACGGTCACAGTCACTGAATAGAGGTTAAGGTACTAACGTCTCAGCATGGAGGTCAGGTTTCAACGTCACAGCACAGAGGTCAGGTTCTCAACGTCACAGCTTGGACGAAGTCAGGTACTCAACGTCACAGCATAGGAGGTCTGGTACTCAACGTCACACGTCACTGCATAGTGGTCAGGTACTCAACGTCTACTGCATGGAGGTCAGGTACTCAACGTCACTGCATGGAGGTCAGGTACTTTCACATCATGCATAGAGGTGAGGTACTCAACGGTCACTGACATAGAGGGTAGGGTTCTCATCGTCACAGCATGGAGGTCAAGTACCTCATCGTCACAGCATGGTGGTCAGGTACATCAACGTCACAAGCATGGAGGTCAGGTACTCAACGTCACAGCTATCAGAGGATCAGGTACTCAACGTTTCACTGCATGGATGTCAGGTACCTCAACGTCACTGCAGGGAGGTCAGGGTACTCCAACAATCACTGCATGAGGTGAGATACCTTAAACGTCACTGCATAGAGGTCAGTACTCAGGTCACAGCATGGAGGTCAGGTACTCACGTCGCTGCATAGAGGTGAGGTACTCTACGTCACTGCATAGAGGTCAGGTACTCGACCATCACTGCTATGGAGGTCAGGTACTCAATGTCACTGCATGGAGGTCAGGTACTCAATGTCACTGCATGGAGGTCAGGTTCCTCAACGTCATTCATTAGAGGTGAGGTACTTTCAACGTCACAGCATGGAGGTCAGGTACTCATCGTCACCGCATGGAGGTCAGGTAACTCCATACTTCACAGCACAGAGGTTCAGGTACTCAACATCACAGTCACTGCATGGAGGTCAGGTACTCAACGTCACAGAACAGGCGGTCAGGTACTCAACGTCACAGCATGGAGGTCAGGTATCTCGTACATCACAGGCAATGGAGGTCAGGTTCTCAACGTGCACGTGATGGGGTTCAGTTCCCTATCAACGTCACTTCTGGAGGTCAAATTACTCAAGTCACAGCATGGATGTTCAGGTTCTCAACGTCACGGGATAGAGGTAGTTACTCAACGTCACAGCATGAGGGCAGGTACTCGACGTCACTGCATGGAGGTCAGGTATTTTAAACGTCACAGCATGGAGGTCAGTTCTCAACGTCACGGCATAGTGGGTCAGTATTTCTACGTTCACTGCTGGAGGTCAAACCCCCCCCCCCGTACCAAACATCACATCATGGATGGTCTGGTACTCAACGTCAACTGTCACTGCATGGAGGTCAGGTACTCAACTTCTCTGCATGGAGGTCAGGTACTCAACGTTCACAGTCACTGCATAGAGGTCAGGTACTCAACGGGACTGCATGTAGGTCAGGTACTCAACGTCACAGCAGGAGGTCAGGTACTCAACGTCAACTGCATGGAGGTCAGGTTACTCAACGTCACAGCAGGAGGTCAGGGAAATACTCAACGTCCACAGCATGGAGGTCAGGTTATCAACGTCACAGTCACTGCTTAGAGGTCAGGTACTCAAACGTCACTGCATGGAGGTCTGGTACTCAACGTCACCAGCATGGAGGTCAGGTACTAAGTCACAGTCTCAAATGGATGGTAAGGTACTCAACGTCACAGCAGGGATGGTCAGGTATCAAACAGTCACAGCATGGAGGTCAGGTACTCAACGGACAATGCACAGAGGTCAGGTTACTCTACGACACTGACAGAGGTCAGGTACTCAACGCCACACTGTACATAGGTCAGGTACTCAAGATACTGCATGAGGTCAGTGTTACTCAACGTCACTGCATAGAGGTCTGGTTCTTCAGGGATGGACAGCGGAAAGGCTCACTGTGGGCCAACTCGTTCAACCTTTACCTATCGTTGTTGTGCGCAACTGAGTCTGAAAGGAAAGGAATCGTGTTGCTGACTATCAAAGTCCCTCCCATCGAAACTTAAAGTTCTGGGCAAATGTGATTGACACCCCACCCACCACCCCCTGACCCCCCTTCACTCCAGTGCTTGCTACTCGCTTTCCCACCTTTACCGTGAAGATCCAAAAAGAAAAGAAAGAAAATGATAGAAAGAAGGAAGGAAGGAAGGGAAGAATGTAAAGTAAAAAAAAAGAAAAAGGACATACATTTATTCAATTTTCGGCGGAGTGAAGAAGAATTCTTAATCTGACTCACTATTTGGCAAAGACGTTCTATCTGAGACCAACCTTGTTATTTCTTTTTCTCCATGAATGAAGGGCTGACATGTATCTCATTAGACAGGTATAGGGTTTTTTTTTTTGTTGTTTTTTTTTTTTTTTTTTTTTTTTACATATTAATAATTGTTAATATTCCATATTACTCTTCTCCCACTCGCAACCCTACCCTCATACATTTCACAGTGACAGTGAAAAAAAGTTCGATAAGACTGCAGTGTTGAAAATATTGCTGAAAACTTGATGGCACGACCTCCTTGCCGAGATGTTGGTAGCATCTCATTATAGGGAACAGCTGGGAATGTCTTCAGCAATAATTGTTATTACCAAAATACCAATCATACTAGGTTTGCCTGAGTTTCGTTTGTACTAGGGTCACGTCTGGACAGGAAAGAATCATGGCTTGAAGTGTAAAAGGGGTCACACAATACGCACACACACGAGGGTCAAAGCTCACTCTTTCGAATAAGGTTGGATTGCGCCAGAAGAGAGGTAGATGCATCGCGGGAGATTCGAACCCGCGTTCATTGACTGCTGTTGGACAGTAGGTGGTTTCCGACACCCTGACGCACTCTACGAAGTATCTCATGTTACGCCCAACCGATCTGGAAAAAATGCCAAACTTCTTTACTTTATTTGCGTCGGCGTTGGTTGCAAGGGCGCGCTGGTGACTGCTGGTTTTGAGTGAACCAGTATTTTAGGAAGATGAAGTGAAATGCTCGAAAGAACGGGAAAAGAATGCTCTCGAAAAATACTATTTTGATCAAAATTCGTCTCCCTGTAAACGTCAGTCTGATAGCGCGCGCGCGTGTGTGTCTGTGTGTGTTTGGTGTGAATCGTGTGACTGAATGATGCAAAAACAAACGGTCTACAACCCCCAACAAAACAACAACAACAACAAAACACCACCTCACTACGTGGGTTAAAAAAAAATGTGTTTAAAACATAAAAACGTTAACTTGACTTCATGACAATGATCATTATTTTAAAGCAAAAAAAAAAAAGAAAAAGAAATGAAATTAAAAAAAAGAAGTTATTCAATGCAAGTGAATCCACATCCCACAAGATTACAGTTTTCCTCTCGGAAAAGTTTCACACAATGAATTGCTCCCCTTTAAGAATTTGTTTGTTTCATAGAATTCGCAGAATGACCTGTACACATCATGTGAGCAACTTGTTGTCCAGCGGCAGTACAAACTTTGACAAAAATGATCATGCCGCAACCCCCCCCCCAATTTGAAAGGTATCGTATGTGCATTGTTCTATTGCCTTTGATCATACAGGATACGTAGTTTTGTTTCAGCTGCGCGCTAATGCAAGAAACCATTTAGGTGACGTCAACAAGTCATATCTCTGAAACAAATGGGTACGTCATGCAGTGTGTGAGGGGGGGGGGGGGGGGGGGTGGGGGGTCTGTCAACATGATTGCAAGATCTAGGATGTCTGACAATTTCCAAATTACAAATGTAATGTTACTAATATCAAATTTACACCAGATTCGTTTTCCTCTGTGGCTGATCGCTGTCCCTCCCTTGTCTTTTGGCAGTGACTGACCACAAAAATGTGTAGGCCTACTAAATGTGTGATAATGCGATGGTGGGATGATTTTGTGCATTACTTATCACCCCATCACATCATGAAATAAGTTTTAAAAATCTGAATATTTTGGCTGCTGTATAATCCTGTCCAGCTTCCAAAAAAGATTGTTTTAATTTTTTCAAAAAGAAGAAAAAAACTACTGTCTGAACAACACTCGCACACACTCTCTACCAGAAAAAAGCATGAGAATTATGTCAGACAGCCTAATTATTCTTAGACTTGAATTTCAGACCTGATTTTCTTTCATGAAGAGAATACATTAAATGGTGCTTACAATCTACACAACAGTACTTATTGGTTTCACGTGTTCTTTTAACTTTCTTGAATATAGTGCGACCCCTTGTGCCAATTTGCTCCGGGGCCAGCAGGACTGGGGAAAGTTGCACTTTTTTTTATGTTATTTTATTTACTTTTTAACATGCGCTCTGGTGACCTATCGTTTTTGAGTGAACCAGTATTTTAGGAAGAAGAGAAGAACCTTATATACTTGGTTTGACAGGTTTGAAAATCAAAACAGAAAATAATTTTTTTTTTTTTAAGAAACCATTAGATACTGTAATCAATCAAAGTTTTTATCCTATGTTGTGTTTTCAAAAGTATTGTGTTTTGTTTGTTATAAAGGTTAAGAACATCAAAACTTTCAATGAAATCTGGCTATATTATTGGCCATACATACTTGCTTGAAAACCAGGGTGGGGGGTGCAGACGAGTTTTGTTCAATAATTTTCATGTGGTCTGATATTTTCCTATTTGAGTCTTCATGGAAGTCTGTGATTCATAATGCTTATGACTATTTCTTTTCCAGTTGAAAAGTACACATACAATACATTATATAATGTCTTGTAAAAATTGTTTATCAAATCTACTAAGCCCTGTCTTGTCCTAAAGCATGCACAGAGTCGAAACTCTGTCAGTGTCAGGTAAGAGAATGTGGTGAACCTTTTTTTTTTAATGCTGTGCAGTGTTTTGAATATTTCCAGTTCTGAGCTCTATGTGCTTAGGGAAATTGTCAGGGTGAAGTATTTTTTTAAAAGTGAAATGGACTGTGGTTTTGTGTCTTTTTTTTATCTTCAGTTTTCAGGCAGTTGGTTGTAAGATAATCACAAATGCATGTACATAGCAGTTTCTATATCAGTGCAGGATTCTATTTAGCACTAAGGCAGACGTCCTGTACATTTCATTAATCATCCATTTGTGGGAGTGCAATTACTCCATTTGTGACTGAAAATTCAGCATTGTCTTCCATGCATGACAGGTCTGTCATTTGCTGTAGATGGTTCACTCTATTCACAGTTTTAACAGGTCAGGTCAGGCTGAAAAGCATTCAACAGGAAACCCATGCTTGATTTCTGTGGTCCTAAATCGCGGACACAGAACCTTTGCCCAGGGAGACAAGTTCCTTCCCTTCTTGGTTCTGTGCTGCTCATAATATATACCTGTTGTGACTTCAGTAATCTCAAATACAGTCGATACCACTTAGTGTGCTTTTCCATCTGTCATAAGTTAAACCAAATTACTTGAAAATGTTGTTCTGGTATTTGTTGTTTTGGTACAAAGTTTTGTAATGTAACCTAGTCTGACATTGAAGGCTGACTGCTCTGTCACCCTTCCCAGACACAGTCAGAAACTGGCTGCCCATCCAGACCAGGGGATAGAGCACTTTGATTTGTAGTCCTGTCGTTTGCATGTCCTGAGCAATGAGATACAGGGTTATTTCTGCCCTGCATGTCTGTGTTGTGTGCATTTCTTCTTATGCTCTTTATCGTGCTCCACATATTGACATTGACATCTAACTGCACAAGAAAGTTGTGACATATGTCTGAAAACATTCAGGATAATGTGCCTCTAATAGTGGGGCATTGTTCATTCTGTAAGCTGTTTCATACACTTGCACTTTTGTTATCTGCCGTTGTATTACTTTTAAGTTTGCGGTAAAACAAGCTTTGTGGACTGTGATTTCTGACACTCTGTCGATGTCTTTGACTGAAACAAATCGAACAAACAAAAGAAATAAATGCACCAGACAAAAAGTCAAAAAACAAAAAACAAAAAGACCACTCTGTCATTGTGAATTGAAACAGCCTACAATTTAAATTATCTTGTATTACCCTTTTTTTTTTTTCACTTGGGGGTATGTATTGAGTACACAAAGTACAAAGCCTGTTCAGTTTGTTGCGACCTATATTATCTTGATAAAATTTTTTAAAAGGGCAGTGGATAACTTTTTTTCGGTGTCATTTTTTGTAGAGCTTGAATTTCGTTGGGACAGTCCTGTGCTTTCACCAAATTTAAACATAACAAGAACTATAATCATTTCCACAGATGAAGTATTTTGTGGATTCCTCTGATTACATTTCACAGGATTTGTCTGCGTGCCTGGATTCAAAAGCAGCAATCAAACAAACTTCTCAAAGCTTATCAGTTTCATTACTCTGACCTGTCCATTGCAACACATGATAGATTGCGTGATATGTCCCTTTTTTTCATTTAACCTGACGTGTCTTTTGTCCCTTTGATCCCTGGTTATTAGATTGTTGGACATCCAGTGTGGGTTGACTACCAGGCGGAAATCTAAACAAATCTTTAAATGTTTATGCAATCTATGTCCTCACCCCCCCCCCCCCCCCCCCCCCGGCAAACAATCCAGCCCCCCGCCCCCCCCCCCCCTACAACATGCCCCTCATCCAAAAGCTACCCACCAACCCCCTCTCTCGTCACATTCCGACATCTAGGTTTTATTCAGGCAGATAAACAGCACTCCGGACAATGAAAATGAAGAACGAGCAAATCAGCTTGTCTTGTCAATTCAGTGCAAGACGGGCATTGAATCAACGCGCGCTAGAATGTGACAAGATAGGTGATTGGTCAGTGTTCGTTATATCATTTTTCTGAGTGGTGCTCTGTAATGCCTTAAGTAGACCTAAGAGGTCTCAATCGCGTCGTGTTTTGTCTTGTGATTCGTTTGTTCATGTTGTGTACCATATTTATTACATCAACTTTTTAAGATTTGTGTAAGCTCTTGATTTGTTTTATAGACTGACAAACGCCAAATGACACTCCTTATCATTCCACAGACCTGTCCTTCACCAGGGACAACCTTTTGAAAGCGCCTAACTTTGGTTTGAAATATCTGTTTCTTTCACCCTGATAAAAGTTGTGAATAGCTCTGGGCAGGAATTCATTTCTCGACTTGTCTTTTCTCCCTGATTAACTTGTGGAAGCTACCAACTTTGCTGGCAACATCTAAAAGTCACCTCACCTTGTAAGCAAACTAAACACAGTGTTTTTGTCAAACCCCCCACACTCCTTTCACAGAACCAGTCCTTTCATTTCTCTAACTTGTGAAAGCACCTTGATTTATTTCCACAGATGAAAATGGTTCAGAAATCAACCCCCCCCCATTTTTTGTTTCACAACAGGTCCGTTTCATTGGTGTTAGTGATCAAAGATTGAAAGAGGAAAAACCTGTCAAAAGATTCATAGTTCACAAATTTTTTTGCAAATATTGCTTATCACATCAACTTTTCATGTCAATACTTTATCATTTATTTCACAGAACTGCAACAACTCCAGAAGCAATTGAAAGGTAAAAAGTTTTTCTAGGTCATCTCTGCGCAACAAATTATGAAGTTTTTCATCTGTTCTTTAGCATGCATATTGTGTCATTGTATGTATTTCAATGCATGTCCATTGACTGGATGACGAGTGTCTTCTTCTTCTTCATTCTAAGACACCGGTTCACTCAAAAACGAGTAGGTCACCAGCCGCGCATGTGTTAAAAAGTAAATAAAATTACATAATAACAGTGCGACTCAGATGTTGGCCACAGGAGCAAATTAGCAACAAGGGGTCGCACTCGAATTCAGAAGATAAAGCAATGGCCAAATTCAGGCCCAGTTTATAGTAAAATATCAGGGAAGTAAAAATAGAAAAATCGTCCCCCAATATGCAGATCTCAAAACTGTCGAATCAATTTGTCTTTTGATTGGTGATTGCATTTGTGGCAATCTTGATGGCACACGGCAGTGAGTTCCTCAGCCGTACAGAATATGGATATAAAAAGAATTTGTAAGGGCTGTAATATTTGATGCAGGTATGGTATAACTTTGACCGCCACTCTGGTGCTACTTTATTCAATAATTGTTTGTTCCTTGGGAATATCATTTTTTTTAGCTCTGCCCTGTGTAAAATGGTGTTATGTTTAATAAAAGCTCCTTCTCTCTTTTAAGGGTTTCCATTTTTTTCCTCTTGTTCTGCCTAGTATTCCCCTTTTCTGATGTGGTTCCCGGTTACGAACCGTAGATGCTCTCTTCTGAATCTTTTTCAAGTGTTATCAATGTCCTTAGATGGTATGGATCCCAAACTAGCAACCATATTCCAAGTACTGGTCTAACGTGTTTGAAGCAGTGTCTCCTTTAACCTTTTGGGGGCTGTCATGGATATTCATGTGTAAGAAAAGCTAGATGGTATTTGCTTTCTTCATCTATAATTGTATATGGTCTTTCCATTTGAGACGACTATCTAATAATCACGCCTAAAAATTTTGCAGCATTAGTTTCTTTAAGAATAGTATTATGGATAGAATAATTCTGATCTTATTTAGTGAGCGTTTGTTACATATAAGCAACACTTGCACTTTTGAGGTTAAAATTCCATTTTCTCCAAGCTCTTTCCCACTCTTGTAAAGCGTTTAGATTTCTTGTAGAATTTACGTGTATCATTCTTGCTTCTGATTGTTCTATATACTAAACTGTCATCTGCTAAAAGCCTTATAGTAGTTCCTGGAGAAGAGATTTCTACTTATTGTCATTTTTATAAATTAGAAAAACAACGGGCCCAAGAACGTTCCCTGTGGTACACTGACAGACTGGTTTTCAATGGGATGACGACCCTTTCCACAACTTTCTGCGTTCTCCATCGAGGAATGATCTTAGCCCATTTTAGCAAGAACGCCTATGCCAATGTGTTCTAATTTAAGCCAGAGGCCCTCATGGTCAACCTTATCAAAGGCTTTAGTAAAATCTAATTAAATTGCATCTATTTGCTGTCTGTTGTTGTGTGTGTGTGTGTGTGTGGGTGTGTGTGTGTGTGTGAGTGTGTGTATTTGTGTGTGTGTGAGTTTGTGTGTGTGGGTTCTTGGTTGTGCAGACAGTTGGTTCACATCCATGCAAGATTATTTGACATCGATCTGTTTCCAAGGCCACTCAATTTCTTTGCCAAAGAATTTGAAATTGAGTTGTAACATGTCAATACTGTGTTTTATGTGTTATGTGTGTGACATTTGTGTGTGTGTGTGGGCTGGGGTGTGTGAGAGAGTGAGAAGTGAGAGAGAGAAGACGGAGAGACGAGAGAGAGAGAGAGAGAGAAAGAACAGTCTATGCCTTAAGTCACAAGACTATGCAAACTAACATGTGACAAAGTGTGTATGATACATCTGAGTGTGTTTGTAGTGGACCATTGAGGACTGGGCTACGATAATCACTGAATCAGCACATTTGAATTTTGCTCTGATGTCAGCAGTTGGAAATACAAAAGTGATCAATGTTGTGAAAGTGCTTATAGTGGTCGGTAAGCCACGCACCTTATGAATTGTATTTGAATGAATTTGCGGGTGAAAGTCTTTCGATTATTTTGAACATATACATCTATAATTTTAATTTCAGCATATGATTTTTTTTTTTATTGCAAGGGCTACAAGTTACATGTGGCAGGGTGACAGTATAGTATTTTTTATTTATTGGGTAATGAAAAACAATGTGTATTGTTTTTTTTGTAATGGGTTGCAGAATAAAATGTTGGTGTACTACATAATGTGATCGTTCATTTCAGGACTACTGAGACATGAGGCAGTGTTCATTTCGGACTACTGAGACATGAGGCATTGTTCATTTCAGGAATACTGTGACTGATAGGCATTGTTTCATTTCAGGACTACTGAGACATGTGGCTTTGTTCATTTCACGTACTATTGATTCATGAGGCATTGTTCATTTCAGGACTTCTGAGAATGAGGCATTGTTCATTTCAGGGGACTACTGTAGATGTTTGAGGTATTTGGTATTTTAGGACTACTGAATCTTGAGGCATTGTTCATTTCAGGTCTACTGTGACATGAGGCATTGTTCATTTCAGGACTACTGTGACATGAGGCAGGGTTCATTTCAGGATACTGGAGACATGAGCATTGTTCATTTCTAGGACTACTAGGACATGAGGCATTGTTCATGTCAGGGACTAATGAAAGACATGTGGCATTGGTTCATTCAGGACTAACTGAGACGTGTGGCATTGTTCATTTAAGACTACTGGACTATTGAGGCTATAGTTCATTTAAGGACTACTACTTAAGACATGAGGCATTGTTCATTTTAGGACTTCTGAGGACATGAGCTTTGGTTAATTTTAGGACTACTGAGACATGAAGGCCATGCTTCATTCGCAGACTACTGAGTCATGAGGAATGTTCATTTTAGGCGTATGTTAATCATGAGGTTTGTGCTTTAAGGTACTTATAGAAATGAGGCATTGTTCTTTTCAGGATTCTGTGATATGATGGCAATTGTTCTTTTCAGACTTCTGTGACATGAGGCATTGTTCATTTCAGTGTCTTCTGAGACATGAGGCATTGTTCATTTCAGGACGACTTGAAGCGACAGGAGGCAGTGTTTCATTTCAGGACTACTGAGAACATGAGCCATTGTTATTTTAGGACTACTGAGTAATGAGCTGTGTTCGTTTCTGGACTACTGAGATCATGAGGCATTGTTCATTTCAGGTCTACGGTGTCAGGCATTGTTTCATTTCAGAACTACTGTTTACATGAGGCATTGTTCATTTCAGGTCTAATGGGGACATGAGGCATTGTTCATTTTGGATACTGAGGACATGAGGCATTGATCATTTCAGGACTACTTAATGGACATGTGGACATTGTTCTTTTCAGGACTAATGAGATGGGCAATGTTCATTTCAGGACTACTGTGACATTGAGGCATTTGTTCATTTCAGGTCTTCTGAGACCATGAGGCATTTGTTCATGTGAGGATACTGAGACATGAGGCATTGTTCTTGTGTGACTACTGAGAACAGCATTGTTCATTTCAGGACTTTATGTGACATGAGGCATGTTCATTTCAGGACTACTGAGATGTGAGGGTATTGTTCTTTTTAGGACTACGGAATCATGAGGCATTGTTAATTTAAGGACTTCTGAGGACATGAGGCATTGTTCATTTCAGGGCAAAACTACTGAGACATGGACGGCATTGGTTCATTTCTGGTCTACTGAGACATGAGGCATTGTTCATTTTCGGTCTACTAAGAATGAGGCATTGTTCATTTCTGGACTACTGAGGGACATGAGGCATTGTTCATTTACAGGACTACTGAGACATGAGGCATTTTCATTTTAAAGACTACTGAGACATTGAGGCATTGTTCATTTCAGGACTACAACTTAAGGAATGACGCATTGTTCATTTTTCATTAAGGACTTCTGAGAAGGAGGCATTGTTCATTTTAGGGATATACTGAGAATGAGGCCCATTGTACACTCCTCTCATCATACCTGTATACCCAGACTTCCCATCCAATCCATTAATGATTACTGTAATCCTGATGCATTGTACATTTCAGGACTTCTGAGACATGATTCCCCCTTCCCCCGTTCCCCCCATTCCCCCTTCCCCCCCCCCCCCCCCCCCACGGACTTTCCTGCCAGAAATGAGGCATTTTTATTTCAGACTACTGAGGACAATGAGGGCTATTGTTCATTTCAGGCATTCTGAGACATGAGGATTGTTCAATTTCAGGACTACTGCCCAGCACATGACCCCGGCATCTGCTCTCATTTCGGACTATACCCAGAGACCCCCCCCCCCCCACCCCTCCGCCCCGCCCCCCCCACCCCATTTCATTTTCAGGACTACTGAGACCATGAGGCATGTTCGTTTCAGGATCTACTATACGGACATGGAGGCATTGTTCATTTTCAGGGACTACTGTGACAGGCCATTGTTCATTTCAGAACTACTGTGACTTGACGGCATTTGTTCATTTCAGACTATGAGACCATGTGGCATTGTTCATTGTAGGACTACTGAGACATGAGGCATTTGTTTCTTTTCAGGAATCTACTAGACTGAGGCATTGTTATTTCAGGATACTGAGTTGGGCATGTTTCATTCAGGACTACTGAGACATGTGGCATGTTCATTTCAGGACTACTGAGACAGAGGATGTTCATGTCAGGACTACGGAATCATGATTGCATTGTTCATTCAGGTTTACTGAGACGAGGCATTGTTCATTTCGGTCTACTGAAACTGGAGGCATTGTTCAGGTGAGACTACTGAGACATGATGCATTGTTCATGTGAGGACTTCTGAGGACAGGAGTGTTCATTTCTGGACTTCTGCAGACAAGTGGCATGTTCATTTCAGGAACTACTGAGACATTGTGCATTGTTCGTTTGGTATTCTGTGCATGTGGCATTGTTCATTTAGGACTTCTGAGACATGAGGCATATTGTTTCATTTAAGGACTTCAGAGACATGAGGGGGGCCATTGTTCATTTCAGGATACTGGAGACATGAGGCATTGTTCATTTCAGGACTACTGAGACATGAGGCATTGTTCATTTACAGGACTACTGAGACATGAGGCATTGTTAATGTATTAAATTTTCAGGACTACTGAGAGGAGGTAGTGGTAATTTCTAGACTACTAAGACATGGGTAGCCAAGTGTGATTTCAGACACTTACATTTAAGGACATGTGGCATTTTCTTTCGGAAGAGGTGGAGAAGAAGTAAAAGAAAGAGAAGGTTAAAGATAGGAAAAGAGGAAAGGAGAAGAAAGTTGGAAAAAAAAAAAGAAGAAGAAGTTTGTTCAAGTGTGTGGATGATTTTAGACATCTTACAGGCAAAACTCAAGAAAACACTAAGAAGAAAAAAGCTATTCGTTTTTTAAACACTTCCTATGATTGATAAGTTTAATTGTTAAATGACATGCATTTTAAGACTGGAAAAGGAAACCGGATGGGGATCCCCCAGTGTAGCATTTGCACGTACTGTGTAGGGGAAGAATCTGTAAAGTCTCAGTGCCCCCCCCCCTTCCCCCCCCCCCCCCAAAGGGGAGGTAAGGCCAACATAAAGGAAACTTCAGAGTGATGAGAAGGACTGCACAATGAACATTTCCACTGATTTGCTTACTGGACCATAGCAAAATATAAATCCATTGCATAATCGTCAAACTTCATTCAATGGCATAGATGCTTCTCTTTGGACAGAGCGTTTTTCCTGGAGAGAGAGAGAGAGAGTGAAAGCCTTTGATTATATGCACCCCCATAACCAGTTAATGTTAACAGGGGCGTCGCGCCGCGAAATCGGTGACCTCCCCCCTAACCCACCATGTCTCCTCTTTGCTATACAGTTTTTTGTAAGAGCACATAGATTTGAGATTCACAGGTCCCCATTTCCTCCTCTGCCCTTCCTCGACACTTCAGACAGGAATCGCAACCACTCACGCAAATCTATGATCGGAATGTAGAGTGAGCCGCCTTGACCTTTGAAGCTTGGAACTTGAGTATGGATGGTGTTTCAAAGGTAACAAGTGGAGAGTCCAGTAGGGACAGTGTGGCATAGCTGCAACTTGGTTTTTATTATCATTACTTTGCCTTGTTCTTTCAGTTTAAGAGGGGAGGAGGTAAAAGTATTTCGCATTTTGTAGTTAGAGCTAATTGGGCGTATCGGAGGCAGTTCGCCACTTCCTGTTGTTGTATGGTGATGTGATTGGTTGCACTTTCATAGGATAACTGTCAGTTCTCCACATTTCAACACTTGTGCCATGACGTATCACACTTGTCAACACACACAGTAGGTTGCTAGGCAGATTCTAGGCTGTTCTTCACACTGTTGCCACTGACTGTTGTTGGTTCGTCCTTCGATTTCGAAGATGACCATGACTTCAAATAGTAAGATGGTGTGCCGTGTGTGGGTCCACAGGGGGATGGTGAGGCCGATCTGGGCCGGGAAGAAACGCCCACATGTGGACAATGTTGGTGGGTGCTAATGTGGAGGTGGAGTAGCTCTGCCTTAGAGCGCGCGTTTGCTTTCTCTCAGCTCTGCTGTGCGTCTCTTCTCTGATGTACATGCACCCTTGTGTGGTGCTTTGCAGGCTGGGCGGTCCAGAGACAAGCTGCTCCCAGGTGTTGAGGTGTTGTCCAGCCTTTGAGGGTCACTTTGAGGCAGTCCTTGATACGGCTTTTTCTTGCCCCCCCGTCTTTTCGCTTGCCGACTCGATTGTCCTTACAGAGTTGTTTCGGCAGTCGGTCTATCCTTGGGCTTTCTGACGATGTGGCCAGACCATTTTTTTTCCTGGTTTAGGGATTTCTGATGGAGAGTGAGTTGCTGGGGATGTCTGGATCTTTCCAAGACACTCAGTGGTCTGGGACTTTGTCTGCCACTAGAACACTCAGTCAAAAACATACCGTGGTTTGCTAGCAGATCCTAGGCTGTTCACATCTCACTGTGCCATGACTGTTTATCACACGGTCAAAACACACAGTAGTTTGCTAGAGGTTCTAAGCTAGACACCATCAGGCTAGGCACATGGACAGTTATCCACACTGTACAAAACCCCACACAGTAGTTTGCTACAACAGCGGGTTGCCACTCACTCTGTCAATACACGCCCATGGTCGTGGGCTAGCAGGTGTGGCTAGGCACTGGCGGTGTCAAAACCTCACTGGATGGGACACGCAGAGTTGGTGTGTGGGGTGACCTGAGAGGGTAGCAAAACCAGTGGGACTATTCTCAGAAGCGTGCACCCGTGGCGCCTGGAGATGGGAAGTGACCTGCGGGGGCCCGGAGGGAGTGAAAGGACGTTCATGGTTGGGGAATGGCGGAGAGGCGAGGCAAGATATTGATCCATCTCCCCAGTAGATCCATGGCTTGGAATTGTTGCTGCTGTCAATCACCAATGGAGGAATGGCAGAGTAGCAGGGCAAGGATACTTATCCTTTGCCCTGTAGATAGTTCTGGTCCGGGTTGGCCACCACTCTTCTGATGTCCACGTGCTGGAGTTGGGTGTTCCACAGGGGAGCTTACTGTCTCCTGCCCTCTTTAGTATTAATTCAACAACATTGTTTCATCAGTTCAGAAGGGCTCTGACGCTCATTGTTTGTGGTTGATTTTTGCTGTCTACGCAACTGGAAAGCATGTACCCGATAGGTCCAGGCAGCTCAGCTTTGCTGTTGATAAAAAATACATCGGTGGGCGCATGAAAAACGGTTTCTCTTTCTTCTCTACAAAGACGCTGTGATATTCCTTACATAATTTCCGTCAGTTTTTTCCAGATCCTGGAACTTCAAGTTTAGGGAAATCTCCATTTCCAGCTGTTAAAGAGGCCAAATTTCTGTGAGGAGTCATTTTTGACCAGAAACAAACTTTCTCAGGCCACAACAAACACCTCAAAACTGCTTGCCAGAAAGCACTGAATTATTCTGACGGGGTCGTTTGCGCTCACCGACTGGGGCGTTGATAAGAAAACTTTGCTTGCACCTCTACTGTGCCTTAGTCCGATGCCAAACTGGACTTCGGTTGTGCTGTCTAGGCTCGCAATGATGTTCTTACCTCAAACTCTTGGACCCTAATAAAAATTCACCATCAAGGCTTCGTTCTCTGTATTGGAGCGTTTCCGCACCACCCTGTGTACTGCCCTGTACACAGAGGTGGGTGAACTTCACTGTCCAACGCAGACTCAGATGAAACTGTCTTTCAATTATTCTATTCTGAACAGTTCTCAGAACAGAAAAACCCTGCCTATGACTGTGTCTTTGACCCTCCGTTTTCTCAAAGTAAGTTTGAAATCAACCCGAAATGTATTCCGCCGTTTGGTATTCGTATGCAGCCTCACGTGCAGATGCAGAGTGTGACCTGGGAGTAGTTCGATTTTTTCCAAGCTTTTCCGGATCACCTCCATGGACCTTTTTCACTCCAGAGATTCGGTTCGATCTTGCAGCTTTTCGCCAAAGAGTTCTACGCTCTTGGCATACAAGGCCTTGTGTATGACTGAGCTCTGTTCCAAAATTAACATCCTATTCAAAAAGTTTTCTCTGACGGTTCCAAGTCTGGGATGGTGTGGCCTGTGCAGCCTACATGCCCTGGGGGGGCTCCTTATCAGATACTGTGGAACATTATACATTTCAGATGCTTCTGTCTATTATGCTGAACTTTATGCTCTGGTACTGGCTTTGGAGTGGTTGCAGCCCTGTTATGGGCCCTTGCGGTATGGATGGGGCTATAAGCAACATTATTCCTTTTCTTATCTCTTACTGCTTCTTTGAGATAAATTCTCACATTCTTCGAAGTCGGACTTTCTGGTTCTTTCGGATTTCGTGTCAGCTTGGAGGCTTAGCTGGCGCAACCTTCAGCATCAGAACTTTTTTACTTTTTTTAAAAAAAGTTTTAGCAAGTTGAAGGCGGACGGTTACAACATTACTCTTGCTTGGGTTCCTGGTCATGTTGCAATCGGCGGGTGGGAACGGGAAATGGTTGATCGTTGTGCCAGAACGCCACGCGAGAATTCTGTTCCAACACTTATATCCCCATGCCTCAGATGTGAAACCCCAAAAATTAACGATTATGTGAGAGACTCTGGCAGGGAGATTGGAACACACAGACGAATTAACAAATCTTTCAGATCCGTCCAAACCTTTAAGGACTTCCTCCCATATAGTGTGTGGTCGTAAAGAGGAAACGGTTCTGTGCCGGCTGCACCTCACAATGAAACATGATCTTTTGAGTGTTGGGGACTTGCACGATGTGAGACACAAATTTTACAGCGGGAGTCATGAAGCTCATGTTCTGGGATGTCCGATGAGCCTGATGTGATCCTTAGTTTGTGAGAGAGCATTAACATTTTTCATCTGATTTATGATTTTACGGAAGAAAGATTTTTAATGCAATTTCTGGCTGCGTTTCTAGACGATGGTAATTTAATGAGATGTGTGAATGTTGGTTGGTTTTTTTTTTTTTTTTTTTTTTTTTTTTTTGTAAGGACTGGTGTGTTGATTTTAACGGCGTGGTGAAGGATGATGTGGCCTTTGCGGTCGCTGGGCTATAAGCAACATTTTCTTATCTTTTACTTGCCCTGTAGATCCATGTTTGTCTTTGTAGCTCTGTCTCATTTTTTGTTTTATATTGGTCTTTCTATGTATTTATATCTCCTCTCTCCATGAGACACATATATATACACCCCAATATATATATAGATTCTTGTCACAAAGTCCCTGAGGAAGACCAGTTTGGTCGAAATATTGGGAAGAATTTTATGAGTCTGTTGTTTTTATCTTCATTTTATGTGCGCTGTTGTATGCTATATATTGAGAGAGAGAGAGAGAGAGAGAGACGAGAGACATAGAAGCAAGGGGATTGAGATTCATAGATACACAGATAGATATAGAGATACGGATATAGTGTGTGTGTTTATACCTTAGTGCATGTCTGATGAGTGGATATCATTTGACCATTGACATGTGCTAAGTAGAACGCGGGGGACAGAGAGAAGAGTCGGTCTGGAACACCATACAGGAAACGGTGACACAGGCCCACCCCACCACACCCTGCCCCACCCATTCTGATGCTGTGCGCCCAGAATAACTCGCTCTGATCACCCAAAGCATAGTGAGTGGCGTTTTGTTACTGTATTTACCTGCCACCATTCAGACCAGAGCGAAGGATACCTTATTCTTGTCACACAGCGTAGTGAGTGATGTGTTGTACTGTAGGTACTCATGCCAACCATTCAGACCAGTGCGGCAGGAAACTATCACCCAGCGCACGTGAGTGATACACTTGTGCTGTTGGTAGCATGCCACCATTCTGACCCAGTGTGCTGGGACACTTATACCCAGCGCAGTGAAGCAACTCTTGTGCTGTAGGTAGACGTGGCCGTAACATCAGAGTTGGGTTAGATGAGGGGGGTTTTATCGCCTCCCCCCAGTTATTTCATTGGGAAACAGCTCCAAGTCCTCCGTCACCTTCAATCCTTTTTTAAGTTTTTTTATTTTGAAGCAACTGAATAAATGCCTGTGGCCGGTAGTTGTGGATGATCAGTGTGTTGGCCCTGCTATATTGGCTTTCCATGTTTCTGTGAGGCCTCAGTCTGTTTGCGGTTTAAAATCCCCCGGGAGAATTTAAATGTCGGGATGGAGGTTAAGTAATCAGCAATAACTTTCTGTTTCTGGCACGGCGGAGTGGTTAGAATGGACAGTCTTTGAATCAAAGTTTGTGCCTTTCCTTCCTCCCCTTGCTCCTAGCCTGTCTTTCAGCGCTGTGTGTTACACGAATGTTTCAATTGTTCAATTTTTTCAGTATATGTTACATATTTTGTGACCTGTAATGTTAACTGTTATTTTTTGTTTTGGTTATTCTGGTGCTGTGATGAAAAAGGTGAGGTTGTTATTTAATAAGATTTTAGAATTGAAAGAACTTGAAAAATGCCCGGTGCGGTGTGGTGGATGTCAGTGTGTTGGAATGTATATGATTGAACGGAGAGGGTAGAATGGTGACAGTGTGGTGTGGTGGATGATCATGGTGTGGACTGCTATAATGATTGATCGGAGAGGTAGAATAGTGGGACAGTGGGTGTGGTGGATGTCAGTGTGTGGGAGACCTGTTATAATTGAACGGAGAGGTTGAATAGTGACAGTGTGGTGTGGTGGGATGATCAGTGTGTGGGCCTGCTATAATGATTGAACAGAGAGAGTAGAATGGTGACAGTGTGGTGTGGTTGACAGTGCGGTTGTGTTGGATGATCAGTGTGTTGGCCTGCTATAATGATTGAACAGAGAGAGTAGATTGGTGGACAGGTGGGGTGTTTGGTGGATGATCAGTGTGTGGGCCTGCTATAATGATGAACGGAATGAGAGTAGAATGGTTGACAGTGGGGTGTGGTGGATGATCAGTGTGTGGTGCCTGCTTTTATGATTGACCGGATGAGAGTAGTCATGGTGACCAGTGTGGTGTGGTGGATGATCAGTGTGTGGGCCTGCTATAATGATTGAACGGAGAGGGTAAGAATGGTGACAGTGTGGTGTGGTGGATGATTCAGCGTAGTTGGCCTGCTATATGATGACGGGAGGGATAAGATAGAATGTTTACAGTGTGGTCTGTGGGGGATGATCTGTTCATTATTGCCCCACTGCTTTAGCCATTTGCCTTTGGTTGTCCTTGCAGTCCAGCAAGCCACGGAGAGATGTCAGGCAGATAGCAGAGCAAGCAAACCGTGGCACAGGTATGGAAGGGTGTGAGGTGGAACTCTCTCTGTTTTCCTCTAGTTCCACTCACATCCAAGAAATGTACCCTCAGTGCTTTGCAGTGGATACAATAAAAGCATCCAGGGACCTCTGGAAATTGCACAAATGTACATGGGGGGGGGAGGGGGGGGGGAGCCAAAAAGCAACACATGTTGCATAGCATGTCAAGTTCAAAACTATTCCACTGTGACAACCTTGTGTTCGTTCTTTTAATTTAAAATGTCTGTTCCACTTTATCAGTTGGTTCTTAGACAAGCGTGTGTGTGTTCTTTAGGGGTATGGCCTATGGGTATATAGTTCCTTTTGAATCCTGTGGTGTCATGGTATTGAGGGACTAGGGTTAAATAAACATGCATTACAGCTTTTTTCTTGCTGCCCTCACAAAAACAATAAATATTATTTAAATAAGAAGAAAAAAAGAAAACTCGAATGCCAATGCATGCGGAGGGAAGTCAAAAATGTACTGTCGCTGAAAAACAGTGAGGTTTTCTAAACAACTGTCTTAATCAAATTTTCATGAACAATTTACATGTCAGACGATGTGTGTGAGAGAGAGAGAGATGAGAGAGAGAGAGAAGAGAGAGACGAGCGGTTTTAATTTTCAGATACAGTTAAGATTGTTATTTATTTTTAATTTACAATTTCTGATTTTATTATTTTACTTATGAATGTTAAAAGTTTCCCTGTTTAAGTTTCCTTTATGATTTTCATTCTCATTCAGATGGTACTTATATTATTTTGGTTTTTCTTTAATTTGTTATGTTGTTAAATGTCGTACTGGTATTTGTTAATCTGACAGTAAATGGTTTCAGTCAGTCAGCCAGTGTGTGTGTGGGTCTGAGATGGGATTATGGATGAGTTCTTTAGAAACCTGTAGTTGTATGTGTGTGACATGTTTTGCAGTCCATCACATTTGTTTTGTCTTTTGATTTGTCTTGAGTTTAAGTCTATGATATACATTTTTTGGGGGGGATGGTAACCACTTGATTGTGCAGATGTTGATTTATATTCACACACACACACACTGATGTGTGTGTATGTATGTATGTTGGTGATCTCACTAATGCGGCAAATATTGAGGTAGTATTCACATACATAACGTCGTGTGTGTTTGTTTTGAGTGTGTGTTACGTGTGCCTGTATGGCGTGTGTGCGTGCATGCATGTGTGTATGTTTATGTGTGTGTGTAGTGTGTGCGTGCTTGCTTGTGTGTGTGTGTGTTGAATGATTGCGGCAGAGGGAGTATAAGAAACAGAGTAAGTTACAGTCGTTACTCACCCAACTTTTTTGAATCTGTTCATTCCCTATGGTACAGATCTTTCCCAGTTTACCGGCCTTGGCTGCTTCTTTTCCTGACTGATGTTGATTACTAACAGACCCAACGAGAAGCTAGTCAGCATGCGATGGACGAAGTTCTATGGACAGCAGGGCATCAGGAGTGCCCGCGTTGGACCAGGAGTTCGAAAAGAGAATGTACGCCTCTTCAACAAAGCTATGAAGTAACTGCGGGCAGAGCTGAGAGTCAAGGTTTGTTTGTACCGTTCACCAGCCAGACCGACTACAAGTTCATGGCCCAAGGCAATGGAGATCAGTTAAGGGCGTGGGAACTCGCTGTGCTACTTTTCAGGAGAAACTGTCGGAAAGGTGTGTTATGGTGACTGGACTGTGTTAGTGCGGAAGGGTAGTTTGGTGCTGCACCCAGAAAGAGCACGGTAGGGAATGCAGGAAACTGCTCGGGTTATGAATAAGAACTTTCTGGTAATTCTGGGCAAGTAATGTGTTGTTTTCCCGCAATGTCTGTTCATGTCGAGACTGTGCATTTTCTATTGACCTTTTCTCAAGTCTGCTTCCTCTGTCCTCTGGATTTAACTTGCCTTGTTTAGCAGCTGGCGCTATTTTTAGTGAGTGGTGACAATATAGTCGGGTTTTAGATTCTGGCATATGCTCTGGCTGGTCCTTTCTTAAAGAGCTGTGAGCCAACAGGGTAGGGTTTTTTTTTTAATATATATATAGTGATATATATATATAGAATATAAAGGTTGTTTTTTTTTTGTATGACACATAACAGGGGAAATTACGTTTTACACACATATGAAAGGTATGCTTTTAACCAAGCACCCAGCATGCTTAGTCTGAGTCCTGTATGTGTTGTTGAAATCATTTTCTTTTCTCATGACGGAAAAATTGATGGTTTCTTTAACTGCCACGTCTCAGTCCGGTCCTGAGAGAAGTGATGTGACCCTTGTGGTTGGCTGGGCTTTAGATCAGTGAGTGATTTGGACAGAGAAAAACTACAGAAATATGGGCAGATGTCCTCTGTGTTAGGTGTTTTTAAGAATCGGTGGTATCCTCGCCTTGCACATTTCTGCCTTATCCATGGTTTTCACTGGGAAAAGCCCAAGTCCTGAAATTCTGGAAATCGATTCTTTTGTTTGGACGATGTTAACTTGAATCTGAAAAGCAAATCTAAAAAATGTGTTGTTTTTGTCCATTTCAGTCCACAGGACCATGTTTTCAAATGATTTTGAAGTGTTACGATTTGCAACATCACAGCTTGACATCTGCTTGCTTTCAAGGCCTTGCACAACGGGTTGGTTAAAAATGGCCAAGGCTGCTTTTGGGAAGACAATGAAACGCTTGGAAACCTCAGGATAAATGCTGGCTACCAACATGTGTCCAGAATGCTGAGAATTCGATTGACTCTTCCTCTTTGTTTTTAGGGTTTTTTCTTTTTTTTCTTCCTAGTTTTTTTTTGGTTGTTTTGTTTTTTTGTATGATGTTTGATGTCTGCCTAAAGAAAAACGTTGTTCCCAGATTTCAGTTTTGTTTCCTTACGCACAAAAATTTGCGGGGGATAGCGGACATTGTATGCATGACGAGTTAAAAATTGTGAGCCCAGGTTCCTGCCTACCATGTGTGTGGCCACATACGGCTTATTTCATACTTTTGTGGGACGTTTGGTTTTGTTATGTGGGGCCCAATAACAAGAGGAGGGGATGGAGACTTGAAACACATCTTCTGCCTTTCCTCAGTATACTCTTCATCTGGCTCTCTTTCCTGAACACCGATGCAATGGTCTGACTGTCATTTTCTTTAACCTTTACAGCGAAAAGTCGTCGTGACAAATGTTGGACGACAGGGATTTCTCTCCCTTGAGGCGAGTCGTCAGTCGGGATGCGGACAGCAGCAGTAAATTCGGCCATGTCGTCCACAATCAGACGACGGGAACATAAAAATTCCTACACTGTCCATGATATGGTTTCCAAGGGATAACCTCTGGTAACTAGTCTTGGTGGAATGTTGAAGGTTGTCGACCATTCTTTCAGTGGTCTATTGTGAACTTGGCTGACCCCAGAGCTTTGAATCAAAGAAACTGAGCCTCCGCACGCGGCGCGCGGCACGTATTTCCTGTGCCAGAAAAAATGTCGGTCAGGCAAAGGGGTGGTTGCAAATTTCTCGCTCAATAAAGCGCTTGAAATCGTATTACCAAATTGGATCTTGGTGATGAGGGGAGTTGAGTGTTTGTTCTTTCCTGTGACACCTAAACACAGACTGTCAGTTGTTGTTGAGCATTAGAGCTACCGTAAAAATAAATTAGAAGTGGCCAAATCAGTGCGTAGGCAGGGAAGATGAGCGCTGTGCGGAGCGTGCGGCAGCAGGGATTCGTGCTGTTGTGCCGCACTGTCGGCTGGATAGCATAAGGAACAGTACTGCACTTCACATTCACTGTGCATGTCCTTGTGGGGCGTGGAGGGGGGGGGGGTACTTAAGCTGTGCAATACTCTGTCTGCTCTGGGGTCACCCCCCATCCTTGATGTGCTGTCGGTCAACACATTGTTCATCTTCAGTTTGTGAGTGGAACAGTGTGTTCTGTGTATGGTCTGATTGTGTAGTGTTGCGTGGTGAACAGTGTTGTTGTGTGGATGGTCTTTATTTGTATAGTGTTATGGTGAACAGTGTGGTGCGGATGGTCTTTTATTGTGTAGTGTTGTGGTGTACAGTGTGTTGTGTAGGTCTTTTATTTGTGTTAGTGTTGTGGTGAACAGTGTGTTGTGTGGTTGGTCTTTTTTGTGTGGTGTTGTGGTGAACAGTGTTCTGTGGATGATCTTTATTGTATAGTGTTGTGGTGTTCAGTGTGTTGTGTGGTATGATCTTTATTGTTTAGTGTTGTGGTAAACAGTGTTCTGTGGATTATCTTATATTGTATAGTGTTGTGTGTGAAATCAGTGTGTTGTGTGGATGTCTTTTATTGTTGGTGTTTCGTGCTTTTGTGAACCAGTGTGTCTGTGGATGTTCTTTATTGTGTAGAGTTGTAGTGAACAGTGTGTTCTGTATGGTCTTAATGGGTTCCGGGTGCAGACGTCATTGTGTGGTTTGAGCTAGTGTCGCTGACTGTCTGGATGGCCAAGGGACGGATTCGAGCGAGTGGAGGGAACTGGTTTTACATACATGGAATTTGTTGAATTTCATTGTGCCCTGATGTTATTGTTCTGTGACTGATGCCGCTACTGTGAATAGTGGTTTACATTGTGATTTGGAGTTGGATGTCGGTGGTTTGTTTATTATTGATTCTGCGATTTGTGTGCTACACCATTGAAGGGACATGTGAAGTTTTTGATTGCTTTGAAAATGATAGTGATAGGTCTACCATCACGTGTGATCATGTAAGGGTGTATGACAAGACAATGTGTACTTTTCATTCACACCATTTCAGGATTTTATTATTAATGGCTAAAAAATACTTGGGCATTGTCAATGTTTCGAATAGATTCTTCAGCTGAGACTTGTTGTAGGGATGATTAAGTATGAGTGGGTTCTGTCATGTGTGGCCAGTGTCAACCTACAGTCTTATTTTTGTAAGTTGGCCCTTATTGTTATACTGGCATTTCACACAGCTCATAGGAAGAACTGGCATTTTGCCCAAACACAGAAATATGAGGCTTTTGCCCAACATAGAAATACTGGCTTGTTCCTATATAGATGTATTGGCATTTGCACCAACATAGAAATATCCAGAATTCTTTGCCCATTAACAGTAATATTGGCATGTTTACCCAGCATAGAAATATTGACATTTGACAGGCATAGATATATTGGCATGCTTGCCCAGCATAGAATTATTGACATTTGCCAGCATAGAATATTGGGCTTGTTACCCGCATAGAAATATTTCGGCATTTTGCCCAACACAGAAATATTGGCATTTTGCCCGGCATAGAAATATTGGCATTTTGCCCCCAAACACAGAGGATATATTGGAATTATGATTTTGCCCTGCATAGATATATTGGAATTTGCCCTACACGGAAAATATTGGCATTTTGCCACAACACAGAAAGATTGCATTTTGCCCAAAATAGAAATACTGGCATGTTGCCTATCATTAGAATTATTGCATGTTCCCAAGATAGGAATTATTGGCAGGTTGCCCAGCATAGAATTATTGGCATTTTGCCCAACACAGGAAATATGGCATTTTGGACACCATACTCAAAGTAACTTATATTGATGGCTGATTATTTTTGTTTTAGAAATGATTTATGAATATTTCTCATCAGCGGATTCTTTTCCAAGAATGTCTTGGTAGGCCCCTTTTTACAAGGACGCATTGTCATAGTTCTGAAATGTATAAGAAACAAGTTAATTCAGCCAGAGCACTTCCTGGTGATTCCTTAAAGAACCTGTCAGGAAAAAATATTGTATAGCTAAAAACACATCCCTCCAAAGTTTTGTCTGTAGCTATTGAATAATTTTCTTGCCTAGAAATCTCAACGATTTGGTATAGGGTCTTTCTCGTGCATTTTTCTCTACATTATGTGTTAAGGTGTAATACATGTTCATCCATGGCATTTTTAAGTTCGATTTGGTACAGGAAGGATTTTTCCCTCGGTCGAATTAACATTGGTTCATGACTCCAGTCCCCACCAGTCTTCGAATGAGACTATAAACCGAGGTTCAGTGTGTGAACGCACGCACAAAATCTTGCACACACGTAAAATCCCATCTCCAACTTTCGGAGAGAAGGCCAGTTTGGCCGTTGGTATGGGATGACACGGACACATTGCATGCACCTTCCCCGAAAGATGGTGTATGGCTGCCTTAATGGCAGGATAAAAAAAGGGTCCATACACACAAAATCCACTGCTGGCTATACAGGGAGTTCAGCAGTGAAGTTTATCAGCCTGCGTACGCAGGAAGTAAAGAATTTTAAGTTGGTCAGAATGCCATGATGTGAGGAATGCCTAAACCAATTTTCAACGATTTGACCCAGTGTTTAATTTTATATGGTTATATTATCCCACAAGAAGTCAAAGCCTTTTTTTAAGATGTTTTGTTGGCTTGCTATTCTTGGCGTTAAGGAGTCAGTCATGTTTCTTTGTGTAGGTTTTGCAACACCACAGATGTGCAGGATTGTAATGGGACACTGTGGTAGGTGGTATGCATCAGTTGTAATGGAGGGACACACTGTGGTAGGTGGGAAATGTAACCGTTTGTACTGGGACACACTGTGGTAGGGGGGGTAATGGTAACCGTTGTAAACTGGGACACACTGTGGTAGGTGGGAAATGTAACCGTTTGTAACTGGGACACTGTGGTAGGTGGGAAATGTAACAGTTGTATCTGGGACACTTGTAGGTGGGAAATGTAACAGTTGTAACTGGGGACACACTGTGGTAGGTGGGTAATGTAACCGTTGTAACTGGGGACACACTGAGGTAGGTGGGTAATGTACAGTTGTAACTGGGACTCTGTGGTAGGTGGGGAAAATGTAACAGTTGTTAACTGGGACACCACAGTGGTAGGTGGGAATTTAACCGTTGTGACTGGGACCATGTGGTAGGTGGAATGTAAACAGTTGTAACTGGGGATAGGGACACACTGTGGTGGTGGGAAATGTTAACAGTTGTAACTGCGGGACACACTGTGGTTAGGTGGGAAATGTACGTTTGTAGCTGGGGACCACTGTGGTAGGTGGGAAAAGGTAAACAGTGATTGTATCTAGGGACACGGTGGTAGGTAGGGAATGTAACAGTTGTAACTGGGACACACTGTGGTAGGTGGAAATGTAAAACTGTTGTAACTGGGTACACTGGGGTAGGTGGGAAATGTAACAGTTGTAACTGGGACACACTGGTAGGTGGGAAATGTACAGTAGTAACTACGACACTGTGGTAGGTGGGGTAATGTAAACAGTTTAACTGGGACACAATTTGGGTAGGTGGGAAATGTAAAACAGTTGTAATGGGACACCACTGTGGTAGGTGCGGAAATGTAACGAGTTGTAATTGGGCACTACTGTGGTAGGTGGGAAATGTAACAGCTTGTAACTTGGGACACACTGTGGTAGGTGGAAATGTGAGGTCAGTCATTGATGTTTAGAATCCACTGGCTCTCCAAAAACGGTTGCACTTTCTCCCTCTTCCTTGTCAGTATAAATCACACCTTCACAAGACACATTATGCTCTACGCCCTTTATTAAGTCTTAAAATCACACCACACACAGTCACATTATAGCACTCGCCTTTTTCAAGTCATAAATCACACCACACACAGACACATTTTAGCTCTCGCCTTTATCATGTTCATAAAATCACTCCACACAGACATGATCAATTTCTCCTTTATCAGTCATAAATCACACCCTCACAGACTCATTATAACTCTCACCGTTATTCAAGTCATAAATCAACTCCCATCGCAGACTCGCTATTGATCTCAACTTTATCAAGTCATAAAATCACACCCACATAGACACATTATAGCTCTCTCTTTATCAAGTCATAAAATCACACCCACACAGACAGAGTTTAACTCTCATCCTTATAAGTCATAAAAATCATACACAACAAAGACACAATTTTCACTCTCAACTTTATCCAAGTCAAAGTAAAGTGGGCACTCAGCACATAAACGCTGAGCATCCAAATTTATACAATACATGATAGGTTTGCTGATTTTCGTTTGTATAGTGTCACGTCTGCAAGACTGCTTAATAAGGGCACAAATGCCACACACGAGGTAAATACTATTGCGAGGTTGGTCCAAAGAGAGTGATGCATCGGCGGATTCGAACCCGCGTTTTGCTGTGTGACAGCTAGTGTTTCCCGACACGACATCCAGAACTCAAGGGTACGCACAACCGACGGTCAAAGCCACCATTCTAATTTGGTTGGCCGGAAGACGGTGTGACTGGCGGTTTTGAACCCAGTTCTTGATGCTGATGAAGAAGTCGATAGGTCGAACCCTGACTCTCACACAATTATCCTCAAACGTCTCCCTCATCTGGAAATCCAACCTGACTTTATTGCGTGGGATGGTTGATGTGAATGATAGTACTGAATTGACAACAAACGTCTCCACAACCAATCATGATCGCAGCGCGCGACGCCCGCTTGCTGTGGGTTGTTTGAGAATGTTTGAACTGAAAACAAAACACTGGCTCAAAATCATATTTAAAAGCAAAAAAAAAAAACGAATCATGTGAGTTAAAAAAAAGTGTTTAACTTTAAGCAAAAAAAATCAAACTAAATGATTTCTCAGCTTTCACACAATGAATTGCTCCCCTTTAAGAATTTTTTGTTTCAAGAATCCGAAAACCTGTACACATCATGTGAGCAACTTGTGTTGGAGGCAGACAAACTTTGACAAAATGTTTGCGAAAACCTTTTGAAAGGTAAACATGTGCATAGTTTATGCCTTTGATCTATACAGGATACGTAGTTTTGTTTCAGCTGCGCGCTAATGCAAGAACCATTTAGGTGACGTCAACAAGTCATATTCTGAAATCAAATGGGTATCGTCATGCAGTGTGTGGGGGGGGGGGGGGGGGGGGGGGGGGGGGGGGGTCAGTCAACATGATTGCAAGATCTAGGATGCTGCCATTACCAAACAAATGAAATGATACTAATACAAATTTACACCAGATTCGTTCCTCTGAGGCTGATCGCTGTCCCTCCTTGTCTTTTGGCAGTGACTGACCACAAATGAGTAGGCTACTAAATGTGTGATACACATGCGATGGGTGGATGAATTATGTGCATTACTTATCCACCCATCACACAATGAAATAAGTTTTAAAATCTGAAATTTTGGCTGCTGAATAATCCAGTCCAGCTTCCAAATACATTGTTTTAATTTTTTAAAAAAGAAGAAAAACTACTGTCTGAAACACACACACGCCACACACACACACACACCAGAAAAAGCATGATACTTTTGTCAGACAGCCTCATAATTCTTAGACTTGAAATTTCAGACCTGATTTTCTTTCATGAAGAGAAAACATTAAATGATGCTTACAAACTACACAACAGTATTATTGGTTCAAGTCTTATCTTTTAACTTCTTGAATATTGAGTGACCTTGTTGCCAAATTTGCTCCCGGGGCCAGCAGACTGAGTTGCACTATTTTTATGTTATTTTATTTTACTTTTTAACATGCGCTCTGGTGACCTACTCGTTTTGAGTGAACCAGTATTTTAGGAAGAAGAAGAAGAAACCTTAATACTGGTTGACAGGTTTGAAAATCAAACAGAAAATATAATATTTTTTTTTTTTAAAGAAACCATTAGAAACTGTAATCAATCAAAGTTTTATCACTGCTTGTGTTTTCAAAAGTATTGTGTTTTGTTTGTTATAAAGGTAAAGAACATCAAACAATCAATGAAATCTGGCTATATTATTGGCCATACATACTTGCTTGAAAACCAGGGTGGGGGTGATACAAGTTTTGTCAATAATTTCATGTGGTCTGATATTTTCCTATTTGAGGACATGGAAGTGATCATAAGCTTATACTATTTCTTTCCAGTTGAAAAGTACACAAACAATACATTAAATCATTCTTGTATTAAAAATAATTATCTAATTCTTTCCAAAGCATGACATGTCCAAAAATGACAATGAGCTGAGTTTGTGCTTTTTTTCTTTTCAGGTAAGAGAATGTGGTGAACCTTTTTTTTTTAATGCAGACAAGGTGTTTAATTATTCAGTTCAATGCTCATAATGCTTAGGAATTCGGTGAAGTCATTTTTTAAAGTGAAAACTCATTGTGGTTTTGTGCTTTTTTTTTTCTTCAATTCAGGCAGTTGTTTTGGTAGATAGACACAAATCACAAGGCAGTTTTAATCAGTGCAGTTCAATTGCACATAACACCTCTACTGTTGTTTTCATATAGACAACTTTGGCAGGTGAAATTTCCTTTTGACTGAAATTCAAGCATATTCTCATCTAGGTACTTGATCTAAGTCAGTGATACCACTTAGACTTTTTAAAGTTCAGGCCAATTACTTGAACAGACTATAGTACCGCTTGATTGTCTGGGTCCTAAATAGCGACCTTTCCAGGAGACAAGTTTCCTTCCCTTCTTGGTCTGTGCTGCATAATATATACCTGTTGTGACTTCAGTCATCTCAAAATCCCAGTCGATACCACTTAGAGAGCTTTTCCATCTGTCAAACGTTAAAGCCAAATTACTTGAAAATGTGTACTGGTATTTGTTGTTTGGTACAAGTTTGTAACTAGTCTGCATTGAAGCTGACTGCTCTGTCACCCTTTCCCAGACACAGTCAGAAACTGGCTGCCCAACAGACCAGGGGAGAGCACTTTGATTTGTCGTCCAGATCGTTTGCATGTCCTGAGCAATGAGAACAGGGTTATTTCAAGCCCTGCATGTCTGTGTTGTGCATTTCTTCTTCTGCTCTTTACAGTGCTCCACATATGACATTGACATCTAACTGCAGTAAGAAAGTTGTGACATATGTCTGAACACATTCAGGAAAATGTGCCACAAAAGAGGCATTGTTCATTCTGTAAGCAGTTTCATACACTTGCACTTTTGTATCAGCCGTTGTATTACATCTTAAGTTGCTGAAAACAAAGCTTTGTGGATGTGATTTCTGATACACTGGTCATTGACTGAAACAAACTAACAAACAAAAAGAAAAAATGCAACCAGACAAAAAGTCAAAAACAAAAACAAAAGACCACTCTGTCATTGTGAATATGAAACAGCCTACAATTTAAATTATCTTGTATAACCCTTTTTTTTTCACTTGGGAGTATGAATAGATTACAAAGTAAAAGCCTGTTCAGTTAGTTTGGACACTATTATCTTGATAAATTTTTAAAAGTGCGGTGATAACTTTTTACTCGGTGACAAAATTTGTAAGAGCTTTAAAATTCATTTGACAGTCCTGTGCTTTCACCCAAAATAACATCACAAGAACCTATAATTCATTTCACAGATGAAGAATTTGTTAAATCCTCATGATACATTTCACAGATTTGTCGCGTGCCGTGATTCAAAAGCAAACAAGTAAACAAACTTCTCAAAGCTTATCAATTCATTTCACAGACCTGCCCTTGCAACCTGATAGATTTTGTGAAAGTCCCATTATTCATTTCACAGACTTGTCTTTTGACCCTTATAACCTTGTTAAAGCTCGTTGCAAAGTGAGGCGACTACAGGCGGAAATCTAAACAAATCTTAAAAGTTTATGCAATAAGTCCGGCAAACAGGAACAAATGAATCGCAAGACAAAACACGACGCATTCCGACCTCTTAGGTCTTCTTCAGGCAAGGTAAACAGCACTCCGGACAATGAAAATGAAGAACGAGCAATCGCTTGTCTTGTCAAGTTCAGTGCAAGACGGGCAGTGAGTCAACGGCGCAAGAATATGACAAGACAGGTGATTGGTCAGTGTTCGTTATCATTGTTCTGAGTGGTGTCTGTCATGCCTTAAGAAGACCTAAGAGGTCAAAACGCGTCGTGTTTTGTCTTGTGATTCGTTTGTTCATGTTTGGCATATTTATTACATAAACTTTTTAAGATTTGTGAAAGCTCCTTGATTTGTTTTATAGACCCTGACAAACGCATGAACACTCCATACTTCATTCCACAGACCTGTCCTTCACCCTGACAACCTTTTGAAAGCGCCAAACTTTGTTTGAAATAACTGTCCTTCACCCTGATAAACTTGTGAAAGCTCTGGGCAGAATTCATTTCACAGACTTGTCTTTTCACCCTGATTAACTTGTGGAAGCTCCCAACTTTGTTGCACACATCTCAGTCACCTCACCTTGATAAGCAAACAAAACACAAGTTGATTTTGTCAACCCCCCACACTCCTTTCACAGACCAGTCCTTTCACTTTCTCAAACTTGTGAAAGCACCATGATTTTTTCACAGATGAAAATGGTTCAGAACTCACCCCCCCCCATTTTTGTTTCCCAACAGACCTGTTTCATTGGATACTGATACAAAGAATGAAAGAGGAAACCTGTCAAAGATTCATAGTTCACAAATTATTTAGCAAATATTGCTTATCACATCAATATTCATGTCAATACTTTATCATTTATTTCACAGAACTGCAACAACAGAAGCAATGAAAGGTAAAGTTTTCTAGATCATCTCTGGCAACAAATTCTGAAGTTTTCATCTGTTCTATATGCATGCATATGTGTCATTGTATGTATTTTCAATGCATGTCCCATTGACTGGCTGAAGTGTGTCTTCTTCTTCTTCTTCCTAAAACACCGGTTCACTCAAAAACGAGTAGGTCACCAGCGCGCATGTTAAAAAGTAAAATAAAATAACATAAAACAGTGCGACTCAGACTGTTGGCCCTGGAGCAAATTTAGCAACAAGGGGTCGCACTCGATATTCAAGAAGATAAAGGCAATGGCCAAATTCAGGCCCAGGTAATAGTAAAATATCAGGGAAGTAAAAATAGAAAATCGTCAATATGCAGATCTCAAAACTGTCGAATCAATTGTTTTTTTGAATGAGATTGCATTTGTGGCAATCTTGATGGCACCCGGCAGTGAGTTCCACAGCTGTACAGAACTGGGATAAAAGAATGTAAGTGGCTGTCAATATTTGATGCAGGTATGGTATAACATTGACCGCCACTCCTGGTGCTACTTTTATTCAATACTAGTTGTTCCATTGGAATATCAATTACTTTAGCTCTGCCTTTGAAAAAGGTGTTAAGTTTAATAAAAGCTCTTCTCTCTTCTAAGGGTTTCCATTCTAATTTCCTCATGTTCTTCCTAGTATTCCCCTTTTCTCTGATGTGGTTCCCTGTTACGAACCGTGCTGCTCTCTTCTGAATCTTTTCAAGGTTATCAATGTCCTTTAGATGGTAAGGATCCCAAACTGAGCAACCATATTCCAGTACTGGTCTAACCAGTGTTTTGTAGCAGTCGTCTTTAACCTTTTGGGGGCAGTCATTGATATTCCTGTGTAAGAAAGCTAAGATGTTATTTGCTTTCTTACATACTAAATTGTAATGTTCTTTCCATTTGAGACGACTATCTATAATCACGCCTAAATATTTTGCAGCATTAGTTTCTTTAAGAATAGTATTATGGATAGAATAATCTGATCTAATTAGTGAGCGTTTGTTACATATACGCAACACTTGGCACTTTTGAGGATGAAATTCCATTTTCCAAGCTCTTTCCCACTCTTGTAAAGCGTTTAGATCTTCTTGTAGAATGCGTGTATCATTCTTGCTTCTGATTGTTCTATATACTAAACTGTCATCTGCAAAAAGCCTTATAGTAGTTCCAGGAGAGAGATTTCTACTTATGTCATTTATATAAATTAAGAAAAACAAGGGCCCCAGAACAGTTCCCTGTGGTACACCTGACAAGACTGGTTTACAATGGGATGACGACCCTTCCACAACAACTTTCTGCGTTCTCCCAACAAGGAATGATCTAGCCCATTTTAGCAAAGAACCGCCAATGCCAATGTGTTCTAATTTAAGCAGCAGGCCCTCATGGTCAACCTTATCAAAGGCTTTAGAAAAATCTAATAAAATTGCATCTATTTGCTGTCTGTTGTGTGTGTGTGTGTGTGTGTGTGTGTGTGTGTGTGTGTGTGTGTGTGTGTGTGTGTGAGTGTGTATTTGTGTGTGTGTGTATGTGTGTGTGTGTTCTGGTTGTGCAGACATTTGTCACATCCATGCAAGATTATTTGACCATCGATCAGTTTTCCAAGGCCACATCAATTTCTTTGCCAAAGAATTTGAAGTGAGTGTAACATGTCATTACTGTGTTTATGTGCTTATGTGTGTGCATTTGTGTGTGTGTGTGTGTGTGTGTAAAGGAGAGAGAGAGAGAGAGAGAGAGAGAAACAGTTCTATTGCCTTAAGTGACAAGACATATGCAACCACAACATGTGACAAATGTGTGTATGTATACATCTTTGTGTGTTTGTGTGACCATTGGGGACTGGGCTACGATAATCACTGAATCAGCACATTTGAAATTTTGCTCTGATGTCAGCAGTTGGAAATACCAAAAAGTGATCACTGTTGAAAGAGCTTATAGTGGTCGGTAAGCCACGCACATATGAATTGTATTTGAAGATTTGCGGGTGAAGTCTTTTGCTTATTTTGAAAATATACATCAATAATATTAATTTCTGCATATGATTTTTTTTTTATTGCAAGGGCTACAAGTACATGTGGCAGGGTGACAGTATAGTATTTATTAATTTAATGTAGTAATGAAAAACAAGTGTATTGTTTTTTTTGTGAATAGGATGCCAAGAAAAATGTTGGTGTACTACATATGTGATCGTTCATTTCAGGACTACTGAGACATGAGGCAGTGTTCATTTCGGGACTACTGAGACATGAGGCATTGTTCATTTCAGGACTACTGAGACATGAGGCATTGTTCATTTCAGGACTACTGAGACATGAGGCATTGTTCATTTCAAGACTACTGAATCATGAGGCATTGTTCATTTCAGGACTTCTGAGACATGAGGCATTGTTCATTTCAGGACTACTGAGATGTGAGGTATTGTTCATTTTAGGACTACTGAATCATGAGGCATTGTTCATTTCAGGACTACTGAGACATGAGGCATTGTTCATTTCAGGACTACTGAGACATGAGGCATTGTTCATTTCAGGACTACTAAGACATGAGGCATTGTTCATTTCAGGACTACTGAGACATGAGGCATTGTTCATTTCAGGACTACTGAGACATGAGGCATTGTTCATTTCAGGACTACTGAATCATGATGCATTGTTCATTTCAGGACTACTGAGACATGAGGCATTGTTCATTTCAGGACTACTGAGACATGAGGCATTGTTCATGTGAGGACTACTGAGACATGAGGCATTGTTCATGTGAGGACTACTGAGACAGGCATTGTTCATTTCAGGACTTCTGAGACATGAGGCATTGTTAAATTTCAGGACTACTGAGATGTGAGGTATTGTTCATTTTAGGACTACTGAATCATGAGGCATTGTTCATTTAAGGACTTCTGAGACATGAGGCATTGTTCATTTCAGGACTACTGAGACATGAGGCATTGTTCATTTCAGGACTACTGAGACATGAGGCATTGTTCATTTCAGGACTACTAAGACATGAGGCCGCACAGCTTTACATTTCCGTCCTTATTGAGACACTTAGTGAAAGGGCAAACAAACAAGGCTTTACACATTTGTAATCCAATATTTTTGTTGCTGTAGTCTGAGCAGAGGCATGTATCAAACTTGTGTACTACTTAACTATGGACAATTAACTTCCCAGAAAGTGATGACGTCATTTTTGCACAATATTGTGTTTGTTGTCATTGTTCTAATATTGCCTGACCACTTGCGTACAAGCTTTCATGCGGCATCTATGTTATCTACAAGAAAATAAACCCAGTCGAGTTTGGTATTAAAAGAATTGTTGGGAATTCGCCAATTCAGTCATCTCAATAGTGCAGATATATTACATTTTTCATGACAATAACTAATTATCAAACCTACAGCCCCATTTGTAATGGCCGCTCAACCTTGCCGAACGCATTGCTGCCAGACCAGCTATGCACAGATGACATTCAGTTGGCCGAATACAGTGCGGTTAGCTGGCTGGTGGGGAGCGGCCTGCAGAAACATTCCTTTCCCTCACCTGCATTCACAGCTTGGTCTCTGCAGCTGTAAACTCCCCTGCGACTCAAAACTAAGTAACTTGCTCTGAACAGCCGTGGAGGCATTGTTCATTTCAGGACTACTGAGACATGAGGCATTGTTCATTTCAGGACTACTGAGACATGAGGCATTGTTCATTTAAGGACTACTAAGACATGAGGCATTGTTCATAGAATTAAATTTTCAGGACTACTGAGGCATGAGGTAGTGTTAATTTCAAGACTACTAAGACATGAGGTAGTGTTGATTTCAGGACCGCTTACAATAAGACAAGAGGCATATTCATTTCGGAGAGGAGAAAAGAAAGATGAAGTTAAAGAATAGGAAAAGAGGAAAGGAGAAGAAGTTGAAAAAACAAAACAAAAGAAGAAGTTTGTTCAACTGTGTGATGATATTAGACATCTCTACGGGCAAAAGTCAAGAAACACTGAAGAAGAAAAAAGCTAATCGTTTAAACACTTCCCTATAATGATAAGTTAATTGTTAAATGACATGCAATTTAAGACTGAAAAGGAAACCGACGGGGATCCCCAGTGTAGCATTTGCGCGTAATGTGTAGGGAGGCATCTGTAACGTCACAGTGACATTCCAAAGGGGAGGTAAGGCCAACAAAACAGGAAAACTACACAGAGAGAGAGAGAAGGACTGCACGATGACATTTCACTGATTTGCTTACTGGCATAGCTAAATATAAACCATAGCATAATCGTCAAACTTCATTCAAGGCATAGCTGTTCACTTTGACAGAGCGTTTTCCAGGAGAGAGGAGAGAGAGAGAGAGAGAGAAAGCCTTCGAATATAGCACCAAACCAGAAAATGTTAACCGGGGTGCGCGCTAATCGGTGACTCCCCCTAACCCACCCGGTCTCCCCTTTGCTAACAGTTTTTTGTAGAGCATAGATTTTGAGTTTCACAGGTCCCCATTCCTCCTCCTGCCCTTCCTCGACACTTCAGACAGGAATCGCAACCACTCGCGCAAATCTATGCTCGGAACTGTAGAGTGAAGCCAGCCTTGACCTTTGAAGCTAGGAACTTGAGTATGGATGGTGTTTCAAAGGAACAAGTGGAGAGTCCAGTAGGGACAGTGGCCTAGCTGCAACTTGGTTTTAATTATCAATTACTTTGCCTGTTCGTCAGTTTAAGAGGGGAGAGGTAAAGTATTTTCGCATTTTGCTAGTTAGAGCTCATTGTGCGTATCGGAGGCAGTTGCCACTTCGTGTTGATGTTTTTGGTGATGTGATTGGTGTACTTTCATAGGATAACTGTCAGTTCACCACATTTCACCACATTGTGCCACTGACAGTATCACAGTGTCAACACACACAGTAGTTTCCTAGCAGATTCTAGGCTGCTCATCACACTGTGCCACTGACAGTTGTTGTTCGTCCTTCGATTTCGAAGATGACCATGACTTCAATCTTAGATGGAGATTGCTGAGTGTGGGTCCACAGGTGGCTGATGAGGCCGATCTGGGCCCGGAAGAAACGCCCACATGTGGGACACATGTAGGTGGGTGCTAAAGTGGAGGTGGAGGTAGCTCTGGCCTTGAGCGCGGTTTGCTTTCTCTCAGCTTCTGCTGTGCGTCTCTTCTCTGATGTACATGCACCCTTGTGATGCTGCTTTGCCAGGCTGGGCGGTCCAGGGCAAGCTGCTCCCAGGTGTTGAGGTTGATGCTCAGGCCTTTGAGGGACACTTTGAGGCAGTCCTTGAAACGTTTCTTCTGCCCCCCAACTTTGCGCTTGCCCGACTCGATTCTCCATACAGCAGTTGTTTCGGCAGTCGACTATCTGGCATTCTGACGATGTGGCCAGCCCATCTGGTTCGGGATTTCTGAAGGAGAGTGTAGATGCTGGGGATGCTGGATCTTTCCAAGACCTCAGTGTCTGGGACTTTGTCCTGCCACTTGATCACACAGTCAAAACACACAGTGGTTTGCTAGCAGATTCTAGGCTGTTCATCTCACTGTGCCACTGACAGTATCACACAGTCAAAACACACAGTAGTTTGCTAGCAGGTCTAAGCTAGACACATAGGCTAGGCACTGACAGTTATCACAATGTCAACACGCACAGTAGTTTGCAAACGGGGGTGCCACTCACACTGTCAATACACACATGGTCGTTGGCTAGCAGGTGTAGGCTAGGCACTGGCAGTGGTCCAAAACCTCACTGGACTGGGACAACAGCAGCGTGGTGTGTGGGGTGACCTGAGAGGGTAGCAGAACCAGTGGGACTATTCTCAGGAAGCGTGCACCCGTGGTGCCTAAAGCTGGGAATTGACCTGCGTGAGTGAATGGGACGTCATGGATGGGGAATTGCGGAGAGGCGAGGCAAGATATTGATCCTCTCCCCAGTAGATCCATGGCTTGGAATTGTTGCTGCTGTCATTACCAATGGGGAATGGCAGAGAAGCCAGGCAAGATACTTATCCTTTGCCCTGTAGATCCATGGCTTGTCATTGTTGCTCTGTCTCATTTTTGTTTTATATCTGTCTATCTATGTAATCTCTCTCTCTCTCTCCTCTCTCTCTCTCTCTCTATTGAGACACATATATATACACACACATATATAGATTCTTGTCACAAAGTCCCCTGAGGAGACCAGTTTGGTCGAAATGTTGGGAAGAATGTTATGAGTCTGTTGTTTTTACCTTCATTTTTTGCGTTTGTATGTATATATATATATATATAGAGAGAGGGAGAGAGAGAGACATAGAGCAAGAGATTGAGATTCATAGATACATAGATAGATATAGAGATACGGACATAGATGTGTGTGTATATTACCTAGTGCATGTCTGATGAGTGGATATCATTGCCATTGACATGTGCTAGGAGAAACGCGGGGACAGAGAGAAGAGTCGTCTGGACCACATCCAGGAAACGGTGACCCAGGCCACCCACCACACCCTGCCCACCATTCAGATGCAGTGCGCAGAACACCTCGCTCTGATCACCCAACGCAGTGAGTGAGCGTTTGTACTGTAGTTACCCTGCCCACCATTCAGACCCAGAGCGCAGGATACCTAATTCTTGTCACCCAGCGCAGTGAGTGAGTGCTTGTACTGTAGGTACCCTGCCCACCATTCAGACCCAGTGCGCAGGACACCTATCACCCAGCGCAGTGAGTGAACACTTGTGCTGTTGGTAGCCTGCCCACCATTCAGACCCAGTGTGCAGGACACTTATCACCCAGCGCAGTGAGCAAACACTTGTGCTGTAGGTAGACCGGCTGGGCGTAACATCAGAGTTGGGTTAGATGAGCGGGGTTTTCATCGCCCCCCCAGTAATTTCATTGGAAACAGCTCCAAGTCCTCCGTACCTTCATCACTTAATTAAGATTTTATAATTTGAAAGCAACTTGAAAAATGCCCTGTGCGGTGTGGTGGATGATCAGTGTGTTGGCCTGCTATATTGGCTTTCCATGTTTCTGAGGCCTCAGTCTGTTTGCGGAATAAAATCTGGAGCATTTAAATGAGCGGGAGGAGGGTTAAGTAATCAGCAATAAACTTTCTGTTTCTGCAGTCGGAGTGGTAGAAAGGACGGTCTTTGAATCAAAGTTTGTGCCTTTCCTTCCTCCCCTTTCTCCAAGCCTGTCTTTTCAGCGCTGTGTGTTACAGAAGTTTCAAATGTTCATTTTTTTCACGTACATGTTACATATTTTGTGACCATGTAAATGTTACTGTTATTTTTTGTTTTGGTAATTCTGGTGCTGTGAAAAGGCTGAGGTTGTTATTAATTAAGATTTTATAATTTGAAAGCAACTTGAAAAATGCCCGGTGCGGTGTGGTGGATGATCAGTGTGTTGGACTGCTATAATGATTGAACGGAGAGGGTAGAATGGTGACAGTGTGGTGTGGTGGATGATCAGCGTGTTGGACTGCTATAATGATTGACGGAGGGTAGAATGGTGACAGTGTGGTGTGGTGGATGATCAGTGTGTTGGCCTGCTATAATGATTGAACGGAGAGGGTAGAATGGTGACAGTGTGGTATGGTGGATGATCAGTGTGTTGGCCTGCTATAATGATTGAACGGAGAGAGTAGAATAGTGACAGTGTGGTGTGGTGGATGATCAGTGTGTTGGCCTGCTATAATGATTGAACGGAGAGAGTACTAGAATAGTGACAGTGTGGTGTGGTGGATGATCAGTGTGTTGGCCTGCTATAATGATTGAACGGAGAGAGTAGAATGGTGACAGTGCGGTGTGGTGGATGATCAGTGTGTTGGCCTGCTATAATGATTGAACGGAGAGAGTAGAATGGTGACAGTGTGGTATGGTGGATGATCAGTGTGTTGGCCTGCTGTAATGATTGAACGGAGAGAGTAGAATGGTGACAGTGGGGTGTGGTGGATGATCAGTGTGTTGTCCTGCTATAATGATAGAACGGAGAGGGTAGAATGTTTACAGTGTGGTGTGGTGGATGATCAGTGTGTTGGCCTGCTATAATGATTGAACGGAGAGGGTAGAATGGTGACAGTGGGGTGTGGTGGATGATCAGTGTGTTGGCCTGCTATAATGATTGAACAGAGAGGGTAGAATGGTGACAGTGTGGTGTGGTGGATGATCAGTGTGTTGGCCTGCTATAATGATTGAACGGAGAGAGGTAGAATGGTGACAGTGTGGTGTGGTGGATGATCAGTGTGTTGGCCTGCTATAATGATTGAACGGAGAGGGTAGAATGGTGACAGTGTGGTGTGGTGGATGATCAGTGTGTTGGCCTGCTGTAGCCATTTGCCTTTGGTTGTCCCTGCAGTCCAGCAAGCCACGGAGAGATGTCAGCAGATAGCAGAACAAGAAACCGAGGCACAGGTATGAAGGGGTGAATGGTGGAACTCTCTCTGTTATCCGCAAGATCCCTCACATCCAGAAATGTACACCTCAGTGCTTGCAATGGATACAATAAAAGCAATCCAGGGGGACCTCGGGGGGGGGGGGGGGGGGGGGGGGGGGGAGCCAACAAGCAAAACATGTTGCATAGCATGTCATTTCGAAATCTATTCCACTGTGACAACACTGTGTTCGTTCTTTAATTTAATGTCTATCCACTTTACAGTTATCTTAGACAAGCGTGTGTGTTCTTTTAGGGGATGGCTATGGGCATATAGTTCCTTTTGAATCCTGTGGTGTCAAGTTATTGAGGGCCTAGGGTTAAAAAAAAAAAAACAAGCATTACAGCTTTTTTTTCGTGCTGCCCTCACAAAAACAATAAATATTAATTAAAATAAAGAAGAAAAAAGAAACTCGAAGCAATGCATGCGTAGAAGTCCAAAAATGTACTGTCCGCTGAAAACAGTGAATCGTCTAACAACTGTCATAATCAATATTTTCATGAACAATATACATGTCAGACGTGTGTGTGTGTGTGAGAGAGAGAGAGAGAGCGGTTTTAATTTTCAGTACAGTTAAGATGTAATTTATTTATAATTACAATTTCTGATTTTATTATTTTACTTATGAATGTTAAATGTTTCCCTGTTAAGTTTCCTTTATGATTTTCATATCATTCAGATGTTACTTTTATTATTTTGGTTTTTCTTTAATTTGTTATGTTGTTAAATGTCAGTACAGTATTTGTTAATCTGACAGTAAATGGTTTCAGTCAGTCAGCCAGTGTGTGTGAGGCTGAGAAGGGATGGATGAGTTCTTTAGAACCCTGTAGATGTACGTGTGTGACATGTTTGCAGTCCATCACATTTGTTTTGTCTTTTGATTTGTCATGAGTTTAAGTCTCTTTATATACATTTTTTTGGGGGGTGGGGGTGGGAATGGTAACCACTTGAATGTGCAGATGTTGATATATATTCACACACACACACACACTGATGTGTGTGTATGTATGTATGTTGTTGACCACACAAATGCGCAGATATTGATGTGTATTCACATACATAACGTGTGTGTGTTTGTTGAGTGTGTGTACGTGTGCCTGTATGCGTCTGTGCGTGCATGCATGTGTGTATGTATATGTGTGTGTGTGTATGCGTGTGTGCGTGCATGCTTGTGTGTTTGTGTGTGTGTGTGAATGATTGGGCAGAGGGAAAGAAACAGAGTAAGTACAGTCGTTACTCAACCCCAACCTTATTTTGATCTGTTCATTCCCTATGGCAACAGATCTTTCCCAGCATTACCGCCCTTGGCTGCTTCTTTTCCAGACAGAGTCTGATTACCTAAAGACCCAACGAGAAGCTCGTCAGCATGCGATGGACGAGTTCATGGAACAGCAGTGCATCAGGAGTGCCGCGTGGACCAGAGTTCGAAGAGAATGTCCGCCTCTTCAACAACAGCTATGAAGAACTGCGGCAGCAGCTGAGTCAAGGTGTACCGTTCACCAGCCAGACCTACTACAAGTTCCATGGCCAAGGCAAGGAGATCAGTTAAGAGCGTGGAACTCGCCTGTGCTACATTTCAGGAGAAACTGTCGGAAAGTGTGTTATGGTGACTGATGTTCCTGGTTAGTGCAGGAAGAGGAAATTTGGTGCTGCACTAGAAAGAGCCACGTGGGAATGCCAGGAACTGTCTCGGGTAATGAATAAGAAACTTTCTGGAAATTCTGGCCAGAAATGTGTTGTTTTCCCTCACTGTCTGTCATGTCCGAGACTGTGCCTTTTTATTGGCCTTTTCTCCGGTCTGCTTCTTTGTCCTCTGGATTTACTTGCCCTTGTTCTGGGCTGCGCTATTTTTAGTGAGCTGGTGACAATATAGTCAGGTTTCAGATTCTGGCATATGCACTGGCTGGCCATTTCTTAAAGAGCTGTGAGCCAACAGGGTAGTTTGTGTTATATATATATATGTATAGAGAGAGAGAGAGAGAGAGAATGGTACTGAGGATCAGCGCAATTTTTAAAAACTGCTCAACCACAGTGGGAGCGACATTTGTTATATTAAAAATATATATATGTTTGTTTGTACTGATACTGACAGGGAAATACGTTTTACACACAAGAAAGGTATGCTTAACCAAGCACCCAGCATGGCTTAGTCTGAATCGCTGTGTGTGTTGTTAAATCATTTTCTTTTCTCATGACGGAAAAACTGTGATGTTTCTTTCCTGCACGTCCAGTCCGGTCCTGAGAGAAGTGATGTGACCCTGTGGTTGGCTGGGCTTTAGAGCAGTGAGAGATTTGGACAGAGAAACTACAGAAATAAGGCGCAGATGTCCTCTGTGGTTAGGTGTTTTAAAGTATCGGTGGTATCCTCGCCTGCACATTTCTGCTTTCCATGGTTTTCACTGGGAAAAGCCCAAGTCCCTGAAATTCTGGAAAATCGATTCTTTTGTTTTTGACGATGTTAACTTGAAATCTGAAGCAAATCTAAAAAATGTGATGTTTTGTCCCATTTTCAGTCCAACAGGACCATGTTTTCAAATAGATTTTGAAGTGTTACCAATTTACAACATCACAGCTTGACATTAGCTTGCTTTCAAGGCCTTGCACAACAGGTTGGTTAAAATGGCCAAGGCTGCTTTTGGGAAGAACGCTTGGCAACCTCAGGATCAAATGCTGGCTACCAAACATGTGTCCAGAATGCTGAGAATTCGATTGCCTCTTTCCTCTTTCTTTTTAGGGTTTTTTTTTTTTTCTTTTTCTTCCTAGTTTTTTTTTTTTTTTTGGTTTGTTTTGTTTTTGTATTGATGATTGATGTCTTGCCTAAAGAAAAACGTGTTCCCAGATTTCCAGTGTTTGTTTCCATTACGCGCAAATTTGCGGGGAAGCAAGAACCCTGGCTTTTACGTTACTCGCTTAGACTTTTTGTCTTTCTGGCTCCCCCCTCCCCCATTCCCTTCCCCTTTCCTCCAATTCTCGTTTCCCACTCCCTGTTGAGTGTTGTCTGGTGTTTTCTGCGGTTTACGACTTTCTCGTTTGTTCTGGATTTAGGAAATTCAGATACACTTTTCTCTCATCCGAGATATCGGCTTTTCCGTCGTTGACGTGGTAGCGACATTGTATGCATGACCAGAGTTAAAATTGTGAGCCCAGGTGCCCTGCCTACCATGTGTGTTGCCCCCTACGGCATTAGTCATACTTTTTGTGGACTTTTTGTTTTGTTATGTGGGGCCCAAAAGCAAGAGGAGGGGATGGAGACTTGAAACACATCTTTGCCTTTCTCAGTAGAACTCTTCATCTGGCTCTCATTTGAACACCGTGCAATGACGGACTGTCATTTTCTTTAAGAACAGTACTGTACTTCACCATTCACTGTGCATGTCCTGTGTGGGAGGGGGGGGGGGGGGGGGGGAGTTACTAATGACTGTGCAATACGCTGTCTGCTCTTGGGTCACCCCCCACTCCTCCACTTCTTGATGTGCTGTCACCCAACACATTGTTCATCTTCAGTTTGTGTGTGAACAGTGTGTTCTGTGTGTGGTCTTTATTGTGCAGACATGCCTACCCTAAAATTTGCTCATCAGGAACAAATGTCTCAGAAATCAGGAACACAGGATTTTTGTCAGGAACAGACAGTTCAAGTGCGTCTGCCTGTTAAGACTGTAATACACATACAATAAATGAACACACAAATTCAATTCAATTCATGTTGCTTATAGTCCAGCCAACTACGAAGAGCCATATCAGGGCTGTTGAACACACAAACATGACCATTTTGCTACATATTATTATTAACAAGGGACTCACCTCTATTTACACTATGTACAAGTGTGATTGATGGATTTGAAAATCAAGCAGATGTCAGAGACCTGTAGTAGGCACTCTTGAAGTCTGCAAGGTCTTTCTGTCCGTAGGTTCTCTCCAGACAATCTCCAGGCCTGGATTTCACCACCAGCAGAGCTTCAAGAGTGTCATGTCCCAGCTTGCTCCTGGACTCTTGTCTGGTTTTTCCTCACCAAGGAGAAAATCCGCTCACAATGGGCTGATGAATGAGGAATGGCGAGCAGAGACAACATCAGCCTTGGAAGCAACTTGAAGATGGGCTGTCCATCCTCTATCAATTTCCCTATCTTGGCCCAGGTAGTGTCCACTCTGTCTTCAATGCACTGCTGAATGTCAGTGCACTGGTACTGTGCAAATTCCAGGCGCACATCAGCAGTTGTCACTTCATCTGGCAGAAGCTTAGGGAATCTCTGGATGAAGAACTCAATAGAGGAAAAGTTAACATCCATCTGCTTGACAGGATCCAAAACTTGTGCATGCTCCAGGACTTTGTCTGAGATGGGCAGCTTGGTCTTGATGTATTTGCAGGAGGTCTGGAAAAATTTTCTGGCATTCTCAAAGAACTCCAGCTTCCTCTCGTCTCTCAACTTAGCTTCTTGGAGAAAATCAGTTGCTGCCTGTCCAATCAACAGCTCTGTGTCGTCTTTAAGATGGTGTTTAGTTTCGAAGTCTACATCCTGTACAAGCTTGTACAGCATAGCAGAGGGTTTCACGAAATGAACGAGCAGCTTTCTCAAAAATCCTTCAAGGCGTTTCTTCAAGACATGGATTTTGGGTTGTTCTGACTGCAATTCTGTATTTATCTCATTGAAAGGCTTCAGAACATCCAACAAGAAGAGGCAGTACAGCTTATTGGTTCTGGACTGGAACAACTTTCGTAATCTCCCGGTCCGCTCCACTTCAGCCGATCCTCCTGCATTTTTCTCTTCTTGCTTGAAGAAATCATACAAGACTTCCCAGTTGTCCAGAAGCCTTGGCAAGCAGTTAGATATGCTCAGCCATCTGGTGGAAACATGCTTGAGGATCTTGGCCTGCTTCACTTCATGGTAGAGCTGGATGTCTTTCAAAGCTGCCTGTCTTTTGCTACTCTTGTCAAGGTAATAATAGACATCAATTAGCAGCTGGTCTATGTTCAGTGGCAAGCAGGCTGCACCTGCACACACACACACACACACACACACACACACACACAGACACACACCATGAAAACATGCTGTTGCCAGATATAAAAAAACAAGCGGCAAAGCCTACAAGGCTCACGTGTTCCCTTTAACTAAATGACCTTTGACCTCTTAATTTGAATAGTGATATCTTCATATGAGGATGGCTAGAAAGGTCATGTGAATATCTACTGTGGTGCCAAATTTGGTTTCTCTGTCATTCATGGTTGCTGAGAAAATGGCAATGTTAAAGTTTCCACAGACGGCCATCCATCCATTCCATCCATCCGGCCGGACAGCAGCCGGTCAGACAACCAAACGCGCACGATAACAATAGTCTCACTTTGTGAGCCTAAAAATTAAAAAAAAATAATTAAAACAAACTCTGATATTTCACATTGCTTTAGCAAGACCATAACATTAACACAGCAATATTGAAAATAACAAATTTTCTCAATACATAAGTTAATATTCATTTATAATAGAACTGAAAATAGACTATATCACAGAGAGAGAGAGAGAGAGAGAGAGAGCGCACAGAGTTCTTTCTTTGCTTCTTGCTAACACCTACCTTTTTCAGCAGCAATGTGTATCAGATGGCAAACACATCCTGAGAGGTAAGCAGCAGGATGTTGCCTCAAGAGACAGCCGTAGACACCCTTGTTTGTTCCCGTCATGACATTGGCGTTGCCGGAACCAAAGGCCAGGCAGTTGTCCCATGGAATGTTGTGCACTCTAAACTCATTGTCAATGAGTCCAAAGATCTTTTCACCTGAAACACAATTTCATAGGGCTGGGTGAAAACAGCAAACGGAATAATCAAACCTTATCATGGGGATAAAATGTATGTTTAGTTCCCCAGCTTATCACTCTAGAAGTGCTAATCATTCTGATACACTCTCCCACAAACTGTCTCACCACAGCAAGACAGCACACTTGGATGGAAGATCACATACTTTATGGCAGTTTTTTTTAAATTGCCTGCCATTTAGGCAGCCACACTCCAACCTCAGCTGATAGAAATGAATGAAATTTTAGCACAGGAAAATGTGTGTGTGTCAGTGTATTCATGTGTGAGCATAAGTATGTGCACTTGACAATATTTATTTATCATAAATGGACAACTTTGCAACATCATTTCATGATATCTGATTACAATGAGCTGCATGCTAACACGTTAAAGAATTCAAAATATTAATCACATAGTGCTGGAAAAAGATCAGTATGCACATTAACACCTGACTGTATAAAAACTTTGACAAAATATGTCGTATGAAAAAAAATTAACAGAGAACGAGAGAGAGAGAGAGAGAGTGTGTGTGTGTGTACATTGAGAGAATAGAAAAACTTACCAGTGGCAGATCCTTCACAAGCTGGCACAGCAAGAACTTCAGACCGCACCTGCATGGAGTTTGCATCGTAAGTTCGAATGACCAGTGGAAACAGCTTGGTGCTGCCAGCATCGTTGCTCCCATCGGTGGAGATAGTGAAAGGATGGCTTTTCATGCGGTCGGCCAGCTTCAAAGACTCCTTCGCCACCATTTCTTTTACAATCACCGTTGCTTTACTCCTCCCACACTGGAACTGTTTGGCTGTCTCCGAGTCCTTAAACATCCGTTTGAAGACTGGTCAACTTGTCGCAAGCTGTGAATGGCAGATTCAGCTCGGTAACCAAATCCACCAGCATCGTCTCTGCTTCAATGAGGCCGTTGTCTGATGATTTAGTGGATGAAGAACTCAAAGTGAAAAATCCTGATATTTCAGGCATTTGCCCACTTCCTTGGCTTTGCTCTCATACTCGGCATGTTTTTTCGATTCGATGTGCCGACGGCAGTCGTCCTTTCCACCATGAGCGACGGAAAAGTCACACTTGCACACAGAGCAAAATCCGAATGTTTGCCCCTTCTGTCCAGGTCTTAAACAGGGCCACTTCTCGGAATAATCCGTTTTGAAAGCCTGCATTCGTCGTGGTTTTTTCACATCCCGTGGTGGAGTTTCAGAACGATCTTCAGACGAACCACACTGATCGCTTTGCTTCCTCTTGCTGGCCATTTTGAAACTTGAATGCCTGCACCTACTAGGCCTAGGCCTAGCACAGCCAGCGAGCTTGAAGGGAAGTGAAGTGAAGTGGGTCAACCAATCAGAAAACTTGGTTTACAAAGCGTTCCCCATTGCGCATGCTCGAACTCACACTTGGTGAAGGCAAGCCAAAATTCCCCCCCCCCACGAAATTTTCCACGGCGGTTTTTTTTTCTCCGGAGCATACTTTCGATAACCGTACTTTCCGGACTAAGGGATATTTTTACTTAGATCCTGATCAAATACGGCTGCTCAGGAACGGTAGGCAACTCTGATTGTGTAGTGTTGTGGTGAACAGTGCGTTCTGTATGGTCTTAACTGTGTAGTGTTTGTGGTGAACAGTGTGTTGTGTGTATGGTCTTTATTGTGTAGTGTTGTGGTGAACAGTGTGTTGTGTGTATGGTCTTTATTGTGTAGTGTTGTGGTGAACAGTGTGTTCTGTATGGTCTTAACTGTGTAGTGTTGTGGTGAACAGTGTGTTGTGTGGATGGTCTTTATTGTGTGGTGTTGTGGTGAAGTGTTCTGTGGATGATCTTTATTGTATAGTGTTGTGGTGAACAGTGTGTTGTGTGTATGGTCTTTATTGTATAGTGTTGTGGTGAACAGTGTGTTGTGTGTATGGTCTTTATTGTGTAGTGTTGTGGTGAACAGTGTGTTGTGTGGATGGTCTTTATTGTATAGTGTTGTGGTGAACAGTGTGTTGTGTGGATGGTCTTTATTGTATAGTGTTGTGGTGAACAGTGTGTTGTGTGTATGGTCTTTATTGTATAGTGTTGTGGTGAACAGTGTGTTGTGTGGATGGTCTTTATTGTATAGTGTTGTGGTGAACAGTGTGTTGTGTGGATGGTCTTTATTGTATAGTGTTGTGGTGAACAGTGTGTTGTGTGGATGGTCTTTATTGTATAGTGTTGTGGTGAACAGTGTGTTGTGTGGATGGTCTTTATTGTGTAGTGTTGTGGTGAACAGTGTGTTGTGTGGATGGTCTGTATTGTGTGATGTGGTGGTGAACAGTGTGTTGTGTGTATGGTCTTTATTGTGTAGTGTTGTGGTGAACAGTGTGTTGTGTGTATGGTCTTTATTGTGTAGTGTTGTGGTGAACAGTGTGTTGTGTGTATGGTCTTTATTGTGTAGTGTTGTGGTGAACAGTGTGTTGTCTGTACGGCCTTTATTGTGTAGAGTTGTGGTGAACAGTGTGTTCTGTGGATGGTCTTCGTTGGGACCTGGGTTGCAGACGTCATTGTGTGGTTTGAGCTAGTGTTGCTGACTGTCTGGATGGCCATGGGACTGACATCTGAGTGAGTGGAGGGACTGGTTTTACATATTGGAATTTGTTGAATTTCATGTGCCCTGATGTATTGATTCAGTGACTGACAGGCAACAGTGAAAAGATGTATACATTATGATTGGAGTTGATGTCTGTGGTTTGTTTGTTATTGATTCTGCGATTTGTGTGTACACCCTTGAAGGGACATGTGAAGATTTTGATTGCTATGAAATGAAGAGCAGGTCAACCACACGTGTGAACCATGTAAGGGTGAATGACAAGACAATGTGTACATTTCCATTCACACCATTTCAGGATTTAATATAATGGCTAAGAAAACATTGCTTTGGGCATGTATGAATATATTCTTCAGCTGAGATTGTGATGGATGATAAGTAGGGATTGTGTACAGTCAAATATTGGCATTTTCCCCCAACAGACAAATACTGACATTTTGCCCAATATAGAAATACTGGCATTTCACACAGCATAGAAGAACTGGCATTTTGCCCAACACAGAAATATGGGCATTTTGCCCAACATAGAAATACTGGCATTTTCCTATCATAGAAGTATTGGCATTTTGCCCAACATAGAAATATCCAGCATTTTGCCCAAAACGGTAATATTGGCATGTTACCCAGCATAGAAATATTGGCATTTGCCCAGCATAGAAATATTGGCATGTTGCCCAGCATAGAAATATTGGCATGTTGCCCAGCATAGAAATATTGGCATGTTACCCAGCATAGAAATATTGGCATTTTGCCCAACACAGAAATATTGGCATTTTGCCCTGCATAGAAATATTGGCATTTTGCCCAACACAGAAATATTGGCATTAATGATTTTGCCCTGCATAGAAATATTCGCATTTTGCCCAACACAGAAATATTGGCATTTTGCCCAACACAGAAATATTGGCATTTTGCCCTGCATAGAAATATTGGCATTTTGCCCAACACAGAAATATTGGCATTAATGATTTTGCCCTGCACAGAAATATTGGCATTTTGCCCAACACAGAAATATTGGCATTTTGCCCAACACAGAAATATTGGCATTTTGCCCAACATAGAAATACTGGCATGTTGCCTATCATAGAAATATTGGCATGTTGCCCAACATAGGAATATTGGCATGTTGCCCAGCATAGAAATATTGGCATTTTGCCCAACACAGAAATACTGGCATTTTGAAACCATACTCAAAGTAACTTATATTGATGGTCAGATAATTTTTTTGTTTTTAGAAAATGATTTATGACATATTTCTCATCAGCGGCATCTTTTCCAAGAATGTCTTGGTAGGCCCCATTTTTACCAAGGACTGCATTGTCATCAGTTCTGAAGTTGTCATAATGAAACAGTATTTCAGCCAGCACTTCCTGTGATTCCTTTAACCCTCTTTTGCATGCACTTACCTTAGCTTAGTTACGCCGAAAAACCGTCGGCAAGGTAAGTAACTCCGTAATTTGAACATGGTTACCCAATTAAAAAATTAATTTAAAAGAGAGGAAAGGAAATAGTCAAATGAAAATAATTTTTAAAAGTCCTACGAATATATATGTTGCTACATCATAAGTTTGAAGAATATCACATGAGCCATTTACTCGGGGGGGAAAAAAAAAAAAAAAAATCTTCTTCAGAACTTTCTTCCGAATCATACCTGGAACATCATCCCAGTCGAAATCTAGGTCACTCTAAGCTTCATTACCCAGCACTTTCACTAAGTGTTATGCCCTAAATCCTGCAAATCACAGTATCTTCATCACTAGATCTCGTTATAGAACGGCAGAAATCAATGTTAGCGATGGCGAAAAACAGCATTTCGACCACAAAACTTTAAAAATTCGTAACTCGAGAACTACGGCACGTATCGACTCGCGGTTTTTTGCAAACGGAAGTAAATGGCCACAGGAAGAAGGAAGTCACGTTCTCGCGAGACTTCCTTTTCTACGAGAAATATGGCGGCGCCCATTGTTGCCACGTGTTTTACCGGGCGCTGGCAGGCGCTCAGCGTTTTGGCTGTGTGATTTCCGGTTGGGCGCTAGCGGGCGCTCCGCTGTCAAGAGGGTTAAAGACACCTGTCAGGGAAAAATATGTATAAGCTAAAAACACATCCCTCCAAAGTTTTGTCTGTAGCTATCGAATAATTTTCTTGCTCGAAATCTTAATGATTTGTTATCGGGACTTTCTGTGCATTTTTCTCTCCATTTATATGTTAAGGTGTAATCCATTTTCATCCATATCATTTTTAAAATTGGTCAGAATGCCATGATGTAAGGAATGCCTACACCCCATTTTCAGTGATTTGACCCCAGTGTTTAATTCTATATGGTATATTATCCTACAAGAAGTCAAAGCCTTTTTTTTAAGATGTTTTGTTGGCTTGCTATTTCTTGTCGTTCAGGAGTCAGTCATGTATCTTTGAGTCAGGTTTGCCAACACCACAGATGTGCAGGACTTGTAACTGGGACACTGTGGTAGTGGAAATGTAACAGTTGTAACTGGGACACTGTGGTAGGTGGGAAATGTAACAGTTGTAACTGGGACACACTGTGGTAGGTGGGAAATGTAACAGTTGTAACTGCGACACACTGTGGTACGTGGGAAATGTAACAGTTGTAACTGGACACACTGTGGTAGGTGGGAAATGTAGAGGTCAGTCATAGAATGTAGAATCCACTGGCTCTCCAAAACGGTTGCACTTTCACCCTCATCCTTGTCAGTCATAAAATCACACCCACACAGACACATTATCACTCTCACCTTTATCAAGTCATAAAATCACACCCACACAGACACAAGATCACTTTCACCTTTATCAAGTCATAAAATCACACCCACATAGACACATTATAACTCTCACCTTTATCAAGTCATAAAATCACACCCACACAGACACATTATCACTCTCACCTTTATGAAGTCATAAAATCACACCCACACAGACACATTATCACTCTCACCTTTATCAAGTCATAAAATCACACCCACACAGACACATTATCACTCTCACCTTTATCAAGTCAAAAAATCACACCCACGCAGACACGTTATCACTCTCACCTTTATCAAGTCATAAAATCACACCCACACAGACACATTATCACTCTCACCTCTATCAAGTCATAAAATCACACCCACATAGACACATCATCACTCTCACCTTTATCAAGCCATAAAATCACACCCATATAGACACAGAATCACTCTCATCTTTATCATAGACACAGAATCACTCATCTTTATCAAGTCATACAATCACACCCACACAGACACATTATCACTCTCACCTTTATCAAGTCATACAATCACATTTGCGCAAATACAGTTTCACTGAAATTGAAAACGTCCCAAATGAATCTGGCAATGGAGCAAATACTTAGGAAGACAAGCATACATTCACTATGGAGACAACATGGCACATATTTTTGTTTAAAACTGTCACTCGGGTGAACTCGGGTACACAAGATGAAGTGAAGGTTAACAAAGGCATGAAAATGCATTGTTCTACAATGCACCAAAACAATGTCTGAAAACAATTGTGTATCAAACACACAGACACAGTGGTGTTTTGACGACGACAGTGTTTCGGTGACAAGTATCCAATTGGAATACAAACCCTCAAAAGTGGATTTTGACAATAATGGCATCTGAAACATTCAAATTTTATCTGACACTATGATGGTCTACCTAAATACATAATAAAATACAGAACAGACAAGGGGGTTGTGGTATGCGTAAGCTGGATCAGAACAGGGGCCACTGAACACCACCGAAGTGACTCGACGGCAGTGCAGTGTCTCCGCTGGTGGGTTGCCTCTTGACGACTTGACATCGACTGCTCCCTATGGATTGCCGGTGCCAGGGCTGCGGCGGGACTGACTGGCTGTGGACGGGGTGTCGGCGGTGTGGGTGCACTGCCACTGAGGTGGCACAGAAGATGGGACAGCAAAAAGAAATTTTTTTTTTTTTAAACCATCACGCATGCGCACTGAATCCTTTCCACACAGACCAGGCCATCAACAGCCAGTGGGATGAACAACATGCAAATCAAACATATGTACACTGCTGTAGACATCATTCCTGTTGGTGGAAGGTGGCTACCTTGACACTAAGGTTAAAAACAGTCACTCCGGGAAAAAATCTCACCAATTCAGAAAAAAAGAGTTCCAGCTGACTAACAAAAGAGATCAGGTCTCATTGTAATCATAGTAATAGCAATCTATATGTATAGTTTGTTTTGTTTTAAACTTAAATGCATTTCATAACTATGTTTTTGCTTTAAACCGTTTTACATTTCCTAACTTTGGTGTACGTGTTTTTTGTCATTTTGCATTGCACTATTCTGGTGTATTTCTGACACAAATAATGACTGATCATGGCCATCTTTGGTGAGCCTTGTGTTGACAGCCGTTTTATACACAGTAAAAGACAGGTGCCGTATTTTCTGAGATGCATTATCTGCAATGCAGGTGAAATGAATTTCATTTCAAGAAATCAACGGAGGCACTCTTTCCTACAGTGTCCTGTATGCCAAGACTAGAGTCATAATTTGAAACTAAATGAAAGTTCAAGAAATAAATGCACTTGTAAGACAAGTCACTCATTACAGTAATGATTCTGAACACAGGCGTGGATGACTCTCATTACAGTAATGGTTCTGAACACAGGCGTGGATGACTAACAAAGGGCAAACAAAGCAAGCAGCAGCAGCAGACCAGACAGACGCTGAAAAGGAAGGATAAAAACAAGTGTTCAGTGAGACACAAGGCAACTCTGGCGTGAGATAATGTGCTAACGACTGCATATCATACACATTTTGACATAAACATGACAAAAAAAGTTTGTGTAATTGCCAAGCAAAGTTGATACATCTGGCAAAGGATGACATTTTGGCTGAATATGACCCCCCCAAATTAAATTTTTTCATTAACAGGTGTGCTCGTGACCACAAGCACACCATAAAGGTGAATAATTATAGACGTTGCTGACATATTCCAAGTTTTACAATGAACACATTCGGCACCAGTCCAACAGCAGTATATTTTATACAGCGACGGAAATAACAAAGGTTGAGACTTCTACTCGTTGCATCAGGTTTCAAAATGTCGTCGCATAACAGGTGGAAAATGTCGCACACAATGTGGACTGGCAATGACACGAATCATAAGACAACTGGTAGTGTTGACAAGAACTCAACTCTGTTACTTTTTTCATGGCGCTACAATGAGCAGCAAGACAAATACATCTATTAGGGGGAAAAAAAGCAGATTTTCAATGTCCAGGTAAGTGGCAAATTATGCAGATTTCTGATACTGTTTGTCTCGTGGGCACTCTGCACACATTTCTCTCCTCCAAAGAACTGGAGGTCTGTTTCTTGTTGACGACAAACACCTCCTGAAACAAACAGAGAGTCCGCTGATCAGTCACATTACTGCAAAGAGAAAGTTACTGTGACACTCCATCCAGCCAGCTTTCTCCACACCACCGGTTGAGACATGAAACTCTTCAACCATTTTCCTTTCGGATCATCGTTTTTAGCAGAACAGACTAAAAGTTCATGTAAACAGATTGTACCCTCAAAACAAATTCTACACCGTTTCTGAAACGAACTCAACCATCGAAGATCTTGTTCAGTTTGTTGTGATGATTTACAGATTTTTCTTCATTTGACAATCAATGACAAGGAGAGAATATATCCTCATACCTAGCAAATTACTGCTCATTAATGCTCAGCGCATATAGATTGTTGGACGGACAGAGCATTAACTGTTTTGAATAAGCTGGGAAATGTTTCAATCAGTCTCTTTCTCCTAAAGTTCACTTATTTCCTTCCAAAGCGCTGGGAACTTTGAACATCCTTTCTCCCTAAACTCAGTCTTCATAATTGACAGTGCATGTTTAGGTCAACCTTTGTTTGCTTGTGTAACTTTTAGACAATTCAACCCACTTCATGTTCATGTCCATCACAGGAGAACTTCTGTATGCTTACTTCCCTTTGTGCAAACCTGAACAGCTCACTTCCTTCTGTGAACCTGAGATGTTCAAGACACACTCAATGATCCTGCATCATGAAGTAGACGATGACAAAGCAGAACGAAGTTCACATTGGGATAGCAACAACAGTATTGCCACATGATCTATGATCATGGACCAAAAGACAGCAATGCAGAACAAAGTTTACGCTGGGATAATGTCAATAGTGTAGCTACAAGATGATCTATAATCCTGCATCATGAACCAAAAGATGGCAATGCAGAACAAAGTTTACACTGGGATAATGTCGATAGTGTAGCTACATGATCTATAATCCTGCATCATAGACCAAAAGACGGCAATGCAGAACAAAGTTTACATTCAAATAGTGTCACAAGTGTAGCTACATCAGTACATGATCAAGGGTTATGAACTACAAGTTTGTCCTGCTAACCGCAGAATGTCCTTTATGTTATGTACAACATCTGTACTGAGCTTGTTTTCACATGAAAGATCAGCTTCTTCCATACGCAAAATTATGATCACATTAGATAATTTTAAACACCTGAACTTTGATCCCATAAACCAACCAATTTATGTCACATATAATCACATAAATTTTTTTTTATCAACATTACCAAAAAGTAGCACTTGTATCGAATGTGTTTTCACACAAAATATGAATTTACACCTCATATACATGATTTTTCCAAAATGTTTTAAAATGACACCTATAATGAACATACCCTTCTTGCCCTGCTGGCCATGAAATTGTAACCAACATGGCTGTCAAACTATCAGAGCTTACAAGAGGTTGCCATGGTAACCATTTTCAGCCAAACCGGGAGGGTGATAAAAAAAAAAACTCCCTGTTCCACACCAAACATCAATCCCAAGAAAGGCTGATCTATTCCTTTGTGTAATACAACATCCCTCTGATGGCAGCCAGCAAGGCAACGACAATGCACAACGACATGCACAACGACAATGCACAAAAGAGGAGTGGGGGCTTTTCCTGTGCGGTTCTTGAGAACATTCTCCATTCCTGGAGAGCTGCGTGATGCAGGAGCCGGAGACTCCATCTGTTGCTGTGCACCAGAACCAGCAGTCCTGCAGGTCCCCCCACCCCACCCACCCCACATTGACACGGCCATTGCTGGCATTGCTTCAGCCACACACTGCACCTCTCTCAGGGAAGATGCACGTTGAACTACAGCATCCTTCGAGTTTGGTCTGATTCTAACTCCCCCCCCCCCCCCCCACCCCCTCCCATTCCCCTGCTGATCTTCTTGAACATCCACCTTCTACCTCATTTGAATCCAGGGAAGGCAACTCTGAAGATGTAATACCTCCTCCTTGACATTAGCAGCAGGTTGTAATGACATGATAAAGAATTGAGAAGCACCATCCCAACTCCACACCACTTATGAAGATGTAGACTTCCTCCATTGACATTAGCAGCAGGTTGTAATGACATGATAAAGAACTGACCAGCACCGTCCTAACTCTACACCACTTATGAGATAAAACTGCCAGACAATGGTCTTCACTGCTGGCTATGAAACTCTCAACAGTGCAATGTGTATCACTGCAGGGGCGGAATTCCACCAAACTCTTTGAGCTACTTTCTGTCTTCTGCTCTTCTCTGCCTGAAACCTGGAAGTCACGATCATCATTTAAATGTTACGAGGTGAAAGATCAATCTCCACGCTTTGACCTCAGTCCTATTTCACCTTGACCTTGAACCGACCACACTGATTTTCATTCCAAGGACAGATTGGCGACTGCAGGGCCAGACCACGCTGTTGACCCCTGCCAAAGTCTGGTGACATCAGGACCAGACGATGCTGAAGTGTGAGTGAAGAAGGAGAAGACCCTACCCAATCCCATGGCCTTGTATGCCTCCGTCCTTCAGCAGAGCGGCATGAGAAGGTTAAAGGAGAGGTGTTCTGTGGTAATGCTGGCCAAAACACTCTCTTTACGACAAGGTTTTCTTCAAACTCTGATTTTCATTTAAATTCAGTCAAAGCATCCCCCTGTCGCTCTCTCTTACGACAAGGTTTTCTTCAAACTCTGATTTTCATTTAAATTCAGTCAAAGCATCTCCCTGTCGCTCCTTTTCCCCTGTGACTTAGCTGTACTACTTACTCCATTACCTCTTCAGAATCGAACCTTGAAACGCTTTACAAATTCCTCTGTGATTCCTTTGGCCGCAAGTTCCCCCGTGACTTAGCTGCTTTACCTCTTCAGAATGAAACCTTGAAACGCTTTACAAATTCCTCTGTGATTCCTTTGGCCGCAAGTTCCCCCGTGACTTAGCTGCTTTACCTCTTCAGAATGAAACCTTGAAACGCTTTACAAATTCCTCTGTGATTCCTTTGGCCGCAAGTTCCCCCGTGACTTAGCTCCCTTACCTCTTCAGAATGAAACCTTGAAATGCTTTACAAATTCCTTGTGATTCCTTTAACTGCAAGTTCCCCCGTGACTTAGCTCCCTTAGCTCTTCAGAATGAAACCTTGAAATGCTTTACAAATTCCTCTGTGATTCCTTTGGCTGCAAGTTCCCCGTGACTTAGCTGTACTACTTTCTCCCTTAACTCTTCAGAATGAAACCTCAAATGCTTTACAAATTCCTCTGTGATTCCTTTGCTGCAAGTTCCCCCGTGACTTAGCTCCCTTGCCTCTTCAGAATGGAACCTTGAATGCTTTACAAATTCCTCTGTGATTCCTTTGGCCGCAAGTTCCCCATGACTTAGCTCCCTTACCTCTTCAGAATGGAACCTTGAAACGCTTTACAAATTCCTCTGTGATTCCTTTGGCCGCAAGTTCCTCTGTGACTCGCCTCAGATAGCCCGGATCTGGATATCCAAAACTGAAGCAAGCCAACATGAACATCAGATAAAACATCATGTACACCAATATTCTCTCTCTCTCTCTCCCTCTCACACACACACATACACACACACACACACATGCACGCGTGCACACACACACACACACACACACACACACACACACACAAAATATATATATATATATATATATATATATATATATATATATATATATATACATGCTCATATGGCTGGTCCACTTCCATTAGTAAGCAGGAGGAAAATGTGTGATAACATCACAAACTAAAAACATAACGTCTACTCTCCTCTCCGCAAGTGATGGGTAGGTAAAAGGGGATGGGGGAAGTGGGAACATTTGAGGGGATGGGGGAGGGGAACATTTGAGGGGATGGGGGGAGGGGGAACATTTGAGGGGAGTGTGGTTGGGGCACTTCCCTGGACCCATGTTGAGAGGAAACCCTGTTTCAGAACCAAGGTGACCCAGTCACTGGGGCTTCATCAGCGGCCATAGTGGGAGAGACTGCCTGCCTGGAGGGTTTCAGGCTTCAAGGGGTGGGTTGGAGGGGAGGGGGGGGGGGGGGGGGGGGGGGGGAGGGATAAGAGTTATTGCTTGTGGGTCCTTTTAGGGACAGGGGAGGAAGATGAGGTGGGAAGGTGAGGAGGGGGGAGCTGAAATAGCTGGTATGTGATCCCAAAGGGTTGGCAACAAGCCCCGGTACTGCGGGCAGCAAGGCTTGTTGATGTATATACGCCAACAATCAATACTGGGCAACTGCATAGACTTGCTTGTTAGAATGTTACACACATGAGTCCACAAACAACGAAGTGTCCCAGAAAAAAAAAAAGACAATACAAGTCTTTACACGGAGAATATACAACAAAAAAAAACACTTCAACATACTAATTTTATAAAACAACTCTTGAAAGGTAGAATATATGACAAAAGGTACTTCAAGTTCAACATACTAATAAAACAACTCTTTAAAGGTAGAATATATCATTATATGACAAAAGGTACTTCAAGTTCAACATACTAATAAAACAACTCTTGAAAGGTAGAATATATGACAAAAGGTACTTCAAGTTCAACATACTAATAAAACAACTCTTGAAAGGTAGAATATATGACAAAAGGTACTTCAACATACTAATAAAACAACTCTTTAAAGGCAGAATATATGACAAAAGGTACTTCAACATACTAATAAAACAACTCTTTAAAGGTAGAACATATATGACAAAAGGTACTTCAACATACTAATTTTGAAAAACAACTCTTGAAAGGTAGAATATATGACAAAAGGTACTTCAACATACTAATAAAACAACTCTTGAAAGGTAGAATATATGACAAAAGGTACTTCAACATACTAATAAAACAACTCTTTCATGGGAGGATATATGACAAAAAGTTCTTTCACATAATATATATACAAAACAACTTTTACAAGGAAGGATGCATGACGAAATATACTTAATAAAACAACTCTTTGAAAATAAAAGGGAGGATATATTATGACAAACGTAGTAATAAAACAACTCTTTAAAGGGAGGATATACAACAAAAGGTATCTTAAAAAATAAGACAACTCTTTGAAGGGAGGATGAATACACAACACAAGGTGCGTTTAGTTTAACGAGAGGTGTCACTGCACCTACCATGAAGGGCCACCACTCCTGCTGGTTTTGTGGTGGATGTCATTCCAGGTCACGACGTTGTCGCGGCCGGTGGTCAGGGAGCGTCCGACTGTGAAGGTGTGGCGAAACATGAAGGCCACCCACAGCAGGCGACACACTTTGACCCCTTCTTCGCAGGCCGGCAGGTAGGCGCGGCGAAACGTACCACCGAAGGCCTGACCTCGATTGGGATGGCGAGGCTGTGAAGGACAAGGTCACTCTTTCAAGGTCACACTTTATACAGATCAGACAAATGTTTGTTCGAAACATTCAGTGTGTTTTAAGAACCTTCCGAGGAGTAATTTCTACATTTCAAATACAGAGTAACAAACAAAACAACGGAAAATATTTACAGCTTTTCAAGACTCTTAACACAGCATAGGAATATCCTGATTTCAAGCTAGATTCTTGGCTACATATTTCTGGTCTGAATTCTTATCTACTTCCTGTTTAAACTTCCTCTCGTTTGCTTTCTTGGGTGCCTCTGAGGTTTCCACTTCAGAGACAACAGACTTGAACTGGATTAAAAAGAAAGGAAGAACATCTCCCACACACACCCCAAACAAAATCCTAATTGTGGGCACTGTGACTCATCTTGAACAAGGCCAGCGACTCCTGTCCAGGAAAACTGGGTGGTTGTTTTTTTTTATGACAGTGTGTGTGTGTGTGTGTGTGTGGGGTGTGTGTGTGTGCATGTGTTGAACACTTATTAAAGTAAAACATAGTCTAAAAGACACCAGTTTTGCAACCCAATATAAAGAACCAAAGCAAATGAAAAAAACAGCACAGCAAAGTTGACCCTCTAAGAAATCAGATCAACCACTCTACCTCTCACAGCAAAGATGACCCTCTAAGAAATCAGATCAACCACTCTATCTCTCACAGCAAAGATGACCCTCTAAGAAATCAGATCAACCACTCTATCTCTCACAGCAAAGATGACCCTCTAAGAAATCAGATCAACCACTCTATCTCTCACAGCAAAGATGACCCTCTAAGAAATCAGATCAACCACTCTATCTCTCACAGCAAAGATGACCCTCTAAGAATTCAGATCAACCACTCTATCTCTCACAGCAAAGATGACCCTCTAAGAAATCAGATCAACCACTATCTCTCACAGCAAAGATGACCCTCTAAGAAATCAGATCAACCACTCTATCGCTCAAATCAGATCAACCACTCTATCTCTCACAGCAAAGATGACCCTCTAAGAAATCAGATCAACCACTCTCTCTCTCAAATCAGATCAACCACTCTATCTCTCACAGCAAAGATGACCCTCTAAGAAATCAGATCAACCACTCTATCTCTCACAGCAAAGATGACCCTCTAAGAAATCAGATCAACCACTCTATCTCTCACAGCAAAGATGACCCTCTAAGAAATCAGATCAACCACTCTATCTCTCACAGCAAAGATGACCCTCTAAGAAATCAGATCAACCACTCTATCTCTCACAGCAAAGATGACCCTCTAAGAAATCAGATCAACCACTCTATCTCTCACAGCAAAGATGACCCTCTAAGAATTCAGATCAACCACTCTATCTCTCACAGCAAAGATGACCCTCTAAGAAATCAGATCAACCACTCTATCTCTCATGTGCTGTGACTCCTAGCCAAGGAATTGTCCAGGTACTCACCCCTTGAAATCCTGAGGGTATGATGTAGTCGATGACGACACTGTGATAGTCCTCTATCCTGGCAAGGTCTTCACTCGGCCATACACCTTCATTTCGCCATCGGGCATGTTGCCAGACACCACGGTAAAAGTGGCATTGCACAGCGGGCACCTAGGACAACCGCTGAAAGCTCTGTTCCAGGCAGGTTCGGCAGAACACATGGCCACACTTGTTCAATTTTGTGGGCCGACGCAGCGCATCCAAACAGATGGCACACAAGTCGTCACGATCTCCGTTGACACCCACCTCCTTGTCAGAACCTGTAGTTTGCATGGTGAGCGCCTCTTTTGACTGGGCAGGCTCGATGGGAGCTTCCTCAGTGATTTGTCTGGCAGCATCGGAGTCAGACGGCGCCTGAACAGCCATGTCTGTGACATAAAAATCCAAAACGTCTCTCCGATAGCCTCTCACATGCTGAGAATAGTGGCTGCGAACTACGGAGAGGGCCCCCCTTGGCTGTTCCCAGTGACGTGGTAGGTGAGCAGCACATCGTGTTTGTTACAAAGAACAAAGATCCTGGAATAAAGCTGCTCACACTGACCAGTCTCCATGGAGGATGGAAAGCCGCCGCTGTTGCTGCCCCGGCTGCTGGGCGTCTGGATGGGAATGACCACTCCAGAGGTCTGGCTGCTCTCTCTGCTGGAAGGACCATCAGTTACACTGGACTGGCTGGCAGAGCCATGCTTAAACACATCGCCCCAGGGATAGATATACCGTTCGCAAGGAACCCCAATTCCAAACGCAGGATGAGGCAAGTCTTTTTCAAGACAGAATTGGCTAATAAGCTTTTGACGTTCAAGTCCCTTTACCCTGTCAAAAGAGCTGACTGGCACACGGCCATTGGTCTTGATGCGATGCGACGACTGAAAGAATGAGGAGAAAATGCGTCTCAGTTGGTCTCCAAACCTCCCCTGGTCAAGCTGTGCAAGACGGCCGGTGACGGAGGGGGCGGAACTGGTACTTGCTCCTGAGGTGTTTGTGGAGGTCGTCTGTGTGTGAAGGACTGGGCTCAAGGGCCTGCCAAGCTGGAGACAGACCATACATCAGTAGACCATACATCAGTACACCATACATCAGTACACCATACATCGGTAGACCATACATCGGTACACCATACATCAGTAGATCATGCATCGGTACACCATACATCAGCACACCATACATCAGCACACCATACATCAGTACACCATACACATCAGTACACCATACATCAGCACACCATACATCAGCAGGCCATACATCAGTAGACCATACATCAGTAGACTATACATCAGCAAGACAAAGTGTTGGTATATTCATTGAACAGTCAACAGTAAGACAAAGTGTTAGTTTATTCTTTGAACAGTAAGACAAAGTGCAAGTCTATTCATTGAACAGTAAGACAAAGTGTTAGTTTATTCTTTGAACAGTAAGACAAAGTGCAAGTCTATTCACTGAACACTAAGACAAAGTGTATGTTTATTCTGTGAAGAGTAAGACAAAGTGCAAGTCTATTCATTGAACACTAAGACAAAGTGTTAGTTTATTCTTTGATATAGTTTGAACGGTAAGACAAAGTGCAAGTCTATTCATTGAACAGTAAGACAAAGTGTTGGTTCATTCATTGAACAGTAAGACAAAAGTGTTAGTTTTTTTGTTGAACAGAAAGACAAAGTGTTAGGTTATTCACGGAACAGTAAGACAAGTGTTAGTCTATTCATTGAACAATAAGACAAAGTGTTAGTCTATTCATTGAACAGTAAGACAAAGTTTCAGTTTATTCACTGACAGTAAGATAAAGTGTCAGTTGTAGTTTTTTTAACAGTAAGACAAAGTGTTAGTTTTTTTTTTAACAGTAAGACAAAGTGTTAGCTTATTCACTGAACAGTACAACGAAGTGTTAGTCTATTCATTGAACAGTAAGACAAAGTGTTAGTTTATTCACTGAACAGTACAACAAAGTGTTAGTCTATTCATTGAACAGTAAGACAAAGTTTCAGTTTATTCACTGACAGTAAGATAAAGTGTCAGTCTATTCCCTGAACAGTAAGACAAAGTGTTAGTTTGTTCATTGAACAGTAAGACAAAGCGTTGGCTTATTCGTTGAACAATCAACATGAACAGTAAGACAAAGTGTTAGTTTGTTCATTGAACAGTAAGACAAAGCGTTGACTTATTCACTGAACATGAACAGTAAGACAAAGTGTTAGTTTGTTCATTGAACAGTAAGACAAAGCGTTGGCTTATTCGTTGAACATGAACAGTAAGACAAAGTGTTAGTTTGTTCATTGAACAGTAAGACAAAGTGTTGGCTTATTCACCGAACATGAACAGTAAGACAAAGTGTTAGTTTGTTCATTGAACAGTAAGACAAAGTGTTGGCTTATTCACTGAACATGAACAGTAAGACAAAGTGTTATTTGTTCATTGAACAGTAAGACAAAGTGTTGGCTTATTCACTGAACATGAACAGTAAGACAAAGTGTTAGTTTGTTCAATGAACAGTATGACAAAGTGTTGGCTTATTCATTGAACAGTATGACAAAGTGTTGGCTTATTCATTGAACATGAACAGTAAGACAAAGTGTCTTACAAAGTGCATCATCTTGCATTGCATCCTACTGGAATGCATCATATTGCATTGCATCATATTGCATCGCATCCTAGTGGATTGCAACATATTGCATCGCATCCTACTCGATTGCATCATATTGCATTGCATCCTACTCGATTGCATCATATTGCATTGTATCCTACTCAATTGCAGCATATTGCATCACATCCTACTGGATTGCATCACATTGCATCGCATCCTACTGGATTGCATCATATACCGTCACATCCTACTAGATTGCAGGATATTGCATCGCATCCTATTGGATTGCATCATATTTCATCGCATCCTACTGGATTGCATCATATTGCGTCACATCCTAGTGGACTGCATCATATTGCATTACATCCTACTGGATTGCATCATATTGCATTGCATCCTACTGGATTGCATCATATTGCATCACATCCTACAGGACTGCATCATATTGCATTGCATCCTACTGGATTGCATCACATTGCATTGCATTCTACTTGATATCATTGCATCCTACTGGATTGCATTACATTGCATTTTTGGACTGCATCATATTGCATTCCATCCTAGTGGACTGCATCATATTGCATTGCATCCTAATGGACAGCATTTTACTGGATTGCATCATACTGCATTGCATCCTACTGGACTGCATCATATTGCATTGCATCCTAATGGACTGCATCATGTTGCATTGCTTCCTAATGGACTGCATCGCATTGCATTGCATCCTACTGGACTGCATCATATTGTATTCCATTCTACTGGACTGCATCATATTGCATTGCATCCTACTGGACTGCATCACATTGCATTGCATCCTACTGGACTGCATCGCATTGCATTGCATCCTACTGGACTGCACCATACTGCATTGCATCCTTTTGGACTGCATCATCTTGCACTGCATCCTATGGATTGCATCATATTGCATTGCATCCTACTGGATTCCATCATCTTGCCTTGCATCCTACTGGACTGCATCATATTGCATTGCATCCTACTGGTCAGCATCATCTTGCATCGCATCCTACTGGACTGCATCATATTGCATTGCATCCTACTGGATTGCATCACACTGCATTGCATCCTAGTGGATTGCATCACATTGCATTATCCTACTGGATTCCATTGCATCCCACTAGATTGCGCCATATCGTATCGCATCCTACTGGATTGCATCATATTGCATTGCATCCTACTGGATTCCATCATCTTGCATTGCATCCTACTGGATTGCATCATATTGCATTGCATCCTACTGGATTCCATCATATTACATTGTATCCTACTGGATTGCATCTCATTGCATTGCATCCTACTGGATTGCATCATATTACATTGTATCCTGCTGGTCGCATCATATTACACTGCATCCTGCTGGGTCGCATCTGATATTGCATTGCATCCTGCTGGTTGCACCATATCACATTGCATCCTACTGGATTGCATCATATTGCATTGCATCCTACTGGATTGCATCATATTGCATTGCATCCTACTGGATTGCATCATATTGCATTGCATCCTACTGGATTCCATCATATTGCATTACATCCTGCTGGGTTGCATCATATTGCATTGCACTGTTTTCTATTGAGGTGTGCCATATATGTTACTGAACTGCTAGCTATCACCTTCACTGTTACAAGAGGTTTCTCCCAGTCAAATTTGGGTTGCACTCCTTTGCAAGAGCCATCCATTTCTTTTGTCTGCTCATATTTTGGTCAAAGTACCCAAGTGGGACTGTGGACAGAATTTGGCAATGTCATTTCCCCTGCTGCCATGGATTTTGTCATTAGTGCAAACTGTGGACTGCTCAGGGGACATCATCACCTCATCGGAAACACCAGCACTCAGACGACTGTTTACATCCAGTGAAAAAGGGGACAAAAAAAAAACAACGCAACAACACAATAACTGATTAACTCCCTCGAAGTTGGAGTGTGGCTGCCCACGTGGCTGGGTAATCAAAAACGGTCACACATGTGATGTTCTCATCCCCAGCTGATGCATTTGTACCATAGTGTCCAAGTACTTCAGCTGTTTAGATTATCCCTGGAGTCTTTTAGCCAGGGTACAACAACAGCAACAAAAACCCTGACCCATGTGAGGCCCAAGAAGAACTTGTATGTCTTGCTTTGGTCCAAGTTTAACAAGGAGCCTTGTCAAAAGCAGATCTACCTAGAGATTTCTTGCTTCTTTTCTTCATGGAGAAAACAATGAAGAAGTGAAAAGCAAGCCAAATATTTCATTTACAAACACACACACACGCACACGCACACACACACACGCACATGCATGCACACACACACACACACACACACACACACATGCACACACACACACGACCCAACAGAAGGGTACCTGTGCCATAGCTTTGAGACAGGTGGTGACGCAGATGTGGAAATAATCAAAAGCGTTGCCCTGGACAACGACAGTGATGGTCTTCAGGGAGCGCTGGCTGCTGTTCGTGTAGGAGGTCAGCGCCTTGGCCATCATGTCCATCAGCAGCTTGCCGTGGTGCCCTGAGTCATCAACAGCACAGCACATGGTTTACAACTGTGTATGGCTGAGCCAATAAGTGACGTAAAACGACTCAACACAACACACAACACGAAGTGTGCTTTCACGGCATTATCATGAGTGAAGTACACACATGTGTCCATGATCAGAGTAAAATTGGTAAATAGGCTGATAATCAACAAAACAATTTATCACACTGTCACAGTGTCAATAATGTGTGTAAAAATTTGTAAACAGGCACATAACCAACAATTTGTTATCACACGGTCACAATGTCCATAAACAGGCACATAACCAACAATTTGTTACCACACGGTCACAGTGTCCATAAACAGGCACATAACCAACAATTTGTTACCACGCGGTCACAGTGTCCATGATCTGTGTAAAAATTTGTAAACAGGCACATGACCAACAAGTTGTTATCACAAGGTCACAGTGTCCATGATCTGTGTAAAAATTTGTAAACAGGCACATGACCAACAATTTGTTACCACACGGTCACAGTGTCCATGATCTGTGTAAAAATTTGTAAACAGGCACATGACCAACAAGTTGTTATCACACGGTCACAGTGTCCATGATCAGTGTAAACAGTTTGATGTAAAAAGATCCTGGGTCCGCCACTGATCTGGATCCTAACCGCAAGACCAAGTCTGCGTCAAAATTGAATGGCTTCCACCAGGGCGACATTCCATCTTTCAACCAGCCAACTTCCTTAAAATCCTTAATATCCATCTATCTATCATCTACCTATGTGTGTTATGAATGTGTGTATGTGTGCAATATATATATATATATATATATATATATATATATATATAATATATAATATATATTGTTATATTAAAAGCAAGTTAAAATCAAGCTGCTAAAAACATTTGTGCGTGAAACAAATTTGTTGATGTTTTTAGCAGCTTGATTTTAACTTGCTTTTAATACAACAAATGTCGCTCCCATTGTGGTTGAGCACTGTTTTTGAGATTGCGCTGATCCTCAGTACCATTCTCTCTCTCTCTCTCTCTCTCTCTCCTCTATATATATATATATATATGTGTGTGTGCTTTTGTATACATATATAATATGTATATATGTATGTATCTATCTATCCATCTACCTATCCATCTAGCCATCTATCGAGATAGCTTGCAATCTATCTAGCCATCTAGCTATCTACCTATCCATCTATTGAGATAGCTTGCAAAATTAACAGATTAGAGGAAGATTTGTGGTTGAAAGATGGAAATAGTTACAGGTTTTTGCAACACACACACACGCCTCGCGCGCACTGCATGTGTGTGTGTGTGTGTGTGTGTGTGTGTGTGTGTGTGTGTGTGTGTGTGTGTGTGGTGTGTGTGTGTAGCACTAGCAGTGTGTGTGCGTGTGTGTGTATAAACATCTCTGTAATAATTTTGCTGAACACGCTGGATCCACTGTCTGATCCGGATCAGCATCACAGATCCCCACCACACTGTCCTGGATTGCCCCCCTTGTCCTCACTGCCTCCCTGACCAAGTGTGATGAAAATGGGTTCAGTGGTGTCAGCATGACCTTGCTACCAACACAAAATGTCCCTGGTGATGAAAAAACCAAAACCTCCATGCTAATGAACTGACGCAGTGTACAGTATGAATGAATAATACTCAGAACACAGCCTCACACACCATCCACTTACAAGATTTGGCCCACAGCGTTAAAGCCACTGAGGAGACTTTGTGACTGGAGATGTGAGAAAAAAGATGGTGGTAGTAAGTTATCGTCTGCTTCGTCCACCTCTCCTTTTCATCCTCGTCAGACGGTAACGGCAACTCAGGGGGACATATGAGAGTCCAACACACAAACACCCCAAAGCCCTCCAAGCGCTCCATTGCGGCGACAGCTAAGGCGTCTGCGTCCAGTCTACTGCGGTCTTCGGAGACGATCAGTCTTACTCCACTGCGGGGCAGATCAAAACACGAACCACATGCCATCTTGTGGACGTCTGCCGCCAGTGACGTTTCAGATTATGGCTCTCAAGTCTGAAATCAGAACACAGTGTATCAGCTCACCGCTGTGATGAAGCATGTGACCATACTCAAGTTTGACTCGTCTCATTCATATAATATCAGTGGATGATAAACCACGCTAAACTGTGCTGAAAGTTCTCTGATCTGTGAAATGCATTTGTGATAACTACTTCTACTATAAATGATATTAACAAGAATGACAACAACAATACTAATGATGAGAAGAAGAAGAAGAAGAAGAAGAAGAAGAAGCAGAAGCAGAATAAATAACAACAATAATAATAACATTGTTATTATTAACAATAACAACAATAACAATACTCATCATCATCTTGATAATAACAATAATAATACTTGTTTACAATGCTCGTTTTGCCTTTCAAATGCAGCTTCTAAACAACAAAGCATGATGTTGCTCATACCTGTCCTTCACCCTTGACCACACTAAAAAAAGAACAAAATCAACTATAGGGAAGAAGCAAAGAAAAAAAAAAGACTGAATATGGTTTACAATGTTCTGGTGTACATGAGCATTGTATTCATCCCATGTAATTCATGACACACTACAGCAAATCTTGCGGCAAACAAAAGAAACAGTCATATATAGGGATCTAACAACTCCCCTCCCCAATCCTTCCCCTCCCTCCCCAATCCCTCCCCTCCCTCTCCAATCCCTACCTTCAGCTTCCCCCACTGTTGGAGAGGGTGTCTGGGAGGGTGAGGTGGGATTGCCAGCCTTGTTGCCTAAAACAGACCTGAAAACTACAGACCAGTTGGCCTCACCTCAGTAGTGCGTAAGATTTGTCAAAGCCCCATTAGAGATTTGAAACACCAGGAGTGGATGTGAAGTGAAACCCACTGAAACTGAGAAAGGTTAAGAGTCTAAGTTGACAGTTATTTCGTTCGTGACCTGCATCTCACTGCAACTGTTAAAATGGGAAACAAAATTCAATTCAAATCGCCACAGATATAATGGTACACCTTTTTAACACTTCAGGTGTGCAAATTTTAGACAAAGCAATGTGGTTTGGTGCCCAATTTCACCTTCCCCCCCCCCCCCCCCCCCCCCCCCCCCACCCCCCAGGATAAGTATAAAGAAGATTCGCCTCACAAACTTTTTTTGAGAATATGTAAAAAAAAAAAAAGCCAAAGCATGTGGACCTGACATTACCCCACGACTCTTGAAAACCGTAGTGGATGAAATAGCCCCAGCACTCACCCTCCTGTTCCGCTGCTCATACAATTCCGGACAAGTGCCAAGCGATCGGAAACAGGCCCACATCACCCCTGTCTTTAAAAAGGGCGAGAAGTGCAAACCATCAAGCTACCGCCCTATCTCACTGACGTGCTTCGCATGCAAAATGATGGAGCATATCCTCACAAGCCACATCATGATACACGCAGAGAAGCACAACATCCTGTGCCACAAGCAACATGGCTTCAGAGGCGGACGTTCATGTGAGACCCAGCTGACAGGGTATACGGAAAAAATCACTGAAGAGATCATGAGAGGTCATCAAGAGGACACAATCGTACTCGACTTCTCCAAAGCATTCAATAAAGTCAGCCACACCCTCCTCATCCACAAACTCCATCGCTATGGAATCAAAGGACGAACAAACGCTTGGATAGAAAACTTCCTCACAGACAGACAACAAGCAGTGCTGGTAGAAGGACAAAGATCGTCGTACGTCCCTGTAGACTCAGGAGTTCCCCAAGGCTCAGTCCTAGGACCAAGCCTATTTCTCTACTACATTAATGACCTCCTGGCAGGGATCAGCTCCAAAGTCCGCCTGTTCGCAGATGACATGATGTGCAGCCACACAATATGAATAATGGATAAAGAAAGCATCCGACCAACAGACACTACAATACGACCTTGACACTCTGACAAAGTGGGAAGAGAAATAGGCTTGGTCCTAGGACTGAGCCTTGGGGAACTCCTGAGTCTACAGGGACGTATGACGATCTTTGTCCTTCTACCAGCACTGCTTGTTGACTTTATTGAATGCTTTGGAGAAGTCGAGTGCAGCGACTCACACATGCAGAAACGGAATCAGGTCCCACACGCTATAAAAGACAGATAGCGTGCCCCAAAAGAATATCCTGAGGAGAGCGAGAGGTTCGAAACAAGCTTGTTGATTTTAATACTTCATTTTTTTAAAATATTCTTAACAGATGTTGCTCCCTAAGGGGTTGAGCACCTTCAGATTTTTAAAGAACACTTTTATATTGTTCATATATATATATATATATATTGAATTATAAACAAAGCTTGCTCTTATGTCTTAGATTGAAGAAATATTTTCTACTTTTCACAAGAAAATGTAGCTTGTTTTGCTCTTTCATGATTTTCTTTTGCTTCTTAGACGGCACCTTTGGTTGGTTTTTTAAAAACTCAACAAACATACTACAGTATTGCACACCAGCCTTTTCTGGGATTGCATTCTTCTTAAAACTGAAAAGGCAGAGGAGTCAAATTACCACTTTCCCGCGTCACTGAGGAGAAACCACCAAGTTTCGAAATATCGGTATATGACCAGAGTTATATGTTAGTGAGTTTCCCTCCCTATTGGAGGATGTCTCTCCCCCTTGGAGAATATAAGCTTGCTGAAGGCTCATTTTGAGAAGCATTTATTTTATTTTATTTTTTCCCCATCCACCCACTCAAGCACATACTGTTAGTTAGGCAGAATCATCTGCCACTGCAGGTATGAATGCGTATCTCCCCCTATTTCTTCAATCTAAGACATAAGAGCAAGCTTTGTTTATAATTCAATATTTCTTGCAGTCATTGCAACACCAAGCTGCTCTGTAAGTTGCTGGAACGGTGCTCGGTACTTATCCTTGGAATTTATTAGTTTGTTGTATATATATATATATATATATATATATATATATATATATATATATATAATATTTCTTCAATCTAAGACATAAGAGCAAGCTTTGTTTATAATTCAATATTTCTTGCAGTCATTGCAATACCAAGCTGCTCTGTAAGTTGCTGGAATGGTGCTCGGTACTTATCCTTGGAATTTATTAGTTTGTTGTAATTTAGTCCCTTGCGGATTCATTCCAAGAACTTAGTGGCCCTCAGCACTTGTGTCTTAAGAGGTTATCTGACTTTTTATATTTTCTACTTTTCACAAGAAAATGTTGCTTGTTTTGCTCTTTCGTGATTTTCTTTTGCTTCATAGGTGGCACCTTTGGTTGGTTTTTTAAAAACTCAACAAACATACTACGGTATTGCACACCAGCCTTTTCTGGGATAGCATTCTTCTTAAAACACCACTTTCCGCGGTCACTGAGGAGAAACAACCAGGTTTCGAAATATCGGTATCTGACCAGGAGTTATATATAGTGAGTTTCCCTCCCTATTGGAGATTGTCTCCCCCTTCGAGACTATACGCTTGCCGAAGGCTCACTTTGAGTTAAGCATTTATTTTATTTTTCCCCATTCACCCACTCAAGCACACATCTACCACTGCAGATATGAATGCTTATCCCGCCTATTTCTTCAATCTAAGACATAAGAGCAAGCTTTGTTTATAATTCTATATCTATTGTATTGACCTAAAAACTCTCAATGCTAACAAAACTCTACTCTGACCGGACAAGCCGAATGTCACTGTGACATGTGGTAATGCCTTCTCACTTCTGATGGTTTTCGTACCTTTCATCAAAGAGCAAAGCTAAAACGATGCTGGGACTTGATGACAATGAAATCTTTAAATACCTGAAAAAATACTGATCACACGGACCCGAACAATTACAAGCTTCTTTTTTTTTCTTTCTTGCGTTCTCTTTCATCGACTCGTGCCACTCACCTCGTTCAGTAGTAGAAGCCGTGTGAACCCCTGTCCTACACACATGACGGCTACGTGTTTCAGCTGGTCATGTGGTGCATGTTACGCGGTGTCTTTCTTATGATGTAACTGTGTGCTAATGGCAGTCACAGGACACTCTTATTGTCCAAGTTTGAAAGCAGAGTGTAGCTTTTCATTTGCAAAATTTCAGTGGATTTTTTTCCCTCACTTTAAAGGTAAATATTCTGGTTTTACTAAATGAACAAATCAAAATTTGCGAAATCGAAACAAACAAGGGACGTCACTCTCTGCATATTTGGAATATGTACTTAAAACCCAAACTTGGAAGAAAAAGAAAAAAAACCCGGCTAGAGTATTTGATATGATGGATGCCCTGGGACTAGTTATGGAGACAACTCAATCCAGAATTACTGAGATAGACGTGGAGAAGACGAACACCCCTTCAACAGAGCCGTCTAGATTATTTTCTCATTATCCCAGGGTTTGTTGCAAACATTAATGATGCAGATATCCTTTGGGGCAAAAGGACTGAACATTCTCTGATGAACATCAGTTTAGTACTGACCGCAAAAGAAAAGAGAAAAACGTTGTTGAAATTCAACCTATCATCACTCAGAAACGAAAAATATGGTGAAAGAAGCTATAGAGAATGTTGAAGAAAAGTATTCAGCATCACCATATGCAAGAGATAATTTAACTAGTGTACCCGGTCATGAAATCCACATCACAATTCGTGATCAGCTGTTGTTAGATGCTTTAATGATAAAAATAAGATCAACTACCATAACTTTCAGTATAAGAAAAAAGGAAGAAACAAATACGGAAACAACATGAAAAAGAAATACAGGAGTCAGAAAAGGAAAGGAAGGTAAACAACGATAGAGAAATCAAACAAAAGAAAAGGGCGTTTTAAAACCACGAAGAAAGAACATGGAAGGAGTTATCCTAGGATCCAAAGCAAGGTGGGTTTTACATGAAGAAAAAGTAATAAAGTACTTTTGTAATGTGAAGAAAAGATATTTTGTAAGTAAACACATGCTAAAAACTTGTAACAGGTAATGGGGTAATTTCATTAAAAAGTTACGACATATTAGAAGCCACTAGACAATATTATGAAAGCCTAACTAAAAAAAAACGAGCTGTAAGAGATGATGAAATCAGCAAAATAATATGTTCAAAATTTACCACGGCTGAATGAATCAGAATCAATGAATCAGAAGAGCTAATTAGTCTACAATGGAAGAAGCTAGAGAAGCCTTGAAAAATGGATAATGATAAGCCCTGGGACTGACGGCTTGACAGTAAACTTTACAACACACACACACACACACACACGCTCGCAAGCACGCACACACACACACACACACACACACACACACACGCACACACACACACAATAAAGCAAAAAGAAATTGAAACAAATTAGAGCCTTTGTTGTTCACTGAATGAATGTTTCTTGAGAGGTGAAATGTCAGGTAGTCAAAGAGAAGGAATAATAACATGTCTACCAAAGGGAGATAAAGCAAGAGAACTTTTGAAGAACCAGAGACCAACATCTGGATCTGGATCTGGATTGGTACGTCGCTGACATCCATTTACTGGCATAGGGGGGTGCGCAGCGTGATGATATTATCAGCTTCTGGCTTTTGCCAGAGCCGACTTGAAGCTGTCGACTGACTTTTGGTGGACGATGTTATCGTCGAGGTGGTTCCACTCATCTTTAAGTTGAATGTTTCTTATAAAATAGGAGCCACGTGCATAGCAAATAAAATGAAGAAAGCCTCGCAAATATAAAAAATTCAGATCAAACAGGCTTCATTCCGGTGTAACGATCCATTTTAACTCCCCTCCACTTTTTAACTCCCCGGAGTTAGAATTAGCACTCCCCGGGAGTTAAAACAAACCACGCCAGAATGACCCCCCCCCCCCCCCTCCCCCCCGTTTTAGATGAACTCCCCCACCCCAAAACATTCAGTTGTATGTGTTAGTCATGATATGAGAAATAAACATTTAATATACCCCCCCCCCCCCCCCCCTGTCTGTCTGCCTGTCTGTCTCTCCCCCCCCCCCCCTCAACTTTTCTTTCAGTCTCTCGCTCACTCTCTCACTCTCCTTGCTTGTCTGTCTGCCATTTTGCTTGTCTGTCTGTCTGTCTCTCTTAATCTCTCTCCCTCTCTCTTTGCTTGTCTCTCTGTCTGCCTGTCTATTTGTTTATCTATCTCAGTGTCTCTGTATCTTGTCTCCCCCCCCCCCACTCCCCCTCTCTCTGTTTTTCTTTCTTTCTTTTAACCCCCCCCCCCCCCCCCCCCATTCTCTCTCTCTCTCTCTCCTTCACTCCCCCCCCCCCCCTCTCTCTTTCTCCTTCTTTCTCTCTGTGTCTCTCTCTGCATGCTTCTTGTCAGCTTTGTTTACTATTATTAGTGTTTATCAAAGACAGATTGGATAAATAGGCTTTTATGTTAGCCTAAGATCTTTATCCTTGTCAAGTAAAGTTTTCAAGTGTCATGTGTCAAGTGTCTCTCTGCAGTGTGTGTGTGTGTGTGGGGGGGGGGGGGGGGGGGGTAGTCCTGGCATAAGGCCAGAATGACCCCCCCCCCTTCTATTTTTAACTCCCTGGGAGTCGATCTGGATCAACATTTCTTGATAAAAATAACTCCCTGGGAGTTTGTTTAGGCACGCGCGTATTTTAATTTAGGCACGTGCATATTCTAACTCTACCCCCAGGGTAGAGTTAAAATATGCACGTGTCTAAACTAACTCCAAGCATATTTAATGGAATTGATGATGTTGATAAAGCATGCTTTTTTGTACTCCGCAGAAAAATATTACAAGGAACAGTGAAGATAAGATATTTAAATAATATTCCAGAACTAATTTTAGAAAACTTAATTTTACTAACAGAGAAACAAATTAGAAATATGAAAGAAATGATACTCAGATGGTTTCAGATTAGAATATGCCGGGAAATAGGTATATTTAATACAGATAAATGTCCATTTTGCGAGACTTAGAAAGATTCAATATAACACTATTTATAGTATTGTAATTATGTTCACAGTTTACATAGAGAGAATAATGAATGAAAAATATGAAAACTGTACAAGAATCAATTTCCATATCTAGAACTGGTACTGTTTGGCAGCAATGAACAAATAACATCAGAGGAAGGGTTTGACCAAATTATCCTGTTTGCTGAATAGTTTGTATATAGATGCAAAAATCAATAAGTTCAAACCCAATCTCAAACACTTTTTGAACGAGTTGAAGAGCAAATATAAAATCGAAAAATATATACATTGCATGGAAATGCGATTCACAGAATTTCGTTAAAAAAAAAAAGTGTCCATACGTTCTTGTGGAAAGTGACAGATGAAAATAACGACGTATTGAAATGTTGGTATCCTCTGACATTTTTCCACAGATTACTATTCATGTATACATGAACTGGACTGGAGAATTGTAACATCTCGATGTGTTGATGGAATGCGTTGTACCCCAAATTAATGGACTGATTGTTTTTGCCTCTGTTTGTTATAAATAGGTACTTGTAAAATTAATGGACTGATTGTTTTCGTCTTTGTTTGTTATAAATATGTACTTGTATATCATGGTGCCAGTATTTCCTTGTCATCAAGTAGAGATATACCACAGTCTACAATTTCATCACAGATTAAGTATACACAGATAGTTCACTGCCTTCTTTCCCTTACTATCTTGTTACAAGCCAAAATTTCGATTACTTCCCTTTGGTCTGGGTGGTTAAAGTATTCAGGTTTAGTATTTGCTGTTGCATTCAAAGCAGCATATTTCAGGTTTAAAACACGCTGATACATTCACATACAACTCATACACATGCATGCATGTACATAAATACGCACGCACGCACGCACACACGTACGCACGCACACAGGCACCTACACAGATGAACACACACACAAACTGCACTCATTTAACCGCATGCATATGCATTCACACATGTGCACACACACATTGAAGCTCATGCACACACACACACACACACACACTAACACACACATGTGTGCGCACGCATATACACATATGCATGCATGCATGTTATACACACATGCATTTGGATGCACACACAAATGCATACACACGAGTGTGCGCGCACACACACAGGTACACTCATGCACACACACACACACACACACACACACACACACACACACCATATGCGCACACACGTGCACATACACATGCATGCACACCCATATGCATGCAAGTACACAAATACACAAAGGTACACCCACACATGTGCATGCGCAGACATGTATGCACAATTGCAAGCACGGTTTTGAAGCAGGACAGTTCACCCCAGGCAATTCGCCCATCGTTGACAATTCACTTCTGGACATTTACCCCTGACAACCCGCCCTCCTGACAATCCGCTCCCATTGTGCATGTTGCAGGTCTACTTGCACAAACTCAAAGACGTGTATACTGTGTGTGTGCGCGCGCGCGCGTGTGTGCGCATGTGATGTGTATGATTGCATAACAACCACCCCACAATTATACACGCACACTGACACACACACACACACACGCACACACACACAGAGGCCCACACGCACAGAGGTAGAGGCGCACACACACACACACACGGGCAGACAAACACACGGACATACAAACGCACGTACACACACACACACGCATGCGCGCGCACACACACACACACACACACAGGCAGACTCACACACACACAGGCAGACTCTCTCTCACACACACACACACACAGAGGCAGACACACACACACACACACACACACACAACGCAGAGGCACACACACACACACGCACGCACACATACACAGAGGCAGACAACCCCCCACCCCCACCCCCACAGGTGCGCGCGCGCACACATGCATATATGGGCACACACACACACACGCGCGCGCATGCACACACATGCATTATATCTTGATATATGCTCAGACGCACGCGTATGTTTATGTCAGTTCGTTCGACCTAGTCTATTTGTGAACAGATCTATCTATATGGTGCTTTTTTTCTCCTATGCTGTTCAACCACCCAAGGCTAAGGGACACTACTCTGTCAAAGTCATCACAATTTGTTTTTACTGACGGGTCTGTGAAACCTCCGTAGTCTGTGATTTCATGGTATTCTCAACCGGCAAAGGTTCAAAAACGGAATCCAACAGCACCCCAAAGCAGCCAGTGAAGGGTAGAAAAGTAAAACGAAAAGAAAGTGTGGTAAAGAAACAAGTTGCTGAAAAACTAAAAGTCACATATAAAATATAAGGGTAACATCTTTGAGCCCATGCTTGAGGATCCATTTAATTAAGGATGCAAGGGAGATCAGAAAGTGTCAACAGTCAGTGTGGTCAGCTCAACTGTTTAAATAACCCGAACATTTTCAGCAGCTAATACAGACATACATATTTGTGTGTGTGTGTGTGTGTGTGTGTGTGTGTGTGTACATACACTGCTTGTCTGAACAACATTGGCACCCATTCAGCTTCTTTCCGGTTAAAATCCAACAAATGTTCGATACAGATACCGGCTAAAAGTGTGTGTGTCACGTGTGTGTGTGTGTGTGTGTGTGTGTGTGTGTGACTCTAATTAGGAGACAGCCGTAACTTTTTTTTAACTGATTGTTTTATTTAATGGTGACCTCAAAATGTGCCCTTTTCCAATCTTTAGATTTTTTCCTCTCTCTCGTCTCTCTCCGTGGTGTGTGTGTGTGTGTGGTGTGTGTGTGTGTTGTTGTTGTTGTTGTTGTTGTTGTTTTAAGTTTGCTCCTTACTACTGTTAGGAACAGTTTAGACCTGTTCACATCAATTACTCAACCTGCACATGACGGACAGTCCAGTTTCATCCATGTGATGGATACATTTCTGCAGATGTCCAAATCTGCTAACACCATCAAGGCAGCCTGCTGTACCCCAGCTCGCCTCCAGTGTATGATCTCCTTTAGTGGTCTGTGTCACAACATAGCGACTGCCACTACTAAGACTGTGGCTGGACCAGTCCCGTGTTGTACAGGCCAGTAAGTGGCTTGACAGTAAAGTCACTAAGAAGGCAGAAAGCTGATACAGAAAACAAAACACAACAAACAAAATCATACACAGTTACACATACTTCATGTTGCTCACTGTCTTTATTCAGCAGATAAAAAGAAATTGCCCTGCGTAGACTACTGTTGAAGATGAGATATGAATACATATAGCGGTCGCACTGACAATGAGACATATGATCAAAAAGTGAACAAACAAACAAACAACAAGAGAAACAATGTATACATGACACATCAGAATGCTTGAGGCTGAGGGAAAAGCGACTGTACACTGGTGCTGAAATCAAGAAAAAGGAAGATGACATCATCATGACAAGCAGACGCTGTGGCTCTGTGTTCTACATACATAGGATGGCTGGAATCAGTGGGAGAAATGCTACTGAGGGAGGTAATGCTGCTTATAGTCTAGCCAACCGCAAAGGGCCATACCAGGACTGTACTACTGAGAAAGACATGGAAGATGAGACTGAAAAAATAAACGAAGACAAGATACTTATCTGTTGTGGCACACAACCATATATAAATGCAAAGACATTCAATCACTGACTTAGGTTTGACAGTGTACATGATCTGCCGTTTACCTAGTCAACACCATTACAAAACCAGTGCACCCAAAATTCGACGTCAAAATGTTTCCTGTTGTTCCAGAAAACTGGTATGCTTTGAAAACTCGGGTCTCAACAGTATTCTCATTGAAAACCATTATACTGAAACTTCATACATTAAGTAGCTTGTGAGGAAAACGGTGACAGCTTTCAATTTTGTTCTTGTTGTTTATTTTGTTTTTAATACTGTGCAAATTTTGCAGGTGTCAGCAACGTGACACACAGTTAACACCATGCTTGTTGGGAACAGAACTGACATCAACTCTAGGGTATCACATCATCAATACTTGATTCCCATTTCAAGTTCCGTGTGACAACTGACATGGTGTTTTTTTTTCTGATCACAGTTCAATCCACTTCGAAATGACCCTTAAACGGTGAACAATGACGTCAAATGTTATCTTCAATTATATTTCTGAAAGTCAAGATTTATTCATGGGGAAAAAAAGAGACTGAACTGTGTCTATTCTGTCATGAAGTCACTGGTCTTAAAAAGAAAAAAATGGTACTGTGCCAAGACTTAACCAAGCACACGAAGTTCTCTATAGATATAGACTGAAGTCTCATGCAATACAGTACACACACCAGGGGTGCCACATGACAAGTGCGTTTAGGCCAGAGATCGGGGGGAGGGAGGAGTTCATGAGATGACATAAAAGTCATGGGCAATTAATCTGAATTCATTCTCGACTCCTAATCATTACGCTCACCGAACCTAGACCACTTCCCCTTGCTATTCGTGCTCGAGTGCTGAAGGTTCATGTATCTTCTCACTCGCTCACTACATCTCCAGACATCACCCTCAACTCCACATACCAAGTCACCAAGTGAAAATCATGGAAAGAAAGATGGTCCAGAAGAGTGCTGCATGCAAGTTTCTCGGTTCTCAGTTGTTAAAAAAAAGAAGAAAAAAAAGAAGCTCAACGGATCCTCAAATGGGTCACACTGAAGGCAGTTTTTTTTCCCCGTCATGTTTTAGGCCAGATTTTTCAGCCTGAGGTTGATAAGAAGGGGGAATATTTTGCCCTGGCCTGTACAGAACAGGACATGCCTGAGGTTGATAAGAAGGGGGAATACTTTGCCCATGCCTGTACAGAACAGCACAATATGTGGCTGGACCCCAAAGGCAATACTCAGATTGTTTTGTAAGTCAGACTTCCGGCCTGAGCCTGATGACAGGCACCCCTAGTGCAGAAGCTCTCCAACTTTCCCTTCATCCTCATGCCCTTGTTCTTACAACTCTCTTTGCGCTGCACTTTATCTTATCCTCACGTTATGCACATGCATGCACATACACCACACACACATTCATAGAATACACATCCTGTCTATCTCAATTGTAATTTGCCTTTATCAATCATTGGTTTTAATTGAGATGGGTAAGGGATTAACTGGAATGCTTGTAACCTCTTATGCATTCGGGTTTTTATTGGGTTCGCAAATTCCCAGTCCAGGAAGTACGTCGATTTTCAGGAGACATAGCCATGTGTTTCCATTATCACTGCATTTTGCATCCTGCGTTTCTGTGACCATGCCCGTCTTTCAGTAAGTGACGAATGCTGTTCTCTCTCCCCCCCCCCCCCCTGTAATGCCAGCCGAAACAGTGAAAACGGATAGATGGAACCAGTGTCTCTCAGAATGTGCTGCTTTACTACTTCCTGGCATGTTCATTCTAATTTTCTGCATCGTTTGGGACCATTTTTTTCTGCAAGGGGAGATGATACCAGAGCAGAAGATTTACGGGGCTGTGTGACCTTTTTCAACACTATAGGCTGGCCTCTGGTTTTGCACCTGATTGTCACTTTGTCTTTGGATTGTCGCAGTTTTCTTTTCACAAGCCGCGTCAGCAACTTTTTTCTTCTTCATGAGAGGTTTATCGATGTCCTCATGGTCGAGTCTAAATACACTGTCTTGCGTTTCAGTTGGGGGAAGGGGATATTGCGGCATCAGTGACAGGGATTCTGACAGTGGCTGGAGAGGTTTGTGTGCACAATATTCTAGGGTTTCTAACTGGCGTTGATGTTGACTGACAAAGTGACGTCGACACACTTGCATCAGTGTCGAAACAAATATCAGACTGATCAAAACTTGCATGTGCAGATTTGGATGTGCTCGCTATGATAGCAGATGTTTGTTTGCAGGATGTTCTTGGCTTGGGGGTCGATGGTGACCGACAAACTGACGTCGACACACTTTCATCGGTATCTAAGCATACATCAGGAATGTCAACACAGTCAAGTGCCAAGCTGGATGTGCTAGCTATGACTGGTGATGTTTGTGTAGAGAATGTGCTCGGCTTTTTCACAGGGTTGATACCGACGGAGAAAATGATGACACACTTTCATCTGTGTCCAAGCACAGATTAGACTGACCTAAACATTCTTGAGCAGATCTTCTTTTGACGTGTTGGTTTTTCTTTCTTTTCCGACGACCAAGAAGGTTGGATGTTTGAAACCATCGACATGATATACACTGACTCAAAGAAAGGTCTGGATCGAAAGTTGTCCAGATTTCTGACATTCTCTCAATGTCACGAGCAGCATTTCTTTTGTAATATAACATTGAGAATGTGATGACATGTGTCTCGTTTTTTTCAGTTTATGGTAGCATTTTATGCAGATACACTTGGACTGTTTGCCTTCTTCATAACCAGAAATATCTAGACTGAAATACTGCAACAAATCATTGGAGAAGTTGACACAAAGTCTAGCGTTTAATCCTTTATCTTGTACCTTTCTGAGCACACGACTGCCGCACACACGGCACAACAAATCTACACGTCTTTTGTGTTCACTGACGTTGTGTGCAAATGCCTCCGCCATTGTGGGCGCTACAAACATGCACACACGTACAAAGATTTAAATGAAGTTGGCCTACACGTAGGCAACAAGACTAGCCAATACAGGGTCGGTCACACACACACACTCACGCACGCGCACGCACACACACGCGTGCACATACACAAACACAGCGTGAGCTAGAGAGAGAGAGAGAGAGAAATCACTAGGTACTACAGCTTACTCTACCATGAAAGCATGCTACTCACTTGCACACTCTTGCTCTCATGTATGCACAGAGAGAGAGAGAGAGAGAAGAGAGAGAGAGAGAGAGAGAGGAGAGAGAGAGACAGAGAGAGAGAAGCACTTGGTGGATATATGATGTCTTAGCAACACGGCTCCCACGCTGCGATGAGTCACACTATACAGAGCTGCCTGGCACTTCACCGACACCACTGTCAGGCCAACTGATGAGAACGCATAACACCCACGTTAAAAAAAAAACTGAAGGATGCACACAAATGCAGGGAGTACCAAAGTTTTATCAAACAGCACAAAGAAGAAGCACAACAAAAATCACACACAAAGTAAATTATTATATTCAGTTATAGGATGTGTAAGCATAAAAAAGCATGAAACACAAGAGAAAACATCAGCACAAGAATCTCGCATTTCTCGCTGTCTGCAAGTGCCAGAGCGCTGTTCCCGCGCTCCTCACCTCCGCTACACAGCGGTGAAGGTCACAGCGTGGGGTCATCAGCAGTACACGTAAGCCAGAAACTAAAGAGGGCGATTTTCATCTGGGCTGGACGGCTGTGTACGGGGCTGTCTGATCTTTATCAACACAATTGGCTGACCCCTTGTTTTGCACCTAACTGTTAAATGGTCACTTGACTGCCGCAGCTTCCTGCGTACCAAACGTGTCAGTAATTTTTCTTCTTCATCAGTGAGTGGTTTATCAATATCCTCATCATCCGAGTCTAAATAGATCACTTTATTTTTCCGATGTCGGAAAGGCGATAGAGCTACATCACTGACTTGCGGCGTTTTCGGTGGGATTGGTGATGTTTGTGTGCAGAGTGTTTTCGGTTTTTTAACTGGGGTTGACGTTGATTGACAAAATGACGTCGACACACTTTCATCAACTGGCAAGTCGGCGGGATCAAAAGTTTGTTGTGCGGATCTCTTCACGGCCCTACTCTCGGTTTTGGGGGACAACCACCTTTGTTTTGTGATTGAAAGTGACTGCATGCTTTGCACTGACTGATTGGCAGCTCTGGATCGAAAGTTGTCCAGATTTCTGACATTTTCTGAATATCAAGTGCAACACGGTCGATCGTAATTTTGCGGTCGGTCAGGTTGCTAGCGTGTTTCAGCTTCATGAGTTTTTGGTAACATTTCATACAAATTGCTGTAGACTGCTTGCCCTCTTCATCATTCCAAATGTCTAAATTGTAACAACGTGAGAGTTCTGCGGCATAGGTTTTACATAATCTCACACCAAACCGTCTATCTTTCTCCTTTCGTAACACGCGTTCTCCACAAATTCGACACATAGAATTCAGTCTGGCACAGTGCACACTGAATACGTGGTACTCACGCTCCACTGCTTGCTGCTGAGACGTAGACGCCATTGCAGGAAAAAACTGATAAGTCACTTACGTCAAACTATACACACAAAACCACACTTTAAAGATTATCATCTCGTTATAAAACACACACAGACACAAGCTCACTTCACATAATCCTCAGGCAATCCGAAATGAAACAAAACATCTGGGATTTAGTTGTATCCGAAGTTTGGAAAACAAACAAAATCATTCACAAGCACAGCTCTCTGGTACACATCTCGAAGAAGGAAAGAGAGCCAAAGTGTGTACGCCTCCCCATCGCTAGCATCGCTGAAGTCGGTCAGGGTCAGTGGGTCACGCGCGCTGACTAAGTGTTTCAGTCTGGCAAGAAAGGAACAGCCGTGAGCTGTCAGTAGAGAAACAACACCACCACCAACATACACACATATATACACACCGGATAAGGAATGGTGTCACATCCCAAATCCAGCTTTGCCTCTGAAATGGATAACTGAACAGGGCTACAAAGGTGGCCGTTTCAACGAACGTACATCTGCTGTTGCATCTTGGACTCACTGCTCTCAAATCATTCCAATTCTTTACCTGTTTCTTTTCATTTGAACAAGCAGACACAGGAAGTTTTTTTTTTCCAAATGCACTTTCATGAACTGTTTGGTCACTTTTCTGGAAATGTTTTTTTTTTGTGTGTGTGAAGATTTCAAAAAAAAAAAAAAAAGTCTGGACAAGTGGCATGCCTACATCATAAATACTGGCTCTCGACCCTTTCCAAATCGCATTTGGATGGAAATTTATAGCCTGATTTTCACCGGTACCCCTAATGACCAGTGACATTTGAGATCATGCATCATCGCACCACACATTCAGCTCAGTGCCCTCTTCAAGTCTGGCACATGGATGGAGATGATGTCTTTGGTTCTCAAAACAGCGTGCGGCAGCAGTCCCATGGGTGTAGCCAGGTTCGACACTTGCACTTTCTCAAAGTCCACGTCAGACACTCCTAGCTGGCACTGCACGGTCGTCTTGTCATACATTCTGATATTGGCCTTGACCCCACTCATACTCCCCAGCATGCGCAGGTACCGCTCCCGCAGAAAAGTACGCTGCTGCTGTTTCACCTCTTGACTCTCTTCACTCTGCCAAAAAAAAAAAAAGAAAGACTGTGAGAATGCTTGACAAATCTAGACTAAGACTAGAGCAAGACCAAAACATCTTATTCTAGCAAAAGTGAAAAACATCCTCTATGTGTGTGTGTGTGTGTGTGTGTGTGTGTGTGTAGAAGCTTTTAACCAGTTTGAAAACCATCTTGAAAACATCATGTTGCTCATGAGGGCTGTTCTTTTAAGTCCTCACAAATTACATCTGTAGTGTATAGTGACAGTTCCCCAACGAAATACAAAGATTTACATTTTCAGAGTGTGAGCTGCCACCTAGACACAGTTCCCTCCCTTGCAGCACTGTGAAAACCATGCTGTCAATGCTAGAGAACAGCTATGTTGATCTCTGCTCAGTCCGATTTAGGATCTCTGTCACTGTGATCACAGACAGCAGTGGGCACAGCATGCCATGTCATCTTGGCAGGGGGCTGGGCATGACAATGAAAAGAAAGCAACCCTGATCTGATCAGCCATCAGACCAGCCGAGTTCCGACCAATGGAACCTCCTGGCACAGACTGATCACAGCCCGTTGTGCTGATTCATAACGATTTGCACAACTGGACATGGGACAGCAGCCAAGGAACAGGCAAAGCCTGCATAGAGCAAAGGAGAGATAAGATAAGATAATGTTGCTTATAGCCCAGCCGACCGCAAAGGGCCACATCAGGGCTGTGAGCAAAGGAGAGAGAAGGACTCAAAGAGGAACAGACCAAAGGGGAGGTACTAAGGGTCTGGTACACCCAAACCCCATGAAGCATGACAAAGAAGAGGACAGAGCAACGCCTGTGGGAAGAAGATGAACTAACCCTTTTCAACTGATCGAAAAATGGTCATACACACAAAACTCTACTGCCTGTCTATACAGGCAGTGTCCGCAAGAGTATCAGCCTGCGTACGCAGAAAGAAAGAAAGAACTGATCTTCACTGTCAAATCTCACAATGTACTCTTCCCCCTCGCCAGAACACGCCAGAGCGCATGCACAAAGACCAGCAGGCATGAACAATAAATGACGCCTTGCAAAAAGTGATGCAAACTTGGCTATCAAACAGTGACACAAACTCAGCTATCAAACAGTGACAAACTCAGTTATCAAACAGCAACACAAACCTAGCTATCAAAAAGTGACACAAACTCAGCTATCAAAAAGTGACACAAACTCAGCTATCAAACAGTGACACAAACTCAGCTGTCAAACAGCGACACGAACTCAGCTATCAAATAGTGACACAAACCTAGCTATCAAACAGTGACACAAACCTAGCTATCAAAAAGGGACACAAACTCAGCTATGAAAAAGTGACACAAACTTAGCTATCAAAAAGGGACACAAACTCAGCTATCAAAAAGTGACACAAACTTAGCTATCAAACAGTGACACAAACTTAGCTATCAAACAGCGACACAAACCTAGCTATCAAACAGCGACACAAACCTAGCTATCAAACAGTGACACAAACTTAGCTATCAAACAGTGACACAAACTTAACTATCAAACAGCAACAAAAACTTAGCTATCAAACAGCGACACAAACCTAGCTATCAAACAGCGACACAAACCTAGCTATCAAAACAGTGACATAAACTCAGCCATCAAAAAATGACACAAACTCAGCTATCAAAAAGTGACACAAACTTAACTATCAAACAGTGACACAAACTTAGCTATCAAAAAATGACACAAACTAAGCTATCAAAAAGTGACACAAACTCAGCTATCAAACAGTGACACAAACTTAGCTATCAAAAAATGACACAAACTAAGCTATCAAAACGTGACACAAACTTAGCTATCAAACAGTGACACAAACTTAGCTATCAAAAAGCGACACAAACCTAGCTATCAAACAGTGACACAAACTCAACTATCAAAAAGTGACACAAACTTAACTATCAAACAGTGACACAAACTTAGCTATCAAAAAGTGACACAAACTTAGCTATCAAACAGCGACACAAACCTAGCTATCAAACAGTGACACAAACGTAGCTATCAAACAGCGACACAAACTTAGCTATCAAACAGCGACACAAACTTAACTATCAAAAAGCGACACAAACTTAACTATCAAAAAGTGACACAAACTCAGCTATCAAACAGTGACACAAACCTGGCTATCAAACAGTGACACAAACCTAGCTATCAAACAGTGACATAAACTCAGCCATCAAAAAGTGACACAAACTCAGCTATCAAACAGCAACAAAAACTTAGCTATCAAACAGCGACACAAACCTAGCTATCAAACAGTGACATAAACTCAGCCATCAAAAAGTGACACAAACTCAGCTATCAAAAAGTGACACAAACTTAACTATCAAACAGTGACACAAATTTAGCTGTCAAAAAATGACACAAACTAAGCTATCAAAAAGTGACACAAACTCAGCTATCAAACAGTGACACAAACTTAGCTATCAAAAAATGACACAAACTAAGCTATCTGAAAACGTGACACAAACTTAGCTATCAAACAGTGACACAAACTTAGCTATCAAAAAGCGACACAAACCTAGCTATCAAACAGTGACACAAACTCAACTATCAAAAAGTGACACAAACTTAACTATCAAACAGTGACACAAACTTAGCTATCAAAAAGTGACACAAACTTAGCTATCAAACAGTGACACAAACCTAGCTATCAAACAGTGACACAAACTTAGCAATCAAACAGCGACACAAACTTAGCTATCAAAAAGCGACACAAACTTAGCTATCAAACAGAGACACAAACTCAACTATCAAAAGTGACACAAACTGACACAAACTCAGCTATCAAAAAATGACACAAACTTAACTATCAAACAGTGACACAAACTTAGCTATCAAAAAGTGACACAAACTCAGCTATCAAAAAGTGACACAAACTTCACGATCAAAAAGTGACACAAACGTAGAGCTCTATCAAACAGTGACACAAACTCAGCTATCAAAAACTGACACACACTTAACTATCAAAAAGTGACACAAACTCAGCTATCAAAAAGGGACACAAACTTAGCCATCAAAAGTGACACAAACTTAACTATCAAGAAGTGACACAAACTTAGCTATCAAAAAATGACACAAACTTAGCCATCAAAAAGTGACACGAACTCAGCCATCAAAAAATGACACAAACTTAGCCATCAAAAAGTGACACAAACTCAGCCATCAAAAAGTGACCATCAAAAAGTGACACAAACTTAGCCATCAAAAAGTGACACAAACTTAACTATCAAAAAGTGACACAAACTTAGCTATCAAAAAATGACACAAACTTAGCCATTAAAAAGTGACACAAACTTAGCTATCAAAAAGTGACACAAACTTAGCTATCAAAAAATGACACAAACTTAGCCATTAAAAAATGACACAAACTTAGCCATTAAAAAGTGACACAAACTTTGCTATCAAAGCATACAGTTCTAAGCATTGGACTGCTCTTAATGTACCACTGTCTGGCAGTTATCAAAAGCCTTAGATTATTAACATTCATGAGTGACGATACAGTGTTTTGTGCAATTCAATAACATTTTACTTCGTGTTTCTGTAATATTGAGCGAATTATATTTGTTCAAGAAAAACAATCCGCAGAATGTCTGTCTTTTGAATCCAGTGACTGAAATACATAAGTCAACATTCATAAATCAATTTTGCACATATTTGAATTTCTTTTTCCTTACTTTCTTTTTTTTTTTCCTCACAAGTAAATCTCGTTCACTGTTTTTTTTCTCTCCCTTTTTTTCTCTGTTCAAAAACAAAAACAAAATTTTTTTATTAATCAAATAAGTTGTTTTCTTCACCTTATTTCTATGAACTGTGTAATCAAAATAACTGAGTTCTACAGAGCCTGAAGGTCAGTATACTTGACCTCCTGGTCTTCACTTTACTTCAGTCAGTCTCAGAGTCTGAAACATCCTAATTCAAGTAAAAACAAATGGCAGAGATGACTCAATGTGCAAGTTTTAGAGGTCACGTTTTCATAGCATCCATAACTTGTATGTTCAGCTTTTATTGATGTTTGATTTATTTTCAATTTCATATTTAAGCTTCAGTGGCATTGTCCTTTCCTCAATAAGACAGAGTATGGTACGCAATATCACTGATTTTAGTCATTCATTCATTGGCATTACAGATGGTCATAATCATGGTAAGGTAACAATAGGAAAACTGTGAAATCTATCATTCGGTAGGCAGTAACAATGTAATTTCCTAGTGTGTTTGCTTTTGTGCCTGTGCAAAAGTTTCAAATGAACAAAAAACATTGAACTGATATTTGGTCATACCATTCTCAGGCCTGGACGGTTCCACTGCCAAGATGGAGGGCTAACAAGAGAAGTACTACAGCCATTGTTACCTAACCTACTGTCACCTGTCTTTACCTGCAATGACCTTTGTCTTTGACAGTTTGAGGACACCTGGCCCTGTCTTGCACTCACATATTTTGAGTGTATTTCGACCGTATCTTGGTGTCTTGTCCTGTACTTTGTCTATGTCCTTGGCGGTAACTAACCCCTCTCTTTCTAAATTTTGCTTCATTTTCCACCCTCAGTCACTTCTTTGTGAAACTTTTTTTGTTTGTTTTTTTGCAGCGATGTTCAATATCAATTGCTTCAAAAAATCACATCTTCCTTCTTATATAATAGATCGAGATTTTGCATCAATTAGTCTTCTTTTTCCATTTAACTTTTTCTGATGGCGGTGTTGATCTTCTTCTTCTTCTTTCCTGAAGTGTCCACCTTCATCAAGCTGAAGATTCTGATGTACTACGATGAAATTTATATGTATAAAAAGAGCGTTATGCCAGCTTTTCATTCGATACAAAATTACTTCATGCTGTTTAGTATTTTTTATCGAAATAGAGGAAAATATGACGTAAACTCGTTAGAAGTGGGTTCATTCTCCGATTTTAATCACCAATAACTTTACACAGCCACACAATTGTCAAATATGACTTATTGCGTTTTATTTCTTGGGTTCTGAGGTTTTCGTGATTTAAAGAATTTACACAATAAAAATTAGATTCAACCAAGGGAGGTAAGGGGGAAGATAACTTATGAACAAAATCTCTCGTTTACGACTGGTGACCAAGAAATAGACACTGTTAGTACCTGGCTACAGGAGTTTCCGGATTTTACAGTTAGTTGAAAATAATGCTGCCTGTATCATCAGCTTATAGTGGGTTGGGATAGAAAAAGGGGTCTGGGCCCACCCACTATTTTTCAGGCCTAAGGGGGAGTGGAGGGGTGTGTGTGGTGCGTTTGGTAGACCTTACTCTGAAGTGGGGTGGGACGAACTAAGGTGGAAGAGGAGTAGTGTGTTGTGTGTCTGTGTGTGTGTGTTTGTGTGTTAAATTGATAGTTGTAACGTATTTAATGCTAGGAGTAATCAGTTTGTAAGCTTTTGACTTTTTATGAAGTCTTTATTCTAGAAGCCCTTGTGGGTATTTTCAGCGTCAGTAAATGAGTAATTTGTGTAACTGTTTGAAACGAGCCATTTACACTGTTTCAACAAATACTTACATCTAAGATTACTGAACTTCACTTTCATTTACCTACCATGTGGTCAGGTTTGAAGTAAATTTACCGGCACAGTCGACAAATCAACAGAATGGAAATGAAGGTGAAATAAATGGTTTGCGCCTCAATCCTCTTTGTCTTGCGTACGTTTTGACTGTTCGCGGATAGGTTGCGAGTTAGCGGCCCTGCACGGACTGAATGTACTTCCGGTAAATTCGCCAGTCCAGAAAGAAAACGTAGGCTAGCTTTCATGTGGCCTTGTGATCGCAGATCGGTCACAAAATGCACGTTACTTGAAGTGCACGCAATATTCACCAATGGATGACCTGAAACCAGCAAATCTGACAACAAATCCCGTTTCTTATTCTGTCGTCTGCTAGTCCTTAATCTCTAAACTCTTCGCTCACTGCTGCTAAAACGCAAGTAATTCACAGAACTTGCTAGCTTTCGCCCATCATTTGGCGCAAAATACTTTATCTAAATGATTACGAAATTAAAGGTACAATCTAACTTTTCATTTTTGAAACATTTGATAACCAAGGGGAGTACTGTCTTGTGCATTTCTGGTAACTACAACGTCTGTGAGACACGTGTCTCTCATCTTAGTTACGCCTATCAGGCCTTTAGGCCTCTCCATCATCTTAAGAATCATGCGCAGTGTGGTCTCAAAACTTAGCGGATGTGTTGTAGCGTATATGGACTTGTTCACACGCAATGACGCCTCCTTGATGAAACTGAAACCGAAACTTTGTTTAAAATGTATTTTTCTGGTGTCTACTGTACATTGATCTGCATCATTTTAAACAATGTTTTGTGTATTCATTTGTATTTTAGCCATAGATAGCAAGAGTCTCTGCCCTCCATCTCCCATTATGGGCCAGGGAAGTTTGACAAATGTTGCATGACCCCTCACCTTCTAGCCTAACCTTGAACTGTGACCTAAAATGGTGTCCAATGTTAGAAAACTGACGCACCACCAAAACAAAGCAAGACGTAACTAGTATATTCGCTCTTCAATCAGATAAATATTGAAAGATGGCCGAAAAAGGGGATGCTCCGAAGAACACCACTGAGGAAGAGGACGGTTCCTTCGATGACGTGGAAGCAGCCTTGTCTGGTATCAACATGCTCCTGAATAACGGATTTGATGAAGCTCTAGCTCTCTTCCTGAAGTACAAGTACGTTAATTGACCAAACTGACAGTGCTTACATGTTGGCATTCCGTATTCATGTTGAGCTTAACTTCGTTTGTTAGGCTATATATATATTGAGATTCAACTCTCGATCTCTCTCTCTCTCTCTCTCTCTCTGAGTCTCTCTCTCTCTCTCTCTCTCTCTCTCTAACGAATGCCCTGGAGTGGACACAGATTTTAAGCTCCGAGATTTCAGTAGAGTGACATCTGCCTGTAAGACAACATTTCACCAGTGTCATCGTACAAAACGCGCGCGCGCGCGTGTGTGTGTGTGTGTGTGTGTGTGTGTGTGTGTGTGTGAGAGAGAGAGAGAGAGAGAGAGAGAGAGAGAGAGAGAGAGAGCAAAGGTTAAAGAACAAAAAAGGTTGCATCTCTACTCATCTGCCAATTCTTTTCAATGGAAAAATATCCAGCAGAAAACAAACTAACAAAAAACAAAAAACAAAACAAAAAATCAAACAAAGTGAAACTTATTTGCATGGGATGTTAGTGGAAGCATCTTTTTTGGTAGGACTATTATTGTTTTTTTTTAGGGGTATTTTTGAGGGTCAGAAATAGTGTTTATTGTGAGAATTGTTTATTGGCAGGGTACTTACTCCAAGGGAATGTTTCTTTAGAGAATCTTCATTCTGAGAAGAGTTTATTAGGGGGCCGAATAGCTCAGTTGGTAGAGCGCCGGACTCGTAATCCTGGGGTTGCGGGTTCGAATTTCGGTATAGGGGGATTTTTCCCTCAGAGTTAACATTGGTTCTGACTCCATTCCCCACACAGTCCTTCGAATGAGACTATAAACCGAGGTTCCATGTGTGAACGCACGCACAACATCTTGCACACACGTCAAATCCCATCACCAACTTTCGGAAGAGAAGGCCAGTTTGGCCGTTGGTATGGATGACACGTGACACATAGCATGCACCTTCTCCGAAGATGGAGTATGGCTGCCTTAATGGCGGGATAAAAAAGGGTCATACACACAAAACTCCATTGCCTGGCTATACAGGGAGTGTCCGCAAGAGTTATCAGCCTGCGTACGCAGAAAGAAAAGAAAGAAAGAAAGAAGAGTTTATTGATTTTAGTGTAAGAGGATGTTTATTTGAAGAATTTTTATTGTGAGGAGCGTTTATTGGCACTATGGCAAGATCTTTGAATATTGTCAGGGAGTCTTAACTGAAAAGTCTTTCTTGTGAGGAGTGTTCATTTAAACATCTTGAATGATAGCATGTAGTCTCTGTTATTGGCAGGCATTTACAGTTACTGAGTTAGAGAATATGAATTATAAGGAAAGGTTTTTGACAGGGTCTATATGTTAGAAGGGGATTTTCATGAATAATTGTTCTTTATTGTTAGTGGTCAGTCACTCTCTAACTTAGCTTTTCTGTTTTCAGTCTCACTCTCAGTCTCACACTCTTTTTTTTTTCTTTTTTTTCTTTTTCTGTTTTTTTTTTTTTTTTTTTTTTTTACTCATTTTTAAACTTTTTCCTTCCAAAATCCTTTCATTGAGAGTTTCAGTCTCACTTCTGACACCATCTTATTTTGTTGTGGGATGTGGAACAATCAGATGCGTGTGTAAGCCTTTTTAGCCTATTTTCCATGAGGGGTCCTGTGGTATGTACATGTTTTATGTGCAATTGAAGAAGTCAGACAAGATTTGTCTCCCTTTAACTGAATGACCTTTCTCTTTGACTTGGCATCATTTGCTTGCTTAGTGATGCAGACACCTACCAGCTGCTCCTCCTGTCAAAAGCAAACTGGTGGTCAGTATCAGCAGTCTGATTTTCTAATTAGTGTCTGAATATTTTTTAATAAGTAGTTTGTATTCTCTCTTCTTTGCACTCTCTGATGTATATACACCATAACAGAATTTGTGAGGAAGCTTAGTGACATTTTTTAGTTTGCTGTTTATTTTGTTCTTTTTGTTTTTTTTTCCCTGTTTTTGTCAGGGAAGAAAGCCCTCTGATGCACGCTGGCTACAGTTTTGTCTTCTTTTTGTCAGGAAGAAAGCCCTCTGATGCACGCTGGCTACAGTTTTGTCTTCTTTTTGTCAGGGAAGAAAGCCCTCTGATGCACGCTGGCTACAGTTTTGTCTTCTTTTTGTCAGGGAAGAAAGCCCTCTGATGCACGCTGGCTACAGTTTTGTCTTCTTTTTGTCAGGGAAGAAAGCCCTCTGATGCACGCTGGCTACAGTTTTGTCTTCTTTTTGTCAGGGAAGAAAGCCCTCTGATGCACGCTGGCTACAGTTTTGTCTTCTTCATGGTATGTTTTACTTGTTTGTTTTTATGCAGTTTTGGGGAGCACGATCTGTGTGTGTGTGTGTGTGTGTGTGTGTGTGTGTGTGTGTGTGTGTGTGTGTGAGCGCACATGCATGCCTGTGCATGTGCATGTATGCATTGCCCATGCGTGTATGGTGTGTGTGTGTGTGTGTGTGTGTGTGTGTGTGTGTGTGTGTGTGTGTGTACGCATTGCACATGTATTACATGAGTATGTGTACCCATGTGTTATGTGAATAGAAGATATTCTGTTACACAGGCCCTATCTCTGTACCTGTCTGTCTCCTGCTGGCCACCTTTCTCTGTGTTGTCAAGGTCTCTTTCTCCATAATTCACTCTTTCTGTCTGTCTGTCTCTCTGTCTCTCTGTTCCTTTCTTTATCTGTCAGTCTGTCTCAGTCTGTCTGTCTGTCTGTCTTGACTCTGTCTGCCTGTCTGTCTCACTCTGTCTCTGTCTCTATCTATCTGTCAGTGTGTCACTGTATTTCTCTCAATGTCTCTGTCAGTGTCTGTCTGTCTGACTGTCTGTCTGTCTGTCTGTCGTGTCTCTCTTACACACACACTCTCTCTCTCTCTCTCTCTCTCTTCTCCTCTCTCTCTCCTCTCTCTCTCTCTCTCTCTCTCTCTCTCTCTCTCTCTCTCTCTCTCTCAGTTTACAGTTTACAGTTCATTTGTAGTAGTACCAAATATCATTCATCTCCAGCAGAGATACAATTTTCTGAAATAAGCCAGAACTCTGGAAGAGGAAAACTTTGGGTGGGTGGGTGGGGGTGGGGGTGGGGGGATCAGTTTCATAAATACATTTTGGAAGGGAAGGGGTGTGGGGGTGGGGGGTGAGGAGGTTAATATCCTGGCCTGCCCTTGGGTATGAATTAGGTTCCAGGTAGGATACCAAGAATTAACTTGTAAGCAACCAGGCACAGATGAGACGGACACAGCTGGATAGATCTCAAAACATTCATCTGATTGTTGATTTTTTTTCTACCCCCCCCCCCCCCCCCCCCCCCCCGCACCACTCTCCTCCCTTCCCTGTTTGCATCAGGATGGATGTCAGGTGGTTCCAAGCGCGGACACGTTCAGTTGACCATCTGGACCTGAAAAGACTGAACCTATGTCATGTAGCATGGTTCTAAAAGACTGAACATATGTCATGTAGCATGGTTCTAAAAGACTGAACCTATGTCATGTAGCATGGTTCTAAAAGACTGAACATATGTCATGTAGCATGGTTCTAAAAGACTGAACCTATGTCATGTAGCAGGGCTGAAAAAATACTGAACATATGTCATGTACCATGGTGCTAAAAGACTGAATATATGTCATGTAGCATGGTGCTAAAAAACGGAACATATGTCATGTAGCATGGATTTTAAAGACTGAACATATGTCATGCAGCATGGCTTTTAAAGACTGAACATATGTTATGTAGCATGGCTCTTAAATACTGAACATATGTCATGTAGCATGGCTTTTAAATACTGAACATATATCATGTAGCATGGCTCTTAAATACTGAATATATGTCATGTAGCATGGCTTTTAAAGACTGAACATATATCATGTAGCAGGGCTTTTAAAGACTGAACATATGTCATGTAGCATGGCTCTGAACATATGTCATGTAGCATGGCTCTAAAAGACTGAACATATGTCATGTAGCATGGCTCTAAAAGACTGAACCTATGTCATGTAGTATAGCTCTTAAAGACTGAACCTATGTCATGTAGTATAGCTCTTAAAGACTGAACCTATGTCATGTAGTATAGCTCTTAAAGACTGAACCTATGTCATGTAGTATAGCTCTTAAAGACTGAACCTATGTCATGTAGTATAGCTCTTAAAGACTGAACCTATGTCATGTAGTATAGCTCTTAAAGACTGAACCTATGTCATGTAGCATGGCTCTAGAGCTGAGTAGTTAGTTTGTGCAAAGTGATGTGTCCTTGATAATGCATGGCATCTTTGTGCGTGTGCGTGTGTATGTGTGTGTGTGTGTGTGTGTGTGTGTGTGTGTGTGTGTGTGTGTGTGTGCAAATATGTGTGTGTGTGTGTGTGTGTGTGTGCGCTTGTGCAAATATATGCGTGTGTGTGCGTGTGTGTGTGTGTGTGTGTGTGTGTGAGTGTGTGTGTGTGTGTGTGTGTGTGTGTGTGTGTGTGTGTGTGTGTGTGTGTGTGTGTGCGTGTGTGTGTGTGGGCGCTTACGCAAATATATGCGTGTGTGTGTGTGTGTGAGTGTGTGTGTGTGTGTGCGTGTGTGTGTGAGTGTGTATGTGTGTGTGTGTGTGTGTGTGTGTGTGTGTGTGTGTGTGTGTGTGTGTGTGTGTGTTTGCCAGCAAGCCCTGATGTCTTTTGAGGATGACAAAGTCGGAGAGGCTCTCAAAGCTCTCCAGGAAACGGAGAAACGCTGTGAGGTGTCGGACGGCTTTGTCAGATCTGTCAAACGCAAGTTCACCAAGAAAAAGAAACCAGTAATTCAGCTCTTTGTCTTATTTATCTTTTACAGTTCATTGGACTCTTTTCTGCACGTATCCTTAAGATCGGTAGATTGTGATTAATCAGGGTTGAATGTATCTTCTTTTTTTTCTTCTTCTGAGATTTGAAGGGCAGCAGCACAACCGTTAGCTAGCAATGTAAGTAATATGTTGAAATGAAATCTGGATGTGATGATTCTGATGATTGATGATTTCTTATTCTAACAAAAAAATTTGTAGGAATTTTTAGGCAACGCTAGT
>CM031629.1:22996231-22998731 GCA_018398815.1 Conus ventricosus | reverse complement strand
CCTAACAGACAGTCATTCTCCTAACAGACAGTCATTCTCCAAACAGACAGTCATTCTCCTAACAGACAGTAGTCATTCACGCAAACTTTGAAAATGATACAGGGGGAACACATGGACAAAAGACGTTGTGACACAGGGGGAACACATGGACAAAAGACTTTGTGAAAAAAGGGGGAACACTTGCACAAAAGACGTTGTAATACAGGGGAAACACTTGCACAAAAGACGTTGTGATAAAGAGGGAACACTTGCACAAAAGACATTGTGATAAAGAGGGAACACTTGCACAAAAGACATTGTGATAAAGAGGGAACACTTGCACAAAAGACGTTGTAATACAGGGGAAACACTTGCACAAAAGACGTTGTGATCAAGAGGGAACACTTGCACAAAAGACGTTGTAATACAGGGGAAACACTTGCACAAAAGACGTTGTGATAAAGAGGGAACACTTGCACAAAAGACATTGTGATAAAGAGGGAACACTTGCACAAAAGACGTTGTGATAAAGAGGGAACACTTGCACAAAAGACGTTGTAATACAGGGGAAACACTTGCACAAAAGACGTTGTGATAAAGAGGGAACACTTGCTCAAAAGACATTGTGATAAAGAGGGAACACTTGCACAAAAGACGTAATACAGGGGAAACACTTGCACAAAAGACATTGTGATAAAGAGGGAACACTTGCACAAAAGACATTGTGATAAAGAGGGAACACTTGCACAAAAGACGTTGTAATACAGGGGAAACACTTGCACAAAAGACGTTGTGATAAAGGGGGAACACTTGCACAAAAGACGTTGTGATAAAGGGGGAACACTTGCACAAAAGACATTGTGATAAAGAGGGAACACTTGCACAAAAGACATTGTGATAAAGAGGGAACACTTGCACAAAAGACGTTCTGATAAAGAGGGAACACTTGCACAAAAGACGTTGTAATACAGGGGAAACACTTGCACAAAAGACGTTGTGATAAAGAGGGAACACTTGCACAAAAGACATTGTGATAAAGAGGGAACACTTGCACAAAAGACGTTGTAATACAGGGGAAACACTTGCACAAAAGACATTGTGATAAAGAGGGAACACTTGCACAAAAGACATTGTGATAAAGAGGGAACACTTGCATAAAAGACGTTGTAATACAGGGGAAACACTTGCACAAAAGACGTTGTGATAAAGGGGGAACACTTGCACAAAAGACGTTGTGATAAAGGGGGAACACTTGCACAAAAGACATTGTGATAAAGAGGGAACACTTGCACAAAAGACATTGTGATAAAGAGGGAACACTTGCACAAAAGACGTTGTGATAAAGGGGGAACACTTGCACAAAAGACGTTGTGATAAAGGGGGAACACTTGCACAAAAGACGTTGTAATACAGGGGAAACACTTGCACAAAAGACGTTGTGATAAAGAGGGAACACTTGCACAAAAGACGTTGTAATACAGGGGAAACACTTGCACAAAAGACGTTGTGATAAAGAGGGAACACTTGCACAAAAGACATTGTGATAAAGAGGGAACACTTGCACAAAAGACGTTGTGATAAAGAGGGAACACTTGCACAAAAGACGTTGTAATACAGGGGAAACACTTGCACAAAAGACGTTGTGATAAAGAGGGAACACTTGCACAAAAGACATTGTGATAAAGAGGGAACACTTGCACAAAAGATGTTGTAATACAGGGGAAACACTTGCACAAAAGACATTGTGATAAAGAGGGAACACTTGCACAAAAGACATTGTGATAAAGAGGGAACACTTGCACAAAAGACGTTGTAATACAGGGGAAACACTTGCACAAAAGACGTTGTGATAAAGGGGGAACACTTGCACAAAAGACGTTGTGATAAAGGGGAACACTTGCACAAAAAGACATTGTGATAAAGAGGGAACACTTGCACAAAAGACTTGTGATAAAGAGGGAACACTTGCACAAAAGACGTTGTGATAAAGGGGGAACACTTGCACAAAAGATGTTGTGATAAAGAGGAACATATTACACAAAAGACGTTGTGATACAGGGGGAAAGTCATGTTGTCCAAACATTTTCACAGGGAACTTTGAATTTATGCGCTGTGAAATACGAACACATCTGTGTTTGTATGAAGTGGCCTGCTATTATGTGGCTTTATGTGAGTCTGTGTAACTTTTTATATAATATATGATTATATGTGTATAGCTTTGTGTGTGTGTGTGTGTGCGTGCGCGCGTGCGCGTGTGTGTGTGTGTGGTGTGTGTGTGTGTGTGTGTGTGTGTGTGTGTGTGTGTGTTTGTGTGTGTGCATGTGTGTGTGTGTGTGCATGTGTGTGTGTGTGTGTTGTGTGTGTGTGTGTGTGTGTGTGTGTGTTGTGTGTGAGGGACAGAGATAGAGAGCGTGACAATGCATAGATTTCTAATGTACCTGCTTTACAAAAAGAAGAAAAGGGCTAACTCACTGCTGTTCCCCACAGGTGGACCAAACCAACGGCAGTCAGGTAAGACTGG
>CM031629.1:22983731-22991231 GCA_018398815.1 Conus ventricosus | reverse complement strand
CCCCTTCCTTTCCTTACCTCTCTATCCTTTCCCGTCCCTCCCTCCCCCTCCATCACTTTTATATTAAGGAAAAAAAATTCAGATACTGTAGTGACCAATTGGACTTATATCTAAACTTACAAAAAAATTTAGGTTAAAGCTGGTGAATTGTATATAATGTGTAAGTTATTTTGCAACAAAAACTGGAATAAAAGAATTTACAAGTTCTTACGTGTGTGCTTATGCTTGTGCACGCACATGTATGAGTGCATGTGCGTGTGCGCGTGTGTGTATACATATGCGAGTGTGTTTGAGTGTGTGTGTGTGTTATACATATGTGTGTGCTTATATGAGTGCTTATATGAATAATAATCGTAATTACAAAGCACTTAAATTTTTCAACAACAAAAACAAATTTCAAAGGAAAGAAAAACCAATTAACAAAACTAATCAATGTAACAACCATCAAGGCACAGAACCGTAACTTTTCTCCGTCTTTGTCACTTTTAAGCTTTGTACATTATTCCATCTTCCTTCCCCACACTTATGCCCGCCCCACATACATCAAAAAAGGAACCTATAAATACTTCCCCAATGGAGTGCGCTCTAAGCATACAAAAAACTCATGTGTTAGAGCTGGTGACTCAAAGATGGCCTGTGCACTATTTTGTCTCAACACTGGAATTATTTTTTTCATGTCTTGACATGTAACAATATGTTCACGTGTTATTTTCTTTTTACATAAACACACTATGTTTTTAACATATGTTGTTTTAAAAGCATCAAGTTTCCACCTATACATCAACGAAAGTATATTTTTATTTAAACTAAAGTTATGTTGAATGATTTTAATATCAAAAGTATCAAACTGATTTTTATTGTCATGTTCTATCATTCTATCTTTGATTTTTTTCAAAATATGTGTTTTAACTAGGTTGCATTGCTCATGTACCGATAAGGCTAGTTTAAGATATTCAGAACCAGAGATATGTTTTGCTCCACATTTAGCTGCCCTATCTACTTTATCGTTATAATAAAAGGAACAGTGTGAAGGGATCCAACAAAAGGATAACTGGGTGCCTCCTTCAATAAGCATGTGGATCAAACAGCTGACCTCAATAATCATTTCAGGTCTAGTATGCAGATGAAAATCTTTTAGCGCCTGAAGGACTGATTTTGAATCTACACAAAACAGAACTTGAAATATTGTTTGGGGGAAATTTAAAAGGTAATTCAAAGCCATGAGTATTGCTGTTAATTCAGCTGTGAATATGGATATGTTGCATCCAATGTAAAAAGATTTCTCCACCCTCAATTCTGGGATTAAGAATGCACAACCTGTTTGCTTACCAATACATGAACCATCTGTGTATATTTTTAATTGGTTAGTGTATTTCCGTCAATATGACACTTTGTATAACTTGTGAGCATATTGATATTTTCATCTTTTTTAATGTTGGTGTGATCAATATCAAAATGGGCTTTTTTAAGTTCCCAGGGTGGAATAGGACAAAAAGATGGTCTGGGAGAGAAAGCTTCCTTTTCTAAGGAAACCCCAGAATCTGAAAGTATTTTTGATGTATAAGTTGCTATAGTTATTTGAGAAGTTATAGACTTTGCTCTTTTCGGAAAATCAAAATCTGATCTCATTTTAATTTCTGATTTGATATGTGTTTTTCCAGCTGTACTTTTAATGACAAATTTACAACATGTTAAATCTCTATAATCATCTAGAGGAAGTACCTGGGCTTCATAATATGTACGTGACGATGATGCGTGCACAGGAAGTCCAAGGGCTAATTTCAATGCCTTACATTCAATACTTTGCAGTTTTTGTAATAGATATTTAGGCGCATTGAAGAATATTTCTTGGCCATAAGTTACTTTTGATCTCATTAAAGACTTACATAGAGTAATCAATGTTGCTGGATCTTGTCCCCACTTTTCTTTAGAAATAATTTTCAGAAAGTTTAATGTTTTTCTCGCTTTTGTTAATAAATATTCGATATGAAAGTTCCATGATAACTTAGATGTAAAATAAACCCCTAGAAATTTAATCTCTGTTACGTACTTAAGAGGGGTATCATCCAATGTGAAAACAGGCATACTTTCTGGGTTAGATCCACTGTTAAAAAGAATCATATTTGTTTTTTCGGTTGACAGACTTAATCCATTTAGCTTCATGTAATCCACCATCTTGTTTAGTTCTCCCTGATAGATCTTTTGACGAATTTTATATCTCGCTGCGAAGTTTTCTTTTTTAACGTTACATCCATCCACATGCATATATCGTCGGCATTATTGGACAAGAACAACATTTTTTGATAATTTGTTTGGCAGATCATGCATTAATAACGAGAAGAGAAGTGGCGCTAATACTGACCCTTGAGGTATTCCCATTGAAAGTGTTCTACTTGTGGAATATGTTTTTCCTACTCTTGTTCTTATTACCCTATCCTTCAGAAAACATCTGACATAGTTGTATATATTTCCTGTCAAACCAATGTTTTTAAGTTTGTTCAATAGCTGTAAATGCCACACTTGATCGTAAGCCTTATTTATGTCGAAAAAAGTAGCAAGAACACATTTTCGTCTAGCAAACTGTTTCTTTATATTTGTTGATAATTTCACTAAAATTTCTGTAGTGGATCGACCTTTCTGGAAACCAGCTTGATTAATTGGTATTATGTTATATTTTCCACAGTAATGTACAAGTCTATTCATAACAATTCTTTCTGAAAGTTTACATACATGTGAAGTTAATGCAATGGGTCTATAATTCTTAGGATCCTTTGTACATTTTCCTTGCTTATGAATTGGAACAACGATCGACTGTTTCCATATTTTTGGCATAACACCATTGCTCCAACATGTACTAAATAATTTATGAAGAAACTCTACAAAGTTTTCAGACAAATTTCTTAACATTTGATTAGATATTGCATCTAAACCAATGGATGATTTTCTTAATGGTATGGATCTAATGGCTTCTTTTACTTCTTGGATAGTTATAGGAGCATTGATATTGTTACTATTGTCTGCTGTTGATTCATACTGTGCTTTACTACTTTCTTCTTTATCGCTGTGTATTTGGTCAGCACTTGTTAGACCTTCAGTGCGGCTTACCTCAGCAAACATGTTTACAAAGGCTTCTGCTTTCTCATCAGCACTAAGAGGACTGTTGTTATCTATTTTTATAGGGTACTGTGGTGATGTTAATCCATTTTTCATAGCTTTCAGTTCCTCCCACACTTTACCAATATCTTTATGATTCTTAACTTCAGAGTTACAAAATTCATTCCAATGCTGCAACTTTGCATCATCTATGACATCTACACTTTCTTTATCCGCCTTTTTCATTTCTTTATGATTACTTGCTGATCTCTTTTTCAATAAATCTTGAATCTTTCTTTTTTCTTTTTGTTGGCTGTTTCACATTTTGTGTTCCACCATATATTTCTATTATGTTTCTTTGACTTTGTGTTTTTTATCTTCGGGATCGACTTGTCAGCTGCTGCTAAAATATGTTTACAAAATGCAGTGTATTGGTCATCTACATTTTCATTAGCTGAAAACACTATGTCTGTGTTGTTAAGATTGATTTGAAAAAGTGACCAATCTGCATTTTGTAAATATATTTTGGAATAATATCTTCTGAGATTTCCTGTTCTAATATGTCATTCAACGATATTATTATTGGAATATGATCTGATCCCAGTGGGTTATCTCCAGTTTCCCACATTGAGTTTACTACAAGTGATGGAGATGTAAAGGTTAAATCGATGGCTGAGGGGTTATGGGTGGCTATATCTGGAATGCGAGTAATACTTCCATTATTTAGCAAATATAGATTAGAATCAGCTATGTTATCTAGTAATCTATTACTTGTAACATAAGAGCAGCCATGGTCCAAAAAGGAGCATGTGCGTTAAAATCTCCTCCAATAACCCATTTGTCTCTTTGGTCTTGAAACCCTTTTAGCCATTCTGTATTCGTATCATCAGGTCCTTTTGGAAGGTAAACCGAGGCAATGTTCAATATAAAAGAAGATGTAAATTTAACCATTGCTGCACAGCATGAAGCAGAAGGGATGTTACTGGATACTGGTGGAGTTCTTTCACAAAAGTCCAGGCCTTCACGCACGTAGATAGCTGTTTGTATTCGATCCGCACATTGTTCATAAACTGGGGGGTGATAGAACCCTGGTAAATGTGGTAGATTATCACTGTTGACATTTAGTGATTGTAATAATAATACATGAAACTTATTTATTCCAAGATATTGATTCAAGTATGATATATTTCTTGTTATGGAGCGACAATTCCATTGGAGAAGCTTTATAGTTGGTCTCTTTTTTGTTGTCATGATAAAAATGTATATAATAAATAAAGTGACTGAGAAACTCCTTTCTAACGTATATTAGCAGGTAAGGACCTGCACGATACCCATAAGACTTAAAACAAGAATTATGAAACAGAAATGCAAAATAATAAGCTAAATAGTCTTCAGTGATAAAATTCAAATTGTCACGTTAACAAGTGAGGTGGAGGTATATAACTGGGCTCCACTACATGACTAGATTTCAGTCAATATAGAGACATGAGGGAGATGCTCCCGAACACTTAGAGCATTTCATAGCGGTTCCACCAAGGTCCCCTCTCGTCCCGATACAACATCTGAGTACCCCAACGCCCTGGATGGGGAGGTAGGCGGCGAGATGGCTTCTTGGGCTTTTCCCAAAGGAGGTCTCGTAGATGCCGGCCAAGGTTAGCTGCCAGGATCGATGATCCTCTGGTGGTTGGATGCATCCCGTCTCTCCCGTAGTCATAGAAGTTATTGTGTGGTACGAAAGAAATAATTTCGTCAGCCAGCAGTTCTGTTCTTACAAGGGCATTGAACAATTCACGTTTAGCATCCAATTCAGCATCTTCTACTGCAGTTGCCTGACTCACAACAATGTGTGATGATGGGTGTTTGACTTTGATTTGTTTGACTGCTTTTGTGAAATCTTTGCTGACTGTTTCTGCGTCCTTCGATTTCAAATCATTGATACCACAGTGAATTACTATAGCGTCTGGTATTTCTGAGTCGTTTGTTGAATCAAGTAGTTGAGGACTCAGTTTTTGTGTGGCATATGTTTTCTGTCGTTTGGAGGTGTGTGTGTGTGTGTGTGTGTGTGTGTGTGGTGTGTTGAGAAACAGACCTTGAGCCACCATGTATGGGAAAGTGGATGGCCTATTGCATGTTATGAGCTTTGCGGCTTGCTGTGCACTGTTGCAGAGGGAGGCGGACAAGTCGTACGAGATGTACATGCGTGCTTATCAAGAGGCCAAGGGGCAGAGAGAGATTGAGCTGATGTGTCTGTATGAAATTAGTAAGTGGGCAATTGTAGGTGTGAACTGTCTGCATGAAATCAGTCAGCGGGGAATTGTAGGTGTGAAGTGTCTGTATGAAATCAGTGAGCGGGGAATTGTAGGTGTGAAGTGTCTGTATGAAATCAGTCTGTGGGGAATTGTAGGTGTGAAGTGTCTGTATGAAATCAGTCTGTGGGGAATTGTAGGTCTGAACTGTCTGTATGAAATCAGTCTGTGGGGAATTGTAGGTGTCAACTGATGCGTCTGTGTGAAATCAGTCAGTGGGCAGCTGGATGTGTGTGTGTGTGCGTGTGTGTTTGTGTGTGTGTGTGTGTGTGGGGTGTGTGTGTGTGTGTGTGTGTGTGTGTGTGTGCGTGTGTGTGTGTGTGTGTGCGCGTATGTGTGTGCGCATGCGTGTGTGTGTGTGTGGTGTGCGTGCGAGCATGCATGCATGCGTGCGTGTGTGTGTGTATGTGTGTGTGTGTTCATGCTCAGGAGTGTGCTCAGCATACGTGTCATAATGTGCATGCATAAGAGTATTTAATGTTAGTGTTTAGATTTTAAGTGTGTGTGTGCGCGTGCGTGTGCGCACACGCTTGTGTGTGTGTGTGTGTGCGTGCGTGTGCGCACACGCTCATGTGTGTGTGTGGTGTGTGTGTGTGTGTGTTTGTGTGTGTGTGTTGTGTGTGTGTGTGTGTGTTGTGTGTGTGTGTGTGTGTGTGAGTGTGCGCACACGCTCGTATGTGTGTGTGTGTGTGTGTGTGTGTGTGTGTGTGTACAGGCATTTGCACAGTAGTACATATGTTGTATGCACTTGAATGTTTGCTCCTGACATCACCCAGCCCCGGCACCTTGAAAACAATGTGAGTTGTGCAGTTGGATGAGTTCTTGTGCTAGCCCCTCGCAGGGTCCTGCGCAGGATGGCTCCTGGCTGGCAGGTGCTCAGTGGGGGTCACAGGGTCACAGAGACAAAGGAGCGCCCCTGGCTGGCAGGTGCTCATTGGGGGTCACAGGGTCACAGAGACAAAGGAACACCCTGGCTGGCGGGTGCTCAGTGGGGGGTCACAGGGTCACAGAGACAAAGGGGCGCCCTGGCTGGCAGGTGCTCATTGGGGGCCACAGGGTCACAGAGACAAGGAGCGCCCCTGGCTGGCAGGTGCTCAGTGGGGGTCACAGGGTCACAGAGACAAAGGGGCGCCCCTGGCTGGCAGGTGCTCAGTGGGGGTCACAGGGTCACAGAGACAAAGGAGCGCCCCTGGCTGGCAGGTGCTCAATGGGGGTCACAGGGTCACAGAGACAAAGGAGCGCCCCTGGCTGGCAGGTGCTCAGTGGGGGTCACAGGGTCACAGAGACAAAGGGGCGCCCCTGGCTGGTAGGTGCTTAGTGGGGGTCACAGTGTCACAGAGACAAAGGAGCGCCCCTGGCTGGCAGGTGCTCAGTGGGGGTCACAGGGTCACAGAGACAAAGGAGCGCCCCTGGCTGGCAGGTGCTCAGTGGGGGTCACAGAGACAAAGGAGCGCCCTGGCTGGCAGGTGCTCAGTGGTGGTCACAGAGACAAAGGAATGGATGGTAACAGAATCTGCTGCTAAGAACATAGGATGGCAACAGAATCTGTTGCAAAGGACATAGGAGGGCAACAGAATCTGTTGCAAAGGACATAGGAGGGCAACAGAATCTGTTGCAAAGGACATAGGAGGGCAACAGAATCTGCGACAGAGGACATATAGGAGGGCAACAGAATCTGCTACAAAGAACATAGGAGGGGAACAGAATCTGCTACAGAGGACATATAGGAGGGCAAAAGAATCTGCTACACAGGACATAGGAGGGCAACAGAATCTGCTACGAAGGACATAGGAGGGCAACAGAATCTGCTACACAGGACATAGGAGGGCAACAGAATCTGCTGCGAAGGACATAGGAGGGCAACAGAATCTGCTGTGAAGGACATAGGAGGGCAACAGAATCTGCTGCAAAGGACATAGGAGGGCAACAGAATCTGCTGTGAAGGACATAGGAGGGCAACAGAATCTGCTGTGAAGGACATAGGAGGGCAACAGAATCTGCTGCAGAGGACATAGGAGGGTAACAGAATCTGCTGCAGAGGACATAGGAGGGCAACAGAATCTGCTGCAAAGGACATAGGAGGGCAACAGAATTTGCTGCA